>OX031059.1:2455000-3680000 GCA_943736015.1 Tridacna crocea
CTGTCCTCACAGTGAAGGTTTTACCATAGAGGTAATGGCGAAAATACTTGACGAAGTGAACAAGAGCGAATAATTCCTTTCTTGTCACACAATATATTCGTTCTGATTTTGTCAAACTTTTGCTTGCATAGGCGACAACTCTTTATTGGCCCTCAATCTTCTTTGACAATACTGCTCCAATTCCAAAATCGCTTGCTTCAGTGTCAAGGATAAATTCTTTGGTAAAGTCAGGATGGGCAAGAATAGGATTTTCGCAGAGACATTGCTTAAGCCTTAAAAACGATTGAAGGCATTCGGTCGTCCACTCAAACTTTCTACCCTTTTCCGTCAACCTATGAAGGGGCTTTGCAATGTCTGAAAATCTGCTGACAAATCTCCGATAGTAACTGTAGAGACCTAAGAAAGATCTTACCTCAGTGACGTTTTCCGGCTCTTCCCAGTCTCGAATAGATCTGGTTTTGTCAGGATCAGTCCCTATACCTTTGGCTGATACAACATGTCCTAAATAGACTACTTCTCTTTGAAAGAGCTGACATTTTCTCGGCTTTAATTTGAGACCTGCTTCCTGCAACCGCTTGAATATTTCATCCAGATTTGAATTCATTTCCTCGAATGTTTTTCCATGGACTATGATGTCGTCAAGATAAATAAGGCATATCTGCCATGTCAAACCGGCCAAAACTAGTTCCATAAGCCTTTCAAAAGTAGCTGGGTCATTACAGAAGCCAAAAGGCGTTAGCTTAAATTCAAACAACCCACGTCTTGAATTGAAGGCAGTTTTCGGTCTACTGGCCTCATCAAGTTCGAGTTGCCAGTAGCCAGAATTCAAATCCAGGCATGAGAACCATTGTGCCCCAGCTAACTGTTCTAAAGAATCGTCAATTCGTGGAAGAGGGTATGAGTCTTTTTCTGTCACGTCATTAAGCTTCCACGCAAAAACGTTTTGAACCATCCGTTTTCGTAACAAGCACAATACCACTACTCCATGGACTTGATGAGGGCTTAATCACACCTTCTTTTAGCATATTATCAATTTCCTGGTCGATTTCTGGATTCATGTGAACAGGGGCTCTGCGCAGAGGTTGTTTAATTGGATGTGCATTCCCGGTATCAACCTTGTGTCTTACTATTCCGGTTCTCCCAAGATCAGCGTCTGATTTTGAAAAGACATTTGCATATCTTGTGAGAAGCTTCAGAACATCCTTGCATTGTTCTTTAGTCATTCCTTGGGTTGTTTGCTGGAACAAGTCTTTTAGGTGTTCTGGGGTATGGCTCCCTACCGGAGCTGGCGAACCAGAGGCCACTGAAGCAACCGGGTGCAATATGCCTATAAAGGTACCCTTATTGAACGTTTGTTCGGATGATGACTTATTTAGGATCCGTATCGGGACTTTAGGCCGTCCTGTGACAAGTGTCTTTCCTAAAATCCCCTTGCCGGATTCTAGCATCCTATTTGATGACTCTACTAAGAATATGTCCGTAGTGTTCGGATGAATGCCGTTGACGTTTCCTTGTACAAGCATTTCCGTTCGTCGCGGGGGTATAATCATGTCATCTGCTGCAATGATTCTATAGCAACCAATGGATGTCAATGCTACAGTTATGATCCTTCATAAAATCAAGACCCATCATCAGGTCATTCTCTATATCTGCTACCACGTCGACGGTATTATAACTTCGTCCATTAACACCAAGCATTACGTGAACTTTCCCTTTAACCTCCAGCAGAGCCCCTGAAGCTGCAATTAAAGTCTTGTCATATGCTTGGAGCTTACTTCTGCTATGTTCATCTAATGCTTCCCATATACGAGATGACAAGACTGTCAAAGTTGCCCCAGTATCTACCAGACACTAAAGGATCAGGTCGTTAAAGGTGACAGGATTGAACAGTCCTGAGCCCACAGAGTTTGCATTGGAGACATTTTCACTCTGTTTACTTGAGGAAGTCACGTTTGAGGACTCACTCCTAGTAGAAAGTTTAGGACATTTGTCCCTTAAGTGGTCTTTTGCACCACAATTAAAGCATGCTCTTTTGCGACCTGTATACCTTGGTCTATTTTGAGGTCGGTTGGTCAGTAAGTCCTTTACCTGGCGTTCAAGCTGATCTCACATTGGGTCTTCAGTCGAGCATTCTCAAGCTTAAGTTGCCTAATGCGCCCTACAAGTTCCTCAACATTCGGTAATGAAGCCATTTTGATGAGACAGGGTCTGACAATGGAGGTATTGTCATGGGATCCCACCGCTGCCACCAGTTGTAACGTTCCTGGCTGGAACCCGAGCGAACAAATAAAAAGCTTCACAGAATCTTAACAATAGATGCCTATGTGGAACTTTTGATTGGGTGTGACTGATCTAGGTGAAGGCTAACCGAGGATGCCTCAACACAACGGCCTCAATGAAGCAGGCCTCAAAGAAGTCGAGTCCCTTTGGCTCCGAATAGGTAGCCTCAATGAAGGCTAACAGTAGCTCCCTCAAAAGCACCCGTCAATAAGCTGTCACCCAAAGTGGTGTAAAAATTTGTAACACAGTATATGTCTTAAGTGCTATCCAATAAACCACGACCCGAGCTGCTGTGTACTGTTATTATTCCTATTCCCTCCAATAAAGCGAGGCTTCCTTGAAGAGTAAAAGAGAATTTTTCAACACTTTGATTACCCAAAGACGTGGTATTTCTGCACAGTTTGACGATCGTATGCAGACTGACTGAATACTGTTGAACTAGCGGTTCATATACCGTGTACTGCATCGCCCTCTAGCGGGAGAGAGAAGCGCCCCTATGTGGAACACGAGTGTTAGCGGATGACGACGGGAAGTACCAATCTTACCTCCTTTACTTTTTAAAAGCGTCTGCTGGTCCCCGATCATGTGTTAACTATACCACCCTTATTTCGGCATATTTACAATCAACAACAAGAGACAAAGTAATTTAACTCTTTCGCGGCTGATATGGCATTGAATAGCTTTTACGGGAGGCATAGATCAAGATCATAATGCATAGAACGTGCGGTCTGATCGTGAATCTGCACCGTCCGTTTTTTGTTGTTAAATTTCCACCAAAAGCCTCAAATGCAACGATAATATACTCCCGAACCAACACAAACTTTGAATCCATGTAGTTGGCAGGGAAAGGGTTAAAAGATAAAAAAACACTCATTTATTTACAAAGGGTTTAAAAAACGGAAGAAGTATTGAAAAATAAAACATACCAACAGAATGAACGCGTAGTGGAGTCAACTGGTCGTCTACACGATAAAGGGAAGTAACTTTTGAGATATCGATTTTTTTTTCCGCACCCCTACAATTTCGTGACAGTTCTAAATAGCTGTCTGTTTAGGCAAAGCCAAATGATTGTATCTGCTAAAATACACGTATTTGTATATGTGATCGACACATTCTGTCAAAATTTTTATTTACTCTTTATTGTAGGAGCCGTCGGTCAGTAGACTGCCTTCTTTTTCTTTCTAACCTCCGATGCAATGTAAGGTAGATTTCATAACACGACTTGCACTGCAATTAAGAATACTCTATACGATGATGAGAGAGAAAAAAATGTGATATCTAATGTAGCATTTTGGCCTGAAAGATGAAGTGTAAAAGCCGTAATGTTTGGAGTTCCAGCTGCTGGTTTACTTTACCAGTGAGAGTTGTCCTTTTCGTATTGCGAAGTAGTCATTTTGTGCTCGACTTAGCTCATAACATGGAACGAAATACCTTGTTTTATCTGATTGATGTGATATAGATTAAATATTAATTATACCATTACTCATTTTTTCTCATGAAAACTTATGGTTATAATTATCTGATGACGGTCGGGAAAAAAATGCTTGCAATTAAATGTACTTTATTTTTAGCTCACCTGAGCACGAAGTGCTCATGGTGAGCTATTGTGATCGTGCTGTGTCCATCGTCCGTCGTCCGTAGTGCATCGTCCATCGTCAATCGTCCGTCGTCAACTTTTTACCTTGTAAACGCTCTAGAGGCCACATTTTCGGTCAAATACACATGAAAGTTGGGTCATGTGGGGTCAAAAACTAGGTCACTAGGTCAAATTTTAGAAAAAACCTTGTGTACGCTTTAGAGGCCATATTTTCGGTCGGATACTCATGAAGGTTGGTCAGGATGTTTGCCTCGATGAAATCTCGGACGAGTTTGAAAGTGGGTTATGTGGGGTCAAGAGCTAGGTCACTAGGTCAAATCTTAGAAAAACCTTGTGTACGCTCTACAAGCCACATTTTCAGTCCAAAACTCTTGAAAGTTGGTCAGAATATTTGTCTAATTGATATCTCAGACAAGTCCGAAAATGGTTTATGTCAGGTCAAAAACTAGGTCACTAGGTCAAGTTTTAGAAAAACCTTGTGTACGCTCTAGATGCCACATTTTCAGTTCGATACTCATGAAATATGGTCAGGATGTTTGCCTGGATGATATCTTGGACGAGCTTGAAAATGAGTCATGTCTGGTCAAAAAGTAGGTCACTAGGTCAAATCTTAGAAAAACATTGTGTACGCTCTAGAGTCCACATTTTCGGTCCGGTACTCATGAAAGTTAGTCAGGATGTTTGCCTCGATGTAATCTCGGACGAGTTCGAAAATGGGTCATGTGGGGTTAAGAACTAGGTCGCTAGGTCAAATCTTAGAAAAACCTTGTGTACGCTTTAGAGGCCACATTTTCAGTCCAAAACTCTTGAAAGTTGGTCAGAATATTTTCCTTTATGATATCGTGGGCGAGTTTGAAAATGGGTCATGTGGAGGCAAAAACTAGGTCACCAGGTCAAATGTTATAAAAACCTGTTTTAGGCTCTAGAGGCCACATTTTCAGTTCAAAATTCTTGTAAGATGGTCAGAATGTTTGCTTTGATAATATTTTAGACGAGTTTGAAAATGGGTCATTGGGGGTTAAAAAATAAGTCACCAGGCCAAATCTTTGAAAAACCTTGTATATGCTCTGGATGCCACATTTTCAGTCCAACACTCTTAAAAATTAGTCAGAATGTTTGAGTTTATAATATCTTGGATGAGTTTGAAAATGGGTCATGTTGGGTCAAAAACAAGGTCAATAGGTCAAATGTTATAAAACACCTTTTGTATGCTCTGGAGGACAGATTTTCAGTCTGATACTCCTAAGACTTGATCATAATATTTGTCCTGGTGATACCTTGAATGAGTTTGAAAATGGGTCATGTGAAGTCAAAAACTAGGTCAATGGGTCAAATATTAGAAAAACATTGTGTAAACTCTAGAGGCTACATTTTCTGCCTGATACTCTTCAGACTTGGTCAGAATGTTTGTTTTGGTGATGTCTCAAAAGAGATTGATAATGGGTAATTGTTGGGTCCAAAACTAGGTCACTTGGTGAAATCTTATAAAAAGCTTTTGTACGCTGTAGAGGCCACATTTTCAGTCCAATACTCATGAAACTTGATCAGAATGTTTGTCAAATTGATATCTCAAAAGTGTTTGATGGTGGGTAATGTCTGAAAAATAAACTAGGTCACTGGGAGACTAGATGGTTCATGTTTGGTCAATAGACTCAGGTGAGCGATTTCAGGGCCATCATGGCCCTCTTGTCTTTTTTTTTTTATTGAACTATTGAACTCTTAATCTCATGCAGCTAATAATTTACAAAATCTCACATAAAAGCAAAACACGCATCTTATACGGGGGTTGTCCCAAAATAGCGTGGACAACTTCTTATTTTCAGGAACCTGGCGTATTCTTTTTTTCATGATGTTTTTACCTATGTTATTTTAGTCATTTGTGCATCTGAAGAAGAAATATCGAAGTAGTTATATACAGCTGAGTCTATTTTGGATGCAAATATTATTTGCGGGTTACGTTTTGCGGCCCCCACACAAGATTTTATCAAAGATTTTAACTATGAGGTTACTTTTATCTTCAATATCAAAGCTTTTCGATAGAATTGGGCGAAACTGAATAATGCACGTTGCCGTTATCAAACATAACGTCATTCCTGAAACGAAACAATACACGTGTCCTCCTTTTGAAAAATTTCATAGCGAAAACATGAATCGTAGCTTATTTGGAAATCATAAAAAATGTCGACGTCAAAGGAAATAGCGGTACACCGAAATATGATCGAATTTTGTATTGACCTATAAATGTCACCAACACAGACGTTTAAACAATTGCAAGCTACGGAGAAGTATAAGTCTGTTTCTCGCTCTCTCGTATTCAAATGGCACAAAAGATTTTCTGAAAGATGGTTAGAGGCAAAATGTGTGTAGTATAGTAGACAGCATCAGGAACGTCATCGAAGGGGATTGCCGAATGGCTATGCAAGAGATTGCGGAAACTGTTGGAATGTCATGTGTTTATTAATGTGTCTACACTTTATAATCATTTACGTTTCATTCATGAACGGATACTGCTTTTAAATAACTTGTTCATTCAAACTTTTTTTAAACAAAATTATTGTTTACATAGTGTCCGCCGTTTGAAGTCGTTTTACTTTCAATCTTCAAACGAGACCTCATGCGTGCGATACGAAAAAAGCGGCCGGGGCTTATTGACAACTTAGAAAATATCTTCCACCAGGATAACGCTCCGTGCCACACTTCTAACCAAAAACTCTTGGAACCGGATCTATTGCGTTTTCGAAGACTTGAGCATGTGCCTTATAGCCCTGAGCTAGCCCCGCTAGATTTTGTCGTCTTCCCTTATTAAGTCACAGTTACGATGACATAGGTTTGAAAACTTACATGAGCTTAAACAAGAAACAATTAGAGTGTTTTGCGGACTACAGACCAGCTGGTTTACCAAAGTATACGACAAATGGGTTGTGTGGCACCAAAAATGCATCTATCACCACGGCGAGTATTTCGAAAAGGAGTAATGCTCCAAACGTTGACGTCTTAATTATTATGAAAGTGTGGGCCGGAGTTATATAATTGGTGCAAATTAAACTTTTCTGCGTTGGTTATATTTCAAGCTGAAACGTTGAAATTTCACATAGTCTATCATAAATCCTGTGTTCCGAGCGTTTGTCTCTAATGTTATAATAAACAATTTTATAAGAAGAGTCCTCGCTATTTCGGGACAGCCCTCGTATTTACTAAATTTAACAAAATCAGTTTCGTATTGCCTTTGAACTTTAAACCAGGCAAACATATATTCTTCGTGACACATATAAATTTCATGTAAGCTTACAAATGACATTTCATATCACCGAGAAACTATAAAACAAGATGGCCATGATGGCCCTGAAGTCGCTCACCTAAACCTTTTGATCAAACATGACCCATTTTGTAACTCTTCAGAGATAATAAGACAAACCATCTGACAAACACTCATTAGTATTGGTCTTTTTATCCAACATGACCCATATTCTTAGTAGCCTAACATAGTATCATGACAAACATTCTGATGACATTTCAAAATTATTGAACTGAAAAATGTGGCCTCTAGGGCATACACCCGGTCACTGAAACTCGTTGACCTAGTTTTTATTCAACGTGACCCATTTCTGGAGCGTACACAAGGTTTTTCAAAGATTTTACCCAGTGACCTAGTGTCTGACCCCACATGGCCCACTTTCAAACTCATCTGGGATATTATCAAGACAAACTATTGGCCTGAAAATATGCCCTCTAGAACGTACACAAGGTTTTTTAAGATTTGACCTACTGGCCTAGTTTTTGACCCGACCTTACCCATTTTTACCTCGTCTGAGATATTATCAAAGCAAATATTCTGAGCAAATTTCATGAAAAACGGATTGAAAATGTGGCCTCTAGTGCGTAAACAAGGTAACAAGAGGGCCAACTGCCCTGGAGCGCTCTCCTACATTTTTGAGAGGACCAAAGCCAGTTCTTTTTTTCAAAATCTGATCAGTCATTTCAGAGAAGAAGAATTTTTAAGAATTTCTTCATATCTGTATTGTGTAAATAGCCCACAGCCATCAGAGCCATGTTTCTTGATGCATCATAATTTCTCGAACAATTTTTGAAAAGGGTCAGACCAGAAACATTTCCGTGAAATTATTTCAAAATCTGATCAGCCGTTTCAGAGAAAAAGAATTTGAAAGAATTTCTGCATGGCTATCTGGTGCCAGTAGCCCCGTTACACCGTAGCCATGTTTCTTGACAAATCAGCATTTTGCGAACAATTTTTGAAATGGGTCCTCAAAGGAACATTTCTGCAAAATTATTTCAAAATCTGTTCAGCTTTTACGAGGGAGAAGTTTTAAGAATTTCTTCTTTGCCGTATAGTGCGCAACTAGCCTCCATTCCCCAGAGCCATGTTTCTTGCCGGATCAAAATTTCACGAACAATTTTTGAAAAGGGTCAGACCAGAAACATTTCCGTGAAATTATTTCAAAATCTGATCAGCCGTTTCAGAGAAAAAGAATTCGAAAGAATTTCTGCATGGCCATATGGTGCCAGTAGCCCCGTTACACCGTAGCCATGTTTCTTGACAAATCAGCATTTTGCGAACAATTTTTGAAATGGGTCCTCAAAGGAACATTTCTGCAAAATTATTTCAAAATCTGTTCAGCTTTTACGAGGGAGAAGTTTTAAGAATTTCTTCTTTGCCGTATAGTGCGCAACTAGCCTCCATTCCCCAGAGCCATGTTTCTTGCCGGATCAAAATTTCACGAACAGTTTTTGAAAAGGGTCACTAAAGGAAAATCTCTGTGAAATTATTTAAAAATCTGACCAGCCATTTCAGAGAACAATAATTTTTAAGAAATTCTTCATTTCTGTATACTGCAAGTAGCCCCCATTCACCATAGCCATATTTCTTGACGGATCAAAATTTTGCGAACAATTTCTGAAAAGGGTCACCCAAAGAACATCTCTGTAAAATTATTTTAAAATCTGACCAGCCCTTTCAGAGAAGAAGAATTTTTTAAGAATTTCTTCATTTCCCTATAGGGCAAGTAGCCACCATTTACCAGAGCCACGTTTCTTCACGGATTAAAATTTCACGAACAAGTTCCGAAGACGGTCACTCAAGGAACATCTCTCTGAAATTATTTCAAAATCTGACCATCGGTTTCAGAGAAGAAGATCTTTAAAGAATTTCTTAGAAAATTCTATTTGGTTGCCATGGCAACCAGAGTTTGATGGCATCAAATTCTGTGAACAGTTTTTAAAGAGTACCTCCCAAGGAACATTCCAGCCTAGTTTAGTCCAAGTTTGCCCTGCAGTTTAGGAGGAGTTGATGTTCAAAGAATTGTTGACGACGTATGACGGACGACGTACACCAGATGATCTTAAAAGCTCCCTTTGAGCACGTTGTATTCAGTTGAGCTAAAAAGTTAACGAAGGACGAAGCTGATTTCAACTGCGAAAATTCGACAAATAAGACTCATTTTGAAATCTCAAATCGCGTGACTACGGATTCTTTAAAGCTGACACATATATTTAGCAAAGATTGTAAAAAATGTAAGTTTATCTAATGGTAGCCACTGTTTATTTCCGGACCTGTTTAGATTGATAGCTGTCTGTTTTAGGCAAAGCCAAATTATTGGATCTCTTAAAATATTTGTAAATATGATCGACACATTCTATCAAAAAAAAATTATTTTCTCTTGTTGCAAGAGCCATCGGTGAGTAGACTGTCTTCGTTTTCTTTTTTACTTGTGATGCAATGTAAGGTAGATCTCATTACACGACTTGCACTGCAATTTAGAATACACTAGACGAAAATCAGATCGAAAAGAATATAATAACTAATCTTACATTTTGGCATAAATGATTAAGTATAAAGGACGTTATGTTTGGAGTACGAGCTGCGGGTTTACTTTACCAATGATACTTGTCATTTTAGTATGGCGGTGCAGTAATGTTGTGTTTGACTAAGCTCATAACATGGAACGAAATACCTGGTTTTGTCTGGTTGGGATTCTTTTTATTGAACTCTTAATCTCATGCAGCTGAGTAGTTATAAAAATGTCACAAAAAGCGAAACACGTAGTTTATATTAACTATTTTAGACAGGATCAGTGTCGAATTGTCTTGAAAATTTGTTCAGGCAAACTCGATTTTATAAATATTCTTCGTGACCTGTATATATGTAATACAAGCTGACAGATGACTTCACATAAATATATCTCCGAAAAATTATAAAAAAAAACCTCGACACATTTTGAAGTTCAATTTCGCCAGACTACATGTATGCTTTCTTCAGGGCAATATGAAGCAGAAATTGTTGAAAGTCCATGTACATGCAGGCTTTTTCAGATATAAGCGTCTGATTTTACAAGTCGAATCTAATGCATTTAAAGTATCCATGTTGAATTAATATGATAAAATTCTTCATGATATGTGTGAAGTATCTTGTGCGCTCTCAAATAAGCTCATATTCGTAGCAAAAAATCGACAAATATGACTCACTTTAAAATTTCAAATCTAGATCTTTGGCAGTCGGCAACATCACGCGCAGAACCCTTTCTAAATATGTTGTACCACTCATATATGCTTAATTAGGTAAATTCATTGTCATAAAGATCGTCTCTGATTTTGTTTTTCCCATTAGCACGCAAAGATTTTTTTGAATACCGCTGCTCTAGCGCCATAATTGCAATATCAATGTATTCAACTTCTGCTGTTAACGGAAATGACGTCATGTTACAGCCAATGACGTTACATTGGTCAAGATAAAAGTGCGCTAAACCGTCAAGTTTAATTGGGTCAATTTTTGACGTCGGAAATACAATTTCTTATCTCTTTAGAAACAGGTAAATATGTGATCGTCTAACCAATTTAACGAAGTTGCCCCGCTCAACGTCACCCGACGTTGCCATAGTGACTGTAGGTAACGCATAAGTATAAACACTTATTTTTTTTCTGCCGGACCATAAGCATAATTCCCGAAAGTATCAGTGTTGAAAATTTTATCACGATTATTGCACAAATGAAGAAGTTATGAAACCTTTCTGGATACTTTTCTAACACCCTCGTATATTTATCTGATGACGTTAGGGTAAAAAAATTTGGAGATTAAATATATAGATTTTTTTATTCAACATTTAATCTGATGAAGACAACAAGTTACAAAATCTCACATAAAAACAAAACACGTAGTTTATATTTACCATACCAGACAAAATCAGTGTCATATAGCCTTGAAACTTCGCTGTATACAATCTTGAATTTATCATTTTTTGGTGACCTCTATAAATTTAATGTAAGCTGACAAATGACATCTCATACCAAAAAACTATGGAAAACCTGACATATTCTAAAGTTCCGTTTGCAAGACTACATGACTGTATCGGTTCTTCAGGGCTCTATGAAGCAGAAGTAGCCAAAAAATATGTACATGTAGGTTTATAAGATATAAGTGTCTGATTTTTCAGGTTCATTATTTTTATGAATGGGAACTTTTTACTCTTTGCAAAATAAATTTGATAAAATTCCTCGTGTTATAAGTCAAATATCTTGTAAGCTCACAATTAAGCATATTTTCACCGCAATAATTTGGCAAATAAGACTTATTTTGAAATTTCAAATTGCGTGACAATGGATTGAAACATATATTGATCAAACATTGTCAAAAATGTAAGGAAATGAAATGCTATGCACTGTTTTACCTCCTGCAATGTTTAGCTTGATAGCTCTCCTACCATGATTGTATGTGCTAATATATTTGTATATATGATCAACAAATTCTGTCATCAATATGATTTTCTCTTTTTCTAGGAGCCGTTGGTGAGTAGATAGCCTTCTTTTTAGCTCACCTGGTCACGAAGTGCTCAGAGTGAGATTTTGTGATGGCCCAATGTCCGTCGAGTGTCACCCGTCGCGCGTCGTGCACAATTTCTATAAACACCTTCTCATAAACCACCGAGCCAAGCTAGGTGAAACTTAGCAGGGATTCTGTGTGTGGGTAAAGCTCTACCAAAGTTGTTCACCCATAACTCTGGTTGCCATGGCAACAAAAAGGAAAAAGTCGCAAAACCTTTGAAAATCTTCTCTGAAACTAGAAGGCGTAGAGATTTGATACTTGATATGAATCATCTCCCAGTAGACATTTACCATATTTATTCATATGATACCTCTGAGGCCCGACCCAGGGGTCACAAGTTCGAGCAAAGGAACAAAGAAGAAAAACCTTAACACTCTTCTTCTCTCAAATAAGAACACGCAGAGGTTTGATATTTGGCATCAAGCATCTCCTGGTGGTCACATGGTATCCCTGGGTCAAAACTGGCCCTGCTATGGGGGTCATAAGTTTGAACACAGGACCAAAAAAAGAAAACTTTAACATTTTTCTCATTTGAAAACTAGAAGATATAGAGCTTTGGTACTTGGTATGTAGCATCTTCTGGTGGACCTCTTCCAAGTTTGTTCATACGATGCCCCTTTGGGCAAAACTTCCCCCGCCCCGGATGTCACAAGTTTGAACATGGAAACAAAGAAGGAAAACTTTAAAACTCTTCTTTAAAATTGGAAGGTGTAATTAGGTCGCCGGGACCCATAACCTAAGTCACTCGATAGGCCAGATTTCTTGCTCAATTGACTTGAAAATTGATCAGAATATTTGTTTTGACAAAATATCGAATGCAATTGAATTTGGGTTACCTCAGGTCGCAAACTAGACCACTAGGTCAAATTAAAGAAATACCTTTGGACACTCTAGATGCAAGATGTTTTGGTCAAATGATCTGAAATTTGGTCATAATGTTTGTCTTGATAAAATGGCACTTGAGTCTGAATTCCGGCAACTGAGGTCAGAAACTAGGTCACTATGTAAAATGAAAGACATTGCTTTGGGACACTCTAATGGCTACATTTATTGTTCAAATGATTTAGTTAAGATGTTTCTCTTAATGAAATCTAAGATGAGTTTAGAATTGGATCACCTAGTGTCATATTCTAGGTCACTAAATCAAATTAAAAAAATACGTATAGGGCATTCTACAGCCACATTTACTGCTATATTAACTTGAAAACTGTTTAGAATGTTTGTCTTGATTTTTTTTATGTTTCCTAAATTGGGTCACGTATGGCAATAAAATAGGTCACGCAAATTCGTTTTGGACTCTTTAAAGGCCACATCGTAAGCTCAATTGATCTTACAATCGATCAGAAATTGAATAATGCGCGTGTGGTGAATTCCCTGGGTAGCATATTACTCAGGTGAGCGATCCAGGGCCATCATGGCCCTCTTGTGCTGTTTTATTTCCGATGTAATTTTAGACGTGGCAACATAGACCTCATTACACGACTTGCACTGCAATTTAGAATACTACACACCAAGATCAGACTGTAAGGAACGTTATATCTAATCTAGTATTATGACCAAAAATAGGAAATATATAGGGCAAAATGGTAGGAGTTCCGTTGTTGTTGTTTTTTTGAAATGAAAAATTAAATATTTTTGGCAATACAGTCATCTTTCGCTTTGCTTAGCTTATGACATCAAACGAAATAACTTTTTTGTCAGATTGTTAAGGTTATATTGATTAAATATTTATTATACCGTGATCTATTTTTTCTCTAAATTATGTACATGGTATATATGATGCCGTAATATTTGGAACACTGATGGCTCTTGATATTTACACATGAAAATTGCCATTTTCTTTGTGTAGTAGTCTTTGGCTTGACTTAGCTCATACACAAAACGAAAAACCGCTTGTTGTCCGATTGTCAGTGGTATGTGGGTTAGGTTTTAATTATACCTTGATCATTTTTTTCTATCGAACAAGTGTGGTATATAATTATCTAATGATAACGGTCGAGGAAAAAAACTTGGCCATTAAATGCAAGTTTTATCTGTTTATTGAACTCTTAATCTCATGCAGCTGATTATTTATAAAATCTCACAAAACGCAAAACACATAGTTTATATTAACTATTTTAAACAAGATCATTGTTGAAGTGCCTTGAAAATTTGTTCAGGCAAACACGATTTTATAAAAGTCCTTCGTGACCTGTATATATTTTATGCAAGCTGACAGATGACATCACATAAATGTATCTCATAAAAATTACATAAAAAAAAAAAAAAAACTCGACAAATTTTCAACTTGTATTTCTCCAGACTATATACATGTATATGCGTTCTTCAGGCCTATATGGAGCAGAAATTGTCGAAAGTCCATGTACATTCAGGTTTTTTTCAGATATAAACGTCTGATTTTACAGACGAGTCAAATGTATTGAAAGGATCCATGCAAAATTAATTTTATAAAATTCTTCATGGTATGTATAAAATATCTTGTACGCTCTCAAAAAAGCTCATATTCACCGCGGGAAATCGACAAATATGACTCACTTTGAAATTCCCAATCGCATGATTATGGATTCTTTAAAGTTGAAACATATATTGAGCAAGAATTGTCAAAAAAGGAGGTTAATAAAATACTAGTCATTAGTTTTACTTCTTGCCTCGTCTAGATTGATGGAGCTGTCCGTTGAGTGCAAAGCCGCTCGATTGTACCTCCTAATATATTTGTATATATGATCGAAAAATTCTGTCAACAAATTGATTTTCTCTTTTTTTTTCTAGGAACCGTTGGTGAGTAGACAGCCTTTTCGTTCTGTTTTAACCTCCAATGCAATTTTATATAGACCTGAAAACATGATTACACTGCATTTTAGAATACTAAGACGAAGATAAGACTGTAAAGAAGTTACAAATTCTCACATAATAGCAAAACACGGAGTTTATATTTGCTATATTAAACAAGATCAGTGCCGAATTGCCTTGAAACTTTTCTCTATACAAACAACTTTTAAAGTTTTAATTTGCAAGACTACACATATGGGTTCTTCAGGGCTATATGATATAGAAGTAGTCGAAAATGCATGTGCATGTGGGTTTGTCAGATTTAAGCGTCTAATTTTAAAAGTTTGAGTGTTATTATACATTTAAACTCACTCCATGCAAAGTTCGTTAGATATAATTCTTCGTGATATGTGTTAAACAGCTGACAAGCTCACAAATAACCTGAATTCAACTGCGAAAATTCGTCGAATAAGATTCTTGTTGAAATCCCAAATTGAGTGACTATGGATTCTTCAAAGTTGAAACATATATTGAGCAAAAATTGTCAAAAATAAAAAATGAAATGAAAAAAAATCAAATGGTAGCCACTGTTTACTTCTGGACCTGTTTAGATTGATAGCTGTCTGTTTTAGTCAAAGCCATATGATTGTTTCTGCTAAAATATTTGTATATATGATTGACTCATTCTATCAAAAAAAAATTTTTTTCTTTATCGTTTAAGCCGTCGGTGAGTAGAATGCCGTCTTTTTATTTTTTACCTCCGATGTAATGAAAAGTAGACCTTATAACACGACTTGCACTGCAATTTAGAATATTCTACGAAGATCAGACCTGAGAGAATATGATAACTAATCTAGCATTTTGGCATAAATGATGAAGTATAAAGGCCGTAATGTTTGGAGTACCAGTTCCTGGTTTAACACATTACCACGAAATCCCTACTTTTGACGACCCTGAGAAAGAAGCCTTTAGAAAACATTGTGGAAAAAGGAGAAAATGCTGGTTACCAGCATTTTCCCCTTTTCCAACAATGTTTTCTACCCTTTTCAAAACAAAATTCATATTTTCAGTCACTTTTATTTTCTTGTCAGCAAATGCTTTCGATTTGGACAAACCTAAAATTATGTTGTTTGGTAATTAGTTAATTTACCAATGATAGTTGGGTCCCTATAAAGTGAGAAACGGAACCGAAACGAAACGCAACGAAACGAAACGAAACGTTACGAAACGAAACGAAACGTTACGAAACGGAACGAAACGCAACGAAATAGAACGAAACGGAATGGAACGAGAACTAAACGGAACGAAACGAAACGGAGTGCTATTTTTGGTACAAAATCAAGCAGAAGGAAAACATAATTTGTTTTTGTAAATGACCCTACTTTTGATTGCCGAAAGTGTTACGAAGTAAGACTAAAAATTTTGACGGCGCACTATGATCGTGATACTTTGGTGAATTTTGACAATTTAAATGAAGACATTTTATTTTAATGTTGGTTTGAGTGAACTTAGACTATTGTTTACTTTGTTATGACGTAAATCTCCAATAAAATGTTCTTCATGTTTCTTGCCATCTCCGGGAGCCAAGGTTACAATCACTACGTGGATCTTACCTTGGCTGATTGAGCCCGATTTCGAGATTCACTGCGATGCGCTCTCTATTACACCCTTTACATCATATTTCTAAAAGCCAATGAAATATCGGTTTACAAACCGCTTACGAATACACATGAAAGCGATAAGCAGACATCCACGTGGGTTTCCATGTTTACCTTCTATTCGAAAGGTAGCAATCTTATTTTATTTTTTTCAAAGATGAAATGCTACGAGCGATTTCATCCGTTGCAGTTAAGGCTGGCTGCATCCAATGAAAAAGCGTATTGGGGGAAATGTAAAAATCCCGCCAAGGGTAGAGTAGCGTAGTGAATCGTCAGCCTTGGCTTGCAAAGGTGGTTTTTGGCAGCCATCAGTACTGCAAATACGTCGCAGTCCGGTTGATATTTTGTTTATTGTTTCCATAAATACTGTGATTAAAAATTCATGTCCAAATACAGTAAGGTTGAATGCACTGATAACTGATTATGGATGATTGATTTTGTATGGCGTTAAACGCCAATTTCAACATAATTTCAATTATAAAGCGGCTGCCAGTGCAGGTCTATCTGTGCTTTCCTGGAATTTCTTACAAAAGTTTTCAACATAACGTTGTTTACAGGGTCCCTATAAAGTAAGAAACGGAACCGAAATGAAACGCAACGAAACGGAACGAAAAGTTACGAAACGGAACGAAACGTTACGAAACGAAACGAAACGCAACGAAACGGAACGAAACGCAACGAAACGGAACGAAACGAAACGAAATAGAACGAAACGGAATATAACGTGAACGAAACGAAACGGAACGAAACGAAATGAAATCTAGCAGCGTTTTTTTTTTTAAACTTATCTTTTTGTCTCAATTTATCGTTTTTCTGTTGTACTGTTTCCAATTGTTTTATCCCACAGTGTATTTAAGGCACAACAAGGATTATGTCGCTGAATTTTTGCGATTATTTTGCATTGAAAATCTGGTAAAAGTCAAGATTAAGCACTTAAAACGATAATCCTCTACAAGGGAGTGTAGTTTTAAGGTTGCACAAAAAACATATTAGGTGCAATTTTAAATATTTGACGTGTAGAGAAAATTTAATTTTGTTCTGTCACTATGGTATCAGAGTATTATCACAGGGCGCCGGAATATGGCGAGCCTGGTTAGCACAGTTGGTAGCGTACAGGACTTCAAAACATGGGTCGCCAGTTCAAATATCCATTCGACAAATTTCTTTCCAAAGATTGATGATAGTCATTGCAACAGGATTCATTCCTCTCTCTCCTGTGATCACCGATAGTAAGCGATTAAAAGCAGCCAGTGGCTTGGGAAGAATATTACTCTCGAAGTACCAAAAGTAAAAATAACAGCAGGAAAACACAGATAGGTGTAATGCAGCGATTTTGTTTGGTTTGTATTATAGTTTAATGCCTTTTTAACAGCGTGGGTCATATCATGGCGGTCAGTGTCGCACTAATGTGTTTCCTGGCTTTTTCACACCAGTACTGACCAAGTCCAGGTCACGAGTCTGATGCACTAACCACTGAGCGATCCGGCCGGGCCAAATGTAGCGATACATGCAACGATACAACTCATGTTGTGTAGGGCATTAGATCTTAAGACATTGTAGTAAAGAGAGAAAATGCTGGTAACGAACATTTTATTCTTTTCTTAAAACATTTTCAAAAGTACTAGTATTCTCCTTTAGGGGCAGTGAAACTCATGATTTTGTAACAAGGGGTTTGTTTCTTTCATGTTTAAATCGAAAACTGAGGTCATATCTGTTCTGCAATGAGAGCTGTGATCGTATGGTGGTTAGTGCTTTGCGAAGTAGCCGACATTCCCGGTTTGAATCCTGGTCACGGCAGGTCTGTGGCAGTCGCTATCTCGGCACAGCTTAACAATTTTTAGCTGGCCTTTGGGTTGTAAGGCGTCTTACACCACTTTTCATACGATTTCAATTCTATGACTGCTTCGGTTGACTCTGCTGACGTTTATTGTTTTTTTTACCACACAAGCAATTTCATCCCTTTCCTCTTTGTTGTGCATATTGTTGAAAATGTAACACTACGATTAGATACGAGCCTTGCTTTGGGCAAAAGGGAGTTTAATACCTCGCAGTTATACATGATACCAAGTAGGTCATTATATCATTATGGATACATAATTTCCCTCTTTGTTTAAAAGTCGACTGAATCACGAAGTACACTGGTCCTTTGACAGGTAGAATATTGACTAGATAGAATATTGACTAACTAGCAAACATTTTCGATTAAGATCAGCCTGCACAGATTGCGCCATGCAGCGATACAACTGATATAATGTTTAGTTTAAACATATTAATCTTACATCGATTGAAAAACAAGTTCTTACAACTTGTACTTATATCTCGCTATTCTGCTTCCTCGGAACTAAACCAGTACTCGCGCCAAATGTGTGGGCTAATGAAAAATCCCAAAGCTGACACCCGCTCCCGTGTATCGAACTCGGGACCTGATGATTATGAGGCCGACGCTCATCCCTACGACCACGGACGCCACACAATAATGTTGAAAAGGGCGTTAGACACTATACAGTCAATAAAATCAAGCGTTGGAATATTTCAAGTATGTTTTTTTTCCCCAGGGTTTTAATTCTTAATTTGAACTATATTCTGTAAAAGAAAGCTTAACGAATCCGTAAACAGTATCCACCCAGGTCAGCCTGCGCAGTCCCCGCAGGGTGACGTGAGCCGAAACCTTTCCCTATTGGTCACTTTTCTGCCTGTCAAAGGACCAGAGTACTTCATGTAACAGTGCAAAGTTACACACAAAAAAAGACTTCATCGATCTAAAATTGTGTGAGGACCTACTTGGTATCGTGCATCACGGAGATGTAATCACGGAGATATATTAAGCCCCCTTTTGCCGGAGCATGTACATCTATCATTGTATATTTCGTTAACTGTAAGTTAGTATTAACTTATTTTAAAGTTGTCTTTTAGGGCTACTGTTAGTTAAAATTTCTTTATGTACTTTTTAAGAAACCTCTATTTCTATTTAAAATGAACTAGGACAAAGCAAACTGGAAGGTTTCAAACAGTGACTGAAAGGGAAAAATAGTGCATAAAACTTTCGATGTATCCAGAAACCTTAAAATGAATAGGTACATATGCCGCAGACATAATTTCTCTTAGAAAAATAATTTCAAACCTAACATTTTCCAGGGTCCTGAGTGGCTCAGTAGTAAAGTGTAGGACTTGTGACCTGGAGGCTTTGGGCTCAATCCTCACTGGATCCACTGGCTTTTTTGTTGCAAGATCATTCAGAACCCTAGCCAAGTACTGGTGGAACTCACTATACATGAATCTGTGAGCTGTTGCCGTGATATAACTGAAAAATTGTTGAAAGCGGCGTTCAATCTAGAATCAGTCAATCAATCAAAATCGTCTGTCCCGGTCTCGACGATTTTTTATGTATGTCTGTTTCATGCAAAAAAAAAGACGCTCAATATAATTAGCCATGTTCAGTGACATAAGGTCTTCGAGGCTGCTATTTTGGGATGGAAATCAAAGTGATTGAAAAACAGACAGTGCATGAAGAAAGGTGTTATCTGCACAAATGTACAATATTTAAATAAAGACTCAAAACCGGCATTCTAATTCGCCTGATATAAAATGGATTATTTTTCTAAAGCATCTTGTAAGAATCCAAACCGGTTTCATTACCGGCAGTAGGTGTTATCAAAAGGTCTCGGTAGCTCAGTCAGTACTGTACAGGACTGGAGAACAGATAGTCGCTGGTTCGATTCCCTACTCTGCCAATTTCTTTTCGAGGATTGATGATAGTCATTGCAGCAAGATTCATTCCTCTTTCGTCGAAGGCCGTTGTGTCGGCGAGGGTTATGTAGAAAAGCAGAAAAATGGCATGTAAACAACGTTATGTTGAAAACTTTTGTAAGAAATTCCAGGAAAGCACCGATAGACCTGCACTGGCAGCTGCTTTGTAATTGAAATTATGTTGAAATCGGCGTTTAACGCCATGCAAAATCAATCATTCATAATCGGTTATCAGTGCATTCAACCTTGCTGTATTTGGACATGAATTTTTAATCACAGTATTTATGGAAACAATATACAAAATATCAACCAGACTGCGACGTATTTGCAGTACTGATGGCTGCCAAAAACCATCTTTGCCAGCCAAGGCTGACGATTCGTTACGCTACTCTACCCTTGGCGGGATTTTTACATTTCCCCCGATACGCTTTTTCATTGGATGCAGCCAGTCCTAACTGCAACGGATGAAATCGCTGGTAGCATTTCATCTTTGATAAAAATAGATCAAGATCACTACCTTTCGAATAGAAGGCAAACATGGAAACCCACGTGGATATCTGCTTATCGCTTTCATGTGTATTCATAAGCGGTTTGTAAACCGATATTTCATTGGCTTTTAGAAATATGATGTAAAGGGTGTAATAGAGGGCGCATCGCAGGAATCTCGAAATCGGGCTCAATCAGCCAAGGTAAGATCCAGGTAGTCTTCATAACCTTGGCTCCCGGAGATGGCCAGAAACATGAAGAACATTTTATTGGAGATTTATGTCATATCAAAGTAAACAAAAGTCTAAGTTCACTCAAACCAACATTAAAATAAAATGTCTTCATTTAAATTGTCAAAATTCACCAAAGTATCACGATCATAGTGCGCCGTCAAAATTTTAAGTCTTACTTCGTAACAATTTCGGCTATCAAAAGTAGGGTTATTTACAAAAACAAATTATGTTTTCCTTCTGCTTGATTTTGTACAAAAAATAGCACTCCGTTTCGTTTCGTTCCATTTCGTTCTCGTTCCATTCCGTTTCGTTCTATTTCGTTTTGTTTCGTTGCCTTTCATTCCGTTTCGTTGCGTTTCGTTTCGTTTCGTTGCGTTTCGTTTCGTTGCGTTTCGTTTCGTTTCGTTTCCGTTTCTCAGTTTATAGGGACCCTTGTTTACAAGCCATTTTCTACTTTTCTACATAACCCTCGCCGACACAACGGCCTTCGATGAAAGAGGAATGAATCTTGCTGCAATGAGTATCATCAATCCTCGAAAAGAAATTGGCAGAGTAGGGAATCGAACCAGCGACTATCTGTTCTCAAGTCCTGTACAGTACTGACTGAGCTACCGAGACCTTTTGATAACACCTACTGCCGCTAATGAAACCGGTTTGGATTCTTACAAGGTGCTTTAGAAAAATAATCCATTTTATATCAGGCGAATTAGAATTCCGGTTTTGAGTCTTTAGTTAAATTTTGTACATTTGTGCAGATATCACCTTTCTTCATGCACTGTCTGTTTTTCAATCACTTTGATTTCTATCCCAAAATAGAAGCCTCGAAGACCTTATGTAACAGAACATGGCTAAATATATTGAGCGTCTTTTTTTTTGCATGAAACAGACATACATAAAAAATCGTCGAGACAGGGACAGACGATTTTGAGTGATTGACTGATTCTAGATTGAACGCCGCTTTCAACAATTTTTCAGTTATATCACGACAACAGCTCACAGATTCATGTATTGTGAGTTCCACCAGTACTTGGCTAGGGTTCTGAATGATCTTGCCACAAAAAAGCCAGTGGATCTAGTGAGGGTTGAGCCCAAAGCCTCCAGGTCACAAGTCCTACACTTTACTACTGAGCCACTCAGGACCGTGGAAAATGTTAGGTTTGAAATTACTTTTCTAAGAGAAATTAATATGTCTGCGGCATATGTACCAATTCATTTTAAGGTTTCTGGATACATCAAAAGTTTTATGCACTATTTTCCCCTTTCAGTCACTGTTTGAAACCTTCCAGATTGCTCTGTCCTAGTTCATTTTAAATAGAAATAGAGGTTTCTTAAAAAGTACATAAAGAAATTTTAACTAACAGTAGCCCTAAAAGACGACTTTAAAATAAGTTAATACTAACTTACAGTTAACGAAATATACAATGAACCATGCTCCGGCAAAAGGGGGCTTAATATATCTCTGTGATGCACGATACCAAGTAGGTCCTCACACAATTTTAGATCGATGAAGTCTTTTTTTGTGTGTAACTTTGCACTGTAACATGAAGTACTCTGGTCCTTTGACATGCAGAAAAGTGACCAATAGGGAAAGGTTTCGGCACACGTCACCCTGCGGGGACTGCGCAGGCTGACCTGGATGGATACTGTTTACGGATTCGTTAAGCTCTCTTTTACAGAATATAGTTCAAATTAAGAATTAAAACCCTGGGAAAAAAACATACTTGAAATATTCCAACGCTTGATTTTATTGACTGTATAGTGTCTAACACCCTTTTCAACATTATTGTGTGGCGTCCGTGGTCGTAGGGTTGAGCGCCGGCCTCATAATCATCAGGTCCCGAGTTCGATATACGGGAGCGGGTGTCAGCTTTGAGATTTTTCATTAGCCCACACATTTGGCGCGAGTATTGGTTTAGTTCCGAGGAAGCAGAATAGCTAGAGATAAGTACAAGTTGTAAGAACTTGTTTTTCAATCGATGTAAGATAAAAATGTTTCAACTAAACATTATATCAGTTGTATCGCTGCATGGCGCAATCTGTGCAGGCTGATCTCAGTTGAAAATGTTTGCTATTTAGTCAATATTCTACCTAGTCAATATTTTACCTGTCAAAGGACCAGTGTACCTCGTGATTTAGTCGGCTTTTAAACAAAGAGGGAAATTATGTATCCATAATAATATAATGACCTACTTGGTATCATGCATAACTGCGAGGCATTAAACCCCCTTTTGCCAAAAGCAAGGCTCGTATCTAATCGTAGTGTTACATTTTCAACAACATGCACAACAAAGAGGAAAGAGATGAAATTGCTTGGGTGGTAAAAACAATAAAAAACGTCAGCAGAGTCAACCGATGCAGTCATAGAATTGAAATCGTATGAAAAGTGGTGTAAGACGCCTTACAACCCAAAGGCCAGCTAAAATTTGTTAAGCTGTGCCGAGATAGCGACGGTCACAGACCTGCCGTGACCAGGATTCGAACCGGAAATGTCGGCTACTTCGCAAAGCACTAACCACCATACGATCACAGCTCTCATTGCAGAACAGATATGACCTCAGTTTTCGATTTAAACATGAAAGAAACAAACCCTTTGTTACAAAACCATGAGTTTCACCGCCCCTAAAGGAGAATACTTCTACTTTTGAAAATGTTTTAAGAAAAGGATAAAATGTTTGTTACCAGCATTTTCTCTCTTTACTACAATGTCATAAGATTTAACGCCCTTTACAACATGAGTTGTATCGTTGCATGCATGCATCGCTACATTGGGCCCGGCCGGATAGCTCAGTGGTTAGCGCATCAGACTCGTGACCTGGACCTGGTCAGTACTGGTGTGAAAAAGCCAGGAAACACATTAGTGCGACACTGACCGCCATGATATGACCTACGCTGTTAAAAAGGCATTAAACTCTCATACAAACCAAACAAAATCGCTGCATTAAACCTATCTGTGTTTTCCTGCAGTTCTTTTTACAAGTACTTCGAGAGTAATATTCTTCCCAAGCCACTGGCTGCTTTTAATCGCTTACTATCGGTGATCACTGGAGAGAGAGAGGAATGAATCCTGTCGCAATGACTATCATTAATCTTTGGAAAGAAATTTGTCGAATGGATATTTGAACTGGCGACCCTTGTTCTCAAGTCCTGTACGCTACCAACTGTGCTACCCAGGCTCGCCGTATTCCGGCGCCCTGTGATAATACTCTGATACCATAGTGACAGAACAGATTTAAATTTTCTCTACACGTCAAATATTTCAAAGTGCACCTAATATGTTTTTTGTGCAACCTTAAAACCACACCCCCATCGTAGAGGATTATCGTTTTAAGTGCTTAATCTTGACTTTGACCAGATTTTCAATGCAAAAATTCAGCGACATAATCCTTATGTGTCTTGCATACACTGTGGGATAAAGTAATTGGAAACAGTACAACAGAAAAACGATAAATTGAGACAAAAAGATAAGTTTAAAAAAAAAACGCTGCTAGATTTCATTTCGTTTCGTTCCGTTTCGTTTCGTTCTCGTTATATTCCGTTTCGTTCTATTTCGTTTTGTTTCGTTCCGTTTCGTAACGTTTCGTTCCGTTTCATTGCATTTCGTTTCGGTTCCGTTTCTTACTTTATAGGGACCCATGATAGTTGTCATTTTCGTATTGCGATGTAGTCATGTTGTGTTCGACTAAGTTCATAACATGAAACGTAATACCTTGTTTTGTCTGATTGGTGTGGTATAGATTAAATATTTATTATACCATGACTTATCTTTTCAAATGAATACCTTTGGTTTATAATTATCTGATAACGGTCGGGAAAAAATACTTGCGATTAAATGTACTTTATTTTCTTTTTTTTTGTTGAACTCTTAATCTCATGCAGCTGATTAGTTATAAAGTCTCAAAAAAAGCGAAACACGTAGTTTATATTAACTGTTTTAGAAAAGATCAATGTCAAATTGCCTTGAAAAGGAGGGGTGTCCATAAGGCCCTTTTCATGGCCACTACCGATTTTTTAAAAATTTTGTACACTGAAACCTATACATATTGGGTGTAATATTATGCAATATTGAATCAATTAGTAAAGGTTTGTAGGACGTATGCAGGTTCAAAGTGGGTGGGGTAATTGTGACCCAAAGAGGAGTCTGTTAGGAAATTGGTAATATTTTTATTGTTACTCTGAGCTCAAAGTTAACAATTTCATGCTTTCTTAAACAATATCAGATATAACAGCTTATGCTAAAACTTTTGCAAAATTCTTTTAATAAATGTGTTTTTTGACAATTAACGGACATGCCTAAATTTTAGCTTTTTTCAATTCTCCAACTTCACGAAAAACCACAACATTGTTTTATATATGGAGGGATTCTAATTATATTTTGCATATGTACAGTATATTAAATGGTAATTGTAAAATTATGACAAAAGTTTTCTATAGCAAACAGTTTTTGAGTTATCTCCCCATTACTTTACTCATTTTTTTAAACATTATTTTATCAGAGTTACAGAGTTATTTTTTTTACTTCTAAATTTTTTCCTCTCTAAACAAAGTCTGCAAAGTAGTTTGAGTCATCTCGGTACTTTACTACTTCAATTTAAATTTGTCCTTCATAAATTATTTACTGTTTTTAACCCGCAGCTCACATCACATTTTTTTTAAATTTCAAACAGGTGAACTTCAAAAATCAATCAGATGGTGCTTTTATATTACTTAGTCTCTAATGTCAAAATCATTGCATGCATTTCTTTCCCCGATTGTTTTCCTCCTGAAATATTTTTGAAATTAAAGGCAGATATAACTCTGTTTTTTTACCTTTTTTGTTTTGTTTCGACAGCAATGAATTCAATATATATAACTCATTTCAGACATTTTCATGGAATTAATTTCTGATTTTAATTTTTGTCAATTTTCTTTGGGCATTACATTTGAAAAAAATGTTTTTTGGAATATGGTTGATTCTGCTGCTAGGGCTGAAAGCCCCAATAGTGTCTAAAAGCATACAATGTGGGTGTTAAAGTACATCTGAATATAGACCATACCTTAAAGTATGAAATCATTCTGAAGATGATGATCTGTTATCATACAGTTTTCCAACTGTTCATCGCCGGCAGCAAAATGAATTTTAAAAACTGGTAAAAAGTAAACAAAAAATAAAGTGACCTTGCATCTTTTGACCTACCCTAAGACTTACTTTTTCTGCCAGACTGACCGTACAAGAGCAGGCTGTTATCTTCACAATAGTTTCTCTTCTTTTTAAATGGCATGAATTAAATATAAATGCATTTTAACAACCACACTTTTACTTTGAGTCACTTTTGGACTTTAAGCCTTTCAGATGCCTTTACTTTGCTCTTTGAATTCAGTATTAATATCAAGAGGTCTTCTATTGTTCATTAATTCTTATCATATGTACTGTGAGTGTCTTATCTTGCAACCTTTTTAAGGTTATACTTCCGCAATACACCCATTTTGTTATCTCAGAGCTTGTGACTTTTCGCAAAAATAATATTGTAAGATAAGACAACTTCACGATAGCCTGTCATATATTTAAGGATTTCCTATGTTTTGTGCTTCCCTTTCCCCTTTCCCAAACAGCAAGATTTGGACCGGGCCAAAGCATTTTGCAGGTGACAAATTAACAGTTGCTAAAAAGATGATTTTTCAATATGATAGGGTAGAAAACATTGTGGGAAAAGGAGAAAATGCTGGTTACCAGCATTTTCTCCTTTTCCCACAATGTTTTCAACAGGCTTGTATTCCTGACCCGTAAAAAGCAGGGATTGTTTGGGAAAGGGTTAATACTTCAAATTCTATTGCCTATATAAAATAAATTAGGAGGCCTTATGTTTGTGTGTAACTCGGATGCAAACTGCACAGCATGTTTCAAAAGTGTGCTTTATGTGCCAATGACTATCAAAGCGAGCTCATTCTATGTGGAAGCCCATTCTTTTTAATATACACATGTACATGTAATATGTTGCCATTCCCTATAACTGATATATACAAATATCTACTAATGACAAACTTGAAAAGTGTCAGACAAAGCATGCTTGTTCCACACTTCTCCTGTAAAGGGTTTCACATTTACAACATGGGCACATTCAAAGCGAGTGACACAAAAATTAGGAATGGGGGTATATTACCCCAGAAAAGGCCGGTCTTAAATATAAAAACACTTTGATTAAAATATAGTCCATTGAATCATGGCTCACAAAAAAAGAAGTTGTCATTTTTAGAGCAGCACCCCCCCCCCCAAACAAACACACACACAACTCTCAGTAAAGCACACACTTTATGGGTTGTAAATAATCAAGGCATAAATCCAATCACCCTGTGGTACTGTAGATGTATAACCAGAGCAAGTAACTATAGTCGTTTGTTGTGCACATACAGCTTTTGTGCTTGGGTTGCAATCATCACCAGTCAGAAGATACAAAGATACTAACGTCAAAAGTAAACGTATCTCATATGAGTTTTAAAGCCTATGAGATGTCATTATCAACACCTACACCTCAAGTTATTCAAAAGTAGAGGAATGATATTTTTGAAAATGATTAGTTGTTTGGCAAAGCAACTCTTCTTGGCTTAAGAGATTAAACATAAATCCTATAAACTACAGATATGTCACTATCCACAGGCTCATGTATAACAAAAGTACTTCCTAACAGAGAAATAGATTGATATTTAGATTATGCCTAGCCTGATTGTTCAATGGACACTAGGGGATTGCTGTTTGAATCCCTGGATTGGTCTTTTTTTCAGACGATTGGTGGGGAACAAATTTAGGAAAGCATTAATAGATACACTGGTTGCCGTGACATAACTGAAATAATGTTGAACACTTTGTTAAACACCACAAAAACAACCATTCAAGATCTGCTATTAGAAGGAAAGGTTCTTGTTATCAATAGAATGTTGAATTAGTTACATAGCATTGTAAGGGATAAGTTCGAACTGAAAAGTTGAAATCAACCAAAAAGTCACTGAAGCATAGAACCTCTTTGTCCAAATTAAATGGGGATAAATCTGTAATCAGAAATCTGCATATAGGTAATAGAATAAGTTCCTCTGCATTAAATAACTTTATTTTAATGGTGGCCAACTGAAAAATGAAAACCTTAAACGTTTGTAAACAAATTAACAAAATTCAAGGGTAGATAACTCAAAAACTAGAGCTGTAAAAAGTTTTCGTCATAATTTTGCAATAACCATTTAATATACTGTACATATGCAAAATATCATTAGAATCCCTCCATATATAAAACAATGTTGTGGTTTTTCGTAAAGTTGGAGAATTGAAAAAAGCTAAAATTTAGGCATGTCCGTTAATTGTCAAAAAACACATGTATTAAAAGAATTTTACAAAAATTTTAGCATAAGCTGTTTTATCTGATATTACTATAGAAAGCATGAAATTGTTAACTTTGAGCTCTGAGTAACAATAAAAATATAATCGATTTTCTATCAGATCCCTCTTTGGGTCAGAATTACCCCACCCACTTTGAACAAGCACACATCCTACAAACCTTTACTAATTGATTCAATATTGCATAATATTACAGCCAATATGTATAGGTTTCAGTGTACAAAATTTAAAAAAAATCGGTAGTGGCCATGAAAAGGGCCTTATGGACACCCCTCCTTTGTTCAGGCAAACTCGATTTTATAGAAATTCTTCGTGACCTGTATATATTTAATGCATGCTGACAGATGATATCACAAACATGTATCTCCGAAAAATTATAAGAAAAAACCCTCGACAAATTTTGAAGTTCAATTTCGCAAGACTACAAGTATGCGTTCTTCATTGCTATATGAAGCAGAAATTGTCGAAAGTCCATGTACATGCAGGTTTTTTAGATATAAACGTCTGATTTTACAAGTCCAGTCTAATGCATTTAAAGTATCCATGCTAAATTAATTTGATGAAATTCTTCATTACATGTGTGAAATATCTTGTGTGCTCTAAAGTAAGCTCATATTCACCGAGGAAAATCGACAAATATGATTCATTTTGGAATTCCAAATCGCGTGACTATGGATTCTTTAAATGTGAAACATATATTGAGAAGGAATTGTCAAAAATTTAAGTTAATAAAATACTAGCAACTAGTTTTACTTCTTGCCTCGTTTAGATTGATAGCCTGTCCGTTGAAGCCAAAGCCACACGATTGTATCTGCTAATTTATTTGTATACAAATTCTGTCAACAATTTGATTTTCTCTTTTGTCTAGGAACCGTTGGTAAGTAGACAACCTCCTCTTTCTGTTTTAACCTCCGATGCAATTTTACGTAGACCTGAAAACATGATTACACTGCATTTAAGAATACTGAAGACCAAGATTAGACTGTAAAGAAGTTCCAAAGTCTCACATAATAGCAAAACACTAAGTTTCTGTCTACTATATTAAATAAGATCAGTGTCGAATTGCCTTGAAACTTTTCTCTATGCAAACTTGATTTCATTGAAACTCTTCGTGATACGTGTAAATTTCATGTAAACTGACAAATGACATATCTTTTCACTCAGAACCTATGGAAAACCTTGACATATTTTTAAGTTCTAATTTGCAAGACTACACATATAGGTTCTACAGGGCTAGGTGAATTAGAAGTAGTTGATAATACATGTTTATGAAGGTTTATCAAATTTAAGCGTCTAATTTTGAAAATTGAGTGTCATTATGCATTTAAACTCACTCCATGCAAAGTTCATTTGATAGAATTCTTCGAGATATGTGTTAAACAGCTTACAAGTTCACAAATAAGCTTATTTCAATAGCAAAAATTCGACGAATAAGACTCACTTTGAAATCCCAAATCGTTTGACTATGGATTCTTCAAAGTTGAAACAAAAATGTAAGCTAATCAAAGGGTACCGCTGTTTACTTCCGAACCTGTTTTGAATGATAGCTGTCTGTTTTAGGCAAAGCCACATGATTGTATCTGCTAAAATAGTTGTATATATCATCAACACTTTCTGTCAAAAATGTTATTTTCTCTTTATTGTGGGAGCCGTCGGTGAGTACACTGCCTTCTTTTTTCTTTTTTACCTCCGATGCAATGTAAGGTAGACCTCATAACACGACTTGCACTGCAATTAAGGAAACTCTAGACGAAGATTAGACCGAAAAGAATATGATAAATAATCTAGCATTTTGGCATAATGTTTGGAGTACCCGCTGCTGGTTTACTTTACCAATGATAGTTGTCATTTTCGTTTTGCGATTTAGTCATGTTGTGTTCTACTTAACTCATAACATGGAACGAAAAACCTTGTTTTGTGTGATTGATGTGATATAGATTAAATATATTTTATACAATGACTCATTTTTTCTAATGAAAACCAATAGTATGTAATTATCTGATGACGGTCGGGAAAAAAAACTTGTCCTTTAAATATACTTTTTTTCTTTTTATTGAACTCTTAATCTCATGCAGCTAATTAGTTATAAAATCTCACAACAAGAAGGTCAAGATGGCCCTGGATCGCTCACCTGAATTTTTGCCGTTTTTTTTTTTTTTGTTTGAGGTATTGAAACACTGGAAACAAAATCATTATTTTTCCAAGCAATTTTCAAAAGGTCACCTGTAAAAGTCCTTTCAAACAAAATCTGACCAGCAATATCAGAAAAGAAGAATTTTTAGGAGTTTCTTAATTTCCGTACAGTGCAAGTAGCCCCCATTCACCAGAGCAATGTTTCTTGACCTATCAAAATTTAGCGAACACTTTTTGAAAAGGGTCATTCAAGGAACATTTCTGTGAAATTATTTTAAAATCTGACCAGCCGTTTCAGAGAAGAAGAATTTTCAAGAATTTCTTCATGTCCGTATGGTGCAAATAACCCCCATTCACCAGGGCCATGTTTCTTGACGGATCAAAATTTCGCGAACAAATTTTTAAAAGGGTCACCCAAGGAACATTGCTGTGAAATTATTTTAAAATCTGACAAAGGCTTTCAGAGAAGAATTTTCAAGAATTTCTTCATTTCCATATAGTGCAAGTAGCCCCCATTCACAAGAGCCATGTTTCTTGACAAATCAAAATTTCACGAACAAGTTTTTAAAAAGGGTCACCCAAAGAACATCTCTGTGAAATTATTTCAAAATCTGACAAGACGTTCGAGAGAAGAAGAATTTTTAAGAATTTCTTCATTTCCCTATAGTGCAAGTAGCCCCCATTCACCAGAGCTATGTTTCTTGACGAATCAAAATTTCACGAACAAGTTTTTAAAAAGGTCACCCAAGGAACATCTCTGTGAAATTGTTTCAAAATCTGACCAGCCGTTCGAGAGAAAAAAAAAATTAAGAATTTCTTCATTTCCCTATAGTGCAAGTAGCCCCCATTGACCAGAGCCATGTTTCTTGACAAATCAAAATTTCACGAACAATTTTTGAAAAGGGTCACCCAAGGAACATCTCTGTGAAATTATTTTAAATCTGACCAGCGGTTTCAAAGAAGAAGAATTTTTAAGAATTTCTTCATTTCCCTATAGTGCAAGTAGCCCCCATTCACCAGAGCTATGTTTCTTGACGAATCAAAATTTCACGAACAAGTTTTTAAAAAGGTCACCCAAGGAACATCTCTGTGAAATTGTTTCAAAATCTGACCAGCCGTTCGAGAGAAAAAAAAAATTAAGAATTTCTTCATTTCCCTATAGTGCAAGTAGCCCCCATTCACCAGAGCCATGTTTCTTGACAAATCAAAATTTCACGAACAATTTTTGAAAAGGGTCACCCAAGGAACATCTCTGTGAAATTATTTTAAATCTGACCAGCGGTTTCAAAGAAGAAGAATTTTTAAGAATTTCTTCATTTCCCTATAGTGCAAGTAGCCCCCATTCACCAGAGCTATGTTTCTTGACGAATCAAAATTTCACGAACAAGTTTTTAAAAAGGTCACCCAAGGAACATCTCTGTGAAATTATTTCAAAATCTGACCAGCCGTTCGAGAGAAGAATTTTTAAGAATTTCTTCATTTCCCTATAGTGCAAGTAGCCCCCATTCACCAAAGCCAAATCAAAATTTCACAAAAAAATTTTTGAAAAGGGTCACCCAAGGAACATCTCTGTTAAATTATTTCAAAATCTGTCCAGCCGTTCGAGAGAAAAAGAATTTTTAAGAATTTCTTCATTTCCCATTGTGCAAGTAGCCCCCATTCACCAGAGCCATGTTTCTTGACAAATCAAAATTTCACGAACAATTTTTAAAAAGGGTCACCCAAGGAACATCTCTGTGAAATTATTTTAAATCTGACCAGCGGTTTCAAAGAAGAAGAATTTTTAAGAATTTCTTCATTTCCCTATAGTGCAAGTAGCCCCCATTCACCAGAGCCATCTTTCTTGACGAATCAAAATTTCACGGACACTTTTTGAAAAGGGTCTTCCAAGGAACATCTCTGTGAAATTATTTCAAAATCTGACCAGCGGTTTCAGAAAAGAAGAATTTTTTAGAATTTCTTCAATTTTTGTATAGTGCAAGTAGCCCCGATTCACCAGAGCCGTGTTTCTTGACAGATCGAAATTTCGCGGACAATTTTTGAAAAGAGTCACCCAAGGAACATCTCTGTGAAATGATTTTAGAATCTGGCCAACGGTTTCAGAGAAGATTTTTAAAGAATTTCCCGGAAAATTCCATTTGGTTGCCATGGCAACCAGAGTTTTTGACAGAATCAAATTCTGTGAACAATTTTTAAAGAGTACCTCCCAAGGAACATTCCTGCCAAGATTGGTCCGAATTGGCCCAGTGGTTTAGTAGGAGTTATTGTTTAAAGAATTGTTGACGACGGACGACGCACGACGGACACTGGGTGATCCTAAAAGCTCCCCTTGAGCACGTTGTGCTCAGGTGAGCTAAAAAACGAAACATGTAGTTCATTCAAACTATTTCTAACAAGATCAGTGTCGAATTGCTTTGAAAATTTGTTCTGGCAAACTCGATTTTGTAAACATTCTTCGTGACCTATATATTTCATTCAAGCTGACGGATGACATAACATACACGTATCTCCGAAAAATTACAGAAAAAAAACCCTCGAATATTTTGAAGTTCCATTTCGCAAGACTGCATAATTATATGCGTTCTTCAGGACTATATGAAGCAGAAATTGTCGAAAGTCCATGTACATGCAAGCTTTTCAGATATAAACGTCTGATTTTACAAGTCGAGTCTAATGCATTTAAAGTATCCATGCTAAATTAATTTGATGAAATTCTTCATTACATGTGTGAAATATCTTGTGTGCTCTCAAGTAAGCTCATATTCACCGCGCAAAATCGACAAATATCATTCATTGTGTGACCATGGATTCTTTAAATGTGAAACATATATTGAGAAGGAATTGTAAAAAATTTAAGTTACATGTAATAAAATACTAGCCACTAGTTTTACTTCTTGCTTCGTTTAGATTGATAGCCTGTCCGTTGAAGGCAAAGCCAGAGGATTGCATCTGCTAATATATTGGTATATATGATCGACAAATTCTGTCAACAATTTGATTTTCTCTTTTTTCTAGGAACCGTTGGTAAGTAGACAACCTTCTCTTTCTTTTTTAACCTCCGATGCAATTTTATCTAGACCTTAAAACACGACTGCACTGCATTTTAGAATACTGAAGACCAAGATTAGACTGTAAAGAAGTTCCAAAGTCTCACATAATAGCAAAACACTAAGTTTCTGTTTACTATATTAAACAAGATCAATGTCTAATTGCCTTAAAACTTTCCTCTATGCAAACTTGATCTTATTGAAATTCTTCGTGATACATATAAATTTCATTTAAAGATGCCTGTCTACAATCAGTGACCAGAAACGCTGTTAAATTTTTAAAAATATTACAATGGTAAAGAAATTTGTCCTTTGTGTACCCAAGAATAAATTACTGACATATATGATGTAACTAAAAAAAAGAAACACAGAGGTTTATGTTAGAAACCAAAAATTGGTCAGAAGAAAACTGGCTTACGATCGCAGCTGTAAACAATGGCGGTGCGTCACGGCGATTTATCGTTGGTTTCCGCCTACATTCGGATACGGTTTAACTTGCATATAGGCCTCAACCTCCGTTTGAAAATCGAGGGGGCAACAGAGAAGCCTACATTTTCCTTTGTTTACCTCAGTATGCTCAGGTTGAAGGTCAAATATAGTCACGCGACAGAATGCATGATCATCATACGAATCTACCCGAGTGTATAACGGCTATCGAAAATCTTCGATTCAAAAATCGGAAACGACGAGTCTGTTTACATAGCTGGCAACAACTCAGCGAAATGCATTTTCTATCGACCGTAATCTACGCAACCTTGCAACCGTCAGGCACAATATTTGGCACAAAGATATAAGAATGACTATATTTTGATAAAATAGATACAAAATGAGTTAAAGCTGGCTTAAAATGAGTGTAAATGCCTCTTTAAGCTGACAAATGACAAATCGTACCACCGAGAACCTATGGAAAACCTTGACATATTTTGAGGTTCTAATTTGCAAGACTACACATATAGGTTCTACAGGGCTAGGTGAATTAGAAGTAGTCGAAAATACATGTACATGTAGGTTTATCAGATTTAAGCGTCTTATTTTAAAAGTTGCGTATCATTATACATTTAAACTCACTCCATGCAAAGTTCATTTGATAGAATTCTTCGTGATACGTGTTAAACAGCTTACAAGCTCACACATAAGCTGATTTCAACCGCGAAAATTCGACGAATAAGACTCACTTTGAAATCCCAAATCGTGTGACTATGGATTCTTCAAAGTTGAAACATATATTGGGCAAAAGTTGTCAAAAATGTAAATTAATCAAATGGTAGCCGCTGTATACTTCCTGGCCTGTTTAGAATGATAGCTGTCTGTTTTAGGCAAAGCCACATGATTATATCAGCTAAAATATTTATAAATATGATCGAAACATTCTGTCAAAAATTTTATTTTCTCTTTATTGTAGGAGCCGTCGGTGAGTATACTGCCTTCTTTTTCTTTTTTAACCCCCGATGCAATGTAAGGTAGACCTCATAACACAAGTTGCACTGCATTTTAGAATACTCAAGACCAAGATCAGACCAAAAAGAATATGATAACTAATCTAGCACTATTGCCTAAATGAAGAAGTATAAAGGCCGTAATGTTTGGAGTCCAGTTCCTGGTTTAATTTACCAATGATAGATTTCATTTTCGTATTGCGATGTTGTCATGTTGTGCTCGCCTTAGCTAATAAAATAGAACGAAATACCTTGTTTTGTCTGATTGACGTGATACAGATTAAATATTAATTATATCGTGACTTATTTTTTTAATGAATATCTATGGTATATATTTATCTGTTGACGGTCCGGAAAAATAGCAATGGAATGTATTTTCTTTTCTTTTTATTGAACTCTTCATCTCATGCAGCTAATAATTTACAAAATCTCACAAAAAGCAAAACACGTATCCTTTATTTACTGTATTAATCAAAAGCAGTGTCGTATTGCCTTTAGACTTAACATAATGCAAACTTATGTTGTTCGGTAGACATATAAATTTCATGTAAGCTGACAAATGACGTCTCATATCACCGAGAAACTATAAACCAAGAGGGTCATGATGGCACTGAAGTCGCTCACCTAAGCCTTTTGATCAAACATGACCCATTTTCAATCTCTTGTGAGATAATAAGACAAACCATCTGACAAACACTCATACGCATTGGCCTTACAAATATGGCCTCTAGAGTGCACACAAGCTTTTTCTAGAATTTGTTTCGGCGGCCTACTTGACATGTAGAAATTATACAGACATACATTCCGACAAACTTTCATGAGTATTTGAGAGAAACTGTGTCCTGAAGGGTGTATAAATTTTTTTTCCGAGATTTGATCTTGTGACGTAGTTTTTATCCAACATGACCCATATTCATACTAGTCTAAGATATTGTAAAGACAAACATTCAAGTCACATTTTAAGATTATTGGACTGAAAATGTGGCCCCTAGAGCATAACACGGTTTCTCAAGGATGAAACTTGGTGGCATAGTTTTTATTCCACGTGACCCATTTTCAAACTCAATGCAAGATATCATCAAAACAAAGATTCTAACAAAAGTTTAAAGAGTATGGACTGTAATTATAGTACAAAAGGTTTCCCCGAGATTTGACTTTATGACCTAGTTTTTAATCCAACATTACCCATTTTCAAACTATTCTAAGAAATTATCAAGACAAACATTCTGACCTAATTTCAAGATTATTGGAATGAAAATGTAGCCTCTAGAGCTTACATAAAGTTTTCCTAAGATGTGACCTGGTGACCTAGTTTTTAACCTACATGTAACATGACCCATTTTCGAAGAAATCCAAGCTAATATCATGACAAACATTCTGACCAACTTTAAAGAGTATTGGACGGAAAAAATGTGGCTTCTGGAGCATACACAAAGTTTTTCAAAGATTTGACCCTGTGATCCAGTTTTTTATCCCACATGGCCCACTTTCAAACTCGTCTGCGATATTATCAATACAAACAGTCTGAACAAATTTCAAGAGTATTGGACAGGAAAAGTGATTTCTGGAGCATACACAGGTTTTCTAAGATTTGTCCCGGTAATCTAGTTTTTGACCCAACATAGCTCGTTTTCAAATTTGTCAAAGATATCATCAAGACAAACTTTCTGACCAACTTTCAAGAAGTTTGGGCTGGAAATGTGGCCTCGAGAGCGTACACAAGTTTTTCCTTAGATTTGAGCGAGTGACTTAGTTTTTAACCCGACCTATTTTCGAACTCCTCAAAACCATCATTAATCAAAAGATTCTGACCAACTTTCAAGTGTATTAGACTGAAAATGTGGACTCTAGGGCAAGGTTTTTATGAGATTTGACCTGGTAACCTAGTTTTTAGCCGGACATGGTCCATTTTTAGACTAGCGCAGCTAGTCTATAGGCATCCGGATTGAGCCAGACTCAATATAAACAAAAAAAAAACTACAGATGCCAAATACTGCCTCACAGAAAAATAACTCCTCACTGTTAGGAATCTTAATTCAGTCATTATGACAACTTTGACTTAAAGCGCAGAATCTCAATTTGAAATTGTCGACTTTCAAAGCAATAGACTGTACAAGATGTCATTGATAAGGTACATGATGCTTGCTTATATGTAAATTAAGTGATCTACATGTATATGCAAATCAGGCCCATATCACTGATTCGTACTCCACAGTACATAAAAGTATGAATGGATCTAAAAATAATACCCCCAGGTGACTTGTAGCAAATTCCAGCTACACAAACCCTCACTGGATAGGGAACCCGTCTCATTCCTCCAGTCATTCATTATTTAGATCATTGTAAATGCGAAACTGATATGTTAAACTGTTGTTTAATGTCTTGTATATTAAGCCTTTACCACAGAATCTCGATTTTTCACATAAGTGGGGAAGAAACCCTTTGAATGCGGGAAAAGAAAGAGGAAAATATTGGTTACAAGCATTTACCCCTTTTCTCATGCTGTTTTCAACCCGTTTAGAATATGCTTTCATCAATTTAGTCACTTTTAACTTTATCGTTTCGAACAGCTTTTAATGTGGAGGGCCGTAAAATGATTCGTTCTGTAAAGAGTTAAATAGTTGACTATTGGATCCTGTGCTGTTAACCCTTTACCGCACAATGACAACTTTTAACGCCCCTGAGGAAGAAGCCTTTTGAAAACATTGCGGGAAAAGGAGAACATGTTGGTAACCATTGTTTTCTACCATATCAAAGCAAAATTGCATCACCTGAGCAACTTTGAAATTGCCATCTGCAAATGCTTTCAATTTGGACAGGTCTAAAATTTTGCTGTGTGGTAACGAATTAATTAACTGTATAATCCAAGTTAATCCTCAACCTGCTAAAAACAGTTAAATAAAACATTCTGGCGGATGATGAAAACCTGAACACTGTTATTCCAAACTTATATTTTTGTAAAATAAAAAATCCCATTATCGGTTAGTATAGATCAAAGATCAGATTGTACAGACTGTGTAGCCTGATCTTGTTCCACTTTGTCTGTCCGCTCCTCTGTCCAGACAGACATCTTTTAAAATCTTTGATGAAAATTGGTGAAACATCATTCATGTATTCCTTACGATAGTCCACCGGTAAATATTCTTTTTTCATTTAATGTCGTGTCATCGGAAAAGGGGGCTTGATGTATATTTCCATTACGGACTGATATCTCTGTAACTATTGGACAAAAATTTATAAAACTTCATATTCATTTTGTTTATAGGCCACATACAATCATATTTGTTTTATCTTTTCAAATGCTATGCTATGGAAATAACTAAAAGGCCAGGTGTACATGCAAAACACAATTTACCTGTTATTTCTTTCTATCTAAAGATGTCTTTTTAGGCAGGAGATTTCACTTCAACAAAATATCCTGTTTTAAATTCAAAGTTAACAAACTGAAGTTTTTCGTAATATTTCTTGTGTTAGAGAGGAAAAAGGTCAAGAGCGTCGGGTAAAGTCAATGGATTGAACTGCATTTGAATTGAACCGAATTGGATTTAATTACCAGAATGAACCGATGGACCTGGAACGGACTCAGAGACAAATATGACAATATTTCTTCAGCCTGGTATAAATCAACAAAGATTTACATTTACCATAGCCACTTACTAGTTTCAACTTCGCTAGTCTGTTAGTACTTTCAGTACTTTGATTAAAATCGTCAGAGATATTATCAAGACAAACATTTTGACTAATTTTTAGGAGTATTGGACCAAAAATATGGCCTCTAGAGAGTACACAAGGGTTTTCTAATATTTGACCTACTCCCTGGTGACCTAGTTTTTAACCGGACCTGGCCCGTTTTCGAAATCGACCGAGATATTATCAAGGCAATCATTCTGAGCTAAAATCATGGGTATCGCACTGAAAATGTGGTCTCTAGTGCATACACTGGTAAAAGGTTGATGACGGACGACGGACGACGCACAATCACAACAGCTTACCATGAGCACTTCATGCTCAGGTGAGCTTAAAAAAAAGACCCTAGACATATTTTGAAGTTCCATTTCTCAAGACTACATTATTGGTTCTTCAGGACTATATGAAGCAGAAGTAGTCGAAAGCACATGTACATGTAAATGCAGGTTTATCAGATATACGCGTTTGATTTTACAAGTTGAGTGCCATCAGGTATTCAAACTTTTTTCCATATATAATTAATTTGATAAAATTCTTCGTGACACATGTGAAACATATGACAAGCTCACAAATAAGCTCACTTTCACTGTGAAAAATCGACAAAAAAGACTTATTTCGAAATTCTTTATCGCGTGACTATGGATCCTTCAAAGTTGAAACATCTATTGAACAAACTTCGTCAAAAATGTAATTTATTCAAGTGCTAGCCACTTATCTAGCATTATGACCAAAATTATGAAATAAAAATCGCATAATGTTTGGAGTATCAATGTTTTTTTTAACAATGAAAATTGTCAATATTTTTGGCAATGTAGTCATCTTTTGCTCCACTTAGCTCATGATATCAAACAAAATACTTTTTTTGACTGATTGTCAAATTCATACCGAATAAATATGAATTATATCATGATCTATTGTTTTTTTCTTACAAATATGTTTGGTCTGTAATTATCTGATGACGGACGGGATTTAAAAAAAAAAAAAAAAAAAAATTTAAATGTACTTTTATTTTCTTTTTATTTAACTGTTAATCTCATGCAGCTGATAAGTTACAAAATCTCACATAAAAGCCAAACACATACAGTAGTTTATACTTGCTATATTAAACAAGGTCAGTGTCGTAATGCCTGTTAAATTTCGCACCACCACAGATATGGGTTCTTCGGGGCAATGTTTAGTAGAAGTAGTCGAAAGTACATGTACATGTAGGTTAATCAGATATAATAAAGTATTTAGTCAAAAATTTGAGTTGTCGATCGAAATACATTAAATTAAAGGCCATTTAAGCGATTTTGTCCGTACCGAAAGTATTATTTCCTGCCTGAAAACAGCTATGACCTAAGTCAGATACGGTGACATAGACATCGGTTTTTGACATACATGTATATGATGACCACATACAGAATATATCTCAGTGAAGGTTTTTGTATTTCGCCTTTTGCAAGAAGACTTTAATTCGCAATTTTTCTTGCATTTTTTTTTCTGGACTTTCAATGACCCGGAAATTGTGTCATTCGTAACTTATCAGTAAAAGCTTTGTTTATAGCAACCGCCTTCATGTGCATTGTTCGCCAAAATTTGAACAGAAACTGGACGAATGAGTCCGTTAACTCACTCTTCCACTGTCAACACTTTTCTACAAAAAAAAACCTACCAAATGTTTTAAAAACAAATTTGATACAGAATCCAATGTTGTAAATGTAGATATATATATATAGATAGAGAATCTGTAAGATGATTACTCAGTATAATTATTTTATGATTGTCTGAACCGTCAATTATATATGCTTCTTTTTTATTATTATATATTATTATTTCAATTTTAGGATTATGAGGTATGTAACGTTAACTTATCTTTGTAGTTAAACTTGCACAAATTCTTCTATCAGAGCAAAAAATGTTAATCATATATGGTCGTCAGAATCTGTCAATAACTTTCTTTACTTTCAACTCTAGGAGTTGTCTGTAAGTCAATTTTTTTTTCTCCTTGTTTTAATTCCTATCCAATAATAGTTCAGTATCAAAGCACGATTTGCAATGTTATTATACACATTTTAGACCAAAATAAGTCTGTACAAAATGTGATTTCTTTTCTACTTTTGCATTTGTCTTCTAGATTATGAAATATGAAGGCCAAAACGAGTAGGGTCCGAATGATTGGTTTATTTTATCTATTTCAATTGTTGATTTTATTTTTTTAGCGCTGTAACTTAATGTCTTCCTCGTTTTCTTTTTTGTCTTAATTTTGGTATTCAATTGATAAATGTTAATTACACCGTGACCTCATATTTTCAAAAAAAATATCTATGGTATACTTTGTATATCATTTTTAATGGTCCGACACTGGTGTTTACATATACGAGTATTTCATTTCTATTTTGTATTTACAAATACTTTTGTCAGAATCTGTCAATAATTTTGTTTCCTGTTAATTCTACATGTTTTCTGTTAAGCAACATATTTTTCTAGTTTAATTTCCAACACAATTACAATTCAACATCAAAACACGATTACCACTGTAAGTGTGGACATTGTAGACAGTATAAGGTCGAACAAAATGTGATTTCTTTTCTACTATTCAATTGTCCGCTAGATTATGAAATATGATGGTCATAATTTTTGCGCCCGACTATTTGCTTTATTTTACTGATTAAAATTGTTAATTGCATTTTTAGCACTATAACTTCATGTCATTAAATAAAAGATTTCTTTTTTTGTCTTAATTGGTGTGTTCAATTGATAAATGTCCATTATATCATAACCTCATATTTTCAAAACAAATGTCTATGGTATACTTTGTATATTTTTTATAATTGTCAGACACTGGCGTTTACATATTTTTTTTTTCTATTTTGTTTTTAGTCCACACAGGTAAGTAGAGATATCTTACCTGTGTAGCTGAAAATTGCATAAATGTATATCAAAGTAAAATATAGTCACTAGAATCTGTCAATATCTTAATTTCATGTTAATTGTAGATGTTGTCTGTTAGACAACATAGTTTTCTTCTTTTATTTCCAAAAAGCAATAATACTGCAATATCAAAACACGACTTGCATTTTAATGTGGATAGTGTAGACCAAGGTCAGTCTGTACAAACCGTGATATTTCTCTACTTTTGCATTTTTCGGCTACATTATGAAACGTTTGGGTCCGAATGTTTTACCGATTAAAGTAGTTAATTGTACGTAAACTGTTTTTTCTAGCGCTATAAGTCTCATGCTTTCCTCATCTTAGTTCATAAAATTAAATAGAATAATTCTTTTTGTCTTAGGTTAGATGTAAAACTGATAAATACTAACTGTACAGTGATGTCTGTTAGACAACATATTTTCTTCTTTTATTTCCAAAAAACAATAATACTGCAACATCAAAACACGACTTGCATTTTAATCTGGATAGTGTAGACCAAGGTCAGTCTGTACAAACCGTGATATTTTTCTACTTTTGCATTTTTCGGCTACTTTATGAAACGTTTGGGGTCCGAATGTTTTACCGATTAAAGTAGTTAATTGTACGTAAACTGTATTTTCTAGCGCTATAAGTCTCATGCTTTCCTCATCTTAGTTCATAAAATTATATAGAATAATTCTTTTTGTCTTAGGTTAGGTGTAAAATTGATAAATACTAACTGTAGTGACCTTATATTTTTTCAACAAATATCTATGGTAAACTTTGGGTTATTTTTCATGATGGTTTGACACTGGCGTACACATATGTTTTTTTTTTTTTTTTTTTTTTTATTTTAGGACGTACCTGTTAGTTCGGATAACTCATATATAAGTTGAAACTTGTATAAACTCTTATAACAAAGGAAAATATGTTAATTATATCTACGTATATGGTCGTCAGATAATTTTGTTTCCTTTTAATTCTAGGAGTTGTCTGTTAGTCAAGAACTTTTTTGTTGTTTGTTTTTGTTTTATTTCCTACACAATAATACTTCAACATCAAAGCACGACTTGCATTGTAATTGTGGACAGTGTGAATTACGATAAGCTTGTACAAAACGTGATTTCTTATTTACTGTAGCAATTGTCCACTAGATTATAAATTATGTTTGGAGTCCGAATGGTTGCATTCAAAATGTTTGGGCTATTTTACTAATTAGACTTGTAAACTTGATTTTTAGTGTCAGGTATCTTGTGGACTAAAGGTTCAAATCTCATATCACAAGTACACAATGAAAAACCTAGAAATATTTTGATATTCCATTTCGCAAGACTGCGGGAATAAGTGATTCAGAGCTATACTGAGTGAGGGAGTCGAAAGTAAATGTAGGTTTATCATATATTAGCGTCTGATTTTAAAAGTTGAGTGTCATATTGCCTTGAAACTTTACTTTATGCAAATTTAATAAAATTCTTCGTGACATGTGTACAATATTTTGCAACCTCACAAATACGCTCATTTTTACGGCGAAAATTCGACAAATAAGACCCATTTTGAAATTTCATATGGCGTGACTATGGATTCTTCAAAGTTCAAATATATATTGAACAATCATTGTTAAAAATGTAAGTTAATCAAATGCTAGCCACTGTTTCACTTCCTGTCTTGTTCAGATTGATAGTTGTCCGTTGTAGGCAAAGCCACAAGATTACAAGTATCTTAAGGGTTTTGTGTAGTAGAAGTAGTCTAAAGTGCATGTACATGTAGGTTAATTAGATATAAGCGTCTAATTTCACAAGTTGAGTGATGTTATGAATTTAAAATTTACTCCATGCAAAGTTAATTTGATACAGTTCTTCATGACAGTTGCACTAATTTTGGTTTAGAAAATACTTTCGATTTTTACACCTTTTCAAGTCTGTAAACAAGTATTCAGTCACAAATATGGATCGTATTACTATAAAATAAAGTCCGTTTGAGCAATTTCTTTCGTACCAAGAGTATTACTTCCTCCCTGAAAACAGCGATTACCTTAGTCAGATATGGTGGCAAAAACGTCATATATGATTACCACATACAAAATATGTCTGCATGAACAACACTTTTCTACATAAATAATCTACCAAATGTTTTAAAACAAATTTGAAATAGAATCTATTGTTATAAATGTAGATATATATAGATAGCAAATCACAAAGATGATTACTTAATATAATTATTTCATGATTGTTAGACACCGTCAATTACATATGCTTTATTATTATTTTATCATAATTGTTATTTCAATGTTAGGATTATGAGGTATGTGACTTTAACTTATCTTTGTAGTTAAACTTGCACAAATTCTTCTGTAAAAGCAAAACATGTTATCAATATATGGTCGTCAGAATCTGTCAATAATTTTATTTCCTTTCAATTCTAGGGGTTGTCTGTTAGTCATTTTTTTCTCCTTGATTTAATTCCTATACAATAATACTTCAATATCAAAGCACGATTTGCAATGTTATTGTAGACAGTTTAGACAAAGATAAGTCTGTACAAAACGTGATTTCTTTTCTACTTTTGCATTTATCTTTTAGATTAAGAAATATGAAGGCCAAAACGTGTAGGGTCCGAATGATTGGTTTATTATACCGATTTTAATTATTAAAATATCTAAAGTAAACTTTGTATAATTTTCTATGGTGGTCTGACACTGACATTCACCTATGTTTTATTGTCTTTTATTTTAGAACGTACAAGCCAGTTCGGATATCTCATCTGTAAGTTGAAACTTGTATAACTTTTCTACTTTTCTTTTTTCCCGGCACTTTAGTTTCATGTCAAATAACCTTTTTCTTGATTTTTACAATTGAAAATAGTGAGATGTTACTTTTAACTATTTGTTTATGGGTCCTTGTTTATATTTGTACCTTGTTATTCTCTCATGGGTGAAGAGTTACACAATAAATCATGATTTTCATTAGAATATGATTATTTTGAAATGCTGTTAACCAGCATGAAATTTGATAAAAGAATATGTTCTGAGATTTTTAAGGCTTAATTCTCAAAATTATTTTGAAAATTATTATAGTTGCTATTTCTTACCATACAGAAATACATGAACATCAGAGAGAAGGAGAAAGGATCTACCTATGTGAAATACTTTTTTGCTGTTTACCTTGTACACATGATCCGGAAAAATTTATCATACATGTATAGCTATTGTGTGTTCCTCATAAAGCTTCTCTGCGGAAGTCTTAAACTCCGAATTGTAAGCCATGGGAAAGGATAGTGTAAATTTGTTCAGTTCTTCTTTGTCTTATGAAAATTGTTTCAATTTGGTTAAGTCTCAAATTGGTCTACTAGGGACTGAGAAGTTAATACTGTCATTCCGGTCAAATTGCAGCATAGACGACTCCAGACTTTGCTAAATGGACAGAGGTTAACATGCAATAAATTTAATTCTTTACCAAACAACCAAATCTCAGGCTGAAACAAAATGAAGGTCTAAAGTTCTATGATGGTCTGACACTGTTTTCTTTTCTTTTATTTTAGGATGTACAAGCCAGTTCGGATATCTCATCTGTAAGTTAAACTTGTATAACTTTTATATCAGAGGAAAATATGTTAATTATATCTACATATATGGTCGTCAGAATCTGAAGAAAATTTTGTTTCCTTTTAATTCTAGGAGTTATCTATTAGTCACCAACTTTTTAGCGGATTTGCCATATAGCAAATCCGCTCACTGTGATCGTTTTGGCCGGAACCAAAAACATCGTGCTTAACGACGCATGCGCGCTCAGTCGCTCATTTTCAGTTTTGCATGGCTGGCATAGGGACGATCAACACAGATCTACAAATAAAATTCAGTTCTGACTTGAACAAATCATGCAAATTAAGTTTGATTTCTTTATCGACATTTCCTCAAAACTACAAAAATTGTCACTCTAAATACTTAAACAAAGTGTTTTCATTTCTTTATCAAATGTTACCAAATGCGTATAAATATTGTGTACACAAACTGTCCCATTTTTATCCCAGAAGTGTTTCGTTCACAAATTGTGTCGTCCGCTATCGAAATAAGCAAGGAGATTAAAGGGCAAATCAACAAATCTACATTTATCAAATGGTAACATGCTAATGCTATAATTAAGAAAAAAAAATAGTAAAAATACTTTTTTTCAATTCATTTTTTGCTTGTTAATTTCAATTGCTTCGTTACCTCCCTTACTTATTGTTGCATCCCTTGATTTGTGACGTTATAGGAGCGTTTGTATCAATACGGACGTTGTTTTCGATAGTAATCTGAGCGATATTGAGGACGAAGAAAGAGACGATTCTGTACCGGAAAGGCCGTTCATGCATGAGCCAACTTTTAAAGAAACTTATAAAGATTCTGAAGATGAGGATAAAAAACTAACGTTTCGCCCACTTATGACAAAAATGACGATGTTGTGCCAGGCTTTTCAATGTGTTGAGTATCAGGCATTTGAAATACATCTATTACGGGGCGGACATCGCTTACAAAAATATTATTGTATACATGATAAAATTAATTGTATGGCATAGACTTTGTTTAATGTGAAGCATTTTTAGTAGATTAACGGGCGGAATTAAACAAAATCCAAGGACTGAAAGTCCTGAAAAGCGGATTTGTTGAATAGTTTTAAGCTATTTGGTGTGATGTGAAAAATCTAATTACCCACCCTTTAAACTATTTTCTCCTGTTCCAATAGTGTTTTCAATTATATGAGTAAACTTAAGTTCATTTACAGGTATCATTTTCTTTTGTCTTCAGATGCATTTAACTATTTTCGTATTATAGGCAACACCAGAAGTTTTAATGGACAGTGTGGGTCAAGATCAGACTGCACAGAACATGCAATCTGATCTCTGATCTCCACTGTTCCCTGCTTCATTGTAGATTCATGACCGAATTGTTTCTTGATCTTGCAGAAGAAATGTATTTTTAGCCTTTGAGACAATGCAATTAATTTAGTAGTGAAAGCGTTAAAGTGCCTAAAACTTGTCATATGCGACAGTAATGAACAATGAAATGGCATTAATTTGATTACCATATTTGATTAAAAAACAAGAAGAACCGCAACTTATGCATAGATGGTTGACGTAGACTAACCTGAACAAGCTTACAAAATTAACTCCTATCTAAATGTGGATCTGGGGTCCTGCATGGCTCACTCGTAAAGTGTAGGATTCCTGATGGCCCAGCCTCATTGGATGCACACTGTTTTTTTCTGCAAGAGTGTCCTTAGGCAAGACAATGCAGTGCCCTAGTCTAGTACATGTACTACTTAAAGCCAGACATACAGAAATAAGCTAGCTGTAGCAGTCATATGACTGAAATAATGCTGAAAGTGACAGTAAACATCATTCAATTAATCAAATGTGAATTTAACATTGGCCTGCAAGGTTAACTTTCATTTACCATTTCTGTCAGCCTCACAAAATGTAGCTGTTAAGTCTTAGAAAACATTGGTAGACCAACACATTTTCAGTTTTCATTCTTACTTACGTAAGACCTGTGTGGAAAACAGCTATTTCCACTAAAATATCATCCTGCAAAATCAGCTATAGTTAAAAATAAGTATTATTGAACTACTTTCACTGATTCATTTTTTTTCATTTTTTCCTTCTTTGAATTATCATTTGTAAATCTAAAACCACTATATTCTCAATTCAAAAAGAGACAATAATTACCTCCCTTTTCAGAAAACTAACAAAAGTATCAAAAAATAATTTCAAGATAGGCATAAATGGAATTTCTGATCCGTTGGAAATGTGCAAAAATATCATTTCTGCATAAATCCTTATTTATCTTTATTTACCATCCAATTAGAATATTCACCGGAAATGCATTACACGGGTCTTACCTTAACTCTTTACAACACAATCCCGAGTTAACAACTGTGTGAAAGAAGCCCTTTGAAAACAGTTTTGGAAATTGAGAATATGCTGGTAACCAACATTTTCTCCTTTTCCCACAATGTTTTCTACCCTATTAAAGACATATTCCATCATTTGAGCGACATTAGAATTGTCGTCTGCAAATGCTTTCAGTTTGGACATGTCCAAAATTTCATTGTATGGTAAAGAGTTTAGTCATTTTCCCCATCCCATTTCACCATTAAGGATACAAGGTAAGTGTGGCAATATTATCCCATTTTGAAGGATGTTCAGAAAAAAAGAACATTTGAACAACTTATCCAATTGGCTGAGCTGTTTTTTGTCTGAGACATTGCTTTAAATCAGATTGAAAATATTGAGATCTCAGCCTAGGGTTTGTAAACATGTGAGCTTATATAGATACACTAGACATAATGATTCTATCATTCTTTTCTTTAGCATTTTAAGCATTTCTAAATTCATCATTGTTCATCATTATGCAAGACTCTTTTAAAAGATTGAAACTCCTGTACTCAGACATTAAGGTTTTGATTTTTACAGTAGCATTTTACAATTCTAGCCTAAGCACAACAATTTCTAAACTTTTATATGGTTGGTATAATCATATAGACTGCAAACAATTCAAATCTAAAATAGTGAGCCAGTGAGAATGGAATTTTACTATATTAGGCAGTCTGATCTTACTCTACCAGTACACCTGTTACAAACTATTACAGACTGTCTTCATTCTGAGGTATAAAGCATGCATTGTTTTGAAACTAGTATGGTTTAGTCAAAAAAAAAAATACAGGAGTCCTCTCTGGGTAAAAGAAATAGTCGTATTTTGTATGTAAGTTCTTACTGAAAGCACATTGTCCTTTCCATGAGTCTTAGCACATAGTATCCTTTCAAGGTTCCTCTTAATTACAACACAACTTCAAACTATTAATTTAAAAATAAAATACAAAAATCAAACTAGTAACAATAATTTGATTGTTCAGGTAGAATATTTTTTTCTTTTTTTTTTCATAAGAATGTTCCTGGTTCATTCCTGAACTCAAAAATGTTTAGTAATTGTCTGAGAGGTGAAAACTAAGTGATGTGTTCAGTAATTTCTAAGATTTAGACCATGTGCAATTCATGAATATTGAATGTACCTTTCTTCTTTAAACAAATGAAAATTTACCTTGTATCTTCATTAAGAAACAAGTCAAGAAAAGAAATGATTGTACAAAACAAAGTAAGGTCAACTCATGCAGTGCCACAAAATATTAAATTGAAACCTTCAAGAATAATTTGATGGGGACTATTTTCTGGTTATCAGTAACTATTAGTGTCAACACTGTTTCAGTCTTACAGTGACAACAATTCATCCTTTTCTGTACCTTTTGGGTTTTCCTAGGGCTAGGCTGGTTCTCTGCGGTGTCTTATCTATGGACATTCTACAAAATCCTAGCATCTAGAAGAGGATAGAACCTGTGATAATCCATAAGTGGTCAAAACTGGTCAATAGTGGTCGACTTGTAGAGGTCAATTGGAAATTTAAATGGTCAGATGAGTTTTAAAACGGCAGTTAGGCTAATTTGTGGATGATTTGTTGTGCGGATTTTTTCCCTCAGATAAGTTGATTTCATCAATGTGAAAGAGAGGGGTGGAAAAACTGTTTTGCCCCTGCCAAGGATACTCATCAGCTGGCTTTTGCCACTTTTCCAAACTGTGTAGAAGTTCCTAATAAGGTCTTTAAGTTACATGTTTGACACCCAACTAATTGCTGGATGATAAGATATTATCATGACTACTTACAAGTCATTATTTCATGCTTTAGGAATAAAGCCTGGTGTGAAGAATAATACCCCAAAATAGGGACACATAATTTGTCCCTTTGGTAATTTGATTTAACTCTTTATTAAATGACAAAATTGTAAGCTGTTCCAAATTGAGAGCATTTGCAGACGACAGAATAAATGTGACTGAAAAATTAAAATTTGGTTTGGGATGGATACAATAAAAAACATTGTGGGAAAAGCAGAAAACACATTTTCTCCTTTTCCCACAATGTTTTCAAAAGGCTTCTTACTCAGGGTCATTAAAAGTCGGGATTGTGTGGTAAAGAGTTAAGCCACACCAAACTGAGGTGGAAAGGGCCAACTTTCAAACCTGTAACTGTTTTGATTGCACTTTATAGATGTAGGAAGACACTTAAATGTACTTCAAAGACATTGATGTATCCCAAACTATTGTTTATTTAATCAGTTAATGCCTTCTTCATGTGTACCACAAAATTCCTATACATTTATATTAATAACAAACCTGCATATTTCACATATTTGCCTATGAATGACTGCTTTTCTGCAATTTAACATGAGAGGTGGAGGGAGAGAGAGTGTGTGTGTAGAAACATTATCTAACCTGTAAGAAATGATAATCGACAAAAATTGTTTGCTTAAAAAAATGACCTCTATGCAGGTTCAATAAAGAGAGTCATTCTGACAACCTCTTCAGTTGACCAGCAATACTGTCTTTTGAATTATGATCAAATAAAAAAGTGCCTTATTAATAAAAACTACGATACTGATGATAATATAATAATAAACCTTCATGTACAAGATATATAAGAGGACAGCTTTTAATATTAATTTAGAAACCAGACAGGTATACATGTAAGCCAGTGATTTAATCAACTAAATCAACCTCCCCAATCAACCACAGCAATCGACCACTTGTGACCAGTATCGACTGTTTATAACCGGTTAAAGCTGCCAGGCTGGTCAATACTCATATTGACCTGCTCTTTGCCAATCTTGCACACTATATATTAACTAAATCATTGCAAATAGGTGCAAAAAATACCTGTTGTAGCATTATGAGCTACCTGAAATTAATATTTATACACTGGTGTAACTGTTATTTATTACATCTAATGCATTTTTGAGTGAATCCATTTTCATGGTCTAAAGAAAAGACTTAACCCTTTCCCAAACGACAAATTTTGGACCCTTCCAAACCAAAAGAGTTTGCAGACGACAATATAAGATTTGGAAAAAAATGGCAGAAAGTTCTCAAAAAGGGTTGAAAACACTGTGGGAAAAAGAGAAATTGCTCGTTACAAGCAATTTCTCCTTTTCCCAGTGTTTTCAAAAGACTTTTACTGCAGATACGTAAAAACCAGGGCTTGTTTGGGAAAGGGTTAAAATCATCACACATCATCGGGCAGAAAATAGTCCTTTTTTTAAAATATGTGAATCCAAGCCCTTGGTACAACTGAAGGTACTTTTGCAGCCAGAATGGATGAAGATCACACTCAGTGTGACATATTGCCATGCAGAGTAAAAAATGAATTTAACATAACTAAATTAAAACTTTCAAGTTGAATGTACAAATCCAATTATTGCTATTTTGAAGTTAATTCTTTTGGGAAAAATACTTTCTTACAAGGCAGAATAAATCAAAGATCAGACTGCACTTTTGTGCAATCTGATCATAATCAACACTGTCTGCAAAAGGTCCTTGAGTGGCACTTATCAGCCTAAGGGTTAATGGCATTGGGTCGCTCTATAAAAGTTTAAAAACTATATAGGCATACTTTCACACTAAGGTTTGAAATACATAAAACACAGTCACTGTCTTAAATATGGGCTGAGCTGCAGTTCATAATAAGAATTTAAATAAGTAAAAATAGTTATATAACTTGCTCTGTAAATGCACTTCTAATTCACAGGATCAGAAATATATCAAAGATGTTAAATCTATATGTCTAAAAGAAAGACGTATAGATGCATTTCTGTGCATCATTTGTCATAAATTATCTACTAACTCGGCATTTTTTTTTTTGCCGAAATGTCATAAAATAAAATTCAAGGTATCAGAGGGACTAAAAATGGAGTTTTACACCTTGAAGACAAATTTGAAGCCTATCTGAGTCCTTTAGGATTCACGTTAGTGGATGTCTAGTTCACTGAGAAGGACACGATTTTCCACCAAAAACCTTCAGTTAAATTCGTGTCACGGGTTCGTACTTGATCGGGGCCGTTTGTAAATAAAATATTTCTTACCGTCGATGACAAGAGAGAAATATTGGTTCCAAGCTTTTATGCTACAGGATGCATATATATCAAACATTTTTTCATACACTGCACGATCTCCATACCATCAAAAGTTCTGCAAAAATGTTTCAAACAATTCGGAAATTCATCGAGAGCGTCATAGGAGTGGTGGCAACTAGGTTAGGTCAACTTTATGGGTTCTGTATATTCGTTATCGACAGGGCTTTTAATTATTTATGGCCAAATTCTAGCTGGCTCTCTGAACAGTGAACAATTTTTCAAACAAGAGATGGTTGAAAATGTGATTTTATCGGGGAAAAATTGCTTAATCTCCTTGTTTATATGGCAGCGGACGATACAAGTTGTGAATGAAATTTCTTGAATGAAAACGAAGGCAGTGTAAATAATGTTCATACGCTACATTTTGAAAAATACAAGAACAAACTTTGTTTTAGTATTTAAAGTAATTTAGATTGACAATTGTTTAGTTTTGGTGAAATTTCGATAAAGAAATCAACCTAAATTTGTATGGTTTGTTCAGGGTCAGAATTGATCTGATTTGTAGATCTGCGTTATTAGCCTATAAATCAGCCATGTAAAACTGAAAGTAAGCGCGCGTGCGTCGTTACGGATGATGTATTTGGTTCCGGTCAAAACGATCAAAGTAACCGGATTTGCTATAGCACTGTGATATGACTGAAGTAATATTGAAAGTGGCGTAAAACACCATTCAATCCTTATATCAATCAACAGTGTTTCCTAGATTGTTTGATAAAAGTTTAAATTGTATCTAGGGGTACCATTAAAGATATTTGTAAATTTCAGTGCATGCAATTTTGACAATTTGGATATTTTCCTAGTTTATTACAAACATTTTGTGTGTATAATCATTAGCAATGACTTGTTACAGAAAAAAAAAACTTAATAATATTGTTTTTGACACTGACTCACATCAAATTTATAATGTCAATCCTCTTCAACTGCAATTTTCATGCCTGTTAGGCCGTTAGCTTCAAAAAGTGATTGTGCTTCTAAATGATTTTTTGCGTGTGATCTTATTATTTTTTGTTGCTGTTGAAAAATCATCTTTTGCTCTGCTATAAAAAAAAAGTATATGCTGTATTTGAGTAAGTTACTTGCATTTGTCCAGTCAGCTAGATCTCCAGTTTTATGGACAATTAACTGAGGATCAAAATACCTTTTATAGATAGTGTGGATCAAGTTCAGACTGCATAGAATATACAGACTGATCTTATATCTATACTGTTGTTCTGTGTAAACAATATTATTAGATGCTTTTGAAGTTATATTTATATTTTCCTTTTTCCCAAGACTGAAAAAAAAATCCATTTTACTCTTCACCAGACAAAAAAAAAAAAAAATCCTAGCCGGACCTTGCTGAGAGCATAAAAAACTGCAGATAACAAAATATATGTTGATAAAATGATAATTTCTCTTTTTGATTAAGTAGAAAACATTCAGACAAAAAGAGAAAATACTGCTTGTCAGCATTTTGTACTTTTCCAACCGTGATTTCAATAGCTTTTGTCCAAGGGTCGTTAAAACTGTGGATTGAGCGATTAAGGCGTAAACTTGTTCTCACATGTGTTAGAGGCGAAAATTCGGCGGGAGGAAAGTTTGCCTCAAACTGATGTCGAACTCACAACCATCAGGTCACGAGTCAGAAACGCTAATCACTGAGCTACCCGGGCAGCGAACCTCACTGGCACTTTGACATCCCGCGTATGTATTTAGTGCATTGCGGTCAGTTTCACAAGATACTATTAATTCTTGTGGAATAGTCCCCACTATCATAAAGTGCATCGGTGCGGTTCCTGCATGTATAGCCTCGAGTGCTCGTTTTCCCTGATGATAAGGAAACAACATAATGCAATGAAGAATTTATATAGGAACATGAGCTAGAAATTACTTGCCCTCATAAAAAAATAATTTCAGATGACTTTCATGGAAAAAAGAAAACACTTGGATAAAAGGAGGGATGTCCATAAGGCCCTTTTCATGGCCACTACCGATTTTTTTTAAACTTTGTACACTGAAACCTATACATATTGGCTGTAATATTGTACAATATTGAATCAAATGGTAAAGGTTTGTAGGATGTGTGCTTGTTCAAAGTGGATGGGGTAATTCTGACCTAAAGAAGGATCTGATAGAAAATCCATTATATTTTTATTGTTACTCAGAGCTGAAAGTTAACAATTTCATGCTTTCTTAATATCAGATAAAACAGCTTATGCTAATATTTTTGTAAAATTCTTTCAATAAATGTGTTTTTTGACAATTAACCGACATGCCTAAATTTTAGCTTTTTTCAATTCTCCAACTTTACGAAAAAGCATAACATTGTTTTATATATGGAGGGATTCTAATGATATTTTGCATATGTACAGTAAATTAAATGGTTATTGTAAAATTATGACGAAAACTTCTCACAGCTCACAGTTTTTGAGTTATCTACCCTTGAATTTTGTTAATTTGTTTACAGATGTTTAAGGTTTTCATTTTTCAGGCGGCCACCATTAAAATAAAGTTATTTAATGCAGAGGAACTTATTCTATTACCTATATGTAGATTTCTGATTACAGATTTATCCCCATTTAATTTGGACAAAAAGGTTCTGTGCTTCAGTGACTTTTTAGTTGATTTCAACTTTTCAGTTCGAACTTATCCCTTACAATGCTATTTAACTAATTCAACCTTGTATTGATAACAAGAACCTTTCCTTCTAATAGCAGATCTTGAATAGTTGTTTCTGTGGCATTTAACAAAGTGTTCAACATTATTTCAGTTATGTCACGACAACCAGTGTATCTGTTAGTGCTTTCCTAGATTATTCCCCACCAATCGTCTGAATAAATGACCAGTCAGAGATTCAAACAGCAATCCCCTAGTGTCCATTGAACTATTAAGCTAGGCATAATCTAAATATCAATCTATTTCTCTGTTAGGAAGTACTTTTGTTATGCATGAGGCTGTGGATAGTGACATACCTGTAGTTTACAGGATTTATGTTCAACCTCTAAGCCAAGGAGAGTTGCTTTGCCAAACAACTAATCATTTTAAAAGATATCATTCCTCTACTTTTGAATAACTTGAAGTGTAGGTGTTGATAATGGCATCTCATAGGCTTTAAAACTCATATGAGATATGTTTACTTTTGATGTTAGTATCTTTTGACTGGTGATGATTGCAACCTAAGCACAAAAGCTATATGTGCACAACAAACAACTATAGTTACTTGCTCTGGTTATACATCTACAGTACCACAGGGTGATTGGATTTATGCCTTGATTACGTACAACCCATAAATTGTGTGCTTTACTTTGAGTTGTGTGTGTGTTTGTTTGAGGGGGGGATGCTGCTCTAAAAATGACAACTTCTTTTTTTGTGAACCATGATTCAATGGACTATATTTTAATCAAAGTGTTTTTATATTTAAGACCGGCCTTTTCTAGGGTGATATACCCCCATTCCTAATTTTTGTGTCACTTGTTTTGAATGTGCCCATGTTGTAAATGTGAAACCCTGTACAGGAGAAGTGTGGAACAAGCATGCTTTGTCCGACACTTTTCAAGTTTGTCATTAGTAGATATTTGTACATATCAGTTATAGGGAATGGCAACATATTACATGTACATGTGTATATTAAAAAATATGGGCTTCCACATAGAATGAGCTCGCTTTGATAGTCATTGGCACATAAATCACACTTTTGAAACATGCTGTGCAGTTTGCATCCAAGTTACACACATACATAAGGCCTCCTGATTTAGTTAAGATAGGCAATACAGTTTGAAGTATTAAGGGAAGCACAAAACATAGGAAATCCTTAAAAATATGACAGGCTATCGTGAAATTGTCTTATCTTACAATATTATTTTGGCAAAAAGTCACAAGCTTTGAGATGACAAATGGGGGTATTGCGGAAGTATAACCTTAAAAAGGTTGCAAGATAAGACGCTCACAGTACATGTGATAAGAATTAATGAACAATGGAAGACCTCTTGATATTTTTATTTAATTCAAAGAGCAAGGTAAAGGCATCTGAAAGTCCAAAAGTGACTAAAAGTAAAAGTGTGGTTGTAAAAACGCATTTATATTTAATTCATGCCATTTAAAAAGAATAGAAACTATTGTGAAGATAACAGCCTACTCTTGTGCGGTCAGTCTAGCAGAAAAAGTAAGTTTTAGGGTAGATCAAAAGATGACAGGTCACTTTATTTTTCGTTTACTTTTTACCAGTTTTTAAAATTCATTTTGCTGCCGGCGATGAACAGTTGGAAAACTGTATGATAACAGATTATCATCTTCAGAATGATTTCATACTTTAAGGTATGGTCTATATTCAAAATTAATGTACTTTAACACCCACATTGTATGCTTTTAGACACTATTGGGGCTTTCAGCCCTAGCAGCAGAATCAACCATATTAAAAAAAAAAAACAACATTTTTTTCAAATATAATGCCAAAAGAAAATTGACAAAAATTAAAATCAGAAATTAATTCCATGAAAATGTATGAAATGAGTTTATACATTTTTAATTCATTGCTGTCGAAACAAAACAAAAAAAAAAGGTAAAAAACACTGATAAAATAATGTTAAAAAAAGTAAAGTAAAGGGCAGATAATTCAAAAACTGTTTCCTATAGAAAACTTTCGTCATAATTTTACAATTACCATTCAATATACTGTACATATGCAAAATATCATTGGAATCCCTCCATATATGAAACGATGTTGTGGTTTTTCGTAAAATTTGAGAACTGAAAAAAGCTATAATTTAGGCCTGTCAGTCAGTTGTGTAAAAACACATATATTAAAAGAATTTTACAAAAGTTTTAGCATAAGCTGTTATATCTGATATTGTCAAAGAAAGCATGAAATCGTTAACTTTGAGATCTGAATAACAATGAAAATATTATCAATTTCCCAACAGATCCCTCTTTTGGTCGCAATTACCCCACCCACTTTGAACCTGCATACAGCCTACAAACCTTTACTAATTGATTCAGTATTGCATAATATTACAGCCAATATGTATAGGTTTCAGTGTACAAAATTTTAAAAAAATCGGTAGTGGCCATGAAAAGGGCCTTATGGACACCCCTCCTTTCCCCGTTCAATGTGCATAAATAAATAGACATACCGTCGGCCTTCTTGAGCAAACCTGGCGTAACCTAATTCCGTTAATTCAGTGGTATTTATAGCATAAAGTCGTAGATCTTGGCATTTTTTTGTGAAGGAAAATTATTTGGATGTATATGTCGTAGGCCAGATTGGAATCCATGCAGATCCGGAATCGGCCTAGGCAGATCTGGAATCTGCCTAGGCCAAACTAGAATTCTATTTTGGTCTAGACCAAAATAGAATTCTTGTTTGGTCAAGGCAGATTCCAGATCTGCCTAGGCCAAATTAGAATTCCAGTTTGGCTAGGCAGATACAGGATCTGCCTAGACCAAATTGGAATCTTTTCTTTTTTTTAGAATCTTTTCAGTAAATACCCATTTTAACACAAAAAAGCATTTCTTTATCACCTGAATTTTGATTTTTACACCTTTTTTTATAATTGCTTTATCACGTAAACACATTTATACAACAGTGAAAAAAAGTAGTAAGTTATGAATTTATAGTCATTCTTCTGTTTATGTAGTTCCCAATTTAAATCATATATTTGTAGGAAGTGCAGGCAAAGTATTGACACTAGTCGGATTGCACTGACTGCATTGGCTGACCACAACTAAAATTTCACTTCAGGTAGATATTCAGTAGATCATGATATGTTTATCCATCTAATAAACAGTCACATGTTTGAAAACTATTGACCCAGATATACGTACACTGTCTGTGATCTCTCTTCATACACGTAAAGGGTTGCCAGATGGTCTCTGTATGTGTGATTGGTCAAAAAGATCTCATACATTCATACTTTTACCCATAACTAATTTGGCAATTAACCCTTTACCAGAGGACAAAATTTTAGCCTTGTCCAAATTGAAAGCATTTGCAGACAACGATTTCAATGTGGTTAAGATTGAGCATTTTTTCTTTGATCAGGTAGAAAATATGGTGGGAAAAGGAAAAAAATGGTTATTACCAGAATTTTCTTTTTTCCGCAAATTGTTTTCAACAGGCTCCTTTCCCAGGTACGTTAAGAGTCAGCATTGAGTGTTAAAGGGTTATCAATATTTTCAAAATTCCAACTTTCACTAGTCTTCACATATCATACTTGTGCCACGTAGACAGGTTCACCCATCACATATTATAAATAACCATTTATTAGGGTAAAAATATAAAAAAAAAAAAAAAACAGTATGAACGATTCCCCTTTTCCCATCATAATTTCTACCGGATTTATTAATCATTTTTCTCATTTTTATAATATCAATCCTACAAAAAAATAAAACAGGTTTACAACTATAAGTCTGTGGTAGAATTATTAGGAAATTACAAAAAAAAAAAAAATCTCCTTTTCCAACAATGCTTACTACCGGTGCTTTCTTATTGGATTATTTCATGATTTCTTTCTATTCAAACAAACAGATCCACATATGTTTACAACTAAGAGGTACAGGTATTTCTAGTTAAAGCACTAACTTTTTTTCCCCCATTTGCTCTATTTCCTACATTTTTTTCCTGCTAAAATGCAAAACATTAAAGATTTATTCTTACTCTGAATTTCTGATTAACAACCTCTTTTATTTTTGGGTTTCAAACATGTGACTGTTTATTAGATAGGTAATCATATCATTAGTCGCCGCGCAGAAGCGTGCGACTATATTTTTAATAGTTTTTCGAGTTAGGACATGGACAGTGGGAATTTCTTTTTTTATAGGGGTGTTAAGGTTAACAAGGGATCTTTCTACTTCGCCTTAAACTGGCTTTTTATTTCATTCTTAAACTACGAAGTATACACAATACGATACTATTTTTGTTCTGTTAATACAACATCAAAAAATCCGCCCAATTATTACTTTTATTTTCGTTATTCGTGAGAAATGGACTCATCCAAATAAATGCCGATTGGTCAAGGCTGTACAGGTTTCCAGTCATTTCGTACCTAGTTAATTTCGTACCTAGGTCATTTCGTACCCACTTTGGTCATTTCGTACACAGGTTAAATTATCATTTTGATTATTTATTCAGTACCTAGTTTTTCCTACTATTTGTTTTTCGTTGAATGACCACTTCTAAAATTGTACATGGCTGAAATTGTGTTAAATTCCGCCGAAGAACGAGTATGATGGTTATGATTGTATCTGACCATTATTGGTTACTTCTTTCTAAGTTTAGTTTTTAAAATAAAGATTGTTTAGAACTCCTTTGTTTATTTGTCACCGAGCTCTGCATAAATTTAATTTGTGGAAAAAAATCTGTGTTGTTCATAAAGTGCGATGCAAAACCATGATTCTTTATTAACACTGTTCACCAAACAGTATAGTTTTAGATTTGTTTAAATTGAAAGCATACCTTGCAAACTTACTTCCTCTTGAATCATACTTACCTAGGACAGCAACATTTTAGTAACTTAGCCTTGTTTTCAATACTTTCCCAAACAAACACGGTTTATCACATGTGTGCTGTCAAATTCTTTTGGAAAACATATTGGATAAGAAGAAATTGCTCGTTATAAGCAATTTCTCCTGTATCAAATACTTTTTCTCCATTACTAGCGAATTTTCAAACATTTTTTTCAGCTTTTTAAATTGTCGTCTGCCAACTCTGAATTTGGAAGAGTCTGATATTTGTCGTTTGGAAAAGAGGTAAGAGAGCGCTGTGCGAGGGTATTAGATACTGTGACAGAAGGCAAGTTTTGATATAGATTCAGTCATATTAATTTCATAATGTGTTAACAAATCTGCTGATGAAAACTGACATTACTTGCCCTGTCTTTCTTGAAGCATTAAACAAAACTTTTTGCGGCGACTTTGATGCTTTGCATCAACTTTTTCTTGTAATCTACTGAAAATCTACCTGAACTGAAATTTTAGTCTTGGTCAGCCAATGCAGTCAGTGCAATCTGACCAGTGTCAATACTTTGCCTACACTTCCTACAAAATATATGATTTAAGTTGGGTACTACATAAACAGAAGAATGACGATAAATTCAGAACTTACTATTTTTTTTCCCTTTTGTATAGATGTGTTTACTTGATAAAGCAATTGTAGAAAAGGCGTAAAAATCAAAATTCAGGTGATAAAGAAATGCTTTTTTGTGTTAAAATGGGTATTTACTGAAAAGATTCTGAAAAAAAGAAAAGATTCCAATTTTGTCTAGGCAGATCTGGAATCTGCCTAGCCAAACTGGAATTCTAATTTGGCCTAGGCAGATTCCAGATCTGCCTAGGCCGATTCCGGATCTGCCTGGATTCCAATCTGGCCTACTACATATATATCCAAATAATTTTCCTTCACAAAAAATGCCAAGATCTACAACTTTATGCTATAAATACTACTGAATTAACGGAATTAGGTCACGCCAGGTTTGCTCAAGAAGGCCGACGGTATGTCTATTTATTTAAGCACATTGAACGGGGAAATTGTTATCTAAGTGGTTTTTTTTCCATGAAAGTCATGAGAAATTATTTTTTATGAGGGCAAGTAATTTCTAGCTCATGTTCCTATACAAATTCTCCATTGCATTATGTTGTTTCCTTATCATCAGGGAAAACGAGCACTCGCTCAATCGCAAGTTTTAACGACCCTTGGAAAAAAAGCTATTGAAATCACGGTTGGAAAAGTAGAAAATGCTGACAAGCAGTATGTTCTCTTTTCGGCATATACTTATAGCAGAGCAAAATATGATTTTTCAACAGCAACAAAAAAAAAATAATAATAATAAGATCACACGCAAAAAACCATTTAGAAGCACAATCTCTTTTTGAAGCTAAAAGAGCCTAACAGGCATAAAATTGCAGTTGAAGAGGATTGACATTATAAATTTGATGTGAGTCAGTGTCAAAAACAATATTATTAAGTTTATTTTTCTGTAACAAGTCATTACTAATGATTATACACACAAAATGTTTGTAATAAACTGAGCAAGTATCAAAATTGTCAAAATTGCATGCACTGAAATTTACAAATATTTCTAATGGTACCCCTAGATACAATTTAAACTTTAATCAAACAATCTAGGAAACACCGTTGATTGATATAAGGATTGAATGGTGTTTTACGTCACTTTCACAATATTACTTCAGTCATGTGACAGTGACAGCTCACATATTTGTGCATTTCTTCTGTTTTACCAGTTCTGGGCTAGAGGTTTGGAGTGTCTTGCCCAAGGACACCCTCACGAAAAGAAAACATTGTTGGAAAAGGAAAAAAAATCATAATTAGCATTTTCTTCTTTTCCAACGATATTAACCCATGAAAAAGAGTAATCATCGCTTTATCACTAGTTAATTTGTTGTCCGTAAATGTTTTCACTGTGTTCCCATCTAAAGTTTTGTGCTTTGGTAAAGTGTTAAATGAAATGGATTTTGCCATTCTGGAATAAAAAGGAGAATAGCAATGTCAATTCCAAGATTTCTGCCAAACGACAAAAGAACGCTATAGACCAAAGATCAGACAGTATATTCTTTGCAATCTGATCTTGATCTACACTGTCAATGGGAGTCTGGCTTGAACTTATTGTCCGTTAAAAAAGGAATATGTAGTTGAATGGACATTTGCACCTAAACTACTTTTTCACTTGCAGATTATTTGATAGAATATGGTGGTATGTTGTCCTATATTCAAGTGTTTATATACATGTAGCTTGGATTTAAAAAAAAGGCATTTATGGCACAAATGATGTAATTATTTAAGTATATTTTACCACTTATGACACGCAATTGACTAATACACAAAAGTTCAATTGATTGAATGTAAATTCTGCAATGGCTGTCCATTTGAACTCCTCATGACACCAAAGGACTAGTCTGAAGAAAAATCAGTCTTGTACTAACCAGATATCATCATACTGTACTGAATGCCTTTGTTTTTACCTATTTAAAACAAAAAAAAAAAAACCTTTAAGGGTGAAAATTCATTGTTACCAAACAACTCTGTTATAGCAATCCTAGGAGGGACTTTCTAAACACTGTGAGAAAAGACGAAACTGCTGATAACCAGCATTTTCTCCATAACCCACAATATTCAATTCCTTCTAAGATTGTTTTTTATCATTTGAGCCCCACTTTGATGTGCTGTCTGAAAGTCCTTTCAATCTGAACCAGACCTGAAATTTTTATTTGGTATAGAGTTGAGTGATGGATGTTATCTCTAAATGGTAATTGCAGAGATCTATCCAGCTCACTTTAAAGAGTAACCTAGATGCTTTCTACCATGTGTGAAATTTTGCCTTTGTACACCAAAATCAGTCTGTATGCTCATGCAATCCTTCTCCAATCTGTCAGGTTTTAGTTTCAAACTTTTACTCCTTTGAGAAATTTATTACAGAAAAAGTCTACTGAAAGTTACAAATTGGAAATGATACAGAAAACTGTATAGATATGGCAGTCAAGGTTATGGATACTGCATTGGAATATCTTATGACTTTCACAGATTTCTGTTTTTAACTTGATTATGCAGTAACTTGAGATGTTTACTAAGTCTGATACCTACTGGAAATGAACAAACAACAACCATGTTTTTCTCACAATGTTCACCTTTTCATTTCAACAAGGAATATATCTTGGACAAGACATTACAAAAACCTGTTAAAACTCTCCACAATGAAGTACATTTCAATACTTTTTCTGCTAACAGTAGATCTGTTTACCACAGTATATTTAAAAAAATCACATTATATTTTTATGACCATTGATGCAGCACTACTTCATAGACTATGAGGTCATGTTTGTAAATGAGTAATATAAGTAAGGTAGCAGTATAGTTGGAAAATTGCTTTAGGTCTGTAAAATAGCTGTTTCTACATCACTTGCAATCATGTACAGAATTTGGTGCAAAAATATGTATGTAAAAGATAGAGCCTAATCATAAAACATGTTACTTGAAAAAGTTATCTGGACATGTTAAATGTGGGAGAAAAGGGTACCTTTCAATGTATATACATGTATTTGAAGATGATCTATGAGCAACTCCATTACTCCATAGATGATAGATACTTTTCCTGTATACCTAATTTCTTTTACCGCTCTCATTGCCAGTGGGGACTGAAATAGCTTTTGGAAACTACAGATCATGATTAGAGAATGAATTACAGATCGATATCTACCATACAGGTTTAAAAATTCCAATCACCATCTGATAATCAGAAATCAACCAGTTATCTGATCCTCTGTCAATTTAATTGAGAATGATTATTGCGTCCTTTATGCCTGATTGTTTGCCATCGAGCTCCCAGCCCCAGTTAATTTGAAGCATAACTGAAGCCAGGTGATAATTGATAAATAGGCAAATAGTGATAACTTTCAACATCTAACATGAATCCTATTACACTTTCATTCAAATTTTAGTCAAGATAACACGTCAAGAGATGCAAGACACAATTTCATTTCAACATTTGCCATTGTTTAACCAAAACCTTGTACCTTAAACAAAAATATAGGCCAGCGCACATACATACAGATTTTGCTTTTTCTGTTTCAAAATTTGAGATTGTTGTCATTACCTGAATAATAATCGGATTCAGTAGATCTTTATTTCGTCGAGTGGCCTCATTCCGTGAGTGTCCTTGAGCCGGTGATGTTCATGTACATCTCGTAAAGCACATAATTTGATGACGTCACACGGTATTTCTGCTCGTAACCCTTACCAATATTCGAACTTTTTACTTCCCGTGAATTTCAGACAAATACGAGACAAACACATCGTAATTGTCTTTAAAAGCTGTATTTAGGAACGATTTCCGAGTTTATGTTCGATTTCTCCAAGGGCGATTTCTCCAGCAGCTTAGAAGCTCCTACATAGAACATCTGTCATGTATATGTCGAACAGAGACGATCCTTGAAAAATTTCCTCCATGCTTAAGACTTGAAATAGACAAATTCTGTCTCTAAATAGAAGTTGTGTCGGTTTATATCTCTCTAGCGTAGACGTGTCCACCATATTTGAGTCGACAACAGGCAACTTAAGCCGGGGTAGGGGTAGACTTAAATTAACAGACTTAACTCAAGGTTTTGAGATCGTTACTGAGCCTGTTATGGTCTTGAAACGGAACTTAAATAACGAACTCAATTTATGTCAGAAACTGAGTCCGTTAGCGGATTTGAGCAAAATAACGGACTTAAAGTTGTTTCGTGAAACCGGGCCCTGGGATTTTTTGGTAAAGGGGTAACTCTTTATCACACAGCAAAATTTTAGGTTTGTCGAAATTCAAAGCATTTGCAAAGGACAAAATGAATAACTCCATAATTTAAATTCATTTCAGAAAGTGTAGTAAACATAGTGAGAAAAGGAGAAAATGCTGGTTACCTGCATTTTCTCCTTTTCCCGCAATGTTTTCAAAATGTTTACTTACCTCATAGCATTAGATAAAATAACTCTTTCTGTTTTAACTCTTGCCAAAACGAAAAAAAGAAAAAATAGATTTGTTCAAGTTGCAAACACTTGCAGACGGCGAAATAAACGTAACTCAAAAATTATTTCCTGCTGGCTAGGCAACAGGATACCAGCATTTTCTCCTTTTCCTCACAATTGTTTCAAAAGGCTTCTATCTCGGGGGCGTAAAAACCAGAGTACTGTTTGGTAAAAGGTAAAATTGCGTATCAAAATGGATGATTGTCAATCACACCGTGACCTTATATTTTTTTCAACAAATACATGTATCTGTGGTATACCTTGTATAAATTCTATGATGGTCTTACACATGCATTTACATATAATTTTTTTTCTTTTTATTTCAGCACAAAAAAGTAAGTAGGCATAAGAAAATAATGATAAGTAGTCAGCATTTTTTCTTGTTTTATTTCCGATGCAAAAATACTGCAAGATCAAAACACGATTTCCATTACTATTGTGGAAAAAGTAGGCCAATATAAGGCTGTACAAATCGCGATTTCTTATCTACTTTTGCATTTGTCTGCTAGATTTTAAAATATGAAGGCTTAAACGTTTGGAGTGTGAATGTCTGGTATATTGTATCGATTAAAATTGTTCATTGTATTTTCTAGTGCTGTGTCATGTTTTCCTCGCCTTGCCTCATGGCATTGAATAAAATAACTCTTTCTGTCTTTACTCTTTCCCAAACGAAAAAATAAATAGATTAGTTCAAGTTGCAAGCACTTGCATACGGCGAATTAAACGTAACACAAAAATTGTTTCCTGTAGGGTAGAAAATATTGCGCACAATTATTTCAGTAGCCTTGTATCTCGGGGGCGTAAAAACGAAGATACTGTTTGGTAAAGGGGTAAGTTGGTGTTAAAATGTTGATTGTCAATAAAGCCGTGACCTTATATTACAAATACATGTATCTTCAGCATAGATTGTAAAACTTTTATGATGGTCGGACATTAACATTTATATATGATTTATTTTCTTTTTATTTAAGCTCGACGTGGTAAGTAGACACGTTTTATCTCTAAATTAAATCTTGGACAAGCTCTTCTGTCAAACATGTTAATTACACATATATCGTCTTCAGAATCTGTCAATAAATTTGTTTCTCTTTAATTGTTTTATTTCCGATGCAAAAATACTTCAACATCAAAACACGACTTCCATTATTATTGTGGACAGAGTAGGCCAATATAAAGCTGTACAAATCGCGATTTCTTATCTACTTTTGCATTTGTCTGCTAGATTATGAAATATGAAGGCTTAAACGTTTGGAGTGCGAATGTCTGGTATATTGTACCGATTAAAATTGTTCATTGTATTTTCTAGTGCTGTGTCATATTTTCCTTGTATTACCTCATAGCATTAAAATAAAATAACTCTTTCTGTCTTAACTCTTTCCAAAACGAAAAAAAAAACAATAGATTTTTTCAAGTTGCAAGCACTTTCAGACGGCGAAATAAACGTTACTCAAAACTTATTTCCTGCTGGCTAGGCAACATTGTAGGAAAAGAAGAAAACGCTGGTCACCAGCATTTCCTCCTTTTTCTCACAATTATTTCAAAAGGCTTCTATCTCGGGGGCGTAAAAACCAGGGTACTGTTTGGTAAAAGGTTAAGTTGCGTGTTAAAATGGATGATTGTCAATCACACCGTGACCTTATTTTTTTATCAACAAATACATGTATCTGTGGTATACCTTGTATAAATTCTATGATGGTCTTACACAGGCATTTTTACATATGATTTTATTTTCTTTTTATTGAAGGACATAGCGTTAAGTAGACACGTTTTATCTTAAAATTCAATCTTGTACAAACCCTACTGTCAAACATATTAATTATACATACTTCGTCTTCAGAATCTGTAAATAACTATGTTTCCCTTTAATTCTAGGAGTTGTTTGTTCGTCAGTACCTTTTTCTTGTTTCATTTCCGATGCAAAAATACTTCAACATCAAAACACGACTTCCATTGTTATTGTGGACAGAGTAGGCCAATATAAAGCTGTACAAATTGCAATTTCTTATCTACTTTTACATTTGTCCGCTAGATTATAAAATATGAAGACTTAACGTTTGGAGTCCGAATATTTGGTCTATTTTTCCGATTAAAATTGTTCATTGTATTTTCTAGCGGTGTGCCATGTTTTCCTTGTCTTACCTCGTAGCATTAAATAAAATAACTCTTTCTGTCTTAACTCTTTCCAAAACGAAAAAATAAATAGATTTGTTCAAGTTGCAAACACTTCCAGACGGCGAAATAAACGTAACTCAAAAATTATTTCCTTCTGGCTAGGCAACATTGTAGGAAAAGAAGAAAATGCTGGTTACCAGCATTTTCTTCTTTTTCTCACAATTTTTTTCAAAAGGCTTCTATCTCGGAGGCGTAAAAACCAGGGCACTATTTGGTAAAAGGTAAAGTTGCGTGTTAAAATGGATGATTGTCAATTACACCGTGACCTTATATATTTTTTCAACAAATACATGTATCTGTGGTATACCTTGTATAAATTCTATGATAGTCTTACACAGGCATTTTTAAATAATGATTTTTTTTCTTTTTATTTAAGTACGAATTGGTAAGTAAACACGTTTTATCTTTAAATTCAATCTTGTTCAAACCCTAATTTCAAACATATTAATTACACATACTTCGTCTTAAGAATCTGTAAATAATTATGTTTCCCTTTAATTCTAGGAGTTCTTTGTTCGTCAGTACCTTTTTCTTGTTTCATTTCCGATGCAAAAATACTTCAACATCAAAACACGACTTCCATTGTTATTGTGGACAGAGTAGGCCAATATAAAGCTGTACAAATCGCGATTTCTTATCCACTTTTGCATCTGTCCGCTAGGTTATAAAATATGAAGACTGAACGTTTGGAGTCAGAATGTTTGGTCTTTTTTTCCGACTATACTTGTATTACCTCTCAGCATTAAATAAAATAACTCTTTCTGTCTTAACTCTTTCCAAAACGAAAAAAAAAAGATTTGTTGAAGTTGCAAGCACTTCCAGACGGCGAAATAAACGTAACTCAAAAATTATTTCCTTCTGGATAGGCAACATTGTAGGAAAAGAAGAAAATGCTGGTAACCAGCATTTTCTTCTTTTTCTCACAATTGTTTCAAAAGGCTTCTATCTCGGGGGCGTAAAAATCAGGGTACTGTTTGGTAAAAGGTTAAGTTGCGTGTTAAAATGGATGATTGTCAATTACACCGAGACCTTATTTTTTTATCAACAAATACATGTATCTGTGGTATACCTTGTATAAATTCTATGCTGGTCTTACACAGGCATTTTCACATATGATTTTATTTTCTTTTTATTTAAGCCCCCACGGGTAAGTAAACACGTTTTATCTTTAAATTCAATCTTGTTCAAACCCAACTGTCAAACATATTAATTACACATACTTCGTCTTCAGAATCTGTAAATAACTATGTTTCCCTTTAATTCCAGGAGTTGTTTGTTCGTCAGTATCTTTTTCTTGTTTCATTTCCGATGCAAAAATACTTCAACATCAAAAAACGACTTTCATTGTTATTGTGGACAGAGTAGGCCAATATAAAGCTGTACAAATCGCGATTTCTTATCTACTTTTGCATTTGTCCGCTAGATTATAAAATATCAAGACTTGACGTTTGGAGTCAGAATATTTGGTCTATTTTTCCGATTATACTTGTATTACCTCTCAGCATTAAATGAAATAACTCTTTCTGTCTTAACTCTTTCCAAAACGAAAAAAAAAAAAAAAAATAGATTTGTTCAAGTTGCAAGCACTTCCAGACGGCGAAATAAACGTAACTCAAAAATTATTTCCTTCTGGCTAGGCAACATTGTGGGAAAAGAAGAAAATGCTGGTTACCAGCATTTTCTTCTTTTTCTCACAATTGTTTCTAAAGGCTTCTATCACGGGGGCGTAAAAACCAGGGTACTGTTTGGTAAACGGTTAAGTTGCGTGTTAAAATGAATGATTGTCATTTACACCGTGACCTTATTTTCTTTATCAACAAATACATGTATCTGTGGTATACCTTGTATAAATTCTATGATGGTCTTACACAGGCATTTTTAAATAATGATTTTTTTTTCTTTTTATTTAAGGACGAATTGGTAAGTAAACACGTTTTATCTTTAAATTCAATCTTGTTCAAACCCTACTGTCAAACATATTAATTGCACATACTTCGTCTTTAGAATCTGTAAATAACTATGTTTCCCTTTAATTCCAGGAGTTGTTTGTTCGTCAGTATCTTTTTCTTGTTTCATTTCGGGATGCAAAAATACTTCAACATCAAAACACGACTTCCATTGTTATTGTGGACAGAGTAGGCCAATATAAAGCTGTACAAATCGCGATTTCTTACCTACTTTTGCATTTGTCCGCTAGATTATAAAATATGAAAACTCAACGTCTGGAGTCAGAATGTTTGTACTATTTTTCCGATTAAAATTGGTCACTGTATTTTCTAGCGCTATGTCATGTTTTCCTTGTATTACTTCATAGCATTAAATAAAATAACTCTTTCTGTCCTAACTTTTTCCAAAACGAAAAAAAAATCGATTTGTTCAAGTTGCAAGCACTTCCAAACGGCCAAATAAACGTAACTCAAAAATTATTTTCTTCTGGCTAGGCAACATTGTAGGAAAAGAAGAAAATGCTGGTTACCAGCATTTTCTTCTTTTTCTTACAATTGTTTCAAAAGGCTTCTATCACGGGGGCGTAAAAACCAGGGTACTGTTTGGTAAAAGGTTAAGTTGCGTGTTAAAATCGATGATTGTCAATTACACCGTGACCTTATTTTTTTATCAACAAATACTTGTATCTGTCGTATACCTTATATAAATTCTATGATGGTCTTACACACGCATTTTTACATATGATTTTTTTTTCTTCTTATTAAAGCCCCTACGGGTAAGTAGACACGTTTTATCTTTAAATTCAATCTTGTACAAATCCTACTGTCAAACATATTAATTACACATACTTCGTCTTCAGAATCTGTTAATAACTATGTTTCCCTTTAATTCTAGGAGTTGTTTGTTCGTCAGTATCTTTTTCTTGTTTCATTTCCGATGCAAAAATACTTCAACATCAAAACACGACTTCCATTGTTATTGTGGATAGAGTAGGCCAATATAAAGCTGTACAAATCGCGGTTTCTTATCTACTTTTGCATTTGTCCGCTAGATTATAAAATATGAAGACTTAACGTTTGGAGTCAGAATGTTTGGTCTATTTTTCCGATTATACTTGTATTACCTCTCAGCATTAAATAAAATAACTCTTTCTGTCTTAACTCTTTCCAAAACGAAAAAAAAAAAAAAAACGATTTGTACAAGTTGCAAGCACTTCCAGACGGCGAAATAAACGTAACTCAAAAATTATTTCCTTCTGGATAGGCAACATTGTAGGAAAAGAAGAAAATGCTGGTAACCAGCATTTTCTTCTTTTTCTCACAATTGTTTCAAAAGGCTTCTATCTCGGGGGCGTAAAAATCAGGGTACTGTTTGGTAAAAGGTTAAGTTGTTTGTTAAAATGGATGATTGTCAATTACACCGAGACCTTATTTTTTTTATCAACAAATACATGTATCTGTGGTATACCTTGTATAAATTCTATGATGGTCTTACACAGGCATTTTCACATATGATTTTATTTTCTTTTTATTTAAGCCCCCACGGGTAAGTAAACAAGTTTTATCTTTAAATTCAATCTTGTTCAAACCCTACTGTCAAACATATTAATTACACATACTTCGTCTTCAGAATCTGTAAATAACTATGTTTCCCTTTAATTCCAGGAGTTGTTTGTTCGTCAGTATCTTTTTCTTGTTTCATTTCAGATGCAAAAATACTTCAACATCAAAAAAACGACTTTCATTGTTATTGTGGACAGAGTAGGCCAATATAAAGCTGTACAAATCGCGATTTCTTATCTACTTTTGCATTTGTCCGCTAGATTATAAAATATCAAGACTTGACGTTTGGAGTCAGAATATTTGGTCTATTTTTCCGATTATACTTGTATTACCTCTCAGCATTAAATAAAATAACTCTTTCTGTCTTAACTCTTTCCAAAACGAAAAAATAAATAGATTTGTTCAAGTTGCAAACACTTCCAGACGGCGAAATAAACGTAACTCAAAAATTATTTCCTGCTGGCTAGGCAACATTGTAGGAAGAGAAGAAAATGCTGGTTACCAGCATTTTCTTCTTTTTCTCACATTTTTTTTCAAAAGGCTTCTATCTCGGAGGCGTAAAAACCAGGGCACTATTTGGTAAAAGGTAAAGTTGCGTGTTAAAATGGATGATTGTCAATTACACCGTGACCTTATATATTTTTTCAACAAATACATGTATCTGTGGTATACCTTGTATAAATTCTATGATGGTCTTACACAGGCATTTTCACATATGATTTTATTTTCTTTTGATTTAAGCCCCCACGGGTAAGTAAACACGTTTTATCTTTAAATTCAATCTTGTTCAAACCCTAATTTCAAACATATTAATTACACATACTTCGTCTTCAGAATCTGTAAATAACTATGTTTCCCTTTAATTCTAGGAGTTGTTTGTTCGTCAGTACCTTTTTCTTGTTTCATTTCCGATGCAAAAATACTTCAACATCAAACCACGATTTCCATTGTTATTGTGGACAGAGTAGGCCAATATAAAGCTGTACAAATCGCGATTTCTTATCCACTTTTGCATTTGTCCGCTAGGTTATAAAATATGAAGACTGAACGTTTGGAGTCAGAATGTTTGGTCTTTTTTTCCGACTATACTTGTATTACCTCTCAGCATTAAATAAAATAACTCTTTCTGTCTTAACTCTTTCCAAAACGAAAAAAAAAAAAAAAAATAGATTTGTTCAAGTTGCAAGCACTTCCAGACGGCGAAGTAAACGTAACTCAAAAATTATTTCCTTCTGGCTAGGCAACATTGTGGGTAAAGAAGAAAATGCTGGTTACCAGCATTTTCTTCTTTTTCTCACAATTGTTTCTAAAGGCTTCTATCACGGTGGCGTAAAAACCAGGGTACTGTTTGGTAAACGGTTAAGTTGTGTGTTAAAATGAATGATTGTCAATTACACCGTGACCTTATTTTCTTTATCAACAAATACATGTATCTGTTGTATACCTTGTATAATTTCTATGATGGTCTTACACAGGCATTTTTAAATAATGATTTTTTTTCTTTTTATTTAAGGACGAATCGGTAAGTAAACACCTTTTATCTTTAAATTCAATCTTGTTCAAACCCTACTGTCAAACATATTAATTGAACATACTTCGTCTTTAGAATCTGTAAATAACTATGTTTCCCTTTAATTCCAGGAGTTGTTTGTTCGTCAGTATCTTTTTCTTGTTTCATTTCGGGATGCAAAAATACTTCAACATCAAAACACGACTTCCATTGTTATTGTGGACAGAGTAGGCCAATATAAAGCTGTACAAATCGCGATTTCTTATCTACTTTTGCATGTGTCCGCTAGATTATAAAATATGAAAACTCAACGTCTGGAGTCAGAATGTTTGTTCTATTTTTCCGATTAAAATTGGTCACTGTATTTTCTAGCGCTATGTCATGTTTTCCTTGTATTACTTCATAGCATTAAATAAAATAACTCTTTCTGTCTTAACTTTTTCCAAAACGAAAAAAAAAATCGATTTGTTCAAGTTGCAAGCACTTCCAGACGGCCAAATAAACGTAACTCAAAAATTATTTTCTTCTGGCTAGGCAACATTGTAGGAAAAGAAGAAAATGCTGGTTACCAGCATTTTCTTCTTTTTCTTACAATTGTTTCAAAAGGCTTCTATCACGGGGGCGTAAAAACCAGGGTACTGTTTGGTAAAAGGTTAAGTTGCGTGTCAAAATCGATGATTGTCAATTACACCGTGACCTTATTTTTTTATCAACAAATACTTGTATCTGTCGTATACCTTATATAAATTCTATGATGGTCTTATACACGCATTTTTACATATGATTTTTTTTTTATTATTATTAAAGCTCTCACTGGTAAGTAGACACGTTTTATCTTTAAATTCAATCTTGTACAAATCCTACTGTCAAACATATTAATTACACATACTTCGTCTTCAGAATCTGTAAATAACTATGTTTCCCTTTAATTCTAGGAGTTGTTTGTTCGTCAGTATCTTTTTCTTGTTTCATTTCCGATGCAAAAATACTTCAACATCAAAACACGACTTCCATTGTTATTGTGGATAGAGTAGGCCAATATAAAGCTGTACAAATCGCGATTTCTTATCTACTTTTGCATTTGTCCGCTAGATTATAGAATATGAAAACTTAACGTTTGGAGTCAGAATATTTGGTCTATTTTTCCGATTATACTTGTATTACCTCTCAGCATTAAATAAAATAACTCTTTCTGTCTTAACTCTTTCCAAAACGAAAAAAAAAAAAAAAAAAAAAAAATAGATTTGTTCAAGTTGCAAGCACTTCCAGACGGCGAAGTAAACGTAACTCAAAAATTATTTCCTTCTGGCTAGGCAACATTGTGGGAAAAGAAGAAAATGCTGGTAACCAGCATTTTCTTCTTTTTCTCACAATTGTTTCTAAAGGCTTCTATCACGGGGGCGTAAAAACCAGGGTACTGTTTGGTAAACGGTTAAGTTGCGTGTTAAAATGAATGATTGTCAATTACACCGTGACCTTATTTTCTTTATCAACAAATACATGTATCTGTGGTATACCTTGTATAAATTCTATGATGGTCTTACACAGGCATTTTTACATATGATTTTTTTTCTTTTTATTTAAGTACTTTTTGGTAAGTAAACACGTTTTATCTTTAAATTCAATCTTGTTCAAACCCTACTGTCAAACATATTAATTGCACATACTTCGTCTTTAGAATCTGTAAATAACTATGTTTCCCTTTAATTCCAGGAGTTGTTTGTTCGTCAGTATCTTTTTCTTGTTTCATTTCCGATGCAAAAATACTTCAACATCAAAAAACGACTTTCATTCTTATTATGGACAGAGTAGGCCAATATAAAGCTGTACAAATCGCGATTTCTTATCTACTTTTGCATTTGTCCGCTAGATTATAAAATATCAAGACTTGACGTTTGGAGTCAGAATGTTTGGTCTATTTTTCCGATTATACTTGCATTACCTCTCAGCATTAAATAAAATAACTCTTTCTGTCTTAACTCTTTCCAAAACGAAAAAAAAAAAAAAAAAGAATTTGTACAAGTTGCAAGCACTTCCAGACGGCGAAATAAACGTAACTCAAAAATTATTTTCTTCTGGCTAGGCAACATTGTAGGAAAAGAAGAAAATGCTGGTTACCAGCATTTTCTTCTTTTTCTTACAATTGTTTCAAAAGGCTTCTATCACGGGGGCGTAAAAACCAGGGTACTGTTTGGTAAAAGGTTAAGTTGCGTGTTAAAATCGATGATTGTCAATTACACCGTGACCTTATTTTTTTATCAACAAATACTTGTATCTGTCGTATACCTTATATAAATTCTATGATGGTCTTACACACGCATTTTTACATATGATTTTTTTTTCTTCTTATTAAAGCCCCTACGGGTAAGTAGACACGTTTTATCTTTAAATTCAATCTTGTACAAATCCTACTGTCAAACATATTAATTACACATACTTCGTCTTCAGAATCTGTTAATAACTATGTTTCCCTTTAATTCTAGGAGTTGTTTGTTCGTCAGTATCTTTTTCTTGTTTCATTTCCGATGCAAAAATACTTCAACATCAAAGCACGACTTCCATTGTTATTGTGGATAGAGTAGGCCAATATAAAGCTGTACAAATCGCGGTTTCTTATCTACTTTTGCATTTGTCCGCTAGATTATAAAATATGAAGACTTAACGTTTGGAGTCAGAATGTTTGGTCTATTTTTCCGATTATACTTGTATTACCTCTCAGCATTAAATAAAATAACTCTTTCTGTCTTAACTCTTTCCAAAACGAAAAAAAAAAAAAAAAACGATTTGTACAAGTTGCAAGCACTTCCAGACGGCGAAATAAACGTAACTCAAAAATTATTTCCTTCTGGATAGGCAACATTGTAGGAAAAGAAGAAAATGCTGGTAACCAGCATTTTCTTCTTTTTCTCACAATTGTTTCAAAAGGCTTCTATCTCGGGGGCGTAAAAATCAGGGTACTGTTTGGTAAAAGGTTAAGTTGTTTGTTAAAATGGATGATTGTCAATTACACCGAGACCTTATTTTTTTTATCAACAAATACATGTATCTGTGGTATACCTTGTATAAATTCTATGATGGTCTTACACAGGCATTTTCACATATGATTTTATTTTCTTTTTATTTAAGCCCCCACGGGTAAGTAAACAAGTTTTATCTTTAAATTCAATCTTGTTCAAACCCTACTGTCAAACATATTAATTACACATACTTCGTCTTCAGAATCTGTAAATAACTATGTTTCCCTTTAATTCTAGGAGTTGTTTGTTCGTCAGTATCTTTTTCTTGTTTCATTTCAGATGCAAAAATACTTCAACATCAAAAAAACGACTTTCATTGTTATTGTGGACAGAGTAGGCCAATATAAAGCTGTACAAATCGCGATTTCTTATCTACTTTTGCATTTGTCCGCTAGATTATAAAATATCAAGACTTGACGTTTGGAGTCAGAATATTTGGTCTATTTTTCCGATTATACTTGTATTACCTCTCAGCATTAAATAAAATAACTCTTTCTGTCTTAACTCTTTCCAAAACGAAAAAATAAATAGATTTGTTCAAGTTGCAAACACTTCCAGACGGCGAAATAAACGTAACTCAAAAATTATTTCCTGCTGGCTAGGCAACATTGTAGGAAGAGAAGAAAATGCTGGTTACCAGCATTTTCTTCTTTTTCTCACATTTTTTTTCAAAAGGCTTCTATCTCGGAGGCGTAAAAACCAGGGCACTATTTGGTAAAAGGTAAAGTTGCGTGTTAAAATGGATGATTGTCAATTACACCGTGACCTTATATATTTTTTCAACAAATACATGTATCTGTGGTATACCTTGTATAAATTCTATGATGGTCTTACACAGGCATTTTCACATATGATTTTATTTTCTTTTTATTTAAGCCCCCACGGGTAAGTAAACACGTTTTATCTTTAAATTCAATCTTGTTCAAACCCTAATTTCAAACATATTAATTACACATACTTCGTCTTCAGAATCTGTAAATAACTATGTTTCCCTTTAATTCTAGGAGTTGTTTGTTCGTCAGTACCTTTTTCTTGTTTCATTTCCGATGCAAAAATACTTCAACATCAAACCACGATTTCCATTGTTATTGTGGACAGAGTAGGCCAATATAAAGCTGTACAAATCGCGATTTCTTATCCACTTTTGCATTTGTCCGCTAGGTTATAAAATATGAAGACTGAACGTTTGGAGTCAGAATGTTTGGTCTTTTTTTCCGACTATACTTGTATTACCTCTCAGCATTAAATAAAATAACTCTTTCTGTCTTAACTCTTTCCAAAACGAAAAAAAAAAAAAAAAAAATAGATTTGTTCAAGTTGCAAGCACTTCCAGACGGCGAAGTAAACGTAACTCAAAAATTATTTCCTTCTGGCTAGGCAACATTGTGGGTAAAGAAGAAAATGCTGGTTACCAGCATTTTCTTCTTTTTCTCACAATTGTTTCTAAAGGCTTCTATCACGGTGGCGTAAAAACCAGGGTACTGTTTGGTAAACGGTTAAGTTGTGTGTTAAAATGAATGATTGTCAATTACACCGTGACCTTATTTTCTTTATCAACAAATACATGTATCTGTTGTATACCTTGTATAATTTCTATGATGGTCTTCCACAGGCATTTTTAAATAATGATTTTTTTCTTTTTATTTAAGGACGAATCGGTAAGTAAACACCTTTTATCTTTAAATTCAATCTTGTTCAAACCCTACTGTCAAACATATTAATTGAACATACTTCGTCTTTAGAATCTGTAAATAACTATGTTTCCCTTTAATTCCAGGAGTTGTTTGTTCGTCAGTATCTTTTTCTTGTTTCATTTCGGGATGCAAAAATACTTCAACATCAAAACACGACTTCCATTGTTATTGTGGACAGAGTAGGCCAATATAAAGCTGTACAAATCGCGATTTCTTATCTACTTTTGCATGTGTCCGCTAGATTATAAAATATGAAAACTCAACGTCTGGAGTCAGAATGTTTGTTCTATTTTTCCGATTAAAATTGGCCACTGTATTTTCTAGCGCTATGTCATGTTTTCCTTGTATTACTTCATAGCATTAAATAAAATAACTCTTTCTGTCTTAACTTTTTCCAAAACGAAAAAAAAAATCGATTTGTTCAAGTTGCAAGCACTTCCAGACGGCCAAATAAACGTAACTCAAAAATTATTTTCTTCTGGCTAGGCAACATTGTAGGAAAAGAAGAAAATGCTGGTTACCAGCATTTTCTTCTTTTTCTTACAATTGTTTCAAAAGGCTTCTATCACGGGGGCGTAAAAACCAGGGTACTGTTTGGTAAAAGGTTAAGTTGCGTGTCAAAATCGATGATTGTCAATTACACCGTGACCTTATTTTTTTATCAACAAATACTTGTATCTGTCGTATACCTTATATAAATTCTATGATGGTCTTATACACGCATTTTTACATATGATTTTTTTTTTCTTATTATTAAAGCTCTCACTGGTAAGTAGACACGTTTTATCTTTAAATTCAATCTTGTACAAATCCTACTGTCAAACATATTAATTACACATACTTCGTCTTCAGAATCTGTAAATAACTATGTTTCCCTTTAATTCTAGGAGTTGTTTGTTCGTCAGTATCTTTTTCTTGTTTCATTTCCGATGCAAAAATACTTCAACATCAAAACACGACTTCCATTGTTATTGTGGATAGAGTAGGCCAATATAAAGCTGTACAAATCGCGATTTCTTATCTACTTTTGCATTTGTCCGCTAGATTATAGAATATGAAAACTTAACGTTTGGAGTCAGAATATTTGGTCTATTTTTCCGATTATACTTGTATTACCTCTCAGCATTAAATAAAATAACTCTTTCTGTCTTAACTCTTTCCAAAACGAAAAAAAAAAAAAAAAAAAAAAAATAGATTTGTTCAAGTTGCAAGCACTTCCAGACGGCGAAGTAAACGTAACTCAAAAATTATTTCCTTCTGGCTAGGCAACATTGTGGGAAAAGAAGAAAATGCTGGTAACCAGCATTTTCTTCTTTTTCTCACAATTGTTTCTAAAGGCTTCTATCACGGGGGCGTAAAAACCAGGGTACTGTTTGGTAAACGGTTAAGTTGCGTGTTAAAATGAATGATTGTCAATTACACCGTGACCTTATTTTCTTTATCAACAAATACATGTATCTGTAGTATACCTTGTATAAATTCTATGATGGTCTTACACAGGCATTTTTACATATGATTTTTTTTCTTTTTATTTAAGTACTTTTTGGTAAGTAAACACGTTTTATCTTTAAATTCAATCTTGTTCAAACCCTACTGTCAAACATATTAATTACACATACTTCGTCTTCAGAATCTGTAAATAACTATGTTTCCCTTTAATTCCAGGAGTTGTTTGTTCGTCAGTATCTTTTTCTTGTTTCATTTCGGGATGCAAAAATACTTCAACATCAAAACACGACTTCCATTGTTATTGTGGACAGAGTAGGCCAATATAAAGCTGTACAAATTGCGATTTCTTATCTACTTTTGCATTTGTCCGCTAGATTATAAAATATGAAAACTCAACGTCTGGAGTCAGAATGTTTGTTCTGTTTTTCCGATTAAAATTGGTCATTGTATTTTCTAGCGCTATGTCATGTTTTCCTTGTATTACTTCATAGCATTAAATAAAATAACTCTTTCTGTCTTAACTTTTTCCAAAACGAAAAAAAAAATCGATTTGTTCAAGTTGCAAGCACTTCCAGACGGCCAAATAAACGTAACTCAAAAATTATTTTCTTCTGGCTAGGCAACATTGTAGGAAAAGAAGAAAATGCTGGTTACCAGCATTTTCTTCTTTTTCTTACAATTGTTTCAAAAGGCTTCTATCACGGGGGCGTAAAAACCAGGGTACTGTTTGGTAAAAGGTTAAGTTGCGTGTTAAAATCGATGATTGTCAATTACACCGTGACCTTATTTTTTTATCAACAAATACTTGTATCTGTCTTATACCTTATATAAATTCTATGATGGTCTTACACACGCATTTTTACACATGATTTTTTTTTTCTTCTTATTAAAGCCCCCACGGGTTAGTAGACACGTTTTATCTTTAAATTCAATCTTGTACAAATCCTACTGTCAAACATATTAATTACACATACTTCGTCTTCAGAATCTGTAAATAACTATGTTTCCCTTTAATTCTAGGAGTTGTTTGTTCGTCAGTATCTTTTTCTTGTTTCATTTCCGATGCAAAAATACTTCAACATCAAAACACGACTTCCATTGTTATTGTGGATAGAGTAGGCCAATATAAAGCTGTACAAATCGCGATTTCTTATCTACTTTTGCATTTGTCCGCTAGATTATAAAATATGAAGACTTAACGTTTGGAGTCAGAATGTTTGGTCTATTTTTCCGATTATACTTGTATTACCTCTCAGCATTAAATAAAATAACTCTTTCTGTCTTAACTCTTTCCAAAACGAAAAAATAAATAGATTTGTTCAAGTTGCAAACACTTCCAGACGGCGAAATAAACGTAACTCAAAAATTATTTCCTGCTGGCTAGGCAACATTGTAGGAAGAGAAGAAAATGCTGGTTACCAGCATTTTCTTCTTTTTCTCACATTTTTTTTCAAAAGGCTTCTATCTCGGAGGCGTAAGAACCAGGGCACTATTTGGTAAAAGGTAAAGTTGCGTGTTAAAATGGATGATTGTCAATTACACCGTGACCTTATATATTTTTTCAACAAATACATGTATCTGTGGTATACCTTGTATAAATTCTATGATGGTTTTACACAGGCATTTTCACATATGATTTTATTTTCGTTTTATTTAAGCCCCCACGGGTAAGTAAACACGTTTTATCTTTAAATTCAATCTTGTTCAAACCCTAATTTCAAACATATTAATTACACATACTTCGTCTTCAGAATCTGTAAATAACTATGTTTCCCTTTAATTCTAGGAGTTGTTTGTTCGTCAGTACCTTTTTCTTGTTTCATTTCCGATGCAAAAATACTTCAACATCAAACCACGATTTCCATTGTTATTGTGGACAGAGTAGGCCAATATAAAGCTGTACAAATCGCGATTTCTTATCCATTTTTGCATTTGTCCGCTAGGTTATAAAATATGAAGACTGAACGTTTGGAGTCAGAATGTTTGGTCTTTTTTTCCGATTATACTTGTATTACCTCTCAGCATTAAATAAAATAACACTTTCTGTCTTAACTCTTTCCAAAACGAAAAAAAAAAAAAAAAAAGATTTGTTCAAGTTGCAAGCACTTCCAGACGGCGAAATAAATGTAACTCAAAAATTATTTCCTTCTGGCTAGGCAACATTGTAGGAAAAGAAGAAAATGCTGGAAACCAGCATTTTCTTCTTTTTCTCACAATTGTTTCAAAAGGCTTCTATCTCGGGGGCGTAAAAATCAGGGTACTGTTTGGTAAAAGGTTAAGTTGCGTGTTAAAATGGATGATTGTCAATTACACCGAGACCTTATTTTTTTATCAACAAATACATGTATCTGTGGTATACCTTGTATAAATTATATGATGGTCTTACACAGGCATTTTCACATATGATTTTATTTTCTTTTTATTTAAGCCCCCACGGGTAAGTAAACACGTTTTATCTTTAAATTCAATCTTGTTCAAACCCTACTGTCAAACATATTGATTACACATACTTCGTCTTCAGAATCTGTAAATAACTATGTTCCCCTTTAATTCTAGGAGTTGTTTGTTCGTCAGTATCTTTTTCTTGTTTCATTTCCGATGCAAAAATACTTCAACATCAAAAAACGACTTTCATTGTTATTGTGGATAGAGTAGGCCAATATAAAGCTGTACAAATCGCGATTTCTTATCTACTTTTGCATTTGTCCGCTAGATTATAAAATATGAAGACTTGACGTTTGGAGTCAGAATATTTGGTCTATTTTTCCGATTATACTTGTATTACCTCTCAGCATTAAATAAAATAACTCTTTCTGTCTTAACTCTTTCCAAAACGAAAAAAAAAAAAATAGATTTGTTCAAGTTGCAAGCACTTCCAGACGGCGAAGTAAACGTAACTCAAAAATTATTTCCTTCTGGCTAGGCAACATTGTGGGAAAAGAAGAAAATGCTGGTTACCAGCATTTTCTTCTTTTTCTCACAATTGTTTCTAAAGGCTTCTATCACGGGGGCGTAAAAACCAGGGTACTGTTTGGTAAACGGTTAAGTTGTGTGTTAAAATGAATGATTGTCAATTACACCGTGACCTTATTTTCTTTATCAACAAATACATGTATCTGTGGTATACCTTGTATAATTTCTATGATGGTCTTACACAGGCATTTTTAAATAATGATTTTTTTCTTTTTATTTAAGGACGAATTGGTAAGTAAACACCTTTTATCTTTAAATTCAATCTTGTTCAAACCCTACTGTCAAACATATTAATTGCACATACTTCGTCTTTAGAATCTGTAAATGACTATGTTTCCCTTTAATTCCAGGAGTTGTTTGTTCGTCAGTATCTTTTTCTTGTTTCATTTCGGGATGCAAAAATACTTCAACATCAAAACACGACTTCCATTGTTATTGTGGACAGAGTAGGCCAATATAAAGCTGTACAAATCGCGATTTCTTATCTACTTTTGCATTTGTCCGCTAGATTATAAAATATGAAAACTCAACGTCTGGAGTCAGAATGTTTGTTCTATTTTTCCGATTAAAATTGGTCACTGTATTTTCTAGCGCTATGTCATGTTTTCCTTGTATTACTTCATAGCATTAAATAAAATAACTCTTTCTGTCTTAACTTTTTCCAAAACGAAAAAAAAATCGATTTGTTCAAGTTGCAAGCACTTCCAGACGGCGAAATAAACGTAACTCAAAAATTATTTTCTTCTGGCTAGGCAACATTGTAGGAAAAGAAGAAAATGCTGGTAACCAGCATTTTCTTCTTTTTCTTACAATTGTTTCAAAAAGCTTCTATCACGGGGGCGTAAAAACCAGGGTACTGTTTGGTAAAAGGTTAAGTTGAGTCTTAAAATCGATGATTGTCAATTACACCGTGACCTTATTTTTTTATCAACAAATACATGTATCTGTCGTATACCTTATATAAATTCTATGATGGTCTTACACACGCATTTTTACATATGATGTTTTTTTTTTTTTTTTCTTCTTATTAAAGCCCCCACGGGTAAGTAGACACGTTTTATCTTCAAATTCAATCTTGTACAAATCCTACTGTCAAACATATTAATTACACATACTTCGTCTTCAGAATCTGTAAATAACTATGTTTCCCTTTAATTCTAGGAGTTGTTTGTTCGTCACTATCTTTTTTCTTGTTTCATTTCCGATGCAAAAATACTTCGACATCAAAACACGACTTCCATTGTTATTGTGGATAGAGTAGGCCAATATAAAGCTGTACAAATCGCGATTTCTAATCTACTTTTGCATTTGTCCGCTAGATTACAAAATATGAAGACTTAACGTTTGGAGTCAGAATGTTTTGTCTATTTTTCCGATTATACTTGTATTACGTCTCAGCATTAAATAAAATAACTCTTTCTGTCTTAACTCTTTCCAAAACGAAAAAAAAAAAAGATTTGTACAAGTTGCAAGCACTTCCAGACGGCGAAATAAACGTAACTCAAAAATTATTTCCTTCTGGCTAGGAAACATTGTAGGAAAAGAAGAAAATGCTGGTAACCAGCATTTTCTTCTTTTTCTCACAATTGTTTCAAAAGGCTTCTATCTCGGGGGCGTAAAAATCAGGGTACTGTTTGGTAAAAGGTTAAGTTGCGTGTTAAAATGGATGATTGTCAATTACACCGAGACCTTATTTTTTTATCAACAAATACCTGTATCTGTGGTATACCTTGTATAAATTATATGATGGTCTTACACAGGCATTTTCACATATGATTTTATTTTCTTTTTATTTAAGCCCCCACGGGTAAGTAAACACGTTTTATCTTTAAATTCAATCTTGTTCAAACCCTACTGTCAAACATATTAATTACACATACTTCGTCTTCAGAATCTGTAAATAACTATGTTTCCCTTTAATTCCAGGAGTTGTTTGTTCGTCAGTATCTTTTTCTTGTTTCATTTCCGATGCAAAAATACTTCAACATCAAAACACGACTTTGATTGTTATTGTGGACAGAGTAGGCCAATATAAAGCTGTACAAATCGCGATTTCTTATCTACTTTTGCATTTGTCCGCTAGATTATAAAATATGAAGACTTGGCGTTTGGAGTCAGAATATTAGGTCTATTTTTCCGATTATACTTGTATTACCTCTCAGCATTAAATAAAATAACTCTTTCTGTCTTAACTCTTTCCAAAACGAAAAAAAAAAAAAAGAATAGATTTGTTCAAGTTGCAAGCACTTCCAGACGGCGAAGTAAACGTAACTCAAAAATTATTTCCTTCTAGCTAGGCAACATTGTAGGAAAAGAAGAAAATGCTGGTTACCAGCATTTTCTTCTTTTTCTCACAAATGTTTCAAAAAGCTTCTATCACGGGGGCGTAAAAACCAGGGTACTGTTTGGTGAAAGGTTAAGTTGCGTGTTAAAATGGATGATTGTCAATTACACCGTGACCTTATTTTTTTTTTTTTATCAACAAATACATGTATCTATGGTATACCTTGTATAAATTCTATGATGGTCTTACACAGGCATTTTCACATTTGATTTTATTTTCTTTTTATTTAAGGCCCCACGGGTAAGTAAACACGTTTTATCTTTAAATTCAATCTGTGAAACACATTAATTACACATACTTCGTCTTCGGAATCTGTAAATAACTATGTTTCCCTTCAATTCCAAGAGGTGTTTGTTCGTCAGTATCTTTTTCTTGTTTCATTTCCGATGCAAAAATATTTCAACATCAAAACACGACTTCCATTGTTCGTGTGGAATGAGTAGGTCAATTTAAAGCTGTACAAATCGCGATTTCTTATCTACTTTTGCATTTGTCTGCTAGATTATGAAATATGAAGGCTTAAACGTTTGGAGTTCGAATGTCTGGTATATTGTACCGATTAAAATTGTTCATTGTATTTTCTAGTGCTGTGTCATATTTTCCTTGTATTACCTCATAGCATTAAAATAAAATAACTCTTTCTGTCTTAACTCTTTCCAAAACGAAAAAAAAAAAAAACAATAGATTTTTTCAAGTTGCAAGCACGTTCAGACGGCGAAATAAACGTTACTCAAAAATTATTTCCTGCTGGCTAGGCAACATTGTGGGAAAAGAAGAAAACGCTGGTCACCAGCATTTCCTCCTTTTTCTCACAATTATTTCAAAAGGCTTCTATCTCGGGGGCGTAAAAACCAGGGTACTGTTTGGTAAAAGGTTAAGTTGCGTGTTAAAATGGATGATTGTCAATCACACCGTGACCTTATTTTTTTTATCAACAAATACATGTACATATGGTATACCTTGTATAAATTTTATGATGGTCTTACACAGGCATTTTTACATATGATTTTTTTTTCTTTTTATTTAAGTACGATTTGGTAAGTAAACACGTTTTATCTTTAAATTCAATCTTGTTCAAACCCTACTGTCAAACATATTAATTGCACATACTTCGTCTTCAGAATCTGTAAATAACTATGTTTCCCTTTAATTCCAGGAGTTGTTTGTTCGTCAGTATCTTTTTCTTGTTTCATTTCGGGATGCAAAAATACTTCAACATCAAAACACGACTTCCATTGTTATTGTGGACAGAGTAGGCCAATATAAAGCTGTACAAATTGGAATTTCTTATCTACTTTTACATTTGTCCGCTAGAGTATAAAATATGAAGACTTAACGTTCGGAGTCCGAATGTTTGGTCTATTTTTCCGATTAAAATTGTTCATTGTATTTTCTAGCGGTGTGCCATGTTTTCCTTGTCTTACCTCGTAGCATTAAATAAAATATCTCTTTCTGTCTTAACTCTTTCCAAAACGAAAAAATAAATAGATTTGTTCAAGTTGCAAACACTTCCAGACGGCGAAATAAACGTAACTCAAAAATTATTTCCTGCTGGCTAGGCAACATTGTAGGAAAAGAAGAAAATGCTGGTTACCAGCATTTTCTCCTTTTTCTCACAATTTTTTTCAGAAGGCTTCTATCTCGGAGGCGTAAAAACCAGGGCACTATTTGGTAAAAGGTAAAGTTGCGTGTTAAAATGGATGATTGTCAATTACACCGTGACCTTATATATTTTTTCAACAAATACATGTATCTGTGGTATACCTTGTATAAATTCTATGATGGTCTTACACAGGCATTTTTAAATAATGATTTTTTTTTTCTTTTTATTTAAGGACGAATTGGTAAGTAAACACGTTTTATCTTTAAATTCAATCTTGTTCAAACCCTAATTTCAAACATATTAATTACACATACTTCGTCTTCAGAATCTGTAAATAACTATGTTTCCCTTTAATTCTAGGAGTTGTTTGTTCGTCAGTACCTTTTTTGTTTCATTTCCGATGCAAAAATACTTCAACATCAAAACACGACTTCCATTGTTATTGTGGACAGAGTAGGCCAATATAAAGCTGTACAAATCGCGATTTCTTATCCACTTTTGCATTTGTCCGCTAGGTTATAAAATATGAAGACTGAACGTTTGGAGTCAGAATGTTTGGTCTGTTTTTCCGACTATACTTGTATTACCTCTCAGCATTAAATAAAATAACTCTTTCTGTCTTAACTCTTTCCAAAACGAAAAAAAAAATCGATTTGTTCAAGTTGCAAGCACTTCCAGACGGCGAAATAAACGTAACTCAAAAATTATTTCCTTCTGGCTAGGCAACATTGTGGGAAAAGAAGAAAATGCTGGTTACCAGCATTTTCTTCTTTTTCTCACAATTGTTTCTAAAGGCTTCTATCACGGGGATGTAAAAACCAGGGTACTGTTTCGTAAACGGTTAAGTTGTGTGTTAAAATGAATGATTGTCAATTACACCGTGACCTTATTTTCTTTATCAACAAATACATGTATCTGTGGTATACCTTGTATAAATTCTATGATGGTCTTACACAGGCATTTTTACATATGATTTTTTTTTCTTTTTATTTAAGTACGATTTGGTAAGTAAACACGTTTTATCTTTAAATTCAATCTTGTTCAAACCCTACTGTCAAACATATTAATTGCACATACTTCGTCTTCAGAATCTGTAAATAACTATGTTTCCCTTTAATTCCAGGAGTTGTTTGTTCGTCAGTATCTTTTTCTTGTTTCATTTCGGGATGCAAAAATACTTCAACATCAAAACACGACTTCCATTGTTATTGTGGACAGAGTAGGCCAATATAAAGCTGTACAAATCGCGATTTCTTATCTACTTTTGCATTTGTCCGCTAGGTTATAAAATATGAAGACTGAACGTTTGGAGTCAGAATGTTTGGTCTTTTTTTCCGACTATACTTGTATTACCTCTCAGCATTAAATAAAATAACTCTTTCTGCCTTAACTCTTTCCAAAACGAAAAAAAAATCGATTTGTTCAAGTTGCAAGCACTTCCAGACGGCGAAATAAACGTAACTCAAAAATTATTTCCTTCTGGCTAGGCAACATTGTGGGAAAAGAAGAAAATGCTGGTTACCAGCATTTTCTTCTTTTTCTCACAATTGTTTCTAAAGGCTTCTATCACGGGGGCGTAAAAACCAGGGTACTGTGTGGTAAACGGTTAAGTTGTGTATTAAAATGAATGATTGTCAATTACACCGTGACCTTATTTTCTTTATCAACAAATACATGTATCTGTGGTATACCTTGTATAAATTCTATGATGGTCTTACACAGGCATTTTTACATATGATTTTTTTTTTCTTTTTATTTAAATACGATTTGGTAAGTAAACACGTTTTATCTTTAAATTCAATCTTGTTCAAACCCTACTGTCAAACATATTAATTGCACATACTTCGTCTTCAGAATCTGTAAATAACTATGTTTCCCTTTAATTCCAGGAGTTGTTTGTTCGTCAGTATCTTTTTCTTGTTTCATTTCGGGATGCAAAAATACTTCAACATCAAAACACGACTTCCATTGTTATTGTGGACAGAGTAGGCCAATATAAAGCTGTACAAATCGCGATTTCTTATCTACTTTTGCATTTGTCCGCTAGGTTATAAAATATGAAGACTGAACGTTTGGAGTCAGAATGTTTGTTCTATTTTTCCGATTAAAATTGGTCACTGTATTTTCTAGCGCTATGTCATGTTTTCCTTGTATTACTTCATAGCATTAAATAAAATAACTCTTTCTGTCCTAACTTTTTCCAAAACGAAAAAAAAAATCGATTTGTTCAAGTTGCAAGCACTTCCAGACGGCGAAATAAACGTAACTCAAAAATTATTTTCTTCTGGCTAGGCAACATTGTAGGAAAAGAAGAAAATGCTGGTTACCAGCATTTTCTTCTTTTTCTTACAATTGTTTCAAAAGGCTTCTATCATGGGGGCTTAAAAACCAGGGTACTGTTTGGTTAAAGGTTAAGTTGCGTCTTAAAATGGATGATTGTCAATTACACCGTGACCTTATTTTTTTATCAACAAATACTTGTATCTGTCGTATACCTTATATAAATTCTATGATGGTCTTATACACGCATTTTTACATATGATTTTTTTTTTCTTATTATTAAAGGTCTCACTGGTAAGTAGACACGTTTTATCTTTAAATTCAATCTTGTACAAATCCTACTGGTTACCAGCATTTTCTTCATTTTCTTACAATTGTTTCAAAAGGCTTCTATCATGGGGGCTCAAAAACCAGGGTACTGTTTGGTTAAAGGTTAAGTTGCGTGTTAAAATGAATGATTGTCAATTACACCGTGACCTTATTTTTTTTATCAACAAATACATGTTTCTGTGGTATACCTTATATAAATTCTATGCTGGTCTTACACAGGCATTTTTACATATGATTTTTTTTTCTTTTTATTTAAGGCCCCACGGGTAGGTAAACACGTTTTATCTTTAAATTCAATCTTGTACAAACCCTATTGTCAAACATATTAATTACAGATACTTCGTCTTCAGAATCTGTAAATAACTATGTTTCTTTTTAATTCCAGGAGTTGTTTGTTCGTCAGTATCTTTTTCTTGTTTCATTTCCGATGCAAAAATACTTCAACATCAAAACACGACTTCCATTGTTATTGTGGACAGAGTAGGCCAATATAAAGCTGTACAAATCGCGATTTCTTATCTACTTTTGCATTTGTCCGCTAGATTTTTACATATGATTTTTTTTTCTTTTTATTTAAGCCCCCACAGGTAAGTAGACACGTTTTATCTTTAAATTCAATCTTGTACAAACCCTACTGTCAAACATATTAATTACACATACTTCGTCTTCAGAATCTGTAAATAACTATGTTTCCCTTTAATTCCAGGAGTTGTTTGTTCGTCACTATCTTTTTCTTGTTTCATTTCCGATGCAAAAATACTTCAACATCAAAACACGACTTTCATTTTTATTGTGGAAAGAGTAGGCCAATATAAGGCTGTACAAATCGCGATTTCTTATCTACTTTTGCATTTGTCTGCTAGATTATAAAATATGAAGCCTTAAACGTTTGGAGTGCGAATGTCTGGTATATTGTACCTATTAAAATTGTTCATTGTATTTTCTAGTGCTGTGTCATGTTTTCCTCGCCTTGCCTCATGGCATTGAATAAAATAACTCTTTCTGTCCTTACTCTTTCCCAAACGAAAAAATAAATAGATTAGTTCAAGTTGCAAGCACTTGCAGACGGCGAATTAAACGTAACTCAAAAATTGTTTCGAATCTCAGACGTGGCGGTTTGTATTTGATTTATACATTTTTTCGCGAACTTTAATTTTCCTTCAATTTTACTTTACTTTAAGCGAAGTTCAAGGTCGCTAGAACTAAACCAATTGAAAAAAATGAAAAAAAGCTCCAGTCTTTATTTTCGACGTTAATGCAACTTAATTCGAAGCACAATCGATACTGTTTAATCTGTTATAACAGTGAAGCGTTCTTGTTGAAATCTACCAGGCTGATTAGTCTACGAAATGTATATCAAAGACTCACAAATAACTATCCCAAATTTTACGTGATAGAATGTTAACCTTAACTTTTACTTGAAAACAATTGATTTGGAGAAGAGAGTAGCGTGTTGAAATAGATCTGGTCGTAATCCTCTTTCCTAGAGCATACCAATCAAATCAAACAACTAGATGGGGTAATGACAAAGTCCTTGTTTTCACACATAAACGCTTATGGGATACCACACATATGGAGTTATAGAAAAATAGGTTTAATAATATTTGAAATACAAAGCAGTTTCAGAAAAACACTTTATACTCGAATAGTCGAATAAGTAAAATAATATTTGTAGTACTCAAAACTTAAGGAATTGCATTTTTTTAAAAATATTCTCACATAAAAGTACATAGCTTTCGTTACGCAGTTGCCATCGGTCTCCGCTAGACATCTCTGTAACTCAGACGAAGTGAGATAATAAATGATAAAATGCACCGGAAACGTTAACTACAAAAATGTGTGTTACACTCAGTAATGTTGAACTTGATGTATTATTGCACTATGTTACTGCTTGACGTCTTTGAAACGATCCTCAAAGATTTTTTTTTCTCTTTCAGGGGACAAAGTCTCCAGTAGAAGAAACAGGTTTGAATTTCATTTATTTATTTTGTTTTTGATACATTCAGAAACTGATATAAAACAACTACTGATCACATTCGGTCAAATGAATGAAATAAATTTTCTATCAAGTCCCTTCTTTCGTGGGGATGTTGTTGTCTGTACTGCATTTTTTTCTTAGAAACAGGGTGGAAATGCTTTAAGGAGAATACAGAGTACATTCTAAGGCAGTCGAATTCATAAAACACTGTACATTGCGGTAAAAGTACTCTTGTTTCGTGTGATAAAGCACTATAAAGTGGTGACTTTTGTCCTGTCAGTGAAAAAAAATAAAAAACCGGACTAAATCTGTATTAGATCTAATCTTCAGCAGAAAAACCTACATGTATGTAGGTTTGTTTAGCGTTTATAAACGAATCCTTTCATGTTTTCGACAATTCCTGATATCATGTGAGATCAAATAATGCCCGAGTAACTTTTGCTGTTTTTTAGAAAAAATGTAAGATATCTTTAAAAAAAAAAGGTTTTACTGAGGGAGCCGTTGACACAAAAACATTCTCTGTATTTGCTAAATATAGAAGGGGATGGTTAAAAATTGTGTGTCTTCTGGTTGATCGCACAGCTTCACACGTATCACAATCTTTCGCACATTTACTTGACTGGTAAAAAATGACAACAAATATCTAGTGATCGGATTATTCCTTATAAATCATCTCCAGTTTAATGAGTACAGATTGTCTTATTTCCTACTTACTACCTTGTTTCATTCTTACTTTCAGCGTATTAAACGTTTATTTTTGTATTAATATAAGCAATGAGTTATGCTTGGAAATTATTCATACTGTTTTTACTTCATGTTTTTTCTTTTTTTTTTGCGGAAAATATTGTGTCAAAGAAATCATGACAAATCTAGTTTTTTGACTGTTTTTTAGATGCCATTTAATTTTTTTCCAATAATAATGAACCATGATCTGTGAAAAGGGGGTTTAATACATCATCAAAAACTTTTAGCCCAGGCTAGCCTGTGTAGTTCGGGCAAGCTGACCTGGATTAAAAAAAAACTCTTAGCTATTGATCAATTGTAGTAAGGAAATGTCTCCGTGAAATGTTCTTTAAGAGTACGTAGACCAATATCGCTCTGATGTACATGTATTTGCCTCTAAAGGCAAGTTAACAAAATTGTCGGGGAAGTGTGTTTATTCTGTGTAGAAAATCTCGGACCGTTCACCCAATTTCTCACATTGACCACTAAAGAAGAACATATTCTACTTTTGACAACGCAAAGCCGGTATTCGAACTCATAATCCTATGATTTCAAGGTCTAGCTCGTCATTCGCATTATTACATGTACATGTTTAAGATATTTGTTCCACAAATCAATTATGTCGCTGATACTGAGGCTCTGCCTTTTTCATATTAATCACACTGAACATCTTTCCGTTCAGGCCAGTTCTTATCAGTTTGAGTAAAAACGCCCGATACCAAACAGAATTAAGGAGTGCTTTACAGTCAAGTAAGGCTACGTAGCCCCAATTGAGTTTATCAGAGATTTTTTTCCCTAAATTTATTGCTGCCCTTACTCAACTTAACTCTGTTTGAAATCCTTATTGTTGAATATCAGGGAAGTTTAAAAAAAAAATGCAAGTGATTCTTGTCTTTTCCAAAACCTTTGTATGTTACTTAAATAACATTTATCTCGGAATGTTGGGAACACACTCATATTCGGTTTTTTAAAGCTTTGAATACCCTCCCCCCACGTAGACAACAGTATCAAATTGTGGAATGGACTTTCACTTGATCTTTATCGTAAGAACTTCTTTAACGTCTTCTGCGGCAAATACAAATATTAACACAATTATTATCTTTTGTTGGTATATATCGAGTTGTATACTATTGGCAACAAATTCTGCCACTGATCTCTATGCGCAGAGATTTGTCACATGATGATATTATTGAAGTTTTCTATGTGCAATAAATTCTTCCACTAACCTAGAAAACCGTTTTTTCTAAGATATTTGGCTGTTTTGTTTTGTTTTGCATTTAAAGGCATTTGTAAAGAATTTTAAATCTTTTGACCGTTATGGTTTTGTATGTCGGCTACTTTTATGATAAAAAAAATTCTGGATCGCAATAACTCTAAATTTTTCATTTGGACATTTGTTCGTTAGGGAAACTGACGCCGATAGATATTGCGATAACTAGGTTTGAAACGCCTATAAATGGTTATTATAGGTTTTAGTCTAAACATATTTTATTGCCATACATATGTACATGTCAATAAAAGCAATACTTAAACACAATTTCTAGTACATGGAATGACACATGTACATTAGCAAGGGGGTCTGGCCACAAGTTCTAACAACTTTGATTCGGCCGTTCCCCTCCTCCAGTTACATGTTTAAAAAACCACTGTCTTAATGGCAGCTGAAAAATTTTCAAACTTTTCAGTCGTTAGGGATAATAAAGAAAAACGGATAATTAAACATCTGAACACGAAAGACTAAAGTACTAGATAACATAAGAGTGATAAAGATAACAGATATATTGTCAGTCGGGATTCGAGATTGGAGAATTCTGATCAAATGGCGACTGATATAGGATGGGCTCAAAGTACATAAAATAAGCGGCCATTTAAACCTTCCTGAGTTTTTAATAAATTTTTGGAGAGAATAAACTATTTCAATGATATCATTAAAGCTTAAGTTATCAGATCCAAACAATGATAAATTTGAATTATTATAGGTTCGTGGTTATTGGTTACGTAGATCTCTGGCGGCATGTACACTCCTATGATAAAGAGACTCTCGGTATTTTTCAATTTTAATTCGATAAACTTTTTTTTTCTTTTCTTAAATCAACACGGATAAGCGACTGTTGTAATTGTCTTGCTCCATAAAAAATAGCGATAGTTTGCTTTTATACTACCTCTGAAGAATACAGAATGATTAAACAGTATGTGTTTGGCTATTACACAAACTAAATACTTTTAGTCCAGAATATTGGAGAGTATGTATGCCAAGGACATTATCCTCTAACATTCGAACACACTAAATTATATTAAACTATTATGTAGTAAATTTCTTATACTTTAACCATGGACTGTCGATCGAGTGAGTGTAATTTCAGTCGTTTCACGGCGACAGCTTACATATTTAAGTATGTCCTGGTTTCACAAGCTCTAAGCTAGGGCTCTGGAATGTCTTGCACAAGGAAACTCTTTCAGAAATCTTAGTGGTTCTAGTGAGGCTCAGCCCACAGTCTGTGGATATTAATGACGTTTAATTTGATAACTGTTCTTGTCTCCATTAACTCCAACTTTCACAGGTCGTATCCCAGTAATCTTCAATGGTTTTTGAAGAATTCGTAAAATAATCAGCTCTCTAATCTGTTTTGTAACCATTATCGCCATATCTACTTTTTCTGTTTCTTCCATTTAAAATTCCGTTACGTTCGGTGTTCCACTGTCTTCTGTTTAATGAGCGTTCGTAGCCTTCATTTCGTATCTCTGTCGAATTCTACGTGCTTTTGATTTGTTTTTCACTGCCTGAAAACGATGACTGTGGACGAAACGCATAGGATTCAACCTGGTTTGTAAGATTAACAAGTGTACTATACCTTCCGATCAATTGTGAATTGTAGATTAATATAACGATTATACATTTCACATTTCTTTCAGTGATATATTTGTAGCTTTCGAAAGCAGATGACCCTTGATTAATGTTACGAATGTAATACTAGTGTAGGTTTATTCTTGGAACAGCGCCAAAGCGATCGGCTGATGCTGTGTTAAAGTTTGCATAGTCGGTCTTTTCCCTCTTTTTTTATTTGGTTCTTAAATGACGTCTCCCATCCACTGGTTTGTTGATACATACGAGTATACTTTATTGACTCCAGTTCTGTGCATAAACCGCTTTATAAATTCGTTTTACTCCTTTAATCGGGCTATGTAATGACATCTTTCATAAAGACTGTACAAAAGTTTTGCCTTCTCGATTTTAGCTCACCTAAGCATGAAATACTTATGGTGAGCTATTGTGATTACATTGTGTCCGTCGTCCGTCGTGCACTGTCCGTCGTCAACTTTTGTGTAGGCCGTAGACGCAATTTGTCCGAAGCATTAGTCACGCGCTGAATTCAAATTTACACACAAGGTTCCTATATATATGAAGTTAAGCATGTGCAATTTTCATGTTCCTGCTGCGATTTGTTACGGAATTATCTCCTCTTGAATTTTTTTCAATTCTTACTTTTTTACTAAGCCATCCTGCATTCTGTAACAAAGACCTGTTTTTGTGACAAGGAGCTGGTGGGGGTATTACCACGTTTAGTGATAGCTCTAGTTAAATCTTAGAAAAATCTTGTGTACGCTCTAGATATCACATTTTCTGTCCAGTAGTCATAAAAAATGGTCAGAATATGTCCCCTTGATGGAATATCGGACGTGTTTGAAAATGGATCAGGTCAGCTAAAAAAGCTAGGTCACCTGGTCAAATCTTGTGTACGCTCTAAAGGCCACATTTTCAGTTCAATACTCTTGAAAGTTGCTCAGGATGTTTGTCTTAATATATCGGACGAGTTCGAAAATGGGCCATGTCAGGTCAAAGACTAGGTCACCAGGTCAAACCTTAGTAAAACATTGTGCACGCTGTAGAGGCCACATTTTCAGTCCAATACTCTTGGAAATTGGTTTGAATGTCTGCCTTGATATTATCTCAAAAGAGTTTGAAAATAGGCAATGTCAGATCAAAATCTAGGCCACAAAGCCAAATCTTAGAATACCTTGTGTACGCTCTAAAGGCCACACTTTAAGTCCAGCCATATTTTCAGTCCAATACTCTTGAAAGTTGGTCAGAATGTAAGTCTTGTTGATTTTTCAGTTGATTTTGAGAATAGGCCATGTTGGGTAAAAACTTTTTTTTTTTTATTTCTTATCGAAACTTAGGTCACCAGGTCAATTTTTAGAAAAGACTTGTGAAAGTTCTACAAGCTGCATTTTTGTCCACTAGTCTTGAAACTTCGTCAGAATGCTAGCCTTGATAATATCTGAAAGGAGTTTGAAAGTAGGGCATATGGGAACAAAAAGTAGGTCACTTGGTGAAATCTTGTGTATGCTGTAGAGGCCACATTTTCAATCCAATGAATGAATGAATGAATGGTGTTTTATGGCCCGTCGACAAGTTAGGTCATATTGGGCGCACTTAAATATAAAATTATGCATCTACTTTAAGCTATACTGTGAAACATTGAAACAGATGAGAAATAATAAAGAAGCAACCTTGTTTACAGGGTAAAAAGTTAACTTGGAATAGGTCAATAGGCCTTAAAATGAAATACTTAAAAATTAAACAACAAAATAAATATTGAGAAACAGGGCTTCCCTATTTACTCAAACATTTTAATAGACCCCCCTTAAAGGAGGATAAACACTGTTGTTTAAGACCGTCAGTAAAAAGTGAAATGTCAAAAAAGTAAAACTAAATCTTCTTTAAAAGGTTAACTTCTTTCAGAAAATCGAATAGTGATTCTAATTTCACAGTATCAAACAAAGTTTTTAAACTGTCAACATGAAAGTATTTATCCCTGTACGGTGCGAGATCTGTGCACTCTATCAGTAAATGCTTGAAAGAAAAAAAATGTATTGCATGGGATACATACAGGAGGCTCTTCTCCTTTGAGAAGATATGAGTGCGTCATATGGGTATGACCTATTCTCAAACGGGCCAAAATAAGTTCCTCTCGACGGTTTGACCGTAAGCCAGGGAGCCATTCACTTGTATTTGGCTTGATAGCAAATAATTTATTCTCTTGATTTGAAGGATCGCTCCAAGATCTTTGCCAAACACAATGAAGAAAACTATTAATAAGAGACTTAAAATCACTAAAGGAACTTTAAAAGGTAAAATTTCTAGTGATAATGCATCCTTGGCAGCTTTATCTGCCTCTTCATTACCACTAATACCAATATGGCCTGGAAGCCAACAAAACACTATATCAGCTCTTTCGCATAATCCGGACAGTTTCTCAAGGAGATTGACGACAAGCGGATTATCTGTTTTCTCGCCCTCAAGTGCTTGCATAACTGATAAAGAATCAGTATATATAATATATCGCCAATAGCCGTCTTGTTCAATATGGTTGAGGGCAAGGTCAATTGCTTTTAGCTCCGCAGAGAAGATAGACGAATTATTAGGTAATCGGAACTGATACAATTCGCCGCCAAGGATGGCAGCCGAAGCAACTTTTTCCCCATCTTTTGAACCATCTGTATAGATTTCTTCATGAGTATAATATTGTTCTTTGACTTCAAGGAATTTAGTTTTGAAAATCATTGGATCTGTAGTAGCTTTCTTATCTAAAGCAAGATTGTAAAGATAAGTGGGACTTTTGGAAGTCCATAAAGGAACTTCAGAAATCCTATGGCTTGCTACATCCTCGAGATCACAATCAAGGCAATTCATATCCGCTTCACAGCGTAAACTAAAAGGAGGTATAACTTTCTCTCTTTTTAAAAATTCATCCTTGTACAATGGTTCAAATACTATTTCATGAGTTGGGTTGTCAGGATTTGATTTTAACTTTAAGTAATATTGCAAGGAGAGTTTCTTCCTGCGTAAATTTAGAGATGGTTCATTAGCTTCAGCATATAAGCTATTGACGGGAGATGTCCTGAAAGCGCCAAGCGCTAATCGCAAACCTTGGTTGTGGATAGAATCCAACTTGCGAAGGTACGATTGTCGGGCTGTGCCATATATGACACAGCCGTAATCTAACTTAGATCGGACAAGCGATCTATATAGTCTTAGTAAGACTTTTCTGTCGGCTCCCCAGTCCATGCTGGAGACAACTCGTAAAAGATTAAGAGCTTTTTGGCATTTATTACTTAAGTAATTGATGTGTGGAATAAACGACAGTTTAGAGTCAAATAAAAGACCTAAAAATTTGAATTCAGGCACGACTTCAATTTGTATCCCATCTAATGTAAGCTCAGGATCCAAGTGTAATTTTCTTGATTGGCAGAAATGCATGCATTTGGTCTTGGTTTTAGAAAATTTGAAACCATTTTCTCTTGATCACTTGGTTAAATTATTTAGTACTTGCTGTAACTGCCGCTCTTTTGTATGCATATGCTTGGATCTATAAGAAATACAGAAGTCGTCAACATACAAAAAGCATTCCACGCCAGGGCACACAGACTTCACAATATTGTTGATTTTGACACTGAAAAGTGTAACAGAGAGAACGCTTCCCTGGGGAACGCCCATTTCTTGTTCATGAGGGTTTGAGAGAGTATCTCCAACCCGGACTCTAAACTGACGTTCATTAAAAAATGCCGAAATGAAATAAGCAAGGCGACCTTTTACACCGAAATCGTGGAGGTCGTTCATGATTCCATACTTCCATGTGGTATCGTAAGCACTCTCGAGGTCGAAAAATACAGAAACAACATGTTCCTTTTTAATGAAAGCTTCGCGAATAAAAGTTTCGAAGCAAACTAAATGGTCGAGAGTGCCTCATTGTTTACGAAAACCGCTTTGAACGGTAGCAATAAGTTTGTTTTTCTCTAAAAACCAAACAAGCCGGTCATTGACCACCCTTTCCATGGTTTTGCAAATACAACTTGTTAAGGCTATAGGGCAATAGTTTGTAGGATTTGTCTAGTCTTTACCCGGTTTTGGTATGGGAATTACAATGGCCTCCTTCCAGGAATCTGGGAGAATACCAGTATGCCAGACTTGATTAAAAATGCGAAGTAAACAGTCGAGCGATCGAAATGGTAAATGTTTCAAAAACTGGTAATGGATGTCGTCACATCCAACAGCAGTGTCATGACACTTCTTTAATGCTTTCGTCAGTTCCTTTATAGTGAAATCTTTATTGTAATGTTCATTGTTATTCGACTTAAAATTTAAGTTTGTTTTTTCTTTAGTGTTTTGAAATTTCTGAAACGCTGTCGAATAATTTGAAGAAGAGGAATTCTCTGCAAAGGTGTCAGCTAAGACATCTGCAATGTCTGCTTTGGAGTGGATGACATCATCACCAACATTTAAGTGTCCAACATTTAATGAGGAGTTTTTGCCGTTAATTTTCCGGATCATGTCCCATGTCTTTTTGACAGACGATCTAGAATTTAATCTAGACACGTACTGTCGCCAAGAAACACGTTTACTTTGCTTGATAGCCCGACGTGCTTTTGCACGAGCAATTTTAAACTTTGAAAGATTTTCTTGGGTTGGTCTCAGATTAAATTGTCTGAGAACAGATTTTCTTTGTGTTATAGCCTTTTTGCAATCATCATTAAACCATGGCTTGTTTGGGTGCTTTGGATTTGTCGAAGCTCGAGGAACTGACTTTTCAGCAGCCGAATGAATTAAGGAAGTGAAGAGTTCAGAAGGATTTTCACAATCTTCAAAAGCACTCAGATGAATTGTTTGTTCGCAATGAATCCTGAATTGTTCCCAATTCGCTTTGTGAAGTTGCCAACGTTGAGGACGTTGTTGTACTGAAGGTCCTACTCCCGATACTTTTATCGGGAAGTGATCACTTCCATGAAGGTCATCACAAACGTTCCAGTTAAAACCTGGAACAATTCCTGGGCTGCATATAGTAAGATCCAGTGATGAGTAAGAACCAGTAGCAGGATGAAGATAGGTTGAAGAACAAGGTCGTGCTCCGTGATAAAATCCTCAATAACTCGACCCTTGTCATTAGTATCTAAACATCCCCATAATGTATGGTGGGAATTAAAGTCTCCCAGTATAATGAAAGGCTCTGGCAATTGATCTACAAGATTATCGAGTTTCTTGACATCAATAGACGAGCTAGGTGGAAGATAGATAGAACACAAAGTAATAGTCTTATTCAGGGTAATGTTAACCGCCACAGCTTGTAAAGAAGTTTCAAGCTTAATAGGATGATGAGGAACATTGTTGTTCACAATCACGGCAACACCTCCTGAAGCTTTATCTGTACCACTAAAGTTTTTCAAGTAATTAGAGTGATACTTTAAATTAACCTTGTCAGAGTCTTTAAGAAACGTCTCTTGTAAGCAAACTGCTACTGGTTTCTTTTCGTTTACTAAAAGGTTTAGTTCCTCAAAGTTGGCTTTAATACTACGACAATTCCATTGCAGAATGTTATTACTCATTGCTAGATTAAAGGTAAGGTACAAACCACAAAGCAATGGAAGTATATATTTATTCATCTTTTATTGTTGAGTTTGATTATTCTTCCTTGCTTGTTTGTATTTGACTCTGCTTGCGAGTCATCTGCTTCCATGTCTTCATCAAGACAATCGAAGCGGTTGTGTTGTTGTATTTGATCTTTGGATCCTTTAGGAAAGCGGTCCGGTGCTGATTGTTTTCTTTGTTTGTTTTGCGTTTTTGGTGATTGCGGTTGACTTTTGTCAGAGGTTTTTGCAGAAACTGGACTCGTAGGACGTGGCTTTGAGTTGGCGGATACTTTTTGTGAGCTAACTATGTTGCTGGATACCTGCTTTTTGGGTGGGCATGTTTGCACTGAGGCGTCATTAGTTTGGGTTTGAGCGTCTTTAAGTTCAACAGTAGCTTTGTTAGAGGATTTTAATACAGAAGAGAAGATAAATTATAACGGGCATCTACAATTTTTTTGGCTTCAGGAAATGAAAGTCCTTCTTTGTATTTTTCTGTAACAACCTCCTTCTCCCGCTTCCAGACTTTGCATGATCGAGAAGTTGAAGAATGGGCGTCACCACAATTCATACATTTCATCTCATTTGTGCATTTGGTCTCGTCGTGGGTAATTGAAGGTAAACTGCAGCGAAGACAAAGCTCATCTCCTCCCATGTAACTTACACTTTTGCTCATGATGTCCGTATTTGAAACATGCATAGCACTGTAGTGGATTTGGAATGTACATATCCACAGTCACTTTAAGGTATCCAATTTTTAAGCATTTTGGCAAAATTGCAGTGTTGAAGATTAAAACTATAGTGTTTGTGCTTCTTTTGACGTTATCTCTGAATACTGTAATCCGTCGAGCTGCTCTAATGTTCTGATCTGCCAAATTCGTCACTATTTCTTTTTCAGATACTACAGCTAGATCAGGGCAGCGTATAATGCCCTAGATCTATTTAAAGAACCACGTGGGTAACATTTTGCTGGTATGTCGAAGAAGCGAGATAGCTTTAGGAGATTTTCAGCATGTTTTGCTTTCTCAACTTCTACTAGCAAAGAGCCAGAGTTCAACTCTTTTACTGACTTAGGTGATCCCGAGATAGACACTAGAACCTTTTCTATCACAAATGGCGATAGTTTCGACAGAGGTTTGTCAGTTTTTGATTCGATTGCAAGAAAGCGGGGGAAGGAAGTTTGTGTGTGTCCTGTATCCGAGTCCGAGTCAAGTTCTTCGCGTGATCGTTTTTTTTGTTTGGTGTTCCATGGTTGAAATTATATATATTCATCATCCGCGGACCCTACCCGCCACGGAGCCCAACAAGGGGACATGCAGTATGGAGAGGAATACCAGCTCCCCATGCCAGGGTTACCCAGATGGTATACTCGGATGTCATGAATAAGTCGAGGCGACAAGAAACAGTACATGGGTAGTCCCCCAGATCAGGGATTTGCCATGGCAGCTAAAGTCCCAACGAAAAATCCATACCGCCCAATTAGCCCATAAGCCTATATAAGACCGGGACTTAAAATTACATACCAGCTAAAATTAAAAGTAAACTTGCCAATTTTCAAGCAAACTTCTAAATATAGATTTATTTTATTTTTCAGATTATTCATTCAAGAAAGTGGACTACATGAATTATGTACAAAATACAAAAAAGATATGAAATATTCCGAGTTTGCTTCGGAATTGCAAAATAAAGGTTTCAAAAGTGTATCGCGGGACGCATGAAGGAAGGAAGCATCTATACCCAGGGTACATATGTCCACCCCCCATACAGCTCCCCAAACACAAAACATTTACACATAAAATACGCCCAATCCTAAAACGACCAGCCGATTGCGCTAGACCGGGCCCATCTAGGCTCTCGTTTACACAGAAGCCGAGGCCAAAGCAGTGTGTTGGAGAGCTGGAGATCCCTGGGCTCCCCTCAACTGCCAGGATCCTCTTTTCCTGCTAACGAGTCTCCACCCACGGCAAACAGGCGGGTCCATTGGTGGGGTCTTACCACCCTGCAGGACGACAGCCGGCGAATTCTACCCCCCGTCCGGATGGGGGAACATTTTCAATCCAATACTCCCGAAAATTGGTCAGAATGTTTGTCTTGATAATATCTGAAACTAGTGAAAATGAGTCATAAAACTTGGTCACTAGTTCAAATCTCGGAAAATCTTGGAGAAGCCACATTTATGTCAAGTAGTCCTGAAGGTTGGTCAGAATTCTTGTGTGGATAACATGTGGAGTCACCAGGTCATATCTTTTAAAGACATTGTGTACACTCCAGGGGCCACATTTTCAATCCAACGCTCTTCAAAGTTGGTCAGAATATTTGGCATGATGATAGCTTGTATTGGTTTGAAACCGGTTCAAGTCAGGTCAAAAACTAAGTCACTGGGAGAAATCTTAGAAAAACCTTGTGCATGCTTTGAGGCAACATCTTCAATCCAATACTCTTGAAAGTTGGTCAGAATGTTTGTTTTGATAATATCTGAAATTATATGACAATGAATCATATTGGCCGAAAAAACTAGGTCACTAGGTCAAATCTCAGAAAATCTTGGAAGAACCTTAGTTACGCTCCAGCCACATTTATGTAGACTACTACTGAAAGTTGGGCCGAATGATTGTCTGGATAATATCCTGGGTTGGAATGTTTGTCTGCATAATATTGCAGATGAGTTCCAAAAAGGGCCATGTGGAGTCAAAAACTAGGTCACCTAGACATATCTTTTAAAGATCTTGTGTACACTCCAGAGGCCACATTTTCAATCCAATGCTCTTCAATTTGGTCAGAATATTTGTCATGATGATAGCTTGGATGGGTTTGAAATATTAGAAAAACCTTGTGCATGCTCTAGATGCCTCATTTTCAATCCAATACTCGTGAAAATCAGTCAGAATATTTGTCTTGATAATATCTGAAACTAGTATGAAAATGAGTCATGTTGACCGAAAAAAACTAGGTCAAGTCTAGGAAAAAACCTTTTGTACACACTGAAGGTTACTTTTTCAGTCCAATATTCTTTAAACTAGGTCAAATCTAGGAAAAGAACTTTTGTACACACTGGAGGTTACTTTTTCAGTCCAATATTCTTTAAACTCAGAATGTTTGTCTTTAGCTGACATGAATTATGAAAATTGGTCTGATCACTAGGTTTAATTGTTAAAAACCTTGTGTATGCTCTAGAGGCCACGTTTTCAGTCCAATAATCTTGAAATTTGCATAGGATTTTTGTCTTGATAGTATCTTAGACTAGCATAAATATGGGTTATGTTAGTTAAAAAACTAGGTCACTATGTCAAATCTGAAAAAACCTTTTGTACACACTTCGGGCGATATTTTGTCTGAAATACTCACGAAAAATTGTAAGAATGTATGTCTGGATAATTTCTACATGTCAAGTATGCTGCCGAGACAAATTCTAGAAAAGACTTGTGTATACTCTAGACGCCATATTTGTAAGTTCAACATTAGTGAATGTTTGTCAGAATGTTTGTCTTAATATCTCTAAAGATATTGGAAATTGGTTATATTTGATCAAAAGGCTCAGGTGAGCGACTTCAGGGCCGACATGTCCCTCTTGTTTTCTTATTCTATTTTTATGTTGTCGTTTGTGTTTTTTCTTCCATTTTAAACATTATCTGCATTTGATCTTTTGCTTTCATTATGTGTATTGCCATTAATATTTTCGATCATATCGCCGTTTACGAACACAGTTTGTCAAGAGAAAAGCTGAGGATGGTCTTGCGACCGAATACTGGTAACCGGAGCCTATATCATTACATTGAAACCTGCTAGAAAGCAGCAGAGAGGCTTTTAAGAATACTTTTTCTACGTTCTGTAATGTTTGTCAAAGCGGCAATATCTGACTGTAGACTGAGCCTTTTTTAATGATATTCGGAAGGTTTGTTTTAAAAAAAAGTTCTAGGAACATATTTTGAGGATTACATAGTTTTCGTGGTTTTTTCTTCTGTTGTGTACTGAGAGATACTATGATCTGACTGATATCGTCATTCAATTATATGCGAGCCATTTATATACCATGTAAAAAATGTTTAGCCACACTGAGAGTTCTCAGCTATATATTTTACATCCAAATAAATCAGCTATTCAAAAAAGTTCAAAACAGAATTTAGGGTTTCAACAATGATTTTCAGTTATTCCATTCAAGCTATGACATAATCATGTCAACGCTAATGTGCAAAAATGTCAGTAACTGGTATGCTTGTCGTTTGCAGCAATCACTGCCATACACCTTCTCCTCATACTGGCAATCAGTTTGTTAATTGTGTGTCCTGGAATATTCTGCCACTCCTCACGGAGAGCTCTTGTTAAGTCATTGATATTGTTGACGTCATTTCGATTGCGTACACGCCTTCCGAGCTCATTCCACAAATGCTCAATCGGTGAGAGATCTGGTGATTTCGCAGGCCAATCAAGGGTCTGAATATCGTTTTGTGTGTCCTGTGTATGCCGGGCCGAATGTGGACGAGCGTTATCCTGCTGCAGGATCATATCGTTACGTCGACGCAAAAACGGGACAACAACAGGATTGATTACCTCATCACAATAACGCACGGATGTTAAGGTACCCTGAATAACCACAATATCTGTTCGTCCATCTTTGTATATCCCGCCCCATATCATCACGCTACCGCCTCCATAGCGGTCTCTCTGCAGCACGTTACTGGCATCGAACCGTTCACCCTTTCTTCGCCAAATTCGAACTCGTCTATCGGCAAACTCGACACAAAACCTTGATTCATCGGTGAACAGAACGTTGTTCCACTGATGCCGTGACCATCTGCGATGGGCTCTAGCCCAATTCAATCTTACATGCTCGTGTCGTCGAGTTAACGTTATACCGACGTACGGTCTTCGGCCGTGTATACCAACCGAATGGAGTCGATTTCGGACGGTTTGAGGCGTCACGCGTGTACGTGTGATGTTGCGTAGAGATGACCCGCCAGTTCTGGTGCCGACATGAATCTGTTTCGACGAGACGTTACCCTGATGTAGCGGTCTTCAACGTCTGTTGTTTTCCTGGGTCTGCCACTACGTAGGCGGTCTTTGACGGATCCAGTATGTTCAAAGCGATCTCGAAGGCGAGAAATTGTGCTTGCTGAAACCCCGAAATGCAATGCTCTAACACCCATTCCACCACGAAACATCCCTATTGCCTGATTACGTTGTTCCACTGACATTACCGGGCGTCGCCCCATAGCTCCCTATAGCAATGGTTTTGGCGGTTTTCTAAAAACCTTACTAATACACGATGTATGCAATATCAAACGAATTGAACAATGTTACCAAAACATGTATAGAAGGTTTACCTACGCAAGAGCCTAACGTCCGTATAACAGTGTTGCCCGTGTAAAACATGGTGAATTGGAAGCCTAGGCGCTAGGCTAATCATCACATAACAAAGGAATAAATTCTATTCGAACTTTTGAAATTTTAGAATAAAGAAAAGTTTGTTGCAAAACTTTTTTTACTATGTATATATAACCCCTAGCTATATAACCTACTACTACTAATTTGTCCGCTGCCAGTCCTGCAGAACGGTTAGGCTCCTCCACTTTTTTTCCGTGGGTGGAGACTCGTAAGCCATAAAAAAGGGCCCTGCCAGTTGAGGGGAGCCCGTGGTACTGCAGGTCTCGGCTTCGTCGTAAACGCCAGCCATGATAGACCCGGTCTAGTGCAATCGGCTAGTCTCTTTTGAATTTGGGGCATTTTGAACCGTTTTCAAAGTTTGTTTTTTTATCACGTTTGTTAACCTGGTACGATATGTATCTTAACCCTGTTTAATCTAGTACAAGCATTAATGCATACTACAATAATATGTCCGTTTTACTTGCTATCATTTACATTTGTTAGTCAATACTTTATTGTAGCATCAGAGGATAAACATATTTTCCGCTTTGAGGAACGAATTAGAAGGAAATTATTTTCCCTTTTTCGATGACGCTTCGATAAGTACGAGTATCTATTGAGTATGAAGCACAAAAATTATGATAAGCATGTTGTACATGTAGTTGGTAAGAGGTTCAATTAGCTTTGTGAGGGCAACGTGTATGTAACTCGAATGCCTGTGGTAAGAGGATTAAGATGAAACTCGGCTTTAAACCACAACTCCATTTTATTCAGGTCTGTACAGAAGTAACGAAATTTCTCGCGAGACCCGATATCTAATTTCGGATAGGATTGATACGTGAAATGGTTGTCCTCATCATCCTCTTTAACAAAAAATGGGCTTCCAAGTTCTTGCACAGAATATATAGGCTTCCTCTGATATTAAGAGGAAAAATACGATCCCATTTAAGACTGTCACACGTACAGAGGTTTTTTTTTTTACTTTGTGAAAGTAAGCGTGGGTACCCATGGTTTAGCACTGTAGCTCTGAAGCACTGTCTCTTATTCCTAGTAAGAATACTATCGATACAGTAGTACCATTTCCAAAAGAAATCATTTAATTTCTAAGGGCGTTGTTAATGTCATATACAATTCGTTTTTTTTTTTTTCGGTTGCTTAAAATCAATTCATGAAATGAAGCCCAATATTCCATTGCCCTAGACTTTTACAATACAATGAACGATGCTCGTATGGGTCAAAATTGTGTTAAAGAGACAGAATTCATCATTATTTTCATTCCTAATGCATATGGTAGCACATAGTCATGTATTGTACATACTTGATTGAGCAGTAAATTGAAAAATGTCAATGTGTCATATGTATTCATATATTTGTGTCGCTGCTCATACCAGCATTTCCGTTTGCTCAGCCAAGGTTTTTGTTTTTGTTTGTTGTTGTAGACAAGGCATCTAGGAGCAGATGTGTAGTTCAAATTCGATCAAGCTGAATAAGAGTTGTTGTATTACTACACATGTTTGTTAATAATGAGTTGGAGATTTATGTGGCGTATTTAAAGGCATAGTGGATATTTGTTTTATTCGGTGAAAGATCTATTTCATCGAGTGAACATCATCGGTAATATTTTCACGAGTGGCTGAGCCACTCGAGAAAATATTTACGTTGTTGATCACGAGATGAAATAAATTTCTATCTTTCACCGAAAAAAAATATATCCTATTCATTTCATGCTTCTTACCCTTTGTGGGAGGAGCTTTATCAAAATCCAGTACAGTTCTTTTCAGTTATTCCCCGTGGCGTACCCCTCCGGCATAGCAACACATTAGAGTATTACGTCAAGCGCGAGAAATGTAAGGTAAATGACGACATATTTCCATCCGGTTGTGAGTCACGTGCAATTTACCTAAGTAACTAGAATATAAAAATCGGTATTTTCACTGGTCGTACCAGTGGAATATCGAAAAATATTTTCACCGCTTTTACTCGATATCCTACCGGAAAGCATGAAATAAATGTTTATACGCTTTCTGTCTCGTATATACCACGTTACCATTTGAAATACATATATATATTATATTTATGTCGACATGTGTTGTACAATAAGAAAGTCTACGGGCTAGGGAAATTGTTTTCTGCTTTAGCTTCGATTGGCCTAATGTTGGGATTTTGCCACGCCTCTTTTTTGTTGAATTGTCTGATTTGCATTGCACAATATATTAGTTTGGTAACCCTGTCATCTAGAGCTAGATACTCGGATCAATAAGTTTTTGGCTCCATGGTCTGTGGGTCGTAAACGATGAATTTTAATATATCAGACATGGATCCCGCCCCTTATCTCATAAAAAATGCTTCGCAAAGCAGTCCATACATACATGCGCCCGAAGATGCTTGTCAATGAAATGGGTTAAAGTCTAGAATGCCTCGAGATATCCAAATTTTAAGAGTCAGATGCGTAATTACACATCATAGAAATTCACTGTAGCATGTTTGAACTTATACAAATGAACATTATAGGAGGGATTCACACAAATGAGCATTATAGGAGGGATTCACACAAAAACACTCGTTTAACAGACGGACGGACAGAAGGACGAATAGACAGACGGACGACCTGGGTCATAACGTGATACGACCCTTCGAGCGCATAAAAACAAACACACAGGAAATTTAAACTAGAAGGCCCTGAAGGGCCTGAAATCGCTCTCCTGGCAGAGATTTTGCTTTTATGCTAGCATACATTATGAATTCATGATGCAAAAAGAAAAGCACTAAAATCAGTGTGAAGGAAAGCGCTTATAAACAAGAAATGGAAGTTTTCAACTTTGAATCACTTTTTTTCTCATACTTATAGTCAGATTTGTTTTCAAAACCAATAGGGTTCCAGCTGTTGATGAGACAAAGCAACTGTGCAAGTTTCATAAAAATCCCACTACAAGTGCTGACTTCATCATGTAAATTAGATATCAAAATTTTCAACTCGAAATGGCTACTTTTCCATTACTGTGTGTTGGATTTTTTTCAAAGTCAACAGGATTTAAACTACTGATGTAAAAAACAAACTGTTTAAAAAAATCACAAACATCTTATCACAAATAAATACTTTATCATGCAAACAAGGGATGAAAATGTTCAACTTGAAATGGCTTCTTTTCCCATACTATTTGTCGGATTTTTTCCCCAAAATTAATAGTGTTTAAGCTATTGATGATATAAATAAATTCTGCAAGGTTCATGGAAATCTGACCATAAATACAGACTTTATTGCCTGAACAAGAAATAGAAATTTCGAACTTGAAATGGCTACTTTTCCCATACTGTTTGTGGATTTATTTTTTCAAAATCAATAGAATTGAAGCTATTGATGATATAACCTAGCTAGGCAAGTTTCATGAAAATCTGACCTCAAATGCAAACTTTATCGTGTAAACAAGAAATGAAAGTTTTCAACTTGAAATAGCTACTTTTCCCATATTGTTTGTTGGATTTTTTTTTACAAGTTCATGGAAATCTGACCACAAAAACAGACTATATCGCGTAAACAATGGAAATTTCAAACTTGAAATGGCTACTGTTCCCATATTGTTTGTATTTTTTTTAATCAATAGGGTTAAAGCTATTGATGAGATAAACAAACTGTGCAAGTTTCACGAAAACCTGACCACAACTGCAGACTTTATCGCGTAAACAAGAAAAAGACTAACGGACAGATGGACGGACGGCGGAAACTACGGCATGACATAAGCTCTGCTGGCTTTCAGCCGGTAGAGCTAATAAACATGCTGAATGAATGAAATTGAATCAACCGGGTCATTTGCGAGGCTGGAATGTTTACAAATTGATGAACACCTCTCAAAGCTGATGACATCAACATTTGTAATGTAAAAAAGGTACTTGTTTCTTTGGCATCCACTCCGAAGTCTGTCAAGAAAAAGTAGAAAAGGCATATGCTCAAAAATCCTGCTAGGCTTGAAACTTTTTTTTTTTAAAAATAACCCCTTCGAAATGCACCGCATGCAATATCCTTAACTCATTCAGATGTATAGTTCGATGCCCACATTTAGCTGGTGTATTGGAAAACGAGAAAGAAACCAAATTATCGACAAAAATGCCATAGAGGCTAGACCTATTCGTGTTTTATTGGATGGGTTCTAGAAGGACACAAATACCATAGTTTTCAAATTCAAAAAGCCAATTGTACCAAAACAGTGACAATCGGTTACATAAATGTTCATGTGGGTCTCGTTATTCTGAACCCTTTACAATGCATGATTTAGTTTGCAAATGCGTCTAATATGACCAGCTGTCGACGGGCTTTGAAACACTTCTCATTCATTCCATGTATGAAAACTTCCAAATACGAATGTTTGTTCGATTTAAAAACATATACAGAACTTTGTAGTAATGGCCATGTTTTTGCGCGTTCGAAGATCCAATAGAATTCCTTCTATTCACAAGTTTTGTATTTCTGAGATTTGATTTGAAGTCTGCTTGATAATTTGTTCCTCGGTCTTGAACCCGGTTGCAACTTACATAAGCGTTTGAACGTATACCTTATTTGTAAATTGTTTAGTGCGAGATCCAAATTTTTGAAGATTGTTATGGCAGTTGTTGTTGTGACGTTATTTCGTCATCTTTGGCGGCGTTAATATATGTTAATTTAGTAGTTTCGAGATCTGTGTTTGTATCTATGCCAAATCAGAGCTTCACACACTGTTTATTTTGTCTCTATTGATATTCGATTAAGAACAGTTCACAAATAATAAAGACGACCAGTAATGTTATTAAACATGTCAGTCTTGGACTGAGCACCTCGTAATGTGTCTCTTTAATTGGATTGAGCATGAAATTTCTGCTATTGTTACAAAGCCTCATAACGAATATTAGTATAGCTGTCCATACATGCATTCACCATCTAGCTATACCTAGATACATGATGTCACTCACTTAAATTCAGTGTCTCGAAATTCTGAAAAAAACTCAATAGTTTTGAATACATATAATATAGATATAATAATCATATAATCGTTAGCAAAATTCAGTAAAAACCTCCCATTAATATCTCTTTGACTAACGTAAACCGCATCTTTATTGGCATAAAATACTTTCGTTAATTTACTGGTACCCTTTCCCAAACAATCCCTGGTTTTTACGGGTCTGGAATAGAAGCCTTTTGAAAACATTGTGGGAAAAGGAGAAAATGCTAGTAACCAGCATTTTCTCCTTTTCCTACAATGTTTTCTACCCTATCATATAGAAAAATCATCTTTTTAGCAACTGTTGATTTGTCAACTGCAAAATGCTTTGAATTTGGTCTGGTCCAAAATTTGCCGTTTGGGAAAGGGTTAATAAATGTATGTATTTCCTTTACTGCTAGAATTACAATCTAAAAAAGAATAAAATCCATTGGCAGTTTTCACTCGGACCAATTTAAAACAAATGCATGCGCATTATTGTGTTTGCATGATAAATAATAATAATAATTAAAAAGAAAAACAGTAATTTTTCCAAAAGATACATAGGTTTTTCCTAATTAAAAAATCAATATTAACGGTTCTCGTGTTCATCAACATTGAAAAGTTCTAATAGGCTTTCTTTTTAATCCGCGCTGGACCCTCTTTTGCTGTCGAACGAACGTAAAATAACATGTATACGAGATTTTATAATGTATTTGTTCTTGATTTTTAGCTCACCTGAGCACGAAGTGCTCATGGTGAGCTTTTGTGATCGCCCAATGTCCGTCGTCCGTCGTGCGTCGTCCACAATTTCTTTAAACATCTTCTCCTCCTAAACCACTGGGCCAATCTTGATGAAATTTAGCAGGGATGTTTCTTGGGTGAAGCTCTACCAAAGTTGTTCAAGAGATTGAATTCCACCCATAATTCTGGTTGCTATGGCAACCGAAAGGAAAAAAATAACAAAATCTTTGAAAATCTTCTTCTCTGAAATTAGGAGGCGTAGAGCTTTGATATTTGGTATGTAGCATCTCCTAGTCAACCTCTACCAAGATTGTTCATATGATGTCCCTGGGGTCAAAACTGGCCCTGCCCCGGGGGTCACAAGTTTGAAACATGGGAACAAAGAAGGAAAACTTTGAAATTCTTCTTCTCTGAAACTTGAAGGTGCAGGGCTTTGATATTTGGTATGTAGCATCTCCTAGTGGACCTCTATCAAGATTATTCATATGATGTCCCTGGGATGAAAACTTGCCCCGCCCCGGGGGTCACAAGTTTGAAACATAGGAACGAAGAAGGAAAACTTTAAAATTCTTCTTCTCTAAAACTAGAAGGTGCAGAGCTTTGATATTTGATGTGTAACATCTCCTAGTGGACCTCTACCAAGATTCTTCATATGATGTCCCTGGGGTCAAAACTGGCCCCGCCCCGGGGGTCACCATTCTGAAACATAGGAACAAAGAAGGAAAACTTTAAACATCTTCTTCTCTGAAACTAGAAGTTGCAGGGCTTTGATATTTGGTATGTAGCATCTCCTAGTAGACCTCTACCAAGATTGTTCATATAATCTCCCAGGGGTCAAAACTGGCCCTGCCACGGGGGGGTCAAAATTTTGAAACATAGCATCTCCTAGTGAACCTCTACCAAGTTTGTTAATATGATGCCCCTGGGGTCAAAACTTGCCCTGCCCCATGGCATAGGAACAAAGAAGGAAAATGTCAATATTATTCTTCTCTGTGAAACGAGAAGGCGTAGAGCTTTGATATTTGGTATGTAGCATCTTTTAGTGGACTTCTACAAAGTTTCTTCATAGGATGCCCCTGGGGTCAAAACTTGCCCTGTCCAGGGGTCACAAGTTCGAAACATATGAACAAAGAAGGAAAACTTTAAAATTCTACTTCTCTGAAACTAGAAGGTGTAGAGCTTTGATATTTTGTACGTAGCATCTCCTAGTGTACCTCTAGCAAGTTTTTTTTCTTAGGATGCCACTGGGGTCAAAATTGGCCCTGCTCAGGGGTCACAAGTTTGATTTTACAGCTTAGTACTCAGGTGAGCGATATAGGACCATCATGGTCCTCTTGTTTCAATTTTATACCGAAGCCGAAATTGAAATGTAACTCTTTTTCCCTGAATATCATTATTAGAATATGTATGTCTACCCAACAAATTAATTAAATCTAAGAGAAAACTTAAGGCTAATTGTCAGTTTACTGTGTACGAATAACATAATTCAACTTCTTTCCAGCGTATTAAACTTGAAATAGTAGCTCTACTAACTATGCAATATTCAGTGCTATAATGACGTCATGAATTACACATTCTTACATAATAACCCACGAATACCAACGAAATCGTACGAATTAGAAAGTAGAAACTGATATACTGGATAGTATAATATTCCGTATGCACAAGCTTTGCTACAAAAAAATAATATGTTAGAGTTTATTGTCTTCGTTATTTAGAACTATAAAAAGCAAGCTATTGAAAAATGTTAAGTTTGATTTAAGTCATACTAAATGAACACTTCCCTAGTATGCTAGAGTCGCAACCATTCTGTATAACTTCATTTTTTAGTTATAATCATATAGTCATAGAGTTTTTAATCTTTTATCATTTTGACAAAACCCTTCATTGTTTACAACCAAAATTGATAAACGTACATGTATATTGATACGCCTATTTTTACATTGTCATTCAAATTGCTGTTATCTTTTTACATTTACTTGATGACTATTATAGCAAGATCTGTGATGGACACCTCGGCCAAGAGTGAAATTTTGGATATAATTCGGGAGCTAAAACAAGAAATTCCAGGAATTCAAGCCACTAGAGCATGTTTCAACCCTGAAAACACAAAATTCGAAATAACTGTTGTATCTAAACGTCCTAATGAAGTGAAAAGACGGACAAAGGATATAATTACTGAAAGAATCTCAAGAGACCTAGACTATGATCTGGAAGTCCGAAAAATTACTGAAGAAGGGATCACAGTGACAAACTCTGAGGAATTTATTGAATTCTTTGCAGAAAAGGGTTATTCTAAAGAAATCTTCAAACTTCAAAGAGTAATTTCTAAACATTCGGATTCTTTTATGAAAAACGATCCAAATATCACATGCATATCGTTTTCTCCCGTGAAGTCAACTGGATATGGGACTCCAGAGTACAAGATTGTGAAAGAACCGTGTATTGTATTCTTCGTACAGGTCAAGTTTGACAAAAAGCGCATCCCTTTAGACTCCAAAAGAATCCCAGAGATCATAGAGGATATCAAGACGGATGTTAGAGAAGGTATTGTTGAAACTTTGATGCAGGCCCCACACGATGCATCAAGTATTGAACTTGGTTGCCCAATATCCAGTGTGCATAGAAGCGGAACACTAGGTCCAATTGTTTCTACTGAGCACAATACATCTGGATTTCTTACATCCCTTCATGTTCTGTTTTCGCTACACGACCTTAAATCTATTAGCAAGAATAAGCATACCGACGACGAAGCTGGCCTTAATACACCTGTTTTCAAAAAAACTAAAGACGGTGCAATAGGAAAAGTGATAAAGGTGTATTTTGCGAACGGAAATGAAGAACAAAGTAAACCTGGATATGAGGTCGGATTGGTTGAGCTGCATCGAGACGTTTATATTGAAGAAGGTATGTTGTCCACGATTTCTGAATGCAATTTCAGTGCGCGAGATCGCGTGCTGAAATATAGTTATCATAATTGTGACTATTTCAAAACTGCATATTCTAAAAAAGATGCAAGCATCGGATTACGACTTATGTGTAGCTAGGTTAAATAAAAAATTTACGAAAACTGATGATCTATATTTGCCAACACAAAAGGGAAATCATCAAGCTGCCGCCTACGAAATTTGCTTCTTTTCAGACAAACGTTGATTTTTTTTTTTCTACTCAAAACACAAATTTTATCGTAAATCGCGCCCCTTGAAACACTTTAAAAGGTGTAAGATAATATCTATTTTTTTAAGAGTTATTTCGTTTAATCCTTATCCCATTTCAAAAAGGTCACATATTTTCAGCAGAGGAAAAAAGGTTTTTAGCAGCATCAAAAACCTAATAGGATCATATGCAATCAAATTACAGAAGCAATTTCTTCTTTTGAAGCTATCAGGGTCGTGAGCATTAAAAGTTGGTTTAACTTCAGTAGGAGAGGGATTTAAATACAAATCTAAATGAAGAACAATGACAAAAAATAGTACTTCAAGTTATCTAATTTCTGTAACATCCCATGATTAATGATTATATACATGTAGTATTTGTGAAAAACAGAGCGAATATCCAAATTTGTCAACAAGAATCGAATGAAATAGAATTTATACAAACTGATTTAACGCAGAATACAATTCAACCCTTTACCACACAATCCGAAAAACATTGTGAAAAAAGCAAAAACTACTAGAAACCATTTTTTCCTTTTTCCACAATCTTTTCTAACCCATCAAAAAGAGTAATCAACGCTTTTATAACAGTTGTTTTGTCGTACACACTTGCTTTCAAATGGGTACAATCTAGAATCTTGTTTTATTTGTACAGAGTTTAATCAAAAGGGATTATCAAGTCTGGGAAAAGGGAGCAAATGGCAAAAAAATTTCCGATTTATCTGTCACAATATAGCCAAGACAAAAGAAGGGTATAGTTCAGAGATGAAGGCACACATTATGTGAGGTCTGATTTTGATCTATATTGTCTTTAAAAGTTAGTCTGATCCTGAGCTAATTGTCCCTTCAACAAGGAAAATATAGCTGGATATTTCCAACTTGATTTTTAATCAACTACATTTTAAAACGTTTATATTATAATTTGGTATGTTTTTATATACTTGAGTGGTTCAAACGGGTTTGTTTGTCTGAAAAGAACAAGTTGAATTGCACAAGTGGCACACATGTATTTAAGGATCTCTTACCAACTGTGAAACACTGGAAACTATTACACAAAATTTTAATTGATTGAATGTAATTTCAGCAATAGCTCTGCATTGAAACCCTAGTAACACCAAAGCACCAGTATAGTACTGTCCGAGCGCCGTCATACTGTACTGAATGCCTTTTAGATTAAAGATTCATTCCATAAAAGGATAAAAATACTTACGAACATAATAGTTTTAAATAAATGCAGAGCTGAAACACAAACCGCATCTGTCGAGACTCGAACCCATGCGGAAAAGATCCTTGTTTACCGAGGTTTAAAAGACCAGCACATTAACCACTGGGCTAAAGACCAACACATTAACCACTGGGCTAAAGACCAACACATTAACCATTGGGCTAAAGAGAATTCTCTCTAATGCGGCAGTTAGGTATTGATTTCATACGGGATGAAGCTATGCAGTAATGAAGGAGTGATCTCCCATAACACACCCCCTCTTAAATGTCATCCTTTTGATGACAGAAAGCCTTATAGAGCAGTAGGTCTATTATTTAGACAAAAAATGTCTCAATAGCCAATCTTGGACGAGCCCCCGTTTTGCGAACATGAAAGTTTGCATCAAATACATAGCTGATATATACGAATTGCATCAGTCGGGATTCAAACCCATGCGGAAAAGATCCTCGTTTATCGAGATTAAAAAGACCAACACCTTAACCACTGAGCTTAAGAGAATTCTCTCTATTGCAGGGGTTAGGTTTTAGTTTTATACAGGATGAAACTATGCATTTAATTAAGGAAGGAGTGATCTCTCGTAACAAATTCATTGTTTTAAACCTTTACCGAACAATTTTTAGCAACCCAAGGAGGAACTTTGTAAACTTTTTGAGAAAAGGAGAAATGGCCGGTAATCAACATTTTCTCCTTAACCCGAAATGTTGTATACCTTTTCAGATTGCTTTTTGTTTATAATTTCAACCTCACCGTAACTTGCCTGAGAATATTTCGATCTTTACCAGCCCTTTTTTTTAATCTATAAAATTCAGTGAGGAATGTCATCTGTAATTGAAAATTACAAAGACCTATTCAGCTCACTTTTGTAACCTTGATGCTATCTATATAGATCATGATTGAAATGTTAAATCTGTATACCAAAATCAGTCCGTACGTTCATGCAATCTTTCTACGTCTGAGATAGAAAACGAGTGCCGTGGTATATGGGCAATATACACGAGCGTTAGCGAGTGTACATTTGCCATATATCACGGCACGAGATTTTCTATCTTACTTAGACCACGTGGCTATTTATTCATGCTTTTTACGTCATATGCTCATATTCATAGTAGATAAAAAGCTTGTTACAAAAGTTTTGCACCTGGTTCAAAAGAGGCATACGTAAGGTACTAATTTATATCAAAATGCTAAATTATCCATTATGATTTTATTGAAAGTAAACTTTTTTGTGGATTGTTAAGATCGAAATTGTATTTGTCGGCAAAATTTTGAAAACGTTATGTTTCGATTGATGTAGATTGTCAAAGACAATAGGGACGTTCATCGTTTAGAACTTACCATGTGTCTCTTGTAATTAGACAGTACTAGTGTATTTTGTTACGAGACATATGGAATGTTGCTGAGGAATAGTGGTCAGGTTTTTTTGCAATTATGTTCAATACGTAAATTTCGAGCAATTTTTGTGAGCAATGTCAAGGCCGTACATGAAAACCTTGTAAACTTTATAGAGCCATTGAGCTTAAGGTTCATGTGAAGTGTTTTTTTTTTTTGCTTAATTTCATACATCAATAATTCTGTAATTATCAAAATTTGTCAGGAAAACCATATATCAAATTTAAGCTCTGGATCATGACTACAAGCTGTTTTACATTATTATACTAACTGGCCTTACATAATATAACTAAAACATTGCGGAACAAGATGACATTGTTGGAAACCTACAAAATAATAATGTGTTATGTACATACTCAGTTATTCCTAGCTTTGTACATGTGTGTATTTATTTTGTATGGTTTTCCCCCGTGGCTATTTTTAGAACTGGATTCTCTTTTGTGGAATATTGTTCTGGAAGTTTCCGGGCCTTTTTACAATCTGATTACTAGAAATTATGCAACTAATTTTAACATGAATTTTCTGGAAGTTTCTCTGCGATTATAAAATGAAAAGCTCTTTACATCTCGGCGTTCACTAGTTAATACATGATTGCCAGCCTGAAGTGGGGATTATTTTGTGTTTGTGCCATATAATTATTAGTGCTTGGATTACATTCAGTTTGGATTAGGATCAGACTAGACTAAAGTGGGAATTATTTCGTGTGCTTGGATTACATTCAGTTAGGATCAGGATCAGACTTGAATTAAGACTGTAATAATTTGTCTTCTGTATTTAACGTCTAAGGTATTATTTTGTACTATTGTAATATTGTCACTGATTATTTGATATTATTGTTATTAAATTCTGTTAATTGTTATCGTTTGTTGCTGGCTTCTACTTTCTAGTTACGCCTGGCTCGTAACAGAAATTGGAGGCTCGTCCGGGATTGGAAAATAAGACATAGACGTTTGCTTTTCACAATTTGAATAAAATCTAATACATCCTGTTAGTCAAAATTTCTTACAGACAGTCTAGTTTTCACTTATTGAAAACAAATTCCCACATTTTTACTAATCAGTAATTATAATACAATATTGTACTTGAATCCAGCAACAAACAAACATGTATTTTGACTTAGATAAATTTACGGCTGAACCGTCTGTGGAGTTATTGAATGGAGGTAAAAAGACTGATTTGCTTAATCTTGCTAAACACTATAAATTGTCTGAAATAAAATCCTCAATGGGTAAACATGAAATTAAGAACATTTTGGTTCAATGTTTTGTTGATGAGGAGATTTTTAATGAAAATGCTCTTTCCCTGATAGTTGACGTTCAGTCACTTTCAAGTTCGAAAGAACTTGAATTAAAAATTTCAGATCAGACAATTAGAAATTCAGGAAAGAGAGAAGGAAAGAGAAAGGGAAAGAGAAAGACAGGGAGAAGAAAGAGAAGAGAGAGAGAAGGAAAGAGAAAGGGAAAGAGAAGAGAGAGAGAGAAGGAGAGAGAATTTCAATTTAGAATGACGGAAATAGAAATGCAAGAAAGAGCAAATCAGCCCAAGCAAAAGATTGAATACAATTTCGATGTTACAAAACATATGAGGCTTGTTCCTCCATTTCAAGAAAAAGAAGTTGATAAATACTTCCTACATTTTGAAAAAGTTGCAGAAAACTTCAATTGGCCAAAAGAGCACTGGACTTTACTTCTACAAAGTGTTTTGATCGGCAAAGCTCATGAAATTTGTACACAACAAGGTGTTGACCAAAGTCATCATTATGAGACTGTTAAAGAACTTATTCTCAAAGGTTATGAGCTGGTTCCAGAAGCATATAGACAAAAATTTAGAAATGGTAAAAAGGATTCTAACCAGACTCATGCTGAATTGCTAGAAACAAAGAACAGTTATTTGATAGATGGTGCTGTTCTAAGAAAATAGATCAAAATTATGATAAACTAAGACAACTTGTGTTAGTTGAAGAATTTAAACGTTGTATTCAATCTGATGTTAAGACATTCTTAGACGAAAAACAAGTTGAAACTTTAGAAGAAGCAGCTCGTCTGGATGAGGATTAGTACCTTACACATAAATTTTCTTTTATTGCTAAACCAAAACCTACTTCCTCACATCCCCAAAATAAATTTATGTCAGGTAATTCATCTGGCATGCCCAGTCAATCCAATACACTCAAACCCAATTCTACTAGTGAAACCAAAAGTCAATATCCCTTATCTCGACCCACTTGTAATTATTGTAAGAAACCTGGTCACCTTCTTTCTGAATGTTTGAAATTAAAAAGGAAGTTAGGAAGTGATGAAGCCAAACCAACAGGGCTCACCACTCTTAGACCAAGGCCACAGTCTTCTATTAAAACCAATACAATTGACATAGTCACATATCCCAAGTCAGATTCTACTATGGAGATTTTTTAACCATTTATGTTGAATGGTTTTGTATCACTTTCAGGTGATAATTGCCCACGTACCCCTATTAAAATCTTAAGAGACACAGGAGCTTCTCAATCTCTTATTTTAGCAGATATACTGTCTTTTCCCGAGAAGACTTCTCCCGGTACTAGTGTCCTTATTCAGGGTGTAGATTGTGGAACTGTTAATATCCCACTCCATTACGTTAATTTGTCATCAGATTTGGTTACTGGGCTTGTGGTTATTGGTATTAAACCTTCCTTACCATTTAAAGGTGTCCATTTACTGCCAGGCAATGACTTAGCTGGAGATAAGGTTGTGGTTAATCCACTTGTAACTGACACACCAAATATAGGTCAAACAGATGGCCCTATCGAGCAGGAAATTCCTGACTTGTATCCTTCTTGTGCAGTTACCCGAGCTATGGCTAAAAAGGCCATTTTGAAAAACTCAAACTCTGACATTGACTTGACGGATACTTTTATCGGTCAATATTTTAATAATGAGATTAAAAAGTCTCTTGATCCCAGTTTGTCTGATACTCAGACAGACTCGTCAATGTCTTGTCATTCACCACCACGGTCTATTGACCAAGGTCACGACACGCTGTCAAAGTCACAGCTTATCCAGGAACAGCAAACTGATCCTGAGATTTCAAAATTAATTTTTAGGGCTTTACCTGAAGATGAAATTTCACAGGTCCCAATGTGTAACTATATAAAGAATGGGATTCTTATGAAAAAGTGGCGACCGTTTGAAGTCCCAGCTGATGATGAATGGGCTGTTTACCACCAAATTGTGGTTCCAAAGTCATATCGTCATGAAATACTAAGTATAGGCCATGAAAGTCCTATGTCAGGTCATCTAGGTATAAACAAGACCTATCACAAAATTATCAATCATTTTTATTGGCCTGGTCGCAAATCAGATGTCTCTAAATATTGTAAAACTTGCCATACATGTCAAATGGTAGGTAAACCCAACCAAACCATTCCCAAAGCTCAATTACAACCTATTCCTGCTTTTGATGAACCTTTCAGTAGGATACTTATAGATTGTGTTGGTCCTTTTACCTCGAACCAAGTCACGAAATTAGTATCTCTTAACAATTATGTGTACTTCTACACGTGTTCCTGTAGCTATTCCTTTAAGGAACATCAAAACAAAGTCAATAGTCAAAGCTCTTATAAAATTTTTCACATTTGTTGGTCTTCCAAAATCAGTTTAGTCTGATCAAGGGTCAAATTTTATGTCTGGTATATCCCAAAAGGTTATGCATGAATTAGGGATCAAGCAATACAGGTCATCCGCCTATCACCCTGAAAGTCAAGGTGCTTTAGAAAGATTTCACCAGACATTAAGAAATATGATAAGGTCATATTGCTTTGACATTGAAAAAGATTGGGATGAGGGCATCCATTTCTTACTATTTGCAGCCAGAGAATCTGTACAAGAATCTCTTGGTTTCAGTCCTTTTGAATTAGTTTTTGGCCATTCTGTTCGTGGACCTTTAAAACTTTTGAAAGAGAAATTTCTCTCAAATGATGAAACACCTTTGAATTTACTACAGTATGTTTCTGACTTTAGAAATAGACTGTCTAGGGCATGTGAGGCTGCTAGGTCTAATCTTAAAACGTCTCAGGGCAAAATGAAAGCAAGATATGACAACCATGTTATTGATAGAAAATTTAAACCAGGTGACAAAGTCCTTGCTCTTTTGCCAATACCTGGCAGACCTTTACAGGCAAGATATTTTGGACCCTACACTATTTACAAGAAAACAAGTGATTTAAACTATATAATTAATACTCCAGGAAGGCGTAAAAACAAACAAATGTGTCATGTAAATATGTTAAAGGAATACTTTGACAGAGATAGCTCTATTTCAAAACCAATTACAGTTGTAAACACTGTCCCACAACAATCAAATGTATTTGAACTTGAAGTAAATTCTGACTTTATTGATAAATCTGATCCTGGTCCATCTAAACTTGAGAATTCTGATATTTTGAGAAACCTTAACAACAAACTTTCTCACCTCCAACCATCACAACAGGAAGAGCTGAAACAGTTGATACATGAATATGAATATTTATTTCCTGATATCCCCACAAGAACTGATAAAATATATCATGATGTCATTGTGGAAGATTCTAAACCAATAAAGCAACATCCATATAGGATGAATCCTTTGAAACAGAAATACCTCCAAGATGAAGTAAAATACTTACTGGAAAATGACATTATTGAACCTAGCCAGAGTAATTACAGTTAACCATGTATATTAGTACCCAAATCAAATGGAACTTATAGAATGTGTACTGACTATCGTAAAGTGAACTCTTTTCCAGTACCAAGAATTGATGACTGTATTGACAAAGTTGGAAATTCAAAATATGTCACAAAATTTGACCTGCTAAAAGGATTCTAGCATGTTCCACTGACAGACAAAGCAAAAGAAGTATCAGCCTTTGCTACTCCAAACGGTCTGTACCAGTACAAAGTTATGCCGTTTGGGATGAAAAATTCTCCTGCAACGTTTCAGCGACTTGTAAACAACATTATATGCGGATTAGAGGGCTGTGATGCATATATTGACGACGTCATCATCTACTCAGACAGTTGGAGTGACCACCTTCAAAGAATCAGGAAGTTCTTCGACCGACTCAGTAAAGCGAAACTGACTGTGAATCTTGCAAAAACTGAATTTTGTCATGCTACTGTAACATTTCTAGGACATCTTGTGGGACAGGGTCAAGTTAAACCTTTACAAGCTAAGGTCAATGCTATCTCTGAGTTTCCTGTGCCTAAATGTAAAAGACAGCTGATGCGATTTCTTGGTATTGCTGGCTACTATATGAAATTCTGTAAAAATTTCTCAGGTATTGCTGAACCTTTAACAAATTTACTTAAGAAAAGCACGAAGTTCAAATGGAATGACAAATGTCAAGATGCATTTGATCGTCTAAAAGCCATACTAAAGAGCACACCAGTTCTCTTGGCACCTGATTTTGACAAATGTTTCAAATTAGCTGTTGATGCAAGTGATGTTGGTATTGGTGCTGTTCTTTTACAAGAAGATAATAATGGTATTGATCACCCAGTTTGTTACTTTTCTAAGAAGTTTAACAAACATCAGAAAAATTACTCTACCATAGAAAAAGAGTGTCTTGTTTTAATTCTGGCAATCCAGCAGTTCGAAGTTTATTCAACTTCTTCAACGTCACCAATTTTTGTATTCAGTGATCATAACCCCCTTTAAGTTTTCTACACACACTTAAGAATAAGAATCAAAGATTACTGAGGTGGAGTTTATTGCTTCAAGAGTTTAATCTTGACATATGACACATAAAAGGGAAAGATAACATTATACCAGAAGCTCTTTCAAGAATTTGAAATTCCAATGGTCATTTTCCCTAAATCAAGTTCAAACTGGATTTTCAAATTGTACTTTAATTGCCTTGACTATTTTCATTAGTCTGAAATAATTAATATTTGAATTTGTCATTTCCTCTGTAATACTTCAGTTAAAGTGTCATATACATGTATATAAATAATATTGCAAAAAAGAAAGATTTATTTCATAAACCTTTCTTTTTCTTTTCAAGGGGGGAAGTGTTATGTACATACCCAGCTATTCCTAGATTTGTACATGTGTGTATTTATTTTGAATGGTTTTCCCCTGTGGCTATTTTTAGAACTGGATTCTCTTTTGTGGAATATTGTTCTGGAAGTTTCCGAGCCTTTTTACAATCTGATTACTAGAAATTATGCAACTAATTTTAACATGAATTTTCTGGAAGTTTCTCTGCTATTATAAAAGGAAAAGCTGTTTACATCTCGGCGTTCACTATTTAATACATGATTGCCAGACTAAAGTGGGGATTATTTTGTGTTTGTATCATATAATTAGTGCTTGGATTACATTCAGTTTGGATTAGGATCAGACTAGACTAAAGTGGGAATTATTTCGTGTGCTTGGATTACATTCAGTTAGGATCAGGATCAGACTGAAATTAAGACTGGAATAATTTGTCTTCTGCATTTAACGTCTAAGGAATTGTTTTGTACTATTGTAATATTGTCACTGATTATTTGATATTATTGTTATTAAATTCTGTTAATTGTTATCGTTTGTTGCTGTCTTCTACTTTCTAGTTACGCCTGGCTCGTAACAAATGATATGGCAATATTGTCTAGGTTTTGGAGAAAACACAGGCAATTGTACACACCAGGTACTGCTACTACCAAAAATCCTATAGTTTCTTTAAAAAGCCACATATTTCAGTCAGAAAGTTTGACATTTTTCCCTTATTGAATTGTCAGCCATGTTTGAACTACTTTTTTTTTAGTAAAAGGTATGGTGTGTCCAAAGGATCAAAATGTACAAGTGGTTGTGCGTAATGAAATTTCGATAGAAATTTTAGGTAATGAAACAAATAAAAATGACCTGTACAAGCGAAATTTCCATGTCTACTTCCAAACCCTTTCTCAAAAACAACACCTCACTACCTTATCACACACACAAAAAGAACAATGAAAAAAAAATGCCTATGTTAAAAATTGATTCTAAATCCTATCTAGCATAGTGGTAACACCCTTTTGTATCTTTTAAATTGAGTAGATATTGAAAGCCTTCGAAATTGAAGGTCTTCAATTTCGACCAAACCAACATTTTGTCGGTAAAGTGTTAAACCTAAAGATTAATCACTTGAATCATGAAGTACACATAAACGTTTTCACAGTAGATGGTATTTTTTTTTTAATGACTTAGGCTGTATCTGTTTGAAGATCCGTAGTAGTTTCAGATCTTGCTTTGTAATGTTTCATTACTATATGTAAGCATCAGCAGGATCATGAATTCTGTTTAGTTATGTTAGTATGTGTGTATAAGGCTTCACAAATGTATATACACGTATCTACTCAATTCAAAAGTTACAAAAGGTGTCACCAGTCTGGTAGATAGGACTTAGAATCAATTTTTGACATAAGCATTTTTTAATCGTTCCTTTTGTGTGTGTGTGATGGGGTAACGGGGGTGCTGTTTTTGGAAGTGGACATGGAAATTTCACTTGAACAGGTCATTTCTATTTCTTTTATTATCTAAAATTACTAATGAAAGTTTATTAAGCAAGAAAAGCGCTCATTGACCATGCGAAACAAGAAGAAGATCGAGGGAACAAAAGCCACATAATCGGAAATAAACTGTTTATCAATAATAGACCGTTAAAGAAGTATATTAATGGCTGTTATTGACTGTACTATTGCTTCTGAAAATTGAAGATGTATAGAGAATGATTTGCAAATCTTGTCCTGGAACGTTAATGGGCTTGCTCGCAAAATTGTTGACACCGAATTTATTTCGATTATGAAACAATATGACCTTGTTTTCTTCACTGAAACTTGGATATCCAAAAATACTTTTTTTAATTTCGATGTTACAGATTACATTTGTGTTCATTTATATGGTAACAAAGTCGTACAACCCAAAGAGGACGATTTAGCGACGGAATTACACTTTACTATAGAGAACCAATAGGCAAATCTATAAAAATTGTTGATCAGCATCAAAATGGAATTCTCTAGGTCGGATTAGATAAGTGCCTATTTGCGTTATAGGAAAATGTATATATTTGCTGTACTTATATACCGCCAAGTAACTCAAATATTTTCATTGCGGAAAATTTTGATTTCTTTGAGGAAATAGAATCTGGACTAGAGAAATATAAACGGCTTGGAAAATGTTTTATTGTAGGCGATCTAAATAGTCGCACGGCCGAAGTTTCAGACTTTCTAGATTTAGACATGTATACTGCAGATGATGAAATGTCAAAATTTGTAAACATACCACCACGTGTTTCTAAAGACATGGTTATTGATAGAAACGGTAGACGCCTTATACAGCTATGCCAATCAACGTCCTCGATTATAGGTAATGGGCGTTTAGGTAGTGATTAAACACGGATGATTTTACTTACCATTTAATACATAGGTCCAGTGCAGTAGACTATTGTATACTAAACATAGATGATTTCTATTGCATAACAGGTTTTGGGGTTTTGCAAGCAAATGAATACTCGGATCAATCGGGCATAGCTATAAATCTGCACGGGAATTATTCGTCTTCAAATACACGTATACAGGATAACCACACAAACAAGGATACTGCCAGACCGATAAAATGGAATAGTTCAAAACTCATTGAATTTAATGCCATCTTACTTACAAAAAATGACGAATTAAAACAACTCGAGGAAAGTGTCAGTAATGGCGACGATACAGGTAGCATAACAAATTCTCTTTCAAAAATTTTATATAAAAGTGCAAATATTGCTTTCAATAACGATAGTAGTCTGAAAATTGGGGATACTGGGCCAAAGACCACGCCCATGCTTAAAACGCGTTATGCGCCTTTACATGCTTAAAACGTAAAATATAACTATTCCTTATATTAGAAATGTTTTTTCAGCCAAAAATTATGTTTTACTCTATCTTGTAATGACCTAACGCCAAAGTGTGTATGCCATCCTCCAATATATGCCTTTTATCATCAATTGCGCTTAAAGCTATTTTATTTATCTCCTCTGTGTAAATTTCATGCCCACGACTCCTTATCACATTCATCTTCCTAAGTTGTTCTCTTCTTGTAAACAACCAATTTTTATAATCCTCATGGATAATACTTTTATTAACAACAGATTTCTTAAACCCCTTGCATTTCTTACTTTCCTCCCCGTCTAATATTTTATAAAAATACAGTTTAGCCCTAAGTCCAACAAACTCTTCTATAATATCTCAACCAACCTCATCTTTAAACATTCCAAGTACTTTCTTATTACAACCAGTTCTTATACCTGATAAATGGTCTTTTTGATAATTACTAGTATCAAACTTACTCTCTACATCATTAGCTATATCCTTATAAAAGTCTTTAGTTTGTATTTCGTACATGTACATCAAACTGTCCGTATCAGTGAATAGAAGTTTAGTTCTATCTCCATATTTCTGCTTAACATAGTTGTAGTGGAAATCATACATTAAAGTTTTACTTAAATCTAAAATACACAGTCCTAAATAAACCGGTTTATTAAAAAGAAACCTCGTCTTTTTCATGTGAATAGCGACCAGTTCCTCACAAAAAATATTACAATGAGCAAAGTTAGGTTTTGCAGTTATTTTTTTCGCTTTTACTTTATCGTTAACTAACATAACATCCACTCGATTTCTAATATTTTCCATGGTTTTACCAAATACCGAGTTATTCATTAACTTAAAAAAATCCTTTTCAAACTCATTATTAGCTTTTGTCCTTAAATTAGTATTAAGCTCAATATAAGGTTTAAGCCATTCACTTTCTTTAAACTTAATTCCTCTATGAATACTTTTTATTTTTAATCCCAAACTCTCATACTGCTTAAGATTTTCGTAGTGAATCACATACTTTTCTTTATCCCACAAGTTTGGGATTAGCTTATTAACTTTATCTACTTTAATCCCCTCAGGAACTAAGGGATAATCGTTGTGTTATTCGTGTAATCCCATAGGATACTCTAAATCAACCTCCAAAATACAGGGAATCCGATCCCATTTATCTAATTCGCCCTCACTATCCATTTAAAACCATGTGTAGGAAGTGGTTTGCTCATTGTCCACCAATACAGGTTATTAGCATCCAAATAAGTTATATACATCTGTAGGTTTACTAGAATCATATTTATCACCCATATATTTATTGTTAGATTTTTCGTATCTATTACTAATCGTCGATACTCCTCCTCTGATACCCTTTCTACCATTAACAACATATCAGGATCAGCTAATAACTCCAATTCCACATTAGTAACTTTTAATGCCGCATCCCAAGCTAAACCCGGCGCTGTGAAGTAATGTGCGGGATCTAAGCTGTAATTGTTACAACAAATGTTTCTAAAGTTTTCGAAAACGTCAGCTAAAAGTAAAACATCAACTTGATTAAATAAATTATGGTAATCTTCTAAAGTTTTTATCTCAAACGTTTTCCAAACTTTTTTGTGCATGTGCATAATCCTCATTACTGATACCTTCATCATTAAGTCTAGAATAAAACGCTTCTTTAGGTAGTAGTTGAGTTTCTTTTAACTTTTCTGGTGAATCCATATATTCGTAAGGATATATACCTTTTCTAGTGAGTAGATTACGTTTATTCTATGTGTAATACCTTTTAACATTGCTAATAGCATCTTTATCTAGGTTATTAACTAGCTTATCTAAACTTGTAGCCATAAACTTAAAGCTATCAATAAATCGTATTTGATGGTGTAAAGGTTTAGTTTCTCCTTTCTTAATATAACTCCCAATCTGTATTTTTTTGGTGAAGCTAATATACCTTTCTTCATTGTTAGGGATACAATCAATATCCCCCTCACTACAACCAAGATTTTTTACAAATAAGTGACTATCATAGCCACTTAGGTTATGAAACACCACAGGTATAAAATTAGGTTTTCTATACAAGAAATTGCATGTTTTATGGGCAGCTCCCGGATACCTACCATGGGCAGCTCCCTGATACCTACCAGTAAAATGGCAATGGTCTCTAACCTTATAATTTTTACCATCATCAGCAAATTCTCCACCACATATCCAACATTTAGTTTCTTTATCAAAGCTCTTTATTTCTTTGTCTCCAAATATCATTTTCTTCGCTGGTATGCTAGTAATTTCTCGAACGTCCTTTTTTGTAACATTTCCACAATTTTTTGCGCTGCATCCTCTTCGGTATAACTTACTAAATTTGATTTATATACTTCGTCATCAAAGCATCTAATATAGTAACAAAAACTAGATGGTTCATGTTTTTGGTATTGTTTAGTATAACTTGTTTCAGGGTTTGGTTCGCATGAATGCAATGGTTTAATATAAGACTCAAAATCAGCGTAAACGATAAAAGGAACCTTTTCTGATCTACAGTAGTTTTAAATTTTAAAATTGTTCCCTTTTCTGGTAAATCTATTTTAACGTAATCATGTTCTTTACAATACTGTATATGCTTTTCCAACGCTTCTTTTGACCAAAAAGGATTAAAACATCTTAAGCAGATGTGGCTCTTTTCCCTATGCTTTGATACTTGAGAAAACAACAAACGACTAATGCTTTTTACCAGACAGTAATGTTTTACTCCGTTTTTCTCTATCAAAAGAAGAACTATATTACTATCCCTTTCCGTAAAATTACTTGTTCTAACAGGGTAAACGCCTTTTCCACCATAACCAAATACTGAAATGGATAGGGTTGTGTTTTGCTTTTCAAACTTGTCAATATCTATTAAAAAAACAGGATATTCTATATTTTTCATATCCAAGGTGTTTTCTTTTTGTTTTAAATCACAATCAACTCTTTCTGGATGACTATTTGTAGGATTTAATGCTCTTAAAACACACCACAAAAAGCATTTATTATCATCATTTTTCACATTAATGATAGTTTTTTTATCAGCTAATTCTTTAGGCAGGGGAAAATACGTTTCTCCCCCTGTAGGGTTATACGTTACACTATGTAATTCTAAGTATTCTACTCTATAAAACTTCCATTTTGTGTTCTCCATAACCTTCGAAGTTATTTGTTCCATAATTCTGTCTACCATACTATTATATGTTTCATCTAAATCGGTTCCTACTAAATTAATTATAGGCCTTTTAGAATGAAACTGAAATAATCTAATTTCTTGCGTTATAATGTGTTGAATCGTAATATAAAGACGTAACTTTACCTTAGTTCCTCGATTTTGCCTTAACAACGCAATCATTTCTGAACGTACCCGTTCTAAAAATCGTTCCGGGGTATATCCATCTAAACCTTTAATAGTGTATTGATTCGCAAATTCTTTTAAAGCAGAACGTGTTTTAACAGGTTCTAATTTATCATTTTCCTCCTGCTTTTTGTATAATTCAGCAATTTTTGTTTTTAATGCTTCAAGTTTAGGTGAAATAGCCCTTGGAATTTCTTTAACCTCATCTAACCAATTTAATAAATTTTCAGCTGAACGAGAAGGAGATGTGGGTGTAGGTGTTGTGTGTGTTGCGGGTGTTGGGGTTAGAAGATTCCCCTGTATATTTTCTTCAATATCTTTATCCAATATTGAAGTTCCTGGGTTACTCAAGAGTTCAATGAGTTGAGCTCTTCTGAGGTCTGAATAGCCACTAAGACCGCGTTGTTTTTCTAACCTTTTTAGGTTTGGAACCGTGATTCCTCTGAACTCCCTACTCACAATATTCCTTGGTCCCGGATTATTCAGGAGTTCAATTAATTGATCTCTTCTGAGGCCTGAATAGCCTCTAAGATTGCTTTCTCTAGCTAGCCTTTTTAGGCCTGGCATTGTATAATTTTCAAATCGATAACTCATCTTTTTATATATATAAAAAATATTTTCTTAAGCCAAAAAAAAAGTTAGTATGTCTTTTTTTAAAAAAATTAAAGAATGTTAATCCTATATTTATTTTTATATGTTTTTACCAACTCAACTAACCACTTTTTATCCCAGTAAGAGCAAAAATTTATATTATTTTCTTTAAGAACTTTTTTTAAATCTGAAGACTTTATCATTTTTTTAAATAAGGAAAAAGAAATCTTAATTTAAATCACTACGCTCATTTTATTACCATCAGACTGAAAGTTCAATAATCTATCACTAATAAGAACAGCATATGCCAGGGTGCCTACGGGTACATTTTGGTTAAACTTAACCTTGATTTGAATATCAGTAACGGAATATTTTAACCTTTCACTTTGCTTAGAAACATCAAACAAAAACAAAGGATAAACGGTTCCATAATCCGAGGGGTAAATGTTAGGGTTTGATACTAATTCATCCATGTTAAAAAACTTAGATCTAAATAACGCAGCATCGCCATAAGCTCTACTAAATTGCTGTCTAGGAAATGAAAGATTGTGGTCAACCTTTGGATATCTTACGGAATTTAACGTAACATAAATATTTTTAACGCCTACGTTGTCGAATATAGCTGGATTTTGACCTTGGTTACCATCTTTATTAGTCTGAAAGCTAACAATGATAAAACGCGGCACCTCGGGGGATGATTTAACGGCAAGTCTCCAAGTAAACGATGTTGTCTGGATAAATGGGATAGAGTCGCATTGTATCATTCTATATCCAACAGGAAATTTTTCTTTTTTCTCGATAAGTTTATAAAGTTCCATCTTCTCCTTATCTGCAGGCATCACGTGCGGCATAAACATTGTTATATTATTCAACGTAATTTTACCAGCATCATCATCAGGGTCAGGAATAACTCTAAAGATTGCGTCATTGTCATCACTTCTAGTTAAGGTGAGAGTAAACCAATCAACCGTGTAGATCAAGCGGCATATCACCATGACGTCTGTTATTTAAAACACGATGATACCAAAACTCGTAATGCTGTATGTGATAAAAATATGTTAGCAGAGCTAAAAGGTATTTACAATTCTACTTTAAGAGAGAAAATGGAAAGAGGAATTGTGTTTACCTTAATTGGAACCAAGGCAAAGTTTGGGATGGGGGTTAAAAAAAAATTCAGCATGATAAATTTAGCGGAAGAATTACACAAGCCCATTAGTAGAAAATTTAAGAAGAGGAGAGTCGAAGTAAATGGCATTGATAGGATATGGGCTGCAGATTTAGTAGACATGCAGGCGTTTTCTAAATTTAACCGGGGCGTAAAATATCTTCTCGCTGTTATTGACATCTTTTCTAAATACGGATGGTTGATACCATTCAAAGACAAAACGGGAAAGTCTGTCGCCACAGCATTAAAGAGTATTTTTAAGGAGAGAAAACCGGAGAAAATGTGGGTGGATAAGGGTAAAGAGTTTTAAAACAAGGAAGTTAAAGACTCGATTGAATTGTATTCTACCGAGAATGAAGAAAAATCGAGCGTAGTTGAAAGATGGATTAGAACAATGAAAGAAAAAATGTGGAAGTATTTTTCCGCTAACTCTACGAGCGTTTACATCAACGTGTTACAAGACCTTGTTAAAGAATATAATAACACGAGGCATTCTTCTATTAAGATGACGCCGGTAAATGCTAGTAAAAAGGAAAATGAAACTAAAGGTTGGAGAAATCTTTACCCCGATCATTTCGAAATAAGAGATACGAAACCAAAGTTTTCTGTCGGAGATAAAGTAAGGATAACTAAAAAGAAAAAAGACTTTTGAGAAAGGTTATACTACTCGATGGACCGAAGAGGTTTTTAGAGTTTCTGAGGTAAAAAATACATCACCCGTAACGTATTAAATCAAAGACCTTAATGAGGAAGAAATACAAGGTACCTTTTATGAACCCGAGCTACAAAAAACGAGTCAGGAGTTGTATAGGATAGAAAGAGTTATTAAAAAAGGAAAAAAAATCGTTAGTAAAGTGGAAAGGTTATTCCGATGAGTTTAATTCGTGGGTTGATAATAATGATATTGTAAACATTTTAGACTAATAAAAAAATGAGAAATATTGCAGTCGGAAACGTAATTTTACCGAATAGACCGTTAAACAATTTCGAATTGGAAAGTGCGGTAAAAAGATTAAAGATTCCTTCTTTCAGAGGGGTGTTTTTACGAAACACTCTACCGAAAAAGTGTAGAAAAAAGGAATGCGGTATATTAAACCTCGATGACACGAGCAGTTCTGGTACGCATTGGGTTGCTTGGTATAAAAACGGTAAAACTAAAAATTACTTTGACAGTTAATGTATACAACCCCCTATCGAATTTAAAGAGTACCTAAAAAGTCAAATACATTACAATAGTGATCAGGTACAACCAGCTGGAGAGGTGTTTTGTGGGCATTTATCTTTGTACGTACTTAAAGATTTGGATTTAGCGAATGAATTTTAAAAATGCCCGTTGATAAATTTGGAAGAATGAGAGATGATGTTACAACAAGCGATGATGGGGTGTCACTCTCTTACATAAATAATAACTTTTTACGAAAAGATTGAACAACCAAAGTTACCGGTTCCATAGATATGAATGGTAACACTCTTACGAAGGTTAGTAACCCAGCTAATCCACAAGATATTGCTACAAAGAATTATGTAGATAATGTTAGAGGTGGCGAGTTTATTGGTAGAAATCAGGTTGGAAACTTTGTAGCTAAAAAGGATTTAGATATGAATGGCAATACACTGTTAAATATTCCTCCTCCCGAAAATGATGGTGACGCCGTCAATTTAGTATATGTAGATACTAAGTATGATGATGTTAAAAGGCATGTTAATGCGGTCACCCCATTTACAGTTAAGGAAGGAAAATATACAGCTGTCAACCATCTCGATATGAAAGGTTTTACTTTAGAAAACGTGGGTGAGCCGGTTGACCCAAAAAATGTTGCTACCAAAGAGTATGCTGACAAATACGCAGCCTTTCAATTCAAGAATGGAGGGGGATACGAAGCCACTGATAATATATATTTTGCAAAACAAAAGGTTGGCGGTCTAAGAGAACCTAAAAAAGGCGGTGAAGCTGCCAACAAGAGATACGTGGATGGATACGTTGAAAAATACGTAGATGAATACGTTGAAAAATTTAAAGATGGAAATGGAAAATTTGTTCTACCTTCGGACGTAAACATGGCTGATAAAAAACTTTTTGGTTTGCCTACTCCAACTGCACAAAATGATGCTGCTACAAAGAAGTATGCTGATAGAGTAGGTATCGATGCAAAATAGTATACCGATAGAACGAGCGAGCTTCTTGGAAATCGTGTGCGAAATCTTCCTTTCGCTTTTGTAAAAGAAAACGGCAACTATGCCGCAAATGCTCCTATCAACATGGTTTTTCAACCTTTAGAAAATTTGCCAGAACCAAAAGAAACCTCCGATGCTGCTACTAAGAAGTATGTGGATGAGGTAGTTAAAACTGTAAATAAAAATGTTGAAGTAGGACATAGTCCATTGGTTAAAGAAAACGGTGGGTATAATGTTCCTGGATATATAAATATGAATTTTAATGAGATTAGAAACGTTAAAGAACCTGAAAACGATGCAGAAGCAGCTACAAAGAAATATGTGGATGATGCTACAAAACATATTGTGGGTGGAGCATTTACTAAAACAAATGAAGTAACTGATTCAGATGGTAATGAAGTTGCGACTTTACTGAGTGATGGTCCTCACTACGTAGCTAAGGGTGAATTGGCAACAGCAAACCGCATTGCACTTTTTCAAGAAATCTGTAGTGATAGTGATGCGGTAACTAAAAAGTATGTAGATGATATTGTAGCTGACAATGTGGGTAATGGTGATATGAGTGGAAACGGTTCACCATTTTTTAAGGAGAATGGAAACTTTCAGGCTACGCACAATATCAATATGGCATTTAAACAATTGCTAGACCCTCCTACTCCTGGAAAACCAAATCAGGCAGCAACAAAGAAGTACGTAGATGATGTAGTGACGTATAATTTAGTATCTAAGGAATATATTGATACTGAAATTAATGCTGCGCGTGAGTATGTGTTTGCTACCACAGGTATCGCAGAAGGAAATTTAAAAAAAAAAAAAAAAACACTTATCCATTTTTTTTTATGGTGTACCAGTAAGACCTAATATATATTATCCTCCTTTGGGTGGGTATATGATGCCACTGGATGGAAAACTAGTAAAGGCGCATGTGTGTATAGAAAGTGTACAACCACTTACTGATTTTCCTTTTTATTTTGTTGTGACGATTGGCAACCGACATAATTCACAAGAATGGAAAAAGTACAACATGAGCACTATGATATACGGTGATGCTGTTCCTTATAATACTATCAAAGTTAAAATGGGTAAATTTGTTAATATTGAATCAGAAATGAATCTTACTGGATTGAATTATACCTATATTAAACTAGTGTTTAGTTCTAATGTTAAGATATGATAAAAGTGAGTAACACACAAAAAAACGAAAACAATATCTACAATATAACTTTTTAAACAAAAAAAGTTATATTTTAATTTTTCTGTAAAATAATTAAATTATATATATATCAGCTACAAAATCAAGCATGTAAAGGCGCATAACGCGTTTTAAGCATGGGCGTGGTCTTTGGCCCAGTGTCCCCAATTTTCAAACTACTAACGATCGACAACAGCATTGCAGTCAGAAGTATGCCAATGCAAAAAAGGTAAAGAAGAATCCATGGTTCAATTCAGACTGTTACAATGCCAGAAAACAGTTTAATAAATGTAGAAACATATATATAAAACAAGTTTTGATAAAAGAGATTGTTTTTAAAAGTAAAATCTGAGTATAACAGAATTAAAAAACGCCAAAAAGCCATATATAATGCACAGGAAAAACTTAAACTTATTGTGTTAAGTAAAACTCAGCCTCGAAAATTCTGGGACCATATTAAGAAACAGTACACAAAAACTGTGAAAGTTTCAGAAAAGTTAACACATGATGACTTATATAACCATTTTAGTACGTTATATGTGTCAGACTTTCCGAATCAAGACAGCGATATAGATCAGCATGATAACATTGTGTTTGATGACGATCTCGATTGTCTTATTAGTATGTTCGAACTGATAAAAGACGTTTCAGTACAAAATAATAATAAAAGTTGCGGTACCAATGGTTTACCGGCAGAGTTATTCAAACACTCCTTTGAAAGTATTTCCACTTTATTACTTAAATTATTTAAGTGGTGAATATCCAAGTTCCTGGGGTCTTGGAATTATAGTCCCTATATTCAAGGGGGGGGGGGGGCAATGTTGATGATGCAAAAAATTACAGGGGAATTACTTTAATAAACATAATATCAAAAATTTACTCATATTTTATTAAATATATTAACTAAATGGTCCATAAAACACCATAAAATTAAATTATTGACAACCGATTCGGTTTCCAGAAAGGTAAGTCAACAATATACTGTATTTTCTTACTCCATTCTATTATTATTAAAATTCTCGCGTCACACAAAAAGCTCTATTGTGCTTTTATTGATTTCGAAAAGTGTTTCGATAGATTAGAAAAAAACCTAATATTTCAAAAATTGTTCAATGAAAGAGTTAGTACCAAATTAGTAAATGCCATTAGAAATATGTACAAATCGGTCAAAGCTACAGTGAGATATAAAAATAATTTTTCTCCGTTCATAGACTCTAATATAGGAGCAAAACAAGGGGACCCAAGTTCGAGTTTACTTTTTTTGTATTTCGTAAATGACATTGTATATAATTTAAATGATAATATTGACGGTCTTTTTGAGTTAGAAGACATGAAACTGTTTATTAGTCTTTTTGCTGATGATGCTGATTTATTTGCTAATTCTTCTGAAGCACTACAATCTTTATTGAATGATCAGTCTACGTATTGCAAGAAGTGGAGACTCAAAGTAAACATTAATAAAACAATGGCATGCAAACCACAATTTTTTATTTGATAATTCAATATTAGAACTTGTACAATCTTTCAAGTATCTTGAATTCTGGCTATTCAAAAACGGAAATCTGTACCGCACACAAAAGAAAATTGCCCAAAATGCACAATATGCTCTTCACAATCTATTTATAGTAATTAATCTATTAGATATATGCACTTCTGAAAAAATCAAACTGTTTGATAGTTTAGTTGGATCTATCTAAAATTATGGAGCCGAAATAATCTATGACATAAAAGCAAAAGATATAGAATAAGTACACTGCAAGTTTCTTCGCAAAATTTTATGTGTAAATGAATAAACAAACATAGACGCAATATATGGCGTGTTAGCCAGTTATCCTACAACAGTACATAGAAAAAAAAATGGAAATATTTATTACGGCTAAATAACAACACTTTGATCAAAAGAATATACAATGTCATGAAAACAGACGCCAATAACGGTAATTCATATGCAAACAAAAATGGGCATCTAAAATAAAATCAACGCTCCATGAGCTGGGTCTAGCAAATATTTGGATTAGGATGATTTTAATATTAATCTGCAACAAATAAAATGAAGAATTCTAGATATATACAAACAAACTTGGTTTAGCAATATCAATAACTCTTCAAGACTGTCTTCATATTGTCTATACAAACAAGAATTTGAAATTGAATTTTATCAGAAACAGATTTGTAAAAAAAAATTCAGACATGCTTTAACTAAATTCAGATTATCAAACTTGCGATTGAAACCGACCGACACAATGGAACTGATAGACACCTAAGAAAATGCCAAAATTGCTCATTGAATAAAATTGAGGATGAATATCACTTTTTACTAGAATGTCCAAAATATTGCAATTTAAGAAATCGATTTTTAAAACCCTATTACTGCAGACGACCGACTACTTTTAAATTTATCCAATCATGTCATCAAAAAATTCGGAAGAAATAAACAAGCTCTCAAAATATATCTTCCTTGCTTTCAAAGAAAGAATCCCATGAGTACTAAAATAAACTTTTTCTCCCTTCCTTCGAATACAATGAATTTTCTGTATACTACCTTTGTTTATTATCCTTATGTTGCTAGTGTTTACACTCCACATTGCTATTTCTTTATGTATTGGCTATGAATTGTCAAGGGTTTAATGCCAAATAAAGCTTATGTTATGTTATGTTTATTAAGCACAACCACTTGTACATTTTGATCCTGTGGAGACACCATACCTTTTACTAAAAAAAAGTAGTTCAAACATGGCTGACAATTCAATAAGGGAAAAATGTCAAACTTTCTGACTGAAATATGTGCCTTTTAAGAAACTATAGGATTTTTCGTAGTAGCAGTACCTGGTATGTACCATAGCCTGTGTTTTCTGCAAAACATACACAATTTTGCTATGTCATTATCATTTTGTAGGTTTCAAACGATATCATCTTTTTCTGCAATGTTTTAGTTATATTATGTAAGGCCAGTGGGTATAATTATGTAAAATAGCTTGTACTTCTGATCCAGAGCTTTAATTTGATATATGGTTTTCCTGACAAATTTTTATAATTACAAAATTATTGATGTATGAAATTTAAGCAAAAAAAAAACACTTTATATGAATCTTAACCTGTAGGCTGCCAACCTTGACTCAAGGACCTTTTGTGGACAATGTAGATTCAGATCAGAAAGCACAGTGCGTGTACAGTCTGATTTTGAATTTACACTGTCCAATAAGGCGATATTTTTCCGTAAAATATCTTTAGATTAGCCAAATTTGGGCTTTTATTATTGGTTTAAAGGTTTCATTTCACTTATTAAGCACGTTAAGAGTTAAACAGTACTAAACCAACCTAGTCATGTGTAGGTGCACTGACACGTTAAACTCCAATGCAAACTACAGAGCTATCGAATTTGTTGTAATTTCTTAGCGAAAATAAGTGTTTAATCCTTCTCAGATTGAAGTTTTAGAAAAATGGTTGTAAAGGCAATGACATGTTTTAAAGCTAAAATGTGAACATTACATTTTTAACCAGACTGGTGCCTTATTTTTCTACCGCTTAAAGCACACTCCACTCAAGAGGTTGCTGTAGTTAATCGTTAATTGAGAGCAATACTATTTTAAGTGATTGTACATTGTATAGACTTTGACTAGCATTGGACTCACACATGAAAATGTTATATCCAGTTCAAATCATACTTCAAAATTGTTTTTCCGAGAAGAATATATTTTGCCCCGACTCGACATTGCAAACAAAAAATATCGAATTCAAGATTTGTAACGGTTAACTACTATGTTATGACCGTACTGTGACAGTAGTTTAAACATAGTTGACTGTAGTTAACCGTAATTAACCTTAATCAACCGTAATGCGTTTAATATGTTCAACTACGGCCGACTATGGTAATTCCCTAATACGGTCAGCTACATAAAATGTGACCAGATCTGAATTAAATTATTTTAAAAAGTAATCAATAAATCACAATTAACTTCTAAATGTTTTAATTGAATTGTGATTACAATTACTTGCTTTTTTTAAAAGTAATGGATCAAACACATAGTTGTTTTTTTATCACTTGTAATTATATTTAGCTATATGGCCATGAAGAAATTCTTAAAAATTATTCTTCTCTGAAACTCCTAGTCACATTTTGAAATAATTTTCACGTAGATGTTCCTTTGGTGACCCCTGTAAAAATATGCACAAAATGCTGATTCGCTAAGAAACAATAGGGGGAGCACTTGCACTATATGGATATGAAGAATTCTTAAAAAGTCTTCTTCTCTGAAATAGATGTTCAGATTTTTAAATAATTTCACAGAAATGTTTCTTGGATGACCTTTTTATGCAAATTATTAAAAAAAACTTTGGTCTATCAACAAACATGGCTCTGATGGCTGTGGGCTATTTACACAACATGGACATGAAGAAATTCTTAAGAGTTCTTCTTCTGTGAAACTGCTGGTCAGATTTTGAAATAATACCACTTTTGCAGGGGACCTTTTCAAAATCACTTGGCAAAATAATGCTTTCGTTTCCAAAGTTTAACAAAAATGACTACTGTCCTCTCAAAAATTCATGTGAGCGATCCAGGTCCATCTTGTTTTTTAAATGTTTTCTACCCTTTTACAGACAAGTTCTGGCATTTGAGCTACATTTAATATGACCTCTGAAAGGTTTTACAATTTTAACAGTTTCAATACAGGGTTTGTTCCTTTCAACAGTTTAACATTCATGAATGATCTTTCAACACCTTTTTATGGCAAGGCTGATTTGTATACTCCCAGGTAAAACAATTACTGCGTAAAAATCTGTCTTTTGCCAAGGCTTTATTTTGTTGCATTGTTTGCTACATGTAATTGAAAAGTAATTGAATTCAATATTGTTATTTATTTACCTATCATGTTCATATAATAATTAATTTCTATCTAAGTAATTCATTTTTACATCAATTACCTATTACTGTAAGATAACAGAAAAACTATAATTAATTACAATTTATAAAATTATAATTGTCATTGGACCCAGGTCTGGATGTAGCAGTTAAGTTAGAAATACAATGACTACAGCCTACCCGTACTGAGCAGGCACAACCACAAGCATTTACCGTAGCTTAACAGATTTTACCTTGATATACCGTAGTATTGCATACATAGGATATAGTTTATGCGTAGTCATACATAGTAATATCCTGGTTAACCCTTGCAACTTTGCACGTAGTTAAATATAGTTAACCTTACTTACCCGTAGTTCAACTTTCTTACAAAGTTTGAACCTACTTTGAACATACTACGGCAGACTAAGTTTGAGATTAATTACGGACATCTATGTGCATGGCCGTAATTGTGACCCTGGCTTTAAAATAAGATGTTAAGTGCGCGAACGTGCACACATGGCAGTATCTAGTTCGGGCCAAACCAATGACATTGTACAGTCTTAAAAAAGAATATCTTTCAAGGCTAACATCAGCATAAAATAAGGAGGTTTGAGAGGTTATCATGGCTCTATATTATTTACACTTGCTGATTTCATCAGAATTCTAAGGTCTTTCTGAAACTTTAAAAATCATCCAAACATTTAACTTTTTTGTAGCAGAATTGTGTAGTGTAGCTGTATGTAGTCATACTTCAAAGTAAAAACAATTATAGAAAAAAATTGTGAAACAAATGGTTAAGGTCTACAACTGATAATGACTTTCAGCAATCATGGACAAATTTGATCGAAGAGTACAAGATATTGCGACTTGCACATGTATTCAATATGGATTTTTTGTACCTTCTTAATGAACTCTTTACCAGAGGACAAAATCTTTTACTTCCCTCCCCCCAACGAAACTCTATTCAGATTTTCATACTTTCACAAAACACAGAAATGACTTATCACTGAATTCTAGCTGAAAAATCGTTAGTAAAGAAGAAAGATAAGATTTAGAAAAAAAGGTATTTACTTAATACACTATAATTATAGCCTCTTTGGAATTACATGTATTAGATTTCATGCCACAGCTCTGGAAAGCCTAGTGAGAAGGGTACATAATCAGTAACAAGCACCGTCGACAAGGATTCATATTCAATCATTATCGAGACACCGTACCTGGTGTAACAAAAAATAAAAAGAGTGACCCATTGCTAAGTTACATATATGACAAAACGCTCAAAATTGCATCATTTTACTTTATCCAACCGTACACTTTATATGAAAAGAAATACATATATGGTATTTACTGGCCTTTTACAAAAAAATGAATTGTCGCAAAAACCTAACAGCTTCCTCTTTAGAGTATTAACAAACATTCCCATAAATATGGCTCAGATTGTGTGGTTTGTATTGGTAAAGGGTAGAAAAAATTCCAGAAGAAATCAAAGGACTGAAAGTCCTGAAAGCGGATTTGTTGAACGGTTTCAAGCTATGATTTTATGAAAGAAAATTAAAATCTTTTATCACATGTAATACACGTAGATCTATAAAATATAAACAATACATGTAAATAGACTGAGCAAGGATAATGATAGTCGAAGCTGTTCTACCAAGTGTGCTGTACAGCAACTTTTTTTTACTACTGTTTTAGAGCTGTATTTTGATCGGACGTGTACAGTGTTTAAAAGAAAAAGTGGAGTTGTGGTGTACTAGCTTAAACTTGAAGTAGAATGGTAAATGTGCAAACATGCAGTCACATAACAGATGTGGTTTAGATTAAACCTATAACATTGTACGATCTTGATAAAAGAATATTTTTTTCAAGACTAACATTAGCATAAACAGAAGATGTTTTAGAGATAATTATAGCTCTATATAAACGATCTGTCTAATTTACGCTTGTTTATTTAATCAGAAATCTAAGATCTTCCTTAAACTTTCAAAATCATTCAAACATTTAACATTTTTTAGCAGAACGGTGTAGTGTAGCTACATGATGTATTCACATAAGTAAATATTATTTGACAAATATATAAAACACTTCAGTTATTGATGAGTAAGATAAAAAAAACTGTAGAAAATAAGACAGTTTTTGCCTCAAGGACAAATTATCATGATAACTCTGTAAAAACAAAGTATTAGGGTCTACAATTATTGTCGACCAGTTTTAGCAAACATATACAAACTTGATCAAAGAGTGCAATAAATGCTTAACATTAATTTTCACATGTGTGCAATATGAATTTTTTACACCATAATTATTGTTGAACTCTTGACAAGAGGACAAAATGTTTGCCTGTCCCAAATTAAAACCAACTATTCAGATTTTCATACTCTGGCCAAACTAAAAAATGACATCACTGGTTTGTATTTGTAAAGGTTAGAAAATTACAGAAAAAAAAGAAATACTGATGTCTTGTTTTCCAACAATGTTTACATGATCCCTTCTACATAGGACTCATAAAACACAGGAATCGTTGCCTGTTAAAAGGCTAAAAAAAAAAAAGGAAAATCCTCAAATTCTCCCAATTTAACTTTGTTTGACACAAAATTCATGGGTCAAATACTGGTCATGTTTGGATAAACCATAAGGCATTCCATCCATATATATATATATATATATATATATATATCAGTTCTGCTAATTAGCCCCCCCCCCCCAAGGCTGGGATTGAACCCAGAATCTTCAGGTCCCAAGTCGAATGGTCGACCACATTGCTACAAAAGCTAGTTCTATAGCAAGACAGTATTAGTATCTCCTTATACAAACATTATCAAAATCAATCTGTGGGATAGACCAGTACACAACATATCCATGTCTGGTCATGGCATCTGAAGGCTGGATCTGGAGAAAATTTTGATTGGGGTTTATTTTTAACACTTAAAAGTGTAAATACCAAACACTCTGTGTTAATAATCCTGAAGGAAATAGGCAACTGAAAGCATTATGAGACAAACACAAAATTCTGGAAGGCAGTATTTTAAGGAAATAGACAATTCAAAGCATTATAGGACAGAGACAGAATTCTTGTAAGCCATATTTTTTTTTAAGTATTTTCTCTTGTTCCAATAGTGTTTTCAATTGTATGAGTGAACTTCAGTTCATGTACAGGTATCTTTTAACTCTTACAGGCAACACCAGCTTTGATGGACAGTGTGGATCAATATCACTCTGCACTGAAAATGCATTCTGATCTCTGATCTCCACTGTTCCCTGCTTCATTGTAGATTCATGACCGAATTGTTTGTTGATCTTGCAGAAGAAATGTATTTTTAGCCCTTGAGACAATGCAAGTTATTTGTTTAGCAGTAAAAGAGTTAAAGTGCTTAAAACTTGTCATATGGGAAAGGAATGAACGATGAAATGACATCAATTTGATTACCATATTTGCTTAAAAAACAGGAAGTAACTTATGCATAGATGTTTGACGTAGGCTAACCTGAACAATCTTACAAAAATTAACTCCCATCTAATGTGGATCTGGGGTCCTGCATGGCTCACCAGTAAAGTGTAGGGCTTGTTACCTGATGGCCCAGCCTCATTGGATGCACCATGCTTTTTTTCAAGAGTGTCCTTAGGCAAGACAATGCAGAGCCCTAGCCTAGTACATGTACTACTTAAACCCAGACATACATCAACAAGCTAGCTGTAGCAGTCATATGACAGAAATAATGTTGAAAGTGACAGTAAACATCATTTAGTTAATCAAATGTGGATCTAACATTGGCCTGCAAAGTTAACCTTTCTCTAACATTTCTGTCAGCCTCAAAAAGTGTAGCTGTTAAATTTTTGAAAATATTGGTAGACCAACAGATTTTCAGTTTTCAATCTTACTTATCTCTTTACCACACAATCCTGAGTTAACAACTATGTGAAAGAAGCCCTTTGAAAACATAGTGGGAAATGGAGAATACGCTGATAACCAGCATTTTCTCCTTTTCCCACAATGTTTTTTACCCTATTGAAGACATATTCCATCATTTGAGCGTCATTAGAATTGTCGTCTGCAAATGCTTTCAGTTTGGACATGTCCAAAATTTCATTGTGTGGTAAAAAGTTAAGTCATTTCCCCCCATCTTATAACACCATTAAGGATACAAGGTAAGTGTGGCTATATCATCCCATTTTGAAAGATGCTAAGAAAAAAACTTTTGAAATCACTTAAATCCAATTGGCTGAGGTGTTTTTTGTCTGAGACATTTCTTTAAATAAGTTTGAAAATATTAACAGCTCAGCCTAAGTTTTGTAAACGTGTGAGCTTATATAGATACAATAGACATGATGACTCTATCATTCTTTTCTATAGCATTTTAAGCATTTCTAAATTCATCATTATTCATCATTATGCAAGACTGTTTTAAAAGATTGAAACTTCTGTACTCAGACATTAAAGTTTTGATTTGTACAGTAGCATTTTACAATTCTAGCCTAAGTACAACAATTTCTAAACTTTTATTTGGTTAGTATAGTCATATAGACTGCAAACAATTCAAATCTAAAATTGTGTGCCTATAAGAATGGAATTTTACTATGTTAGGCAGTCTGATCTTACTCTACCAATGCACCTGTTACATACTATACAGACTGTCCCCATTCTGAGGTATAAAGCATGCATTGTTTTGAAACTAGTATGGTTTAGTTAAAAAAAAATACAGCTCTAGTTCTCTTAGGGTAAAAGAAACTGGTATTTTGTATGCAAGTTCTTACTGAAAGTACATTGTCCTTTCCATAACTCTTAACACATTGAATCCTTTCAAGGTTCCTCTCAATTACCACACAACTTCAAACTATTAATTTAAATGAAATACAAAATCAACCTAGTAACAATAATTTGATTGTTCAGGTACAATGATTTCTTCTTTTCTTTCTCATAAGAATGTTCTTGGTTTCATTCCTGAACTCAAAAATGTTTTGTAATAGTCTGAAAGGTGAAAACTAAGTGATATGTTCAGTAATTTCTAAGATTTAGACCATGTGTAATTCATGGATATTGAATGGACTTTTCTTCCTTAAGATAAATGAAAATTTACCTTGTGTCTTCATAAGAAACAAGTCAAGAAAATAATGATTGTACACAAGAAAGTAAGGTCAACTCATGCAGTGCCACAAAATATGAATTTGAAACCTTCAAGAATAATTTGATGTTGACTATTTTCTGTTGTTTACATTAGTGTCAACACTGTTTCAATCTTACAATGACAACAATTCATCCATTTGTGTACCTTTTGAGTTTTACTAGGGCTAGGCTGGTTCTGTGCAGCGTCTTGTCTATGGGCATTCTATAAAATACTGGCATCTAGAAGAGGATAGAACCTGTGATAATCCATAAGTGGTCAATACTGGTCAGTAGTAGTCGACTTGTAGAGGTCAATTGGAAATTTCAATAGTCAGATGAGTTTTAAAACAGCAGTTAGGCTAATTTGTCGATGATTTGTTGTTGGAATTTTTTCCTCAGATAACTAAATTTCATTAATGTGAAAGAGAGGAGTGGAAAAACTGTTTTGTCCCTTCCAAGGTAACTCACCAGCTGGCCTTTGCCACTTTTCCAAACTGTGCAGAAGTTCCTAATAAGGTCTTTAGGTTTCATGTTTGATACCTTAAGTAATTGCTTGATGATAAGGTATTAATTTATCATGACTACATACAAGTCATTATTTCACGCTTTGGGAATAAAGTCTGGTGTAAAGGATAATACCCCAAATAGGGACACATAATTTGTCCCTTTGGAAGTTTAACTCTTTACCGAATGACAAAATTGTAGGCTGTTCCAATTTGAAAGCATTTGCAGACGACAAAATAAATGTAGCTGAAAAATTGAAATTTGGTTCAGGACAACCTTTTCTGTTGACCAGCATTATGATAAAATAAAAAGGACCTTATTAATAAAACTATGATACTGATGATAATATGTAACAAACCTTCATGTACAGGATGTAAGAGAACAGCTTTTACTATCAATTTAGAAACCAGACAGGTATGCAAGCCAGTGATTTAACCCATTAACTCTTTACCAAACAACACAATTTTAGACTGGTCCAAATTGAAAGCATTTGCAGATAGCAAAATAACTGTGGTTGAAATATTGGAATTTGTTGTTGGAAGGGTAGAAGACATTGTGGGAAAAGGAGAAAATGCTGGTAACCAGCATTTTCTCCTTTTCCCACAATGTTTTCGAAAGACTTCTTTCATAGGGTCGTTAAAAGTCGGGATTGTGTGGTTTAGGGTTAACACTCAATCCTTCCTTTTGACGGCCCTGAGAATGAAGCCTTAAGAAAGCATTGTGGAAAAAGGAGAAAAAGCTGGTAACCAGTATTTTCTCCTTTGCCCACAATGTTTTCTACTCTTCACAGAACAAACTTTTAATTTTCAGTCACTTTTATTTTGTTGTCTGCTTTCGATTTGGACAAGCCTAAAATATTGTTGATTGGTAATGAGTTAATCACGAAATCAACCACTCCAGTCAGCCACCAATTGATCACTTGCGACCAGTATTGATCGTTTATAGCCCGTTCCAGTAGCCAGCCAGGTCATTACTCATATTGACCTACTCTTTGCCAACCTTGCACACTATATAACTAAATCATTGCAGGAATAAGTGCAAAAAAATATCTGTTGTAGCATTATGAGATACTTGAAATAAATATTTAAACTGGTATAAGGGTTATTCAGTAGATCTACATCCAATGATTTTTTTAGTGAATCCATTTTCATGTTCTAAAGAAAATACTTAAACTCATCACACATCACCGAGCAGAACATAGTCCTTTTTTTCAATGTGTGAATCCAAGCCCTTGGTACAGCTGAAGGTACTTTTGCAGCCAGAATGGATCAAGATCACACTCAGTGTGACAAGTTGCCATAGAGTAAAACATGACTTTAACATAACTAAAATGAAACATTCAAGTTGAATGTACAAATCCAATTATTGCTATTTTGAAGTTAATTCTTTGGGGAGAATTCTTTCTTACAAGGCAGTATGGATCAAAGATCAGACTGCACTTTCTGTGCAATCTGATCTTAATTAACACTGTCTGCAAAAGGTCCTTGGGTAGCACTTAGCAGCCTAAGGGTTAGTACTTAATAGTATTGTGTCACTCTATAAAAGTTTAAAAATTATATAGGCATACTTTCATACTAAGGTTTGAATTACATAAAACAAAGTCACAGTCTTAATATGGGTTGAGCAGCAGTTCATAATAAGAATTTAAAGAAGTAAAAATAGTTATATAACTTGCTCTGTAAATGCACTTCTAATTCTGATAATATTATTGTACAATATGTATACCGCAGTAGCTGGATTGATGCGGAAAAGGGTTTAATTAATTGGGTGTCAAATATTAAAACACTTTTATGTGATCATGGTTTTAACTATGTATGGAATGATCCAAAATCCATAGATCCAAAATTGTTTCTGAAACAATTCGCACAAACTGTGAAAGATAATTTTATTCAGAATTGGTTTAATGGTATTGAGTCTTCAACACAACTTAAGTTATATAGTCATGTAAAAACAAGTTTTTGTTGCGAAGACTACTTGAATTGCATACCCAAATCATTGAGATATCTCTTGTCACGGCTTCGGATGTCTGCACATGATTTGAGAATACAATCGGGTCGTTTTGCAAGAAATAGAATTAGACGCGAAGAAAGATATTGTCTTTGCTGCAACTCCTCTGATATTGAGGATGAATATCATTTTATTATAATTTGTCCTTGCTTTAACGAAATTCGAAAGAAATATGTATACGACTTTTATACAAAACGTCCAAGCGTCTTTAAATTCATGAATTTGTTGTCTGAAACTGATAAGGGCACAGTTTACAAACTTGCTCAATATATCAAAGAAGCATCTGCTCAAAGGACATTGTTACTCAGGCAACGTTAGTTTCCTTTTTTTTTTTTTACATGCATTTTTCTTAATTTAAGTTATGCATTTGGTGTGGTGTGGGGGGGGGAGTTTTTATTTCTTTCATTTTTTGCTATGCATTTGAAGTGCTAAACATTAGTAAATAGGAGACCATGTAAAGGATATGTCTAATTCTCCTCCATTTATTAAGTATACCGAATTGCTTTCATGCGTTCTGGATAGCATGATCTGGGATCATACTCCTCATTGTGTGCGGTCCGATCTTTATCTTTATCTTTATCTTTATTTTTATCTTTATTTTTATATTGATCTTCTTTGCCTGCTAAAACGGTTTGGCTTTGGTTATTATTGCCTGCAGGGACAACTTTAATAGGTTGGCACTTCAAAGGCTTACACTCCTGTTCTATAAAATTTCCTTGATATTTTTCCAAAACTTGTATATATTTTCCTTGGTATTTTCCCAAATGCTTTTATACAGTTTTCTTGGTACATGTATTTTCCCAAAAACTTGTATATAATTTTCTTTGTATTTTCCATTAATTTTTTTTTTTTTTTTTTCGCAAGTTGAGCGCTGGATGGATGGGGTGAGGTCTTTCAGTCATGGCTGTGTGCTTGACTGAGGGAGTCCAGCTTATTTGTCCGGCACTTTATACATTACAGATTGTCTGCGTGTTCGACACTTTTCTGTCGGCATTTTGCTAGCCAGTAACAAGACTTAAAGTGAATATTTTACGTCATGCTCGCCTTGTATCTGGTGATTTTTCATTTTCATTTTTGTATTTTTATGGACTATGTACAACTGTGTACTTGTCGGAAAATAAAATTTGTTCTGTTCTGTTCTGATCAAAACTATTAAAGATGTCAAATCTATATGTCTAAAAAGAAAGACGTATAAATGCATTCCTGTGGATCCGTTATCATAAATTTATCAACAAATTCAGCATTTCTTTTTTTTTTTCTGAAAAGTCACAAAATAAAATTCAAGGTATCAGAGGGACTATAAATGGAGTTTATATCTTGAAGACAAATTGTAAGCCAGTCTAAGTCCTTTAGGCTTCACGTAAATGGATGTCTAGTTTGCCATGCAAGACACGATTTTCCATCAAAAACCTTCAGTTGAATTCGTGTCACGGGTTCGTACTTGATCAGGGCCGTTCGTAAATAAAATATTTCTTACCGGTATGACTAAATACCGAAAATAACCTATTTTCGCGAAAATAGCTTTCCCTGTACGAAAATAGCTTCCATCAATTGCTGTCTGGATGTATGTTTGAATATATTGCTTTTATTTGTTATTTTTACATACTATCTTTCATAAAAGATATTGCTAACGCGTTCAAAAAAGTGTGAATTGAAATTAATTGATCTTAATAGAGGGTTTAGACAACTGGACTTTATGCATATGCAGAGCCCATTTTTGCAAACATAACTTTCCCTCTACGAAAATAGAATACATTAAATGATGCATAAATATATTTCTGAATACATCGTTTTTATTTCTCTTTTTATACATTATCTTTCATTACATATCAGAAACCTATTTGAAGCAAAGCATCAAATAGAAGACCGGAAACGATTATCGCAAGTGTGACATTGTTAACACATCATCAACAGAGGTGCTTTAATTAATCCAATCAAACTATTTTCGTACGTTCGTCTTACAGAACTATTTTCGTGGTAACCATCTTTAAACAGAAGCTATTTTCGTTAGGGGCCTATTTTTGTATCGAAAGGGAAGAGTTATTTTCGTACATTAAATGATATATAAATACATGGTTTAATACATTGCTTGTATTTCTCTTTTTCTTATACATTATCTTTCATTACATACCAGAAACGTATAAATTTAAAAAACGTGAATTGTAGAACAAAAGGTCTCAAAAGAGTTGTTATATGACCGGAATGTACATAAATAGATATGTATCATTTTTTTTTGTTTGTTTGTTTGTTTTTGTTTTTTTAATACCTTCAAAAATAATTGATTAACGTGGTTTTCTTCCTAATTTTTTTCAATATATTTTCATCATAGGTTCTTTGTATTTATTCAAATAGAAGCCCGAAAACGATCATCGCAAGTGTGATATTGATAACACATAATTAACAGAGGTGTTTTAATCCAATCAAACTATTTTCGTACGTTCGTCTTACAAAACTATTTTCGTTGTAACTCCCTGACTAAGCTATTTTCGTCAGGTTCCTATTTTTGTATCGAAAAGGAAGAGTTTTTTTCGTATGTTAAATGATATATTTATAAATATATGGTTTAATGCTTTGCTTTCATTTCTCTATATTTCTTATACATTATCTTTTATTGCATAATAGAAACGTATTTAAAAACGTGAATTGTAGAACAGTAGGTCTCAAAAGAGTTGTTATGTGACTGGAATTTACATGAATACATGCAGATATGTATCAAATGTGTGTGTGTGTGTGTGTTTTTTTTTTTTTTTTTTTTTTTTTTAATATCTTCGAAAACAATTGATTAACGCCTTTTCCCCCCAATATACAATATATTTTCATCTTACGTTCTTTGTATTTGTTCAAATAGAAGATTAAAAACGATTATCGCAAGTGTAACATTGATAACACTTCATTATTCAATTCAACATTTTATTGCATTAAACAAGTAGATGTTTATGGCAAATAGAACAAAATACTGAGAGAACATGGATTTACATGGAGAGCATAAAGTATGTGGAAAAAAGCAAAAATTAATAATACAAATATGAAGAGATATCAGTAATATTAAACTACAAGAACTGATATAGGTATATGCTTTAAGCATAAGCTAATTTCTTAATAACGTGGAATAGTAGATAAATTTACTTAGGTTATTGATAACTGTTTCTGTTAAAAGGTTAATGAATTTGTATTCATTTGGCCATGTATAATAGTAACGTTTAAGATATTGTTGTTATAGATGAGTATATTTTGGGGAAATTAACAGAGGTGTTAATTTAATCTAATCAGACTATTTTCGTACGTTCGTTTTACAAAACTATTTTCGTTGTAACTCCCTGATGAAGCTATTTTCGTCAGGTTCCTAATATTGTATCGAAAGGGAAGAGTTATTTTCGCACATTAAATGATATATTTATAAATATGTGGTTGAATACGTTGCTTTTATTTCTCTTTTCCTTATGCATTATCTTTTAATACATACCAGAAAAGTATTTAAAAACGTGAATTGTAGAACAATAGTTCTCAAAAGAGTTGTTATATGACTGGAATGTACATGAATACATGTAGATATATATATATCAAATGTTTTTTTTTTTTTTTTTTTTTTTTTTTTTTTTAATATCTTCGAAAACAATTGATTAGCGCCTCTTTTTTCCTAATATACACTATAAATTTTCATCTTACGTTCTTTACATTTGTTAAAATAGAAGACCGAAAACGGTTATCGCAAGCGTGACATTGATAACACATCATAAATAGAGGTGTTTTAACCCAATCAAACTGTTTTCTTACGTGTGTCTTTTAAAACTATTATCGTTGTAACTCCCTGACGAAGCTATTTTCGTCAGGTTCCTATTTTTGTATCGAAAGGGAGAGTTACCAATTCGATACCGAAATAGCAATCTTTGAACGAAAATAGATTAAGTTAACTTTAGGCTGGTAAGCGCAGATTTCTTTGACAGTGTAGGTCAACATCAGACTGTACAGAATCTCCAGTATAACCTTTAACTCATTACCAAACGACAATATTTTAGACTGGTCCAAATCGAAAGCCGCTTTGCAGACGACAAAATAAAAGTGACTGAAAATTTTAAATTAGTATTGTGAAGGGTAGAAAACATTGTTGGAAAAGGAGAAAATGCTGGTCACCAGCATTTTCTCCTTTTCCCACAATGTTTTCTAAGGGCTTCTTTCTCAGGGACGTCAAAAGTAGGGATTGTGTTGTAATGGGTTAATATATAGTGTCCGATTAGGATATACCCACCAGAAAAAAATGAAATAGAAAATGATAGTTATTATCGTCTAGTGGAAAATCTAGTTCCTGGCCTTTTTTCGTAAATGTAAATTACGCTAATTTTGTCGTGGAATACATCTATGTTTAATGTTCGGTAACTGAAAAAAATCAGTGTTTACAAATACTGAACAATTCCTGTTGGCGGTATATAATTCCAGGTAGTACATAAAAAAAGACCGATGAAAACAATATATTTAGACATTGATTTGTATATGAACGAGAAATATTTTCGTAGAGGCTCTAGCTTAAGGTTCTGAAATGTGTTGTCCACGGACACGCTCATGAAAAACCAAATGGATTTATTGCAACTTTTTGTTTCTATTCTTGTATCGAATGGGATAAGTTAATTTTTTTAAGAGAGGGAAATAAACTCGTGGAAAGTAGCTGCAAGCACGTTATTTTCGATTACATTTCAATTCAATTCAATAAGCTTTATTTTATCCACGTATGTACAACATACAGTATGGAAATGTAATAAATAAATAAATGACATAGAAATAATAATGTGATTGGACCTTGAGAGTATAAAAAAAGAGAAAGAGTAGAAAGTTTAGAGAAAGGTTAACATAAATTGTCTAAATTGGGAAAATCAGTAATTTTAAGCTTGTAACAGGTACATAACTGTTTACCAAATGTCACAATTTTCAACTAGTCCAAACTGAAAGCATTTGCAGATGACAAAATAAAGGTGAATCACAACTTGAAATCAGGCTGCACTACATATGATGTATAAATAATTAAATAAAGTGCATTCTGATCTGGAACAGAGCTATGTTTTACAGAGGCTCAGCCAGGTGAAAAGGGTACCGTGAAAAGTTGACGTTCTATCAACATTATTTCAATCTTATAACGGAGGCAGCTAAATTATACACATTGTCTGGATTTTACCAACCCAATGCTGGAACTCTGAAGCGTCTTGCCCACAGGTACTTCCATGAAAAGCCCGCAAATATGGCAGGTGTAGTGGCTCGAACCCGGGTCTCCATTACTAGTCGCATATACTTAACCACTAAGCCACTCAAAACCTCCATCTTCAGTAGGTATTACTATTACAAAGCTTTTTCTCATTTTCCTGCAATGAAACCATTTCTTTGCATATTGAATCCTCAAGCTGCAAATAGGATAATAGGGCTGGTTTCTGCAAGGGTGCTAATCATTGTGGAAAGAAGAATAAGTATCAAGTTCAGGTTACCCGCATTTAAAAGTTTTCCCCGAAAATTTACACAAGCAATTTTCTTAAATCGGGGGTTTATTTGTCATCATTTAAGGGTGAAATGTTGATTACCAGCATTTTCTTCTTCTCCCACAATGTTTTTATTCTCTATATGAATAAATTATGCGTAGTACTTAAGAGTTTATGCTGTATTCATTGATCATAATTAGAATTGTCAAAAGATCTCTTTTTTTAACTTAATCAGAGAATGGAAAAGGGAACTCCATTTACTGGCCCAAAATTATAGACTTTGGTTGCACTGCACAGTCCGTACGAGTCGACCCCGTTCAATACTTTTCGCGGACACTATTTTGTCTGTAAGTAACTATATATGCATATTAAAAATTAGCAATGTATGCCTTGGGTTTTTTTGTGGACTGACTAGGCACCGGTCTAGAATTCTTGTATTGATATGAATGAATATTTTAACGAAAAGAGGAAACCTTTTTGAGGCACGTTTCAATTTCCTTCAGACATGCAATTTAAAAATCTACATTTCACATTTACCAGAAGCACGAACGATTTCGCATCTTGACTTAAAAAGTCCGTTGCAATTTGCTTGAAATTCTCTCCTCCCCATAGATTTTTTCCTACTCTGAAAATAACTTTCCCCTTTCGATACAAAAATAGGAACCTAGAGAAAATAGCATTTGTTTAAACTTAAAGGGATTCACAACGAAAATAGTTTTGTAAGACGATCGTACGAAAATAGTTAGATTGGATTAAAACACCTCCAGCTGTTTTTGATCTGTTATCAATGTCACACTTGCGATAATCGTTTCCGGTCTTCTATATGATGCTTTACTTCAAATAGGTTTCTGATATGTAATGAAAGATAATGTATAAAAAGAGAAATAAAAGCAATGTATTCAACCATATGTTCATACATCATTTAATGTACGAAAATAACACTTCCCTTTCGATACAAAAATAGGAAAAGGGGTCACAACGAAATTAGTTTTGTAAGACGAACGTAAGAAAATAGTTTGGTTTGATTAAAACACCTCTATTTATGATGTGTTATCAATGTCACACTTGCGATATTCATTTTTGGTCTTCTATTTGAGCAAATATAGAGAACGTAAGATGATAACTTATAGTATATATTAGGAAAAAAGAGGCGCTAATCAATTGTTTTCGAAGATATTACAAAAAAAAACAAAAAAAAAACACACACATTTCATACAAATATCTACATGTATTCATGTACATTCCAGTCATATAACAACTCTTTTGAGGACTATTGTTCTACAATTCACGTTTTTAAATACGTTTTTGGTATGTAATAAAAGATAATGCATAAGAAAAAGAGAAATAAGAGCAATGTATTAAACCACGTATTTATAAATATATCACATAACGTATGAAAATAACTCTTCCCTTGCGATATAAAATTAGGAACCTGACGAAAATAGCTTCGTCCGGGAGTTACAACGAAAATAGTTTTGAAAGACGAACGTACGAAAATAGTTTGATTAGATTAAATTAACACCTCTGTTAATGAAGTGTTATCAATGTTACACTTGCGATAATTGTTTTTAGTCTTCTATTTAAACAAAAACAAAGAATGTAAGATAAAAATATATTGTATATTGGGGGGAAAAGGGTGTTAATCAATTGTTTTCGAAGATATTAAAAAAAGAAAAAAAGAAAACATTTGATACATATCTGCATGTATTCATGTAAATTCCAGTCAAATATCAACTCTTTTGAGACCTACTGTTCAACAATTCACGTTTTTTAAATATGTTTCTAGTATGAAATAAAAGATAATGTAAAAGAAATATAGAGAAATGAAAGCAATGCATTATACCATATATTTATAAATATATCATATAACGTACGAAAAAAACTCTTCCTTTTCGATACAAAAATAGGAACCTGACGAAAATAGCTTCGTCAGGGAGTTACAACAAAAATAGTTTTGTAAGACGAACGTACGAAAATAGTTTGATTGGATTAAAACACCTCTAATGATTACGTGGTATCAATATCACACTTGCGATAATCGTTTTCGGGCTTCTATTTGAATAAATACAAAGAACTTAGGATGAAAATATATTGTATAAAAATTCGGAAGAAAGACACGTTAATCAATTGTTTTTGAAGGTATTAAAATGTACATTCCGGTCATACATGTATATAACAGCTCTTTTTAAACCTATTGTTCTACAATTCACGCTTTTTAAAAATAGGAACCTAACGACAATAGCTTCTGTTTAAAGGGAGTTACCACGAAAATAGTTCTGTAAGACGTACGTACGAAAATAGTTTGATTGGATTAATTAAAGCACCTCTGTTGATGATGTGTTAATAATGTTACACTTGCGATAGTCGTTTCCGGTCTTCTATTTGATGCTTTGCTTCAAATAGGTTTCTGATATGTAACGAAAGATAATGTATAAAAAGAGAAATAAAAACGATGTATTCAACAATATATTTATGTATCATTTAATGGATTCTATTTTCGTAGAGGAAAGTTATGTTTGCGAAAATGGGCTGTGCATATGCATAAAGTCCAGTTGTCTAAACCCTCTATTAAGATCAATTAATTTCAATTCAATTCAAACTTTTTTCAACACGTCAGCAATTTCTATTATGAAAGATAGTATATAAAAATAACAAATAAAAGCAATATATTCAAACATACATCCAGACAGCAATTGATGGAAGCTATTTTCGTACAGGGAAAGCTATTTTCGCGAAAATTGGCTATTTTCGGTATCTAGTCATACCCATTTCTTACCGTTGATGACAAAGAGAGAAATACTGGTTCCAGGCGTTTCCACTACATGATGCATATAAATCAAACATTAATTTTTTGGATAGACTGCACGATCTCCATTCTATAAAACGTTCTGCAAAAATGTTTCAAACGATTCGGAAATTCATCGATACAGCGCCTAGTCCGCTAACTAGGACTGGTCGACTTTATGGGTTCTGTGAATTCGTTATCGAAGCAATTAAAATTATTTATGGCCAAATTCTAGCAGGCTATCTGGACAGTAAATGGTTTTTGATGTAAGACATGGTTGAAAATGTGACTTTATTGAGGAAAAACTGCTTAATCTTCTTGTTTATTTGGCAGCGGACGATACACATTGTGAATGAAAGTTGTTGAATGAAAACGAGGGCAGTGTAAACAATGTTCATACGCTACATTTTGAAAAAATAAAAGAACAAACTTTGTTCCAGTATAAGTATTTCAAATTGACAATTTTTTTAGTTTTGGCGAAATTTCGATAAAGAATTCATCCTTAATGTGTATGGTTTGTTCAGGGTCAGAGTTGATCTGATTTGTAGGTCTCCGTTATTCGCCCAAATCACCAGCCATGCAAAACTGAAAGTAAATGCGCATGCGTCGTTACGGATGATGTATTTGGTTCCGGTCAAAACGATCACAGTAAGCGGATTTGCTATAGCAAATCCGCTAAAAAATGAAAGAAATATTGATGTCTTGCTATCCAACAATGTTTTCCTAAGCCCTTCACCTAGAACTCATAAAACATATGGTTAATTGTATGGTTGAGGGCTAAAAAAAATACAAATCCTCAAAATTTCTCACAATTTGATTTTGTATGATACAAAATTGAAGGCCTTATGGACAATCCATTATGCATTCTGAATACTGATTACGTAAATCTGTAACAGTTCTGTTAGATAGCCTCTCAAGGCTGGGGTTGAATCCTAAACCTTCAGGTCCTGAGGCAAATGCTCTACCATACTGCTATAAAATCTAGCTTTGTAGCAAGACAGTATAAATTAGTGTCCCCGTATAGGCCTACAAACAGATGCAATACATTTATACCAATCTATGGGATAAACCAGTATACAGCATATCCACGTCAGGTTTCCTTGGTATTTGATTACTGGATCTGAAACAAAATTTGTTTGGGGTTTATTTTAACACTTTACCAAACACTCCATGTTAATAACCCTGAAGGAAATAGGAAATTGAAAGCATTACAGGACAAGGATAAAATTCTGGTATGCAGTATTTTCTCCTGTTCTAACAGTGTTTTCAATCATATGAGTAAAATTCAGCCCATTTTGTATCAGTTTCTGACTTGTTGTCCATAGATACATTTAAAGGCGGGTATTTAGATTTATTACATCTCACCAAATTAAAAAATCTATATATCACTGAAATCTATATGAAAAAATAATACAAATCATCAGTAATTAAGACACATAAAATTACAAATAAAAATTCTTTTGATGGTGTTCCCTTAAAAAGCTACGTAGCCTCTTAAGGTATTTTTAGATTTCGCGCCAAATATTAATAAAGCATTATGGGAATGTCAAGAGACAGGCACGTGACAAATAACGCTTAAATTCCCTTACATATCAAACATGTAATAATTATTTTCCATGATGTCTTCTTCGGACCTTGTTTTAAACTTCGTCTGTGTATTCCTGTATGTAAATGAGCGAAGTGATCATCTAAAAATAGAACGTGTCTCCCGTTGGTGTCAACCTGGGCCGTAGTAAATCTCCAATTTCTCATGTTGTCGGATGGTTTTTCGACTACTGGGGTTTTATGAGCGCAAATTAAAAGGCTCTGGGAGTATAAGGATGACTTCTTAGCATTTTTTGTAAACTTTTCGTCCCAAAATCTGAAGGGCCACCTTTAAAGTGCCTAAAACTTGATATATGGGGAAGGAAGGAATAACAAAATGGCATCCATTTGATTATTTTTTGATTAATGCACAAAATGTGGACATAGACTAATCTATACAATCTTACAAAAAATAACTCCCCTCTAAATATTGATCTGGAGTCCTGCATGGCTCATCAGTAATGTGCAGGGCTTGTTACCTGATGGTCTAGGTTCCAGCCTTACTGGAAGCTGCATATTTTACTCTGGGGGTGTCCTTAGGCAAGACACTTTGAACAGAGCCCTAGCCCAGTACTGCTGAAACCTAGACATACATAATTAAGCTAGTTGTATCAGTTATATACTGAAATAATCTTGAAAGCAACATTAAACACCATTCAATTAGTCACCGTGGATCTAAAATTAGCCTGCAAGGGTAACCTTTATCTCAGATTTCCCTAAGTCTTTACAAAATGCAGCTCTTAAGTTTCATTGGTAGACGAACAAAATTTTCATTTTTTTCATTCTTGCTAAGTATGATGGCTTACTGGCCTACTAGACATGATAACTAAGACCATCCTCTCCTTACATCTGAATCATCTACAGCAATGCTTCTTTTACCACTACACTAACCATGACACTGCAAAAAAAAATATCACGAAACATGTCATCAAGCAGTAACATTTTCTTTTGACAGAAATGGGAGTTGTAGAAATAAAGAGACAGCTCAGTTTTTGTCAAATCAAAATCTATATTCAAAATCAATGATGATTTTAAATTTCTGATTAAGTAGGAATTGTGATGGAAAAAGGAAAAATTGCTTGTTATTGAAGCTTTCTCCTGTTCCCACAATCTGTTTAAAAGAAGTCTACTAAAGAGGTACAAAAAATTTCTTTGGGGCAAAGCCATCAAACTTTTCCATATAAGGAGTGAGGGAGGGGGTCTTTCCGTATTATGGGGAGAAGGGATTTGAGGTAAGATACCCATAATTTCATGTAATTTTCCTAATTTGTTTAACCCATAGAATTATGTGAGTTGTAGCCTCTCGATAAAACTCAAAGTAGCAAAGAAATGATAAAGACTTTTTAGTATAGCTGAATATGTTGGCTTTTGACCCACTTTTTGGGCACTGATAACAAATGAATAAATAGAAATTTCAGATCGGAAAAAATATAGATATGTCTATTTCACAGGCCCTGCCTATTTGCTGGCAAATTTTCGCCGTATGTCTTTTTAAACCTATTAGCACGTCACAAAAGTTCAGCCTAGTCCACATTGAAAGCATTTACAGACGGCAATTTCAATGTGGTACAAATGATGTGAGCTTTCTTTGATAGGGTTGAAAACATTCAAGGAAAAAGAGAAACTGCTGGTTAATAGCATTTTCTCCTTTCCCACAAAGTTTTTACATGCCTTCTTCCTGAGGACTGTAAAAGTCGGGATTGTGTCGTAAAGGGTTAAACACATTTTCTGTCCGAAAATAAGATAATAATGTTTTTATCCAATGAGAGTATTTCCTGGCAATCTTTTCAAATGAATAACTTTGAACTGCAAGCCAGTATGATTTAACCCTTTATTAGATAATCCGATAAAAAAGGCTTTTGAAAACATCATGGAAAGAGGAGAAAAAGCTGGGCACCAGGGTTCACCACAATTTGTACCCTTCAAAGATAAATTTGAATTTCAACAAGTTAGTCTGAATGAATGAATGAATGTTACCGGTATTTTATGGCGCATGGACTGCTGCAAATGCTTTCAATACTTTTGTTGTCAGGTATAGGGCCAAGTAAATGGAAGCAAATCATTGATGTATCTTATTTCTTTCTCAAACTATCAGAAGCAGCTTTTTCACTTACTTATCTGCGACATCTGCCTTGTTTGGAATGTATGGCAATCTTTTTTTTTTCTCCGGGATAGGCTTCACATTAAGAATTGACAGGACTACTGACAGCAGACTGTTCACTTAAATGTATCTTCACCCACAAATACTATGAATCATAGCTGGGTGAAAATATGGAAAATAGTTAATGTTTTGTCACATACTTAACCTGCATTTTTACAAACTTATTTTTAAAAATGAATATATTTTTTCCAGCCTGCAGAAGAAGTCCGAAGAAAATTTTGTGAGAAGGGGGAAATTGCCTGTAAAAAGCAAGTTCACCCTTTTCATGAAGCTCTTAATAAATGCAAACAAGTATGGATCAGGAATTTGGCTGAAGACTAGTTGAAACAAATAAAATTCCATTCATGAAAACCCTGAGGACATTTTTCTCTATTCATGCTTCACCAATTTACTCTTTACCGCAGGACGAAAATTTAACCTTTTTCAAACTGAAAAATTTGCCCTTGCTGGGTAGCTCAGTTGTTAGCGTATTTGACTCGTGACCTGGCCGTTTGATACCTGATTGTGACACACTTACTTTTCTACGATTTATGGACTCTATAACCTCTAATGCATGTGAGAAATTAATAGTCTAGTTTGGAAAGAAAGTTGTTTCAGTACTGGTATATGAAAGCAAAGAAACACATGCAAAAGTGCACTGGCCGCTATTAAGCTGTTAACACAGCGTAAACGCCAGCAAACTTTACTGAACAAGGCCATTTGCAGGTGAAATTCAAACATTACTCAAATAACAGAATTTGTCATTTATATGGTAAAAAATGTTTGAAAAGGAGAAAATAATACTTACCAGCATATTCACCTATTCCCACAATATTTGTAAAAAAGTTTCTTTTTCAGGGTTGTTTAAACTTGGGATTGTGTGTACATGTAAAATGTATAACATTATTAGCATAACTATCTTTATTCCCTTTTCAGATGAAAACTTCTGAAAACAATGTGGGAAAAATGCTTGTTTCCCGAATTTTCTCAATTCTCACTATATTCTTAAAAGCTTTCTGTCTCAGGGACTGTATGGTAAATAATTAGATCTAACATATTGAACACTACTATTTATAATTCTTAACCACGTAATGTCAACTTCTAATTACCTTGAAATGAAAACTTTTGAAAACGTTGTGGAGGAAATGCATGTAACCAGCATTTTCTTCTTTTCCTACCTTTTCTGTTCTTCAACAAATTTGAAATTTCCAATAAATATTTTTGTCTGCAAAAGCTTTGAATTTGGGCAAGTCCAAAATTTTCTTGTTTGGTAAAGAGTTTCTCCTGTCGATAGTAATTTTTGAAAACATTGTGCAAAAAAAAAAGAATTCATTCCTCATGAGCACTTTTACCTCTTCCAATTCTTTTCAGGCTGCAAGTATATACAGCTTTACTGCAACAAAATAGTTTCTTTCGCCGGTAATTAGGCGAGAAAAAGAAAGAAAAAAAGGGTTAAGGAAATTAACTTCTTTAAAATAACAAAATAATGACAAAAACACCTACCCATGACCACACCAACACAGTCTGACGATTGCTGCGTAATAGGGTATTTCATTCCCCTTCTGTCTGTGTTTTTCAATAAACGGGACCCAAGGAGCTTTCAAACATTTTGAATTGAATTCGAAAACTAGCCTTACAATTTTCAAGCCATCGCCGTTCGCAAGCTTTTGATGTGATTGTGGAAATTTGAGCTGCAATTCTTCATAGTGCAAACAGGTTTTCGAAGCACTTTCAATTCCAAGTCTACTTGAGTTCTGCTATCACATGTTTATCCAATTGTCGCTTCGTAACACTCTTCTGTTTCAGTTTTTAGGCGTCCTCGGTGATCTTTCGATGCCATTTTGGGTATCATTGGTATCCTCATTTTCTATATTAATACGAATTGATGCGGGGTAGCAGCGTCTTTCTGCCAATCAATTACGGATTACCTGTCTTAGCCGCATCTGTACGATTTTGGCGATGAAACGCGATGAAACACGAAACCCACCGGAGTGCCCTATCTTTAAGATTCATAATGCAAGTAAACATCGTTATTTTTTTTTTATTTTTAAAAATTTTTTCTTTGGCACTTTCTCGGTAAATGTAGATGTCGACTACCTCTTTCCGTATCTGTTTTTTTAAAGTTACAAATGAATAACTCGTAAAATGTAATGGCAGTTCCAGCAAATCAGAGACACCGATTAGGGCGTATTTATACATGATGTTGGTTGCAGCTTTTGTGCAAGAACTTGAAATGTGGTTCCTAAGGCAAGGTGCCCTCGGCCCCAAGCAGAAATTCACGATAAGAAAACACTAAGACTGCTTTATGAATTGCCGTGAACTTACCTTTGCTTTGATAAGCGCATGTTATACTTTTTGCCCCTTTTTAGACTAAAAAAAAAACAACAACATTTAATGGCATTGGTCTGTAAATAAAATTTTGGATTGATTTAATTAATTCTAATTTCTGCTTGTAAGAGTCATTAACAAGTAACTTTATTAACCTTGAGTAAAACACACATGTAGACTGATTCGGTTTTTTTAATGATTAAAATCTATTTAGACAAAAGAAGTATGAAAGGTTATCTAATCACAAAAACAGGTTCTTTGATTTACATCCATAACAGCACCATATCCAGGTAGGAATTGTATATTTGAAATAAATAAATCTGAGTTTCAGTTTATTTTTGACAATAACTTACAAGCATTACAAACATTCTAATAATGAAAACTCTAATCCCCTAAGCTATCCTTTCTATTTTAGGCAATTTACAGGCAAATGGACTTGCACACTTAACGGGTGAGACAACGGTTGTTACAGAAGACAACTGCGAAAACCGTTTCAAAAAGCTAGGTGCAGAAACTGGATTAACAAACGCTATTTACAAAGGATTAACTTCAACATATTTTCAATATGAGGGAATTAATCTGTATTATCTATGCTGTCAGATAGAGCTACTGAGTATACAGTACAACGAGGAAGAGGGCAAGTATGTCGTAGTAGATTTTGCCCAACCTGGTGATTCTGGCGCTATGGTGACGGTCAAAGAAGACAACACTGACAAGATCGTTGGAATTTTCACAGGAAAGCGCTCAGATAATGTTTACCTAGTTACCCCGATCCAGCCAATCCGTGATCGGCTACAGAAGGACGGCTGGAAAATCTACGGGCAAAGAAACCAGAATAATAATGCCGAGCAAATGGACATATCATAACTGCAACAATTAGTCAGTCTGTTCTTTCCAGAATAACTGATAGTGAAAGATGACATTCTGATTGTAAAGTTTTTCATAACAATCCCATATAATATGCATCTACGTACCGTGGTTTTCTAATTCAAGTTCAACCCCTAGGCTGCCAAATGCGACTCATTGATCTTTTGTGGACAGTGTAGATTAAGATCGGACTGTGCACGTTCTCACTGTGATCTTGAATCTATACTGTCCCAAAAGGAGACATTATTTTCCAAAACAAACACTTTGAAATAGCAATATTTGGGTTCTTACTATCGAATTGAATAAACAATTCAGCTAATCAGCAGGATAAGTCTTAACAGTTAACCCTTTACCTGATATGCCAATTTGAGGCTCTTCCATTTCAGCAGCAAATAAGGATATGATGTCAAAAATATGGACAAAATTTTATTGAGGATACAATATCTAATTGGGTGGAAAACATTGTGGGAAAAGGAGAAATTGCTCGTTACGAGCAATTTCTCCTTTTCCCACAATGTTTTCGAAAGCTCTCTGTTGTTGATACGTCAAAACGAGTATCTATGGAGTAAAGGGTTAAGATAAGCATAATGTATAAGCTAAAGTACTAGGGCTGTTCAATAAATGCTAGGAATTTTGTTGTGAAAACCACATTTCTTGATATTTCAAGCTAAAGATTTGCCTTCAGTAGCAAGAAATATAGAACTTTTGCAGTTTGGGGGGAAAATATACGTAACTGTAGTTACCCGTGTAATTCGCATTGCCGGGCTCCAATTTTCTACTGATCTGAAATACGTTATTTCGTGTACAACGAACATTCGGAATTGAGTAAAATTGGCGACAGTTGTGCACACGGTCAAATTACATCATCTTGTCATTGGTCTGAAAACATTATCGCTGTGTTCCTTCCGGTTAGTGTTATGGCATAGTTTTTACCTCGTCAGTTCTAGGTTGTTTTTGACGCAATCTACGTTTTGAATAGATATTGAACTAGGCGTAACAATCAAGATTTGTGTTTGATTTGGTAAAACACCAAAACAAATTTCTAGAAGAGTTAGGAGTTTACATCTTTAAGTTCCTGTAGTATTACATTTACGAGTATCTACAAATGGTATGACCGATTTAGAATAGAAAGAACTTCACTTGAAGATGATCAATGTAAATGACAGTCCGTTAGCATAGGGGCGTCAGATGAGGACTGTGCGTGACAACTGCCAGTGGGTTACAGTGCGAGGCAAAACTGACAACTTTGGTGTTCTATGCGTCAGTACATCCGGTAACCTGACACAGGATCTAGGAATGTATAAAACAAGCGGGCGATGGGTGTTTGAGGGGACTTGTAGAAGAGATACGCCGATATCTTCACTGACAATGAGATTGACATAATGTTTTCAACTCCAGAGTCCGGCGATGTACGTTTACACGTGTTTTGTAATTTTCCAATGAAAATGTTTTCTCTATGAATTTGTATCCAATCTGGAGGATGTTTAGGGTATAGATTGTTTGATATGTATGCTAACAATGATGTTAAAAAGTTTTCTGGTTTCATTTTTACGACAAAATTCCACGAACTTACGAAAGAGCCCTAGTATTCGTGAGATTACAATGTCAGAATCTTTGTAAATGGATAAATAGTAAAAAACTGTATAATTGTTTTATACAACAGCTCACGCATGTCACAGTTTCCAGTATTTCGCTTGTAAAATGTATTCAGTGCAAGAGTATGATGGTTTGATACGCCGCAATAAGAATCCATATGTTCATATTTTTCTTGACAGTCTTCAGTGATAAAAAAAAATGACTGTCTACTGATTTGGACAGGGAGTTTATTGTCTGTTTTTATGACGCATAAGATCAAACATGTTATTTTTTTATTAGATCAAAACTGTTTTCAAGGGAGGTAATGCATGTAGGTTTTCCAAAATTTTTATAATTGTAATTACGATTCCTTCCACTTTTTCACGTGTTTCAAAACCCTCCCCCCATACACACACCTAACACAGACACGCACTCACTACTCTTTCTATGAAAAGTTGTATTTTAGGTGTTATGGAGTGTGATAAAAACTTTCGCCTTTCACTGAGCCATTTCAGATTTCCTTAACCCTGTACCAAACGACAAAGTTTTAGACTGGTCAAAATTGAAAACACGTGAAGACGACAAAATAGAAATAACTCAAAAATTGAAATTTGTTACCTGCAGGTTAGAAAACATTGTCGGAGGAGGAGAAAATGTTTGTTATCAGCATTTTCTCCTTTTCCCACAATGTTTTCAAAAGGCTTCTATCGCAGGGTCGTAAAAACCAGAGATTGTTTGGGAAAGGGTTAAATGAAATAATGCGTAGCGATATAATGATTTTCATTGAAAAATCAATACTCCTGATTGAATTTAAACACTCTTTATATTGTATATACACAAGAGAAAATAAAAGATACATTGAATAACCGGAAACTTATAATTATGGTGACAAAAAATGAAAATATTCGTGTACCATATCATTTATTTTTAGAAAACGTCTCTCTTACTGATATCATGTGGATTATGATAAATTGATTGATATCATTATGTTATAACCATTTACTCTTTCAGCGCAAAAAATATAAAGTTGAATTCTGAAACTGATAAAAATGCAATTAAAATGGAACTCAAAAAGATTTCCTTGATACAGGCTCGACTACAGAAGCGGACGGTATAGATCTAAGATCGGACTGCATGTTTGGTGCAGTCTGAACTTGTTCTATGCTGTCCACATAAGCCATCGTTTTAGCCTATGGCACTGAAAGGGCTAAATAAAACTTTGCTTTCAATTTAGGATATTTGCAATGTAAATAGTTACATCGCAGTAATGGTTTGCTTTGAAAATAGTAACAGTTTTTCTCACAAACATTTAGGGAAAAGGATTTGTACTTGAATTGCTAAAGATCCTTTTTCGCTTTCTAGCTGAGAAACTGTTTGAATATGTCAGTGTAAATACCTTTTTTTTATTTTCATTGTTATTACTCTATTATTGTTTGTACGGACAATTCGAAATGGCCTAGACGGTAGATTAATGTTCAACACACTTTTTTAGCCATTGTCCAATCTTCTAGCTGTATACTGTTAGAATATGTCGGTGTAAATACCTTTTTTATTGTTATTGTTATTATTCCACTGTTGTTTGTGCGGATAATTTGACATGGCCTTGACTCTAAATCAATGTTCAACACACTTTTTTAGCCAATGTCCAATTTTCTAGCTGAGCTACTGTTAGAATATGTCGGTGTAAATACTTTTTTTTTTATCATTGTTATTACTCTATTATTGTTTGTACGGACAATTTGACATGCCTAGACGGTAAATTAATGTTCAACACACTTTTTTTGCCAGTGTCCAATTTTCTAGCTGTATACTGTTAGAATATGTCGCTGTAAATACTTTTCAATGTCATTGTTATTATTCTACTATTGTTTGTACGGACAATTTGACATGGCCTGGACGCTAAATTAATGTTCAACACACTTTTTTAGCCATTGTCCAATTTTCTAGCTGTATACTGTTAGAATATGTCGGTGTAAATCCTTTTTTTTATTTTTACTGTTATTATTCTACTATTGTTTGTACGGACAATTTGACATAGCCTGGACTCTAAATTAATGTTCAGCACACTTTTTTAGCCAATGTCCAACTTTGTCAAGCTTTGTTTTTTTCCGATACCCTAGTTCATGTTGTGTCTGCAGATGATATCAAATAGAGTCTACATTCATTGCCTCGGCTAATTTTGAGCAAAGCATGTTCACTGCATTGAATTATAACACAGGAAACAGGAAAGCGAAATGACATCACCAAATACTTGGGTTAAAATTGCCCATTCTGTTTCTAACACATGCAAAGTGAATATTGTCGGTTCACTTCCGAAACCTCGTATCTAAAGCTTGCAACAAGATGTAGTTACCAGGTTTTCGTAGTAAACCGACGATATTGTGCGTTTTTAAGTTGTCTGCATGGATATTTATATAAAGCTAACCAATGCACATCTTTTAAACTAGTGTAAATTTCGTATTTTCCCTAACCAGAGGTTTAGATAGTAGACTTCATAGTCTTATGTCTAGATACCTTGGAACTTGGAAGCGAGGTAATCGCTACATGCAAACTGTCTATCTTTAGTTGCCATTTACCAATGAGCATAGGGTATGAGTTGTATATAGATGTTAATATTTTCATTAAGGAACAATTTTTATAAATCCAGGTCATCTCTCTTAAAGGTTTATTGATTGTAATTTTGAAGTATTTTTGCTACTTACACGTTCCTATTTGGAATTTTAGATAGGTTAGAATAACTTCATATATTTTTTTTTCCCCACAATAGTTAGGTTGTTTTCTTTTTTGACATTTTTTGAAGAATTACAAATCTGCACATATTCACAACATGCACGTAAAGTAAACGCATTTTTCTTTGAAAGGATAGAAAACATTTTGGGATTTTTTTCTACTTCAATAAAATGAAGAACAGAAATACAGAATTATTGAATGTCTATGTACTGTTTTTCAGAAACATAAGTACATTTGTACTGAAATTTAATGATAGGTGAAATTTAATGGTAGTTAAAAGATCCAAGATTGAAAAGTACTCTGGTCTCTTTCTTTTTACGCTTTATCTGCGGAGAAAGGATTAGAAGAGTGAGATTATTTGACATACAAAACTAATATGCCTAAAATGATGGATATGCAACTAAAACGTGTCAAAATATTTTTGAAATATACAGTATGAAATGATTCAAAACGGTTTACTGCTTGGAGGTCACGAAAACAAGCCAGACAATTTGGTATAAGATTATTTCATTAATTTGTACGATTTCTTATTGTATTTGCTTCTATATTAACACTGATATAAACAGTTGAAATACTTCTCTTTCTTTTTAATCTTATTGTAAGACAAGAGACTGAATATGATAGCATTTGTCTCACTCTGGCGTTTTAGGCTGTGTATGTTTTGAAATTCAGACGGCGAAAAGTTCATCGGACTGTAAATTCGTGTCTCATCCAGAAAATGGAAAGGACCAGTTTTCTGTTAAAGTTATCAAATTGAAAAATGTCCGATCACCTCATATTGATTTTTGGCGTAATCAGAACTTTTTTCTCCCATTTGCCATCCTATTTCTTGTTCTCGTTCACAATTTTTCTCCTACGAGTTATTCCCATTTCACGATAATCTATAGCAGGATTTAACGCCGTTTTGACAGCGAAGGTCATATCATGGCGGTCAGTGCACCTGCGAATGTGTTTCCTGTTTCTTTTGTTACGGGAGACCACTCCTTCCTGCATGGCATACTCCCGATTTAAATACAATACCTGGCTACTGCGTCAGGGAGATATCTCTTTGGCTCAGTGGTTAGGGTATTGGTCTTGTGTCCGGGAGTTCCGGAGTTCGAATCCCGGACGAGCCCCCATCTTACGAACAAAGTCCGTAACAAAGAAAGAAATGAATAAATGCATGGCAGAAATAAAGGATCAGAGCGGGATTCGAACTCCGAACTCCCGGACGCAAAGCCAGTACCCTAACCACTGAGCCAAAGAGATATCTCTTTGGCTCAGTGGTTAGGGTACTGGCTTTGCGTCCGGGAGTTCGGAGTTCGAATCCCGCTCTGATCCTTTATTTCTGCCATGCATTTATTCATTTCTTTCTTTGTTACGGACTTTGTTCGTAAGACTTTTTGTTTCACTTTCTTTTACAACACTACTGATACAACTTTCTTTCAAAACTATGATTTACTTTCTAACATACATCAAAAGCGAGATTTCTTTCACTTAACCCATTACCACACAATCTCTACTTTTGACGCCCCTGAGAAAGAGGCCTTTTGAAAACATTGTGGGAAAAGGAGAAAATGCTGGTAACCACAATGTTTTCTACCCTTCACAAAACAAATTTGAAATGTTCAGTCACTTTTATTTTGTCGTCTGCAAATGCTTTCAATTTGGACCAGTCTAAAATATTGTCGTTTGGTAATGAGTTAAAACGCAAAACCTCCGTGGATTAGGTTTGTCTGGATACTTAATAATTCCAATCATACCCTGATACGGAATTCCAATGATTTTTAACGCTCGGCAGGCTAACGAGTTAATGTACATCTTTGAGTATCAACTTATTTTACACATTCATTGTCTGTCTGTCTGTCTGTCTGTCTGTCTGTCTGTCTGTCTGTCTGTCTCTCTCTCTCTCTCTGCAATAATCGTGCCTAAGACCAGGCGTCCACTAGGGCCAGGACAATACGCGGATAGCATGCGGACAACAAATTTTATACTCGGCAAAGCTTCCGCGTGTTCCTGATGGCTTTTTATTGTTGTCCTAGATGCTTCAGCCTGATTCGGGGCCTTCCGGATTGGCAATTTTGTCCGCGTCGAAATTTTGATGGAGAGCAAAATTTGGACGCGGAAATGAATTTCCTTACACCTTCGGCATCTTGTCCGCGTTGTCGTCAGGACGTCGTCAGGACATCCCGAGTCTTCCGCATATATTCCAGAAAGCTTCAGCGACGCGGACAGCTTGCGGACACTAGGAGGGATCGATACAGAAGGTTTGCGGAACCTTTCCTGAAAGTCCAGAGCGGTCGCGGTATGCTCTCTGAACAATGAACGCAAAATGTCGCATGACTTTCGTATCTAGGCAACCTACTCCCTTAACATATCAAAATTAGTGCTCTGTCACTTGCAGTTCGACTTTCACCAGGGTGGACGTGTTTTTAATCTCTCCTGCACACAATGTGCGGAGAAAAAAAAGAAAAAAAAAAGTCGACCATGAGAAAAAACAGTCGACTGAAGTTTGTGGTCATTTTAATCCTTGTTTGTCTAGAGCGACGTTATTTTCTCCGATACACTGCAAATTTGTCGATGTCAGTCTATGGAACAAGAGATCCAAGCGCTCTAACATAAACCATGAATGCAACTTCTGCATTTCCGTACCGTCTCCGCCTAGTGCCATGCACTGAAACTGGTTGTCCCAAACGTTTCCTGGTGTAATCCTAAACGTGTCCGCGTTGTCCTGAAACGATCAGCTTTCACGCCTGAACTTTCGGAACTATTCCGGATTGTTTACGCGGACAATCCTAAGTATGCCAGCAAGAAGTCCGCGGACGGTCCGAGGATAAATACATTTCTGTACGGAATCGATGTTTTCTCACAGGAAGGTATGCCGAAATCAATTTATATTTACCGCGAAGCTTCCTTGCCCCCTCCGCGTCCTAGTGGACGCCAGGCATCAGTGACTGTGGTTTATCTATACATGTTCATATACATATTATATGTTTACGTCCAAAAGGAGCGATATACTTTTCATAGACGATAAATGTAAAATAGATAAGAAAAAACAAGGTTTGATCTATGGTAAATTGAAAACATGATGGTTTCAAGAACAAACTGCTATGAGTAAATTTAATTAAATCTTAAGTTACTGAGGTCCTTACACGATCAATAAAAAATGTAAGTATCCTGAACTCATATGTCCGCCATTTGAGTTTGCAACAAAAGGACGGCACACAATCTGCGCTATGGCGTTCCAGTCTTCCACCTTGTAACGCTTAAGTTGAGCCAAATTTGTCGGGCGTCGTCGACGACTAGCTCTGCGATCTAACATTTCCAAAGGGTGCTCTATTTGTGACAGGTCTGAGTTCTTTGATTTCCGGGAAGGACACTAAAGTGGTGTTGCTGTGACATCCGGCATTCTGCTGCTGATATAAATTCAACTCCTGGTGAATGTTCATCAACGGAACGACAACAAGTGCTAGTATCTCGCCTCGATACCACATTCCAGTCAGATACCCTCTGTTATTTCATGCTTTCCGGTGGGATATCGAGAAATAGCAGTGAAAATATTTTTCGATCTTACACCAGTGAAAATACCGATTTTCACGTTCTTGTTGCCTAGGTAAATTGCGCGTGCCTAACAACCAGATGGGAAATGTGACGTCATATACCTTACATTTCTCGCGCTTGACGTCACGTTGCTATGCGGAAGGGGTACGCCACGGGGAATGAGGGAAAAGAATTGTACTGAATTTTGATAAAGCTCCTCCCAGAAAGGGTTAAAAGCATAAAATAAATAGAATATTTGTTTTTTTCGGTGAAAGATCGAAATTTATTTCATCTCGTGAACACCATCGGTAATATTTTCACTCGTGGCTGCGCCACTCGTGAAAATATTACCGATGGTGTCCACTCGATGAAATAAATTTCGATCTTACACCGAAAAAAACAAATATCCTCTATCTATTAACCTGGCTTGAACATGGTTGAAGGAAACTATGTACTACCCAGACCATAACTGCTACCTCAATACCTGTCCAATTTAGGTTTGAAAATCGCTACCCTGTCAACTGTAGACCCAGTGTCGTCCGTCAACTCGATCAAACTGGAAACAAGATTCATCCGTGAACAGCATCGTGTTCCACTGATTTTGAGTCCAACTCGAGTGACCGACCTCGAACCAAATGCAGTCTGAACATTGCGTTTGTGTCGAGGTGTAAATTTGATGCTATTATATGGCTTGCAATACGCGTAAAGGGACATTCAGACGTTTGCGTAAAGTGTCGTCTCGGATCAGCCTGCGCAGTCCGCGCAGGCTAATCCGAGACGGCTCTTTACGACTTACATTCGATTCTGTCAAACAGTAAACTTACGCAAAACAGGAAATAAGACAAGAACGGAAAGTATCGTCTCGGGTTATCCTGCGCGGAATGCGCAAGCTGATCCGAAAGTCTCTTTTCTTTTCGCATGTTTCAGACCGATTATGGAAGCTAAGTAAAGTCATCAATTACATTTCCAGTGATGTTTTCACGTCACCATGGACAAGGCAAGCGTTTGAGGTCGTCACAAACCTCTAGCTTTTACCTATGTGAACCATCACGCAAAAAGGGACAATCTTGGAATTCCATTCATCAATTAGATGAAAACAGACCAAAGATACTGCAAGTGTAATGCAGAGAAATTACCCTCCCCTACAAAAAAGACCCATGGGGCAATTCTCTACGCAGAGGAAAGACCCGGGTCATTATTCTACATAGAAAAATGACGAGGGTCATTTTTCTACGTAGAATAATGACCCGGGTCATTCCTCTGCGTAGAGTAATAACTTCTGGGGTCATTTCTCTACGTAGAAAAATGACCCGTGTCATATTGTAGGGGGAAGGTCATTTATTTGCATTACACAGGCCATTTTAGGTTGATACTTCAAAAAATGATCGCAGTAGCCAGATTGCCCCTTTTGCGTGACGGGTCACATAACTGTACTTCTTATGTAAAAAGTTGAAAAAGGATAGGATAGGACAAAATATCCCAAGATCTCTTCTAAAGAATCCTCTCCTCAATCTCCCAACTCTACTCGTAATTTAAATTTCGTGCGTTCCTCAAATGAATAACAAGAGTCTATGTGCAAAGGGAAACGAGTCGAATTAGTTAAAATATATGGTCATCGGTAAAGTTATCTTTCTTTTAGATAGTAAACCTTAAAGTAAGTTACCGGTTTACACTATGCCCAGTAAGAGACAAACGGGAGTGAAATTCAATTTTTATTTTACTTTTTAGGGGCAAATATTATTTTATGCATCCCACTTATTTTGTCATGTGAAGCATGCTTTCAGTATAAACTTTCTCAACGGTGTTCTTCCTGTGGTAAAAAGCGGTAAATAATGACCTTTACAACCTTCGTTGAAACAACTCTGTAGTTACTGGGTTTTCGAAGTAAACCGACGGTATATGAATCTTTGAAGCCGATAGTAAAATTATTTTTATTCTATTCTAATGTAATAGGGGTACCTCATTATGTGACAATATAGATCTAAGATCAGATCTCGCCTTTGGCGCGGTCTGATCTTGATCTACACTGTCCACAAAGATCCTTGAATAGCACATAACAGCCTAAGGGTTACACATTACCAAAGTACTTATTAGTTTACTAAATAGAACAGAACACAACTTTACTTACACACAAGAATTTACAAAATACAGTTACGGAAATATAAAAAATAGTACAAAAAAGTGTAGAGATAGTATGCGAGGCATGCTCTGACAAAAGGGGGCTTAATGCCGGCATATACACGTACGTGATGCAGGATAGCAAGCAAGTCATTACATTATCATTGATCCGTAAATTCATTTTTCTAGCAGTCAACAAAATCATGTGGTAAACGGATCCTTTGACATACAAAAAAATGACCAAAAGCGGAAAGTATCGGCCTAAGTCAGCCTGCAGATGCATTAGACCCCCTTTCAATAGAGCGTGACCCATATATGATTCTTTGCATACGTTTCAGACAGTCAAGGTACATAGGAAATGGTAACACCTGCATTATACATGTACCTGTTTGCTTTTCTCAGGAGGAAAGGGTTAAAAACATAGAGGCAAAAGTCGAAAATATCACAATGAAGTAGAAATCACCCATTATGGGCAACTTCTTCTTATGCCACAACGCTCCCAGTGTAAGCCCTGCTCTAAAGAGGCATAAACATAAAGATATACATTTTTGGAAGCAATTTTCACCGACTTTAAAAAAGAATGTTGAAAACAAGGAAAGAAAAATTAATGAAAAAATCGTAGTAAAAACAGATATGACCCATTATAAGGAATTTTCCTTTTGTAACAATGTTTTGAGGTATGACCATCTAGTGCTAGTGCAACATAGGACAAAATTTCTAATTATTTGATAAATAAGGATTTATACTGATATAATAGGCCTACTTTGGCACATTTCTAAGCAGCAGTAAATTCTTTAGATATGCCGGTATCTTGAAAATATTTTGTTGATAATTTTGTTAGTTTCCTGAAAAGCGAGGTAATCATTATCTCCCTTTGTAATGAGATAATAGTGGTTTTAGATATATAAATGATAATTCTAAGAAGGAAAAAAAATAGGAAGAAGTAGCTCGGTAAAGTTGTACGACGATACTCATTTTTAATCAAAGTAAATTTTGTAAGGTAATATCACGGTGGAAATAGCTATTTTTAATTAGGTGGGTACTGCCTTAATGTAAACCCCATTCCGCAGGGACATAAACATGACATACACGCCAGACAAGATCTTCGCGAGCCAAAGTTACCTTGGCTGATTGAGCCCAATTTCGAGATTCCTGTGATGCGCTCTCTATTGGATGCTGGTTATTATCCCCTTTTACATCATATTTCTAAAAGCCAATGAAATATCGTTTTACAAACCACTTACGAATACACATGAAGCGATAAGCAGACATCCACGTGGGTTTCCATGTTTACCTTCTACTCGAAAGGTAGCGACCTTGTTCTATTTTTATCAAAAGATGAAATGCTACGAGCGATTTCATTGGTTGCAGTTAGAGCTGGCTGCATCCAATGAAAAGGCGGATCGGGGGAATGTAAAAATCAAGCTCGATCCGCCAAGGGTAGAGTAGCGTGGTGAATTTTCAGCCTTGGCTTGTGAAGATGGTCAGACACTATCGTAAGGCATTTTTGAATATTTCCATAAAAGGACGAATCACCCGTTATGAGCAATATATCATTTGTCAAATGTTTTTGATGAAAGCTCTTTCCTATAGAGGCTGAACCTGCCATAAATACAATGTCAAAATTTGCAAAAATCAGAATACTGAACGCATTTGCAGACGAAAAGACGACAAAATACTCATAACTCAAAAAGTGAAATTTGTTTCCAGCAGGACAGAAAACATTGTGGAAAAAGGAGAAAATGCTATTTAACAGCATTTTCTCTTTTTCCAACAATATTTCCAGAAGGCTTCTACTTCAAGGTCGTAAAACCAGGAATTGATTGGTAAATGTTTAACATGCCATACATCTTTGAAAAATTATTTTTATAAATATCGAAAGAAACGTGACCCATCGCGCTAACAGGGACCTTCTCTAAACTGCGCAAAGTGTTAACCCTAATCAGACTGCCCAAATCGCGCAGGCTTACCAGGGTTTACCCTTTTCGCTTTAATGACATTTTCTGTATGAAAAGTGGTCATTGTACTTTGTTATACAATTATTTACAATCATTTTTGAATTATCAACTTAAACTGACCTGCACTATTATTGATATGCTTTCATCTAATTGATGTACAGAATTACCAGATGGTCCATCATTGTATGATAGGTCACAAATGTTAAAAATATTCAAAGAAACCTTGACATAAAATAAAAAAAATGGACCTAAGAATAGACAACCTGTTCTTTGCAGTCTGGTCTTGATCTTTGCCGTCTGCAAAAGCCGATCTTTCGCCAATTGGCGCTGTCAGGGTAAAACAAAAACATATATTTAAAGCATAATCAGCATGAAATAGATAGGAAGATGTCCTTGTACTTTGCTCAAGTGATCAACAGTCATTCTAAAAAAGAAAGCACACTTTTTCGTGCTACATTCTGAACCCATCTGATCTAGAATTCATATTTAAAGATACCTCCTTACTCGTTTTCAGCCCAGTTTATCAACCAATTCCATCTTTATCTTTTAAAAGTATAACAATTCTTGTATCTTCATACCAATTGTGGTTTCTGACAATTTCAAGATGGCACGGATAGACCCATAGAAAATGAATATTATCCCCTTGGCAGCTATTATGATGTTGTTTCCGGTTTTGAATCGAACACAAACGAGTTTCTGTATCGGTTACACCTCACACATTTATTTTTTACTTCTGTTTCTCTCGACGAAGACGGTTTAATTTAGGTTTAAAGCAATTTATGGTGTATTTTTCTTTGGCTAACCTGGCTAAAATATCTTCGGAGTTTACTTTCTAGAAAGAGAATATTTTAAATTTTAATTAATCTTTACTGCATAAGTCTTAGTGTTGGCGAAGTGGAATTTGTCTGGTGGTGGAATCTCTTATTTGTTGTGCATGGATTGTTCAACGGGTTCTTAGTTTGTCACCTGTTTGGCAAATGTGGTACTCTCCACAACCATTGCACGTGATAATATATATCAAATTTTGTACATCACAGGTCATGTATGCATTCACTTGAAATACTTTTCCATTGAAGTTGTATGAGCTACCATTTTGTATATATAGACATAGGCTGCAATTTGGACGCCCACATTTTGTGACTTTTCTCTGGGCTGTGCTATTTTCTGTGAATTTTGCGCGCGTTAATAACTTCTTGGCGGTTGTGTTTTACTTTTTATTAATTTGGTTCCATTTAACGCGTCTTTCATTTTATCATCAGAATATAGAATGTGTAAGTTATTTGTGAATATGCCAAACATTTCTACATTATTTGGGTTGAAAGTCGAAACATAGTATGGTATTTTCTTTGGAATGGGTCTTAACTTGCATTAGAGTATCCCTTGGGATATTAAAAGCCTTATTTATACCTGATTCGATTAGTGATATCGGGTATTTTCTTGAGATTAGTGAGTTGGTGTTTAAGTTCTTGTAGTCGTTTCATTCTGAGTTCTGAATCAGAAACAGTTGTGCGGGCAAGATTTATGGAATACTGTTCTTTGTGTATTTGAAATGACAAGAAAAATAATTTAGATATTGTTTGGTGTCGGTTTCTTTAAAATACATGTACATGTATATGTCTGTAATTATTTTTGTATGTTTTTTTATTATCAGAACATCAAGGAACGAGAGAGATTTTTCACTTGTTTCCATGGTGAATTTGATATCTTGGTGAAGGCTATTCAGAAGGTCAAAAAAGAGGCTTAGATCTTGTCTGGATTTTGTCCAGAAGACAAAGCAATCATCCAGAATTTTTCTTTATATAAAAACACGACTTGCCCAAGAACAACTAAGTCCTACACAGAGAATGAAAAACCAACTTAATTGAACGAATTAAAATTTCATAATCCATTTTCACAAAATTTTGTGCCACAAAGGAATATGATATTTAAAATGATGTAAGCAGAAAAAAGGAATGATGCTGGGTATGACAGAAGGAATGGTACGGTATACTATGAGTTACGTAGGACCCACCTGAGGGAGGATGTATATACATGTATGGGTTTGCATACAAAACAGAAGGTGATATCTGCCAGCGTGTAGAAAAAAAGCCCGGAAAACTGTTCTATCAGTGAAATGTTCTTTCAGTGAAATGTTGTAAGTGCAAGGCCCGTAAATCCGTGAAAAAGCAATGGAGCGGGACAAATTTCGAACTTGATCTGTAAGTCATGGTGGTTGACTTACACAGGAAAGACTAGTGCTGTCACTGAATGTGACTTAATACCTCCCCCACCAGCGCTTTGACAGAAAAAGTATCAAGTTCAAGGGGAGATAATTCCTCAACCAGGGGGAGTTGACACTTGAAAATTGCGTATTGCAAATCTTCAATATAATTATGATCAATATAAGTGCAAACTTGGAGGAGTTTGCGACACAAAATTGCTGGTATTTTGTACACACACGGACACACGGACGGACAACCGATGGACGGACAAACAGGCTGATTCCAGTATACTCCCGAAAATATTCGTTTTGCGGGGGTATAATGAGGTGAATATGTACGAAGTTTTAGAAAATATGTTTGGAAAACTGTTTTGTCAGTGAAAATTTCTAAGTCCAAGGCCTGGAAATCCGTAAAAAAGCAGTGGAGCGGAACAAAACTGGAACTTGATCTGCTAATCATGGTGGTTGACTTACACACCAAAAACGAAGTGAATCTTTACCAGGGTTTAGAAAAAAACGCGTCGAAAAGTGTTTTATCAGTGAAAATTTCAAAGTCCGAGGTCCGAAACTCTGTGAAAAATCAGTGGAGCGGAGCGAAAGTTGAACTTGATCTGTAAGTGATACTGGTTGACCTACAGAGCGGAAATCAGATCAATATCTGCCATCGTTTAGAAGAAAACAGTCCGGAAAACTGTTTTTCTGTAAAAATTCCAAGGCCCGTAATTTCGTTAAAAATCAGTGGACCGGAACAAAAGTCGAATTTGATTTGTAAGTCATGGTGGTTGACTTATCAAACATCTGCTCAATATCTGCCAGCCTTTAGAAAAAATCTAGAAAACTGATTGGCCGGACTGACGGACAGACTGACAGACGGAGGGAGTGCAAACCTAAAGTCCCATCCGGCTTCGCCGGTAGGGGACTAACAAAGTTTGGAAACATGTCACAATCAAACGCAAGTATCTTTTGTATTCCATCATCGAAGACTATTATCCATCGACACTCCAAAATAAGGGCGAATTGTGAAATATAAGAGAAGCCGATACAGAAACAAGTTACATGTTAATACAATACATACACTTGCTCTTATTCTAATACAGCTTTTTAACCGCATTTTGACAACTGGTACTATTTCATACCAGAGGTCAGAAAGCATTTTCTACTCACTACATGAAACAAAGGACATTAATGATCCGGACTACTAAAGTGGGACCTCTCTTTTCAACGCGTTTTTTATTATTTGTCATCAATTTATGTTCTCTCATTTATGCCTAAATTCAATTCTTGGCTATCTACTTATTTTTCTTACCTGCTTTACTCGTAAGTCTTTCTCCATATTCTCTTCAAAGGCTTTAAAAAGTCAAAAGCCATTTGTCAGAGTCGCGATATTAAATCGTCAGATGAAACCCGAGATCATGTAGGGACTCTCTCTGTGTATGTGTGTGTGTGGTTGTGTGTGTGTATATATATATATCACTAAAAAGGTGTAATTCAGTTATTGAAACAGTTTTTGTGGCACTTGTCGAAGACAGTGCAACTATGAGATCAATAATGATGTTCAAAATTGAATTTTGAAGACCATATATTGTATTTTGTGCAAAACCGAGTAAAATAAACCCAATTTAACTCAAATTTTCTAGACAAATGAGTTTTTCAATGGCACTTAGGCACAGAATTGGGAATGGCGTATTGAAATAAACTGCAATATGCCATCGTTCGTGGATATACTCCTTTTTGATTAAAAATAGCTTTATCTCTTATTAGCCTTCTATTGGTGCAATGATATGCACAAAATTTGTCTTCTGACCGCTTTGATTCCGGGGTTTTTCGTTCCAAAACTAGTTCGTCCCTGGGCTTGATCGTCCCATGATTGCACGCTACTTATTTGAATGTGCATAAATATTTACAGGAAGAAAACGTTTTTGTAATATTTGGAATTAGATCCTGACTGCCAAAGACATCTTAAAATCGTAGTATTCAGGTATAAACTTAACTGAATTCAATATATTTACATGGCTTCTCTTCCCATCATACATCATTCCGTCAAGGGACGTTACTCCTGACTCCTCTTGAAAGATGATAGGGAGATCACCAATACACAAATGAATCTAACTTAATCTCCCTTTAACCAAAGAGACGTATTAATTTGCTCAGGAGTTTGATTTTCAAATTAATTTTTAAGTAATATTTGTCTTTTTTTAAAGCTCACTTGAGCAGGAAATGCTAAGGTGAGGTATTGTGATAGGTCATTGTCGGCGTCCATCTTTTCGTCTATCCACAAGTCCTTTAAACATCTTCTTCTCCTAAACCGCTGGGCCAATCTTGATGAAACTTGACAGGGATGTTTCTTGGTTAAAGCTCTACCAAACTTATGCAAGAGATTGAATTCCACCCATAACTCTGAAAGCCATTGCAACAAGTAGGAAAATAAATAACAAAGCATTTGAAAATCTTCTTCTCTGAAACTAGAAGGCGTAGAGCTTTGAAATTTGGTATGTAGCAATGCCTCGTAGACCTCTACCAAATGTGTTCATATGATGCCCCTGGGGTCAAAACTGGCCCCGCCCCGGGGGTCACAAGTTTGAAACATAGGAGCAAAGGAGGAAAACTTCAAAGTTCTTCTCTGAAACTAGAAGGCGTACAGCTTTGATATTTGGTATGTAGCATCTCCTAGTAGTCGTCTACCAAGATTGTTCATATGATGTCCCTGGGGTCAAAACTGGCCCCGCCCCGGGGGTCACAAGTTTGTATGATAGGAACAAAGGAGGAAAACTTTAAAATTCTTCTTCTCTGAAACTAGAAGGCGCAGAGCTTTGATATTTTGGTATGTAGCCTTTACTATTGGACGTCTGCCAAGATTGTTCATATGATGCCCCTGGGGTCAAAACTGGCCCATACCTCGGGGGTCACAAGTTTGTATGATAGTAACAAAGAAGGAAAACTTTAAAAATCTTCTTCTCTGAAACTAGAAGGCGCAGAGCTTTGATATTCGGCATGTAGCATCTCCTAGTGGACGTCTACCAAGATTGTTCATATGATGCCCCTGGGGTCAAAACTGTCCCCGCCCCAGGGGTCACAAGTTTGAAACATATAAACAAAGGAGGAAAATTTCAAAATTCTTCTCTGAAACTTGAAGGTGTAGAGCTTTGATATCTAGCATCTAGCATCTCCTAGATTTTGTTCATATGATGCCCCTGGGGTCAAAACTAGCCCCGCCCCAGTGGTCACAAGTTCGAACATAGGAACAAAGAAGGAAAATCTTAAAATTCTTCTTCTCTGAAACTTGATGGTGTAGAGCTTTGATATTTACCATCTAGCATCTCCTAGTTAACCTCTACCAATTCTGTTCATGTGATGCCATTGGGGTCAAAACTGGTACAGCCCCAGCGGTCACAAATTCGAATATAGGAACAATGAAGGAACACTTTAAAATTCTTCTTTTCTAAAACTGAAAACCATAGAGCTTTGGTATTTGGTATGCAGTGAACCCGTTCTAAGTTTGTTAGCCCAGCTGAGCATAACGTGTTCAGTCAGTTCAAAATGGGGTCTCCTAGGGTCATAAACTAAGTCTCAAGATCAATTTAAAGTAATACTTTATGGGCATTTGAGAGGTTACATTTTTTTTGCTCAACTTACTTGAAATCCGTCAGAATGTTTGTCTTGATAAAATCTAGAATGAGTTCAAATTTGGGTCATCTGGGATTATAATCTAGGTCACTGGGTCAAATTAAAGAAATTCCTAGTGGGTGCTCTAGAGGCTATATTTCTTGCTCAACTGACTTAAAAAAATGGCAAGAATTTTTGTAGTGATGAAATGTTGGGTGAGTTTGAAATTGGGTCATCAGGGGTCACGAACAAGATCACTTGGTCGAGTTCAAGAAATACCTTGTGGGCACTCTAGAGGCCACATTTATTGCTCAATTACCTCTACAACTGTTCAGAATGTTTGTCTTGATACGTTTTTTGATGAGTTTTAAATTGGCTCAGGTCTGGTGATAAATTAGATAATTACATGTAGGTCAATGTAAGGAAATTCCTTGTGGATGCTCTAAAGATCACATTTTACGCTCGATTGACCGGACAACTGGTCAGAAATTGAATTACGCACGAGGAGTGAATTTCGCCTATTGTCTCAAGTGAGCAAACCAGGGCCATTATGGCCCTCTTGTTTTCAAATTATTAGATACACACAGTGGCTTCCTTGACAAAAGAGGAGCTTTGTAACATGAACTTACGTCTTTGTAGGCTGATGCAGTAGATTTTTTAATGAAACAGAAAGGAAACTTCATTGTTTCTTCAGAAGTTTGAACTTTGCGCTACCCATCGTTTTAATGTACATAAAGACTAATTTGATGTGTAAAAAATGCGATAGTTAAGGTAAGACCCGTGTGATGGAAAACAGGTATTTCCACTAAAATATCATCCTGCAAAATTAGCTATAATTAAAAATGAGTATTATTGAACTTCTTTCACCAATTCATTTTTTTTCCATTTTTTCCTTCTTTGAATTATAATTTATAAATCTAAAACCACTATATTCTCAATTCAAAAAGAGATAATAATTACCTCCCTTTTCAGAAAACTAACAAAAAAATAAAAAAATAATATCAAGATAGACATAAACAGAATTTCTGATCCGTTAGAAATGTACAAAATATTATTTCTGCATAAATCCTTATTCATCCTTATTTATCAACCAATTAGAATTTTAACCGGAAGTGCATTACACAGGTCTTACCTTAAGATAAATAGCATGGCAGGATCGTTACAGGGATAGTCACGGCATTTTAAAGTATCAAAACTGCTTCATTAATGACCGGTAGTATTTGAATGTTATTTGACGTGGAGATGTTGAAAGTTGGGATTTAAGATTAAATTTGCTTGTTGAGTAGGGCACACTTGGTTAAAGTTGGCCAAAGATCACCCCTAATATTAGCGACATTTTCTTTTTTTGCTTTCAACCGCTTCCAAGCAAGCTGTATATGACCGCTTTGTAAAGATCAGGTGAGAAACGTACTTCTGATGTACTTTATGACATGATTTTCGATAACTACGGTGGCACTGAGGTGACACGTGGATTTTTTTCAATAGTTCCCACGAGATAATAATTTTTTTTTTTTTGTAAAATAAAATGCAAAAGACAAAATTCGTTTTCGCGAGTTTTTTATTATTATCATTTTTTTAATAAAAACAAAGCAAAAAGCAAAATTCGTTTTCCCGAGTTTTTTTACTTGTTATACGCCCGTCGATAACGGGACGTATTATGGGATCACCCGTGGCGGGCGGGCAGGCGGCGTCCAGTTCTTTGTCCGAAGCATATCTCCAAAACTATTCTAGCTAGGGTTATGAAATTTTATGGGTAGATAGATCTCACAGAGGGGGAGTGCAGTGCACAGGAATCATAACTCTTGCTCGCTTAATTTTTCAGTCATTGCCCTTCGTTGTTTTTCATACTTGAATTTTTGTCCAGAGCATATCTCCAAAACTATACTAGCTAGAATTATGAAATTTCATGGATGGATAGATCTCATCAAGGGGGAGTGCAAGGCGCAGGAATCATAACTCTTGCCGGCTTAATTTTTGAGTAATTGCCCTTTGTTGTTTTCATTCTTGAATTTTGTCCGGTAATTATCTCCAAAACTATACTAGCTAGGGTTATGAAATTTCATGGGTGGATAGAATAACTCTTGCTTGCTTAATGTTTTAGTTATTGCCCTTTGTTGTTTTTAATACTTGAATTTTGTCCGGAGCATTTCTCCAAAACTATACTAGCTAGGGTTATGAAATTTCATGGGTGGATAGATCTCACCGAGGGGGAGTGCAGTGCACAGAAATCATAACTCTTGCTTGCTTAACTTTTGAGTTATTGCCCTTTGTTTTTTTTAATACTTGATTTTTTTTCCGGTGAATCTCTCCAAAACTATACTAGTTAGAGTTATGAAATTTCAAAGGGTGGATAGATCTCATGAAGGGGGCAGTGTAGTGCACAGGAATCATAACTCTTACTCGCTTAATTTTTGAGTTATTGCCCTTTGTTGTTTTTCATACTTGAATTTTGTCCGGAGCATATCTCCAAATCTGTACTAGCTAGGGTTATGAAATTTCATGGGTGGATAGATCACATCAAGAGGGAGTGCAGTGCACAGGAATCATTTTTCTTGCTCGCTCAATTTTTGAGTTAGTGCCCTTTGTCTTTTTTCATACTTGAATTTTGTCCGATGCATGCCCCAGCTTTACAACTTGGGGTAAGACGGGCGTATCTTGCGACAATTTGCCGCTCTTGTTTTTAATAAAAGAAAATCTAAAAACTAAATATTATCTCGAGTTAATCAGCCAATCAAAGTCATCCATTATGGCGTTCGAACGATATAGGAAGGCGTGGTAACGACATATTCATCCAATCAGATTCTCCAAAATAATTCAAATTTTCCTATTTGTGTTGTATACATATAGCCATATTATCTTTCTACTGAATTTACAGCCGTGTGTGCTTAGTCCAAATGGTTTCAGGTTATAATAGGTGTCTATATGCCTGATAAAATTAGGCCCGGGAGCGCTGTCCGTCTGTGTAATGAATCATTTGCATGTTCTCTGTTCTATGCCTGCCGAATTGAAAGTAAATGTGAGCCATGCTATGTGAAAAGGGGGCTTAATGCATTTTGCTATCTTTAAATTTTCTGCATGTCAAAGGACATTGTACATTAAGGCTCTATCAGTTGTTTGACACAATGGATGTTATAGATCCAACATTTGGCTATGTCTGTAAAAAGAGGGCTTGATGCATCTCCGTGATCCATGATACCAAGGAGGACATCACCTAGTTGTGGATCTATAACATCCATTGTGTCAAACAACTGATAGAGTCTAGAACGGACATTTTCTGCTCTGTTAAAAGGGGGCTTAATTTCCCTATAAACAGTATCGATTCAGGTCAGCCTGCACAGTCAGCGCAGACTGACCTGTGCCGAAACTTTTCATTATCGGTCAACTTTCTGTATGCCCAAGGACCAGTCTACCTATGATTTAGTTTTTTTAAAGTGGATATTAGGGATCCACAAGAATGTGATTGCTTCCTTGGTCCCATGGCACCACGGTACCATGGATCACGGAAATGCATTAAGCTCCCCCCCCCCCCCCTTGTCAGAGCATGGCTCATTTGTCAACGACTGGTCTGGTGCGTGTTTCTATTCCCGTGGTATTGCGAAAAGTTCTTTGAGAATAGTCTTGCAGACCAGCTTCCATAAAAAGCAGCCTTTTGACCAAAAAAGAAGGTACCAAAAACAAATCATTACTATTTTCACAAATCTCCAACAGATTTGAGTGATAGCAGCAAAGGGCCTCGTTAATATCACAATGGGTAACCTCTTGCTTCCCCGTTGTCATCTAACAAGATAAAGTGACGATAGTACACTGAAACGAACTTCTAAACGGCCACTTTTAAGCTGTAATTTCCCATTGACGTTTTTTCGCGTCCGCTGCCTATAAAAGGGACGGGTTATTTGCTTTCATTTTTTGCAGAATAATCGCCCGTTCTGAAAACATACCTGAGCCAAATTGTGAAGAGAATTCATTTAATTTTATCGCAGAAGAAACTTATTCTTCGTCCATTCATTCAACATTGTAAATTGAAATATCAATTTTTTAAAACTTCATGCTTGTTTTTTCGGATAACGTTTCTTTCACAGAGAATGATTTTCCTGTTTTTTTCTTATTGCTTACAGATGTTCAGTATTTTATGCTTCTCTCTTTTAAAGTGTTTTGACTGGTAGACACCACGCAAGCGCAAGCAACTAGTTTTCTTTTTTTCGAAAAAGGGAGTTCTTCTGTTGGCAAAACTGGAATCTTTTCACCACAAAACTATGCATTGAATCTACGCAGTACGGGAAACTTTTCAAGGCATAAATGTTGAAAAATGAACGGTGAATCAACATTTATATGGGATTATATGATAGTTTGACACCAACTTGACATGTAAATAAACAAGGGCGCCTTTCCTAACTTGTCAGTTTTTCACATTTTGGGTTCGAAAAGGACATGTACATTTTGAGAAAACCAGATACGTTACCATACACATACCCTTTTAACACTATATCAGTATGGTAATACAATGTTTTTTTTTATCGCAAATGCTATACGTGAACCTGACAGCGAGATACCGCAGTGCCATTTAAGACAATTTGATAATGGCAAAGCAGAACAGACCCATCATACAAGGATGGGAACTAAATCACTGCAATTGACATCTAGAAAAATCTATTATAACCAAAAGTATTTTTCTAAATTGTGTCAAGGAAAGCCATGATGTGCGGCACCTCTGTTCCTTTCGTGACAATATTTACTTATCCTTTCCACAAAAATTAAGTGTTTTATCAAAATATACATGTGCAACACTGTTAAAATGACATGTAAATTGACTGAGTAACGTATCTGGTCATAAAATCGTGGATCAGATATCTGGTAAGCATTGCATGTTTGAGCTATCATACATATGCATGTGCTTTTACTTTACTAAAGCCTATCAAAAACAGTAAAATATGGAGTAACTGAGATGGTTGCTTTATTGAAAAATTCAAAAAGAAACAGTAAATTAAAACAGTTTGAACTGTACTTTATGGCCAGATCCCCCTTTCCTGTGTTACTTTAACTATGCAAGGCAAAATTGAATGCTGGTAGACTTTAAAACATTTCATAACAGTCTTTATATGTAACGAATACCATTTTCGAACTAAAACATTGGGCCTTTTGAATTTCCGACCTTGTGTTTCCCATTCCCTGCAAACATCATGGAAGTGTGTTAGTCAAATGTATTAGACATTATATAATATACATTTCTAGTACTGTTATACATGTAGTATGCTTAACCATTAGGCATGAAAGCTAATCACATGCTTGGTGCAATGCAGTTGTAACTTGATCTGTATATAATATGGAGATCTCGTCACAAATGTATTGCATGAACCGGCCGAATTACTGCGGCATACATGTACATTCAGACATGCATACTGTATAATTACCAATCATACACCACAATTCTATTTCATGCCGATGTAATAAAAAGTGTGCTTGACAAACGTGTGAAAGGGTCCATGGAGCAGGTTAGCACCGTGGTTTACACTGTTTACAAACACCTATTGGAAAAATGAGACTATACAAAGGGATCAGATACGTTTCCATTCTCGACCAGATACGTTACCATTGTTTCTACAGGAAAGTATTACAGACTGATATGCGAAAAATATTATTGAAGTTGTATTTTCTGACAAGCTAAATATAATCGTTTACTAAAATCAACAGAAAACTTGACTAAATGCGTCGATGATTGGTAAAACGGACAAAATTACAACATGCCTTTTATGTAAAGGTTGATTACAATGGATTATACTTGATTACATGACAGAGAAAAAAGCGAGAACATTGGATTCATTTCCAGGAGAGAAAATGAGGCATATGACGTAGTTTGAGTACAATGACGTTAATAAGAAAGTGCGAAAAGCGGTCCTAACATCAGAGTTAAAATGTCACAGTAACGTATCTGGTTGGGTCACGTATCTGGTCCGAAAAACGGTTTTCAGTGCACATTTTCTTAATATTGAACATTAGTCAACCCAATTGCAATTAATAGTTACACTTTTCAGGCTAAGTTATAAGGCATACGTTTAAGTTGTTACATTGATTTCATATCGTCCGAAATAAGAACTAATTTTGGTAACGTATCTGTTTATTTTTAGCGTAACATGTCAGCACAGAGGACTCATGACCATGGGGAATTTTTGTTATAGATCCAGCTTATCCACATTTTTTTATGTTGATACAAGCATATATTATTGTTTACAATTACTAACATATTACTTCCCCATTCCATCTGTATCGATCTTTTTTCCTTGCACCTTTTGGCTGTAACGTATCTGTTCTGATTTTGGTGACATCCCCTTTGTGAAAATGGCCAAGGCATTTGACCATTGTCGGTGTAATTTTATTCTTATGTTTATACAATGTTTGTAGAAACGAAACAATGTGTAAATTGTGTTGCCATATGTGAAAATAAAATAATGTACATACTCGATACAGCAATGGTGCGCTGGCGACAGGTAAAATCACTAGGGATAGGGGTATATTAGGTCATACAGCTTGGTTATTATGTTGTTTCCGATAATTTTTAAGGTTTTATGTGATGACTTGAATGTTGTCTTATTTGGAAAATATGTTTAAACATGATTTTTACCCTACCACCTTTATGCATTTGGCTGGCGACATTGTATTTGTAAATATTGCCCCTACTGCGTAGACTCAATGTATGCTTGACGTCCAGATATACGTCACAATTAGTTTTTATTAACATCTTTTATAGTTGTTCCAATTTATAGGAGAAACAAAAGTGGAAGTTCATTTCAGTGTAGACTTGCGCGAAATAAAAAAATCACATTCAATCGGAAAGTGTCGTCTAAGATCAGCCTGGGCGGACTGCGCAGGCTGATCCGAGACGACACTTTACGCGAAAGTCCGAATATCCCTTTTCGCATGTTGCAGGCTATATAGAACATTAAAATACCCGAACTACTGCATGGCTTAGTGGTGAAAACCAAGCACCAGAAACATTGGGTCATGAGTTCAATCCTCCCTCGACAGGCTATTTTTTGTGAGGGTGTCCTTCGGCGATACTCTACACATCCCAAAAGATAGTGAAAAGTTTGGCCCGTGCCAGCCTACACGGAATTCGCAACCTGATATGATTCGATACTATACGTAAATACACTAAGCCCCCTTTCCACAGAGTATGGTTCAAATTCAATTTCAGTTTGGCAGGCGTAGAACAGAGAACATCAAGATGATTCATCAGACGGACGGACAGCGCAACTGGGGCTAATACTAACTGTTTTAATCGATGACTTGGATTGGCCGATTATCCAGTGGGAACGAGATAATTTTCTATTTTTGCATTTTTTTGACAATCTTTTTTATAAGAAAAAAACTCGAGAAAACGATTTTTGTTTTTTTTTTTGCATTTTTTGTATTAAAAAAAATCGAGAAAACGAATTATTGTCTCGTGGGAACGAGATAAATGTAAAATAAAATCCAAATGTCATCTCAGTGCCACTGTAGATAATACACTGGGGAACTTTGTAACACAGCAACAAAACGCTAAATAAATTCAGGTACGTTTAATAAAGAAATAAGTCACAGGTTCGTTGTTCCAGCAGGAGTGTGGGTACATACACTGAAGACTGACTGAGATAGCCTGCTATATATACCAATCCAACAGAGGGGCTGTTATTAATATGATTGCTATTTAATGACCTACATGTAGACTGTCTATAGGCTTATAAACAGAACATAAATGCCAACAAATTCTCTTTAACCTTCTTTGGCATGTCCAGTTAATTGCGTACACCTGTAAAGTAAGTTGCATACTAATTCTAGGTGCCTGCCTATATTGTTACAACTCCCTTTGCTTTTCTTCGGATATAGTAGAATATGCTGACTTCATGACAGATTTTATAATATGCAAACTGCTATCTGTACTGTATCGAAATCAATGTAACTCTTCATCGTAGTCCTCTTGATAAAATTAATGATCTGTTCCTCCGAGGATCCAAAGGGAAAATTATCGAGCCTGGTCATTATTCTTTAACCGAAAAGGCTAACCTTGGCGGAAACGTGACGCATTCCTTTGATTTTCTGATTAGTAAATTGTCATTTAGTGCATGTATCCAACCGCTCTGGCTTCGACGACTCATCAGATGGGTTTAACAGTTATTTCATAAACCATTTTTGAATAACTTTGTAAAGAATTGCTTGCCAGGTTTCGCGAATTTTGGCGCCGGGATTTGATCTACTTCTTTAATGTATAGTAGTGTAGTGACGCTGGGTACCAGTGTCACTGGGAAACCAGAGTGGCGGGTAAAATTGATATAGGGAACCAGTTTTTCTCTTTGTTCACTCTCTCACCTGACCATCTACTGTGTAGACTTTCATGAAGTCAGAAGATAAAGAAATACAGAAGTTAGCACCTTCACAAGTATTTACAGCCACTAAAGGACATGTATCGCCCCAAAATAATAACTCAGCACACTTTATTGGCGACGAGAATTAAAAACAAAACGTTTTCGATTGTTTCCAGTCTTTTTGGTTGTTGGTATTGTGTTTTCGCGAGCCTTCTATAAATTCCAAAAAAGACTCCCTCAGGCTTCTAGCTTGAAAAACAATTTGGAAAAAGATTAGCCCGCTCCGTCGGAACTTTTTACCTTTCACTCCAAATATTCTGCACAGACTGAGCAATTACATAAGTTGGTTTCTCCGCCTAAACCAACTCCCCATCTGCAGCCACCCAAATTACCTTTGCCTGCACCCAGGCAAAGCCCATTGAAAACCCAGATGGATATGGTGACTTTGCAAGTCCTCCAAGAACAAACTGCCAAACAAATTCAAGACTTGCAGAGATTGATTAGGACCCAGTTGGAGTTGCAGCAGTCGCTGGCACAGCAGCCGGCAACTTTTAACTTGTCTTCTAGACAAGCGGCTGCTGTGGATATGTCTTCTAGACAATTATCCGTGCACACTGCTACTCCACGTGTTCCTCCAGGATTCAAGCCCCTCACACATGAGTTTGAGAATCTGGAGAAACAGGTTCCTAAAACAAGTTCTACCATTAAGGAACAATTAGCTCAGGCGCCTATTCCCAGACTCACGAGCACAAGCAAAAAGTCCAGGAAGTTGAGGGTCAACAGAAGACCGACTGGATTCTATCCGGACGAGTCTTCCTCAAGTTCCAATTCTGGTTCTCCTAAACCTGAAATAGCTTTGGACAGGCAGGCGTCTTCTAGACCCGCCATTCTGAAAAGAGAGAAACTGGCTCTGCTGCCAAAAAATCTACATTTTAATGGCAAGACGAGCTGGTTCTCGTTCAGAAAAATGTTCGAGAGCTATAGGTCGGTTTCTAACTGGGGAGAGCTGGAATGCAAGGATTATTTGACTTGGAGTCTAGAAGGAAAGGCTCTAGACTTCTTCACCATCACATTTAGGATGGATGAAGAATTTACTTTCAAGGAAATGCTCAAAAAACTTGAAAGTAGGTTTGGCTCCGTTGACTTGATTGAAACTGCCCGAGTCAACTTCCAACAAGCCTCTAAAAATCCAGAGGAAACTTTAGAAGACTGGGCAGATAGGGTCATGTCCCTTGCTACTTCAGCTTACAAAGACTTGCCTGAAAGTCACAGAATTCAGGAGGCTGTTGCTAGATTCAGTCAGGGTTGTTTGGACAAGGAAGCAGCCAAACATGCTTGCCTTGAAAAAAGTATTCAGCAGGCCTTAAATTTGGTGAAACACCACCAATACATTACCAGGGCTGTTGATGGACAGAAAAAGAGTAAAAAATCTACAGACCAAGTGTCCATCAACCAGGTAACCTTGGAGGAAGTAAAAAAGGTCGTTGCTGAAGCAATTAAGTCGGACAGAGAAAAAAGAAAGGCCAAACCAGGTGATTATTGTTTCTTTTGTAAAAAGGCTGGCCATTACAAGAAAGATTGTAAGAGGTACAAGGCCTGGTTACAAAAGAAAAACAAAGAAAACCAGCAGAATTTAAACGGGTAAGGACCGAGGTCAAGGACCACGCCCCTCAGTCCTCTGTCAAAGAAACATTTAAAGGTGGTCAAACTCAGTCGAAGGTCACGGTTTCTAACCTGACTTCTGAGTCGGTCTCGGTTTCTAACCAGAGTAAAGGGAGTAGTAATACTGCGACCATTATCAATCCTAATCCTCCTACCTTTAAGAATGAGCCAGTTAAGATACACATTGTTTGTGCAGGCTCTTCTTTCATCAATTTGAAAGTCGGGGGAGAGATATTTAGGCTAGGATTGACTTGGGAGCAGAAATTTCTATTCTCTCCAAGCAGGTTTATGATACCTTGAAGCAAAAACCTAAAAAGATCAAGGATATCGTGATGCAGATGGCGGATAGGGACAACATTTTACCAGGTTTCATAGTTAAACCTGTGCAGATATGTCTGGGCTCCCAGATAATTAGGGAAAGACTTTATGTCGCCCCTATTTCAGACGACATGTTGTTGGGCCATGACATCATGCACCATTTGGGTGTCTTACATGATATGAAGTCTGACACCCTTGTGGTGAATGGAGAAAGCGTCCCTGTCACGACACATTTGCAAGATAAAAAACCTGTTGTGGCTAGGGTGTCTTTGACAAAAAGTGTGGTGGTCCCTCCCAATTCTGTCGTTCGTGTTGCATGTAAATTGGACGACCAGCTGGGTGATTATCTAGAACCTGGTGATCTGATACACCAAATAAAGGTACTTATGCCTTGCATTGTCAGATCTGCCGGTGATAGACCGATCATCTGTCTGATTAACCCAACCTATAATTTCAAAACATTGAAAAAGAATGAAATTATTGCGAATGCACACGAAATTGACACTGTTTTAGGGGACATGCACAGTGCAGATGAAAGAATGGCTTCTAGCCAATCTTCCATATCAGGGTCTAGTAGTGTTGCGGCTTCTAGCCCAACAATACATAATCATGGAATAAGGTCTGTTGCGGTTTCTAGCCCAACTAATTTACACCATATGTCAAGGTCAGTTGCGGCTTCTAGCCCAACTGAATTCAGTAAGGGGTTTAGGGCTGTTGCGGCTTCTAGCTCAACTGGAAAACCCCAGGGTCACGGATCAGTGAATTTTGTGGCTTTTAGCCACAAAGGTGAGAGTAATATAGCTGTGGAATTACCATTGCATTTGCAGGGTGTGTTTGAGGCATCCAGAACGCACCTAAATGCAGAGCAAGAATCGAAATTAGCTGGCGTTCTACGTAGCTATGCCGATGTCTTTGCTCAAAGTGAGTTTGACCTTGGTCAATTCACAGCTATAGAGCATGCAATTGATACAAGTGACGCCAAGCCTGTCAAACAAAGAATGCGTAGAACACCTGCGTGTTTTGTTGATGAGGAAGAAGCTCACCTGAAGAAAATGTTGGATGCAGGCGTCATTCAGGAATCTGTGTCTGAATGGGCTTCTTCTCCTGTTTTAATCAGGAAAAGAGATGGCTCAGTTCGGTGGTGCATAGACTACCGAGCGTTGAATGACGTCACGGTCAAAGACACATTTCCATTACCACTAGTTGAAGATTGTCTCGACACGCTGGCAGGAAACATCTGGTTTTCTAAACTAGATGCAAATTTTGCTTATTGGCAAGTTAAGGTCAAAGAGGAAGACCGTAAGAAAACAGCTTTTCTTACGAAGTTCGGACTCTTTGAACACTTAAAGATGAGTTTTGGTCTGACCAATGCACCTGCCACATTCTCCCGGGTTGTCAACTTCATACTGAAGGGACTGACCTGGAAGATTGTGCTTGCCTTTTTAGATGATATTCTTGTAATGGGAAACACTTTTGAAGAGCCTTGCAAAATCTATGTCAAGTCCTGGATAGATTTAGAACACATGGTATGAAGCTGAAGCCTAAGAAATGCCTCTTCTTTCAAAATGAAGTGGAGTTTCTGGGCAGATCTGTTAGTGGAGACTCTTTATCCATGACAGAGAAAGACACAGAAACTGTTAGAAATTGGCCAACGCCCAAAAATTCTAAAGATGTCGAACGGTTTCTGGGTTTAGCTAATTACCATAGAATGTTCGTAAAAGATTTTGCAGAGATCGCTCGTCCTATGTACAAACTGACAGGGGGAAAACCCTTTACATGGGGTGAAGAGCATCAGGGTGCTTTTGAAAAGTTAAAAGCAGTACTTACAAGTGCACCTGTTCTAGCTTTACCGAACGTCAATGATTCCTTCATTTTGGATGTGGATGCATCTCAGTTTGCCATGGGCGCTGAGTTGATTGCTTTTAGCAGTTTTTCTCTGACTCCTGAGCAACAGAATTATTGCACCACCCGGAGGGAGTTGTTGGCCATTGTGAGGTTTACTAGACAGTTCAGGTTCTATCTGCTTGGTACGATCTTTACAGTAAGGACAGACCACTCCAGTTTAACCTGGTTATTAAGGTTCAAAGACCCGCAGGGCCAGCTAGCTCGATGGATTGAGGAACTTTCTCAATACCACATGGTGGTCAAACATCGAGAAGGATCAAAGCATGGAAATGCGGACGCACTTTCAAGGATCCCAGATCCTTTTAGTCCATGCTTAAAGTACATTTCTGGCATCAAGCTTGCGGACCTACCATGCGGAGGATGCCATTACTGCACATACCCAGTGGGCTAAGTTCACTGACGAGGTGGACGAGGCCGTTAGTCTGGTCGTGCAAGAAGGGGCGAGGCCAGATCAGTGGGAATCGGCCAGATTTTTTCAGAAAGATCTTGTACTGTTAAAGAGCTGCAGACTGAATCGGGTCTTCTAGACCATTCAGGGCAGCATCCAGGCATAAAGAGCAGTCTAGGCTCGGGTCTTCTAGACCAGCCGACAGACGACGCTCCCTGTAAAGACCGCCGTCTTCTAGACGCAGTCATATTTACAGGCAATGACCGTCTTCTAGACGTCATTGGTTCTGGAGACATTGACGGGTTATGTAGTACAGAAGCACACTTTGACATAACTTTCCATAAGGAAAGAAGTTTGAGCAAAATAGGGTGTTGCACCGTCTCCCTGAGTGATTTGGCTACCAGTACCACCACAAGAACGTGCTGGGGCTATTCACTCGGTGAACTGCGAGACGAGCAACATAAAGACAAAAATCTCGCCATGCTTCTAGCTTGGATCGAGAAAAAGGTAGAACCAGCTGAAAAAGATTTGTTTATTGCCAGCGTTGGGGCAAAAAGTTACTGGCTGGATAAAGAGTTTTTCAAACTTATAGATGGTGTCTTATACAGACAAAAACCAGATGAAGACATGGGTGACTGGCTTCTAGTCGTCCCCGAAAGTCTTAAAGATTCTGTCTTGTCCTTGCACCATGATATACCCTCAGCGGGGCATCAAGGTGTCGCTAGGACAAAGGCAAAACTCAAAGAAAAGTTTTTTCTGCTTTCGTATGTCAAAGGATGTGGAGTCCTATGTGCTATCTTGCAATGTCTGTAACCAGAGCAAAAAGAACAAGGCTTATGGAAAGGTCCCATTAACAGAATTTCAAGCTGGGGTACCTATGGAGCGGGTACATATAGATTTTATTGGTCCTTTACCTAAAACAAAGATTGGTAATGTTCACTGCCTAATGATGGTGGACCAGTTTACGAAATGGGTTGAATGTGTCCCTTTGCCTTCTCAGCGCGCGGAGGAAACGGCTCAGGCGGCCATTGATAACTTTTTTTCGCGTTTTGGTCTACCACTACAGATTTTCTCCGATCAAGGCAGGAACTTTGACGGAAAACTTTTTGAAGCTTTATGCAAAGCTTTGCAGATCCATAAGGCTAGAACCACTCCTTATCGACCTGCAGCCAACGGACAGGTAGAACGATTTAATCGTACTTTAATGGATGCTGTCCGATGCTTTTTAGGTAAAAAACAGGATCAATGGGACAAGTACCTCCAGCAAATAGCTATGGCAATAAGGCCTTCAGTAAACAGAAGTACGGGTTTTACCCCGAACAGATTAATGTTGGGACGGGAGATCAATACACCAGCAAATTTGATGTTCCCTTGTCCCAAAAGTCAGTCTGTAGATTATGGCGAGTATGTCAATGACCTGGTTAAAAACATGCAATCGGCTCATGACACCGCTCGCCAGAATCTGAAAGCTTCGCTGAAGCGCATGAAAAAGAATTATGATCTAAAAATTCTTTTACGGCCATATGCAGGAGATGTTGTGTATCTATTAGATACTGCAGTTAGTAAGGGACAGTCCAGAAAACTGTCATCTCCTTGGAAGGGACCAGCCATAATAATAAAGAAACTGTCTTCATACGTATACCGTGTGAAGCTCCATAAGTCTGTGTTCGTAGTGAACCATGACAGGCTAATGCCCTGTAGGGATAGGACTCTCCCAAATTGGATCACAAAGCACAAATCCCTACCTCAGGATTCAGCAATTATTCCCGACAGTGAGGAAGGCACCAAGTATTGCTTGTGTCGCCAGCCCTGGAATGGTCGCTTCATGATACAGTGTGACTATTGTGATGAGTGGTTCCATGGTTCATGCGTCAATATCAGTGTGTCAGATGCATTGGCTATTGACAAATATAAGTGTAAGGCCTGCAAAAGTGGAGGAACTGTGGATGTAGCATACTGATTATTTGTCAGTATAAAACACCAGCAAATTATCTCCGACTCCAGGGTAACCTACAGGATAGGAAGATGCGGCTTCTAGCCTGTCTTTCTGTGTACATGTAGGTGTATCCAAGGATGTGGCTTCTAGCCTATCCTTCAGCCAGGTCAAGGCCTTGCCAAAAGATTAGCCCGCTCCGTCGGAACTTTTTACCTTTCACTCCAGTCGGGTTTAGTCCCAATGCACAGTGCAGATGAAAGAATGGCTTCTAGCCAATCTTCCATATCAGGGTCTAGTAGTGTTGCGGCTTCTAGCCCAACAATACATAATCATGGAATAAGGTCTGTTGCGGCTTCTAGCCTGTCTTTCTGTGTACATGTAGGTGTATCCAAGGGTGTGGCTTCTAGCCTATCCTTCAGCCAGGTCAAGGCCTTGCCAAAAGATTAGCCCGCTCCGTCGGAACTTTTTACCTTTCACTCCAGTCGGGTTTAGTCCCACTGTCTTCAGCCCCGGGAGGGCCCCCGGAGAGGCGGCTCCAAAAAAAGGGGGAGAGGGGGAGGTAAGAAGAAAACAAGCTAATAGAACGGAAGTTATAAGTCGGCCTCTAAGGCTGGGGCTTCTAGCTCCCCGAAGAGCCCGCAAACGTCAGGTGTTTGCAAGTAAGTCGGCCTCTATTGCTGGGGCTTCTAGCTCCCCTAAGAGCCCGCTGACTTGGTGTTGCTGCGACGCACTCAGTAGCACGGGTTGACTAAGACGTCCTCACGTCAGGTTAACTAGTATTGTTGGAGAGAGTTATGCCCTTGCTCAAAGTGGCAAGTTTTGGTGTTGCATTGCACAAAAGTTGATGAGGACTGCGGAATTGAGGCTTTTCTCAAACTTCTGCGTTTTACGCGGAGGTATGTTAGGCCTCGCCAAAGGATCCGTCTACACTGCTTCACCGGAAACCAGTGTGTGGTAGATGGATGGCTGAAGGAGTTTCCCAATTCCTTCTTTGGCTTCACCAACATGATCAGGGCTTTTAGCCTAGATCAGGTTGAGGCCTTGGAGTAGTGTCGGGAAGACCGGCTGCAATAAGAGGCTATTATTGTCTCCCTGTAGCTGGGCCGGATGCTGTCTTCTCAGTTTGGCTTTTAGCCAATTGCATTCTGGTGGAGGAATTCTCTCCTATACTTACTAAAGTACTGGTCTGTAACCCAGGATAAGTTAGTGTGTTGTCGTATGATACGCCAAGGAAACTAGGGAGATTGACCAGATTTTCTCTGCGGCTTCTAGCCCAGTGAAATAGAGCTTCTAGCTCCTTTCTCCTGTGCTAGTTTCAGTCTAGCTTGTTGTTTTCCAGTATTTGTGCGGCTTCTAGCCCACTTATTCAAAAGCTGCTAGCTTTAAGGGTCTTGTGTGGCTTCTAGCCTACTAACCCAAAGCTTCTAGCTTAAAAGTTCTTGTGCGGCTTCTAGCCCACTTAAGGGGCAAATTTCAGCGGCTTCTAGCCCCGGGTATTTGAGTTGTGATATAGGCAAAGGTTTCCTCCCCACTTTGGGAGTAACCCCCCAAATATGGATTCCGTCAGCTACCGCCAAAGCCTTCTTGGAGAAAGTCGGGGGGAGTGTAGTGACGCTGGGTACCAGTGTCACTGGGAAACCAGAGTGGCGGGTAAAATTGATATAGGGAACCAGTATTTCTCTTTGTTCACTCTCTCACCTGACCATCTACTGTGTAGACGTTCATGAAGTCAGAAGATAAAGAAATACAGAAGTTAGCACCTTCACAAGTATTTACAGCCACTAAAGGACAGGTATCGCCCCAAAATAATAACTCGGCACACTTTAGTATTTTGCGATTGGTCCGAAATGGGAACATATCTATGTGTTTGCTTTCTGACAGCTTTTTTATTGGCACATTTGTGACAAGATTATGTAAACCCCAGCAGGCCTATTGTTAGGAACGTCTACTAGAACAATATTACAATTGGGCCATGCTCTTTGAAAAGGGGAGCTAAATTCATTTGCAAAAAGTATCGACCAGGTCCTTTGCCAAAACTTTTTGCTATAGGTCTATTTTCGGCATGTCCAAGGACAAGTCTGCTTTGCAATTTAGACGGCTGTTAGAGAAAATGAATTTTATAGATCCATTGCTTTGTGATGACCGGCTTAGAATAATGAATCACGGAGATGCATTAATGTCCCTTTGCCAGAGCATTGCTGAATTGTAAGCATTTCTACAGCTAATCTATACAATCCATACTTTACTGCATATTTATGTCACTCTGGCGTGTTTGTTTCCATGGAATATACATAAAAGGGGTCATCTTGCATTTGTGAAAAAAAATTAAGGTCACACAAGAGGCACAATAGATATCACAGGAGTGTCTGTGGAGTGTCTGTGGAGCACTCACTTGTCAGGTAAGGAGATACCTGTAGAAAAGTGCAACATGAATGTTGAGATCCATAGTGAGAGAGTTTGTATTCCTATTAGTGCCGCGTGTGATGCTCGAGTAGAGAGATGTAAGACAGACTAAGTTTATATCTGTAGAGAGAAAGTTAAGATCAAGACAGAATGTTGCGGTACCATCGTAATAACGTGACTAGATCTGGACTGAAAGAACACCTGGTTTAGAAAGTTCAGTGGTTTACGAAAGTAAGTGCTTCATACTTGTAGGTTATGTTTGGGTAGTTTATTTGTGTCATAATAGACTGGTAGAATTGCGCAAATATATAACTTTATGAATATTGAAATTTCACTTTTTTGCAGTTAGGCCTTCGGTCCCAAATATATTTCATCTGGTACAATATACATTTTTAATGAAAATTGTGCCCAGGTTATACAAAACATTTTGACTACACTGAATAAGAATGACTGAAATTGATAAAATCAAAAGTGTGTTCATCTGCAAAGATATCTACAACATCGGCACCTTATGTTCATTCAACAATTATATGTCTACTGTAAGACGCATAGAAGAGTTAAAGAACGGCTGCACGTACGTCTCTGTGGTAGAAATCTGCATGAAATATCACCAACAAGAAGTATCTCTGAGTATATGTAAGAAATGAAAGAGAGACGGAAAAAGGCACTGAAATATGAATATTGAAACTCTTAATTGAGGAACAATATGAAAAGATTTTTTTTAAAAACGCCGGCAAATGTTGCTTTTCCCTCTCTGTCTCTTGTATTGTTGATGAGTTCAATTAGACAGTTCTATCAAGGTTTTAAATCAATCCAAATAATAGTTGCAAAGGGAGCAGTTTCTGACGTACGTGAATGTCATGTGTCTAAGGATATGATAATAATTACTTTCGTCTTTGTCAGGTATCAAAGCATTAAGCACGATCCACACCTCGAACTGCTACGAACCGTCGCATATTAAACCGTTACCTGTTACTTCAATGAATTACGCGGTGTTCTTAGTGAAGATATATGTACAAACCCCCGCTCTTCATGGCACATAAATGCTCTAATTTTTGCGATTCCGTAATCAAACAAGGTCTTCAAAATGATCTTTGCTTAGAAATGTTGCGACGGGTTATCGGCAAACACTACAGAATCTCAAATTCTCAACCAGTATAAGAATTTATCATAGTCATAATAATTTGCAAATGTCGTCGGTATTCGACCATCAGTGCCTTTCCCTGCATTGTTGGATTGCTTTACATTACTTTGGCTGGGCGTATGTGGTGGGTTCGATCGATGACGACAGATATGAAAGTTGATGCTCAATGTTTAATGGTGATGATGTTTCAGACAATAAACATGGACATTCACACACATGGACGTAGACTATACAAGAACAACATAATCTGCAAACGAAACATAACAATAATAACACTCTCTCCATTATAACAAGGAGACGAGTTTGCATTAATTTACGCGGTCTTAGATCGCATCACGAAAATCCGTGTAAAGAGTTTAAATAACCGATCCTAGGCAAACACATGTCACGATACAACATATAAACATACAACAACCATTTAGGAAAAGGGGGGACGTTATCTGAATATATATAATATATATTTCGAGATAAAGAATTTTTCTGTAATTCAAGACATGTCAGAGACAAAGAGAATGAAGTCGCAGAGTGTAGAGGAAGAAGAGTATCCAGGCCAGGTTATTCAAAGAAAGGTTAGTAAGATGTTAGAATTACCAACTTTTGACCACAGATGAAAACTTACTAACTACGCTGCACTTTAAGGGCCATAATAATTGGTAAAGAAATAAAACAAATTCGCTGTCTTTTCCAGAACATTTTATTTAAACCAATTTGCACCCTATGACATACTTCCCCTCTTCGAAAAAGAGAGACGTCCTCGACTCGTAAAATTGCTTCTGAAACGTAACTTCATAGGTATAACTGCAGATAAAACATTTTATTACGACATGAAATGAAATGAAAATGAGTCGAGATGAGTGAATGGGATAAAACCACTATATATACAAAAAGATGGCAATAAAACTGTTTAAATAAATCAAAAGAAACCATACTGATAGGACACCGACATACTGATAAACCAAGCGACGCCTCGCTTCTGAAAGTTACCAATGAAGATTGAACGAAAACAACATACAAACAAAGAGCTATCGCATTACCCATTCGTCATAAAGATTTCTTTCTTACCCGCTACTGCACTGGTGTCAATTCCTCCTGACGTTCAATGTACCCTGGTCGTCTTGCTGGTATTACGTACCTAGGTGAACTTACCTGTGGTTCATTACAAGATGCAGTTTTGAGAGGAAGCGAGAGGTTACGATGCGTAAATTTCGACTTATTTTACCCAGGTACTGCTTTTCTGGTATCATTCACTGGAGAATCAGGATTCGGCTTTCCAACAACATAAGGCACCAATTCCAATCTGTCGCCAAACTTCTGTCGAACGCGGAGATTATGTTTCATGGCAGGACCACGTCTCCTACTTCTAGTAAGGAAGCGTTTGCTTCTTATTCATAATTTTCTTTGTTTGAACAACCAATTGCCTTCGCTGCTTCACTTGCTTTCTTGTGCGCATATGACAGCCGTCCCTGTAACTTACGCACATATTCATGTGTTTATTTCGACGAGGAATCATTGACCGTCAAACCTACAAAGGCGTCAAGAGCAAGTTTTGGGTGACGTCCGAACATGAGAAAATATAGTGAAAAGTCGGCAATTGGATGCATGCACAAGGGAGGCAACATGACTTTTCCAGTCTGCTGTCTTCTCATCTTCGAGAGTACCCAACATATTTAGTAATGTCTGGTTTAATCTCTCAGTCATACCATTACCCAATTCGTGATAGGGGATGGTACAAGATTTGCTAATCCCAGCTAAAGAACACAACTCTGACATCAAGGAAGACATAAAGTTTGCACCTTGATCACTATGAAGTCTTGCAGGGAACCCATAGTGGACGATGAAATTGTCAAAGAACATACGAGCAGTCGTCTTGGCCGTTTGATTGCGTGTAGGATAGGCTTGAGCATACCTGGTGTAATGGTCTGTTACTATCAGTATATCCCCATAGCCTCCTTTTCACCTGTCAAGTTTCAGGTAATCTAAACAGACAAGCTCAAGGGTGCTGTCGACATGATTTGTAGGAGTGGTGCAGTTTTAGGAGAACTCTTTATTCTAATGCATCTTAGGCATTTTTTTTATTCGATCACGAATCCAAGACTCCAAGCTGAAGTCTTTCCTCTTCGCCTTCTTTAGCAGGAAGGAAAAGAACCCTGTCTCTCTACTCAAGCTTGTACCACTCACGCTGACAAAGCACGCTGGGTGGATGGTCTTGATCCAAAATTCAGGTGTGGCAAAACCTTTGATGTTACAGGATCTGCCCACTGTGCTTTGATCCAGTCCTTAGAAGATAATGAGTAAGCCTGCAAAACACTTTCTGGTACACTAGGCTCTAAATTGTAACCTGTGATAGTGAGGCTTTCTGAGAAAGTCTATAAACCAGTGGTCTCTGCCTTGCATCCATAGTGGAGTATAATGACAAAGCATCAATCATATTTGAGTCAACAACTGAGTCATAGTCTGTATGATGACGAAGTGACAACCCATCGGCATCACAATTTTTTCCCACTACGGTAATGTATGCTTAAGTTGTAAATAGCGAGGGCAGCCATCCATCTATGACAGGTAGTATCTAATTTTGCCGTTGTCTGTACATATTTTAAGGGGTTATTATTAGAGAGAACCTCAAACTTACAACAGTAGAGATAATCGTTAAATTTCTCCGTAATAGCCCACCTGAGTGCCAGAAATTCCAGCTTATGAGTTGGGTAGTTGTTCTTTGACGGTTTTAAGCTCCTGCTGGCATAGGCAATGACTCTGTCAGAATCATCTTGCTTTTGGTACAAAACTGCCCCATGGCCTACCCCAGAAGCATCTGTGTGAACCATGAACGGCAGATTATACTAGTAATTTGCATAGGCTAATACAGGAGGATTTGTAAGTTTCAACTTTATCTTCTCAAAAGCGGTTTTCTGAGCTTTTTTTCTAGGAGAATGTTTGTTTTCCCAAGCAATGACCTACAAGCAAATCATTCAAACGTTTTGCTATAGACGCATACCCTTTAATAAAGCGTCTATAGTAACCAGCGAAGCCAAGAAATTGCCTAACTTCTTGACAGAAAGCGGTTTCGGCCATGACCTGACTGCTTCAATTTTGTCCAGGTCTTGAGGATTGTCTAATAGCACTCCAATCGATCATTTCTTGCAGATGCTCCTTGATCTCTTGAAACAAACCAGGCGATATATGCCTAGGAGGGTGGGTCTTTGAATAGTTTTTTATCAGTCGGGTGAACCTCAGGAGATCAGTAAGATCACCGGAACTTTTTGAAAAAATGTGTGTCCATTTCCGAAAAGATTACTTACCTCATCTCTTTGAGCAGAATTTAAATCACTTTCTGAAAGATCAATGTCTTCAATTAGGCATTTCTGTAAAGATGCCTCTTCTTGCAGGCAAGTGGTTGCATCATTTGCATCTTTCGTGTGATAAGGCGGAGTCTTCGGACATGACAAAGAAGAACCCAAGACCCTCGCAAAGATTTGCTTTTGGACCAGTGGAGGGTGGGCCAGCTGATAGATTACACAGTTTCATTGGCACTCTAACAGTTTTTCCAATCCCATCAAGTGAGACAACTCGAGGACACACAGAGCAGTGTGACTCAGCACATGCTTCGGTGAAAAAAGAAGCTGACGGGTTTGATTTCTGTACAATTCCTTTCACTGTCCTTGCCTCATATGGTCTGTAAGTAAAACGGTGAGTTGCTTTTACAATACCGGCTTTGATGTTGCCAACTGACTTAAAGGCCATATTCCATGCCTTTGGAATACTAGATGACTCATTGTCTTCTACATTTGAAACACATTCACGAATAAGGTTGGTTCCGATAATAATAGGCACCTCATAGTTATTGTTAGTCATAGGGACAACTAGCACAGGGATATCACAGTACACCTCGATAAGAAAAGGGATTTTAAGTCTTGCCTCAATAATTATATCCTATCTAGGGAACGGTGTGACCATTTGCTGCATTGATTTCTAGCTAGAAATCAGTCAGTTGCTTTAATTCGGGTTTTGGATCTAAAGCATTGTAAAAATCCAAAGCGATTGTAGTAAGGATGAATCCTGAATGTATTAATACTTAAGCTTTAACACCCTCGACTAATATTTCATCAGTGTTATTCCCTCCTACTATTCTTCTAAGTATATTTTCAGAAGAAAATTCATCTATAGGGGATTTCTCATCTTTACAGTCTCTAGTACGCCCTCAAAAAAGACAGTTACTGGTTTAAATCCTTCTAATTTTTTCCAGTGTTCTCGGACTTTTGATTGTTATTCAAATCAGTCTTTTTCGAATTACCTCTGTTCCATTTCTTCCAGTTAGAATTATTGCTCTTTCTATTACTGTTTGAAGTTTTTGGAAATTCTGAATTTATCTTGATCTATTGCTATTCCACTCTTTCCATTTTTTCTTTTAAAAATTTCAGACGTCCAAGTACCTCTTTCATAACTTCATAATCTCTGACTCAACATGCCGCTGCATCGATGATAGCTGACAAAGATTTGCTTCAAATCATCTCATTTTCCTCTGTTCTGACTTTCACTCTCAAGTCTTTGAAGTCAAAAGCAGTGCAAACGAATTGCAAACTGCAACTTTTCACTATAAAGATTTCTCCAAAATCTATTTCGAAGTTATCCGTCATATGAATCTGCTCTAATTAATCTGTTCATAGCTCATCGAAGCATATTTTCAAATCTGATACCACAGGGCTAAAGATTCATTTTTCAATTGTTTTGCTGAATAGAAGTCAGCAAGAATAGCTTCCCCACTTTTCACATCCCTATAAATGCTTCCAAGTTTATCAATTATCTGTCTAGTTGAAGCATCAGCGCTAAGGGAGAGCACGATTTTCCTTGTTCTTCCCGATAGTGAATTCTCAGTATCTCGTCATGATACAAGCCAGACCTCAGCATAAATTCTATTTCAATTTTCCATTCTTCATAGGTGTCTTCTTTTAACAAGGTAACAAAAGGTTTCTGTAAGACATATTTGGTACTTGACTCTTTTTCAGCAACTGGCTCTTAAAAAATTTCACCCTGTTCTGCTTCTGTCTTAGACTTTCTGTTAAGTTCCTTTCTCGCTCACGAAGCTTCTTCGTTCGACTTTCCTTCAATCTTAACCCCTTATGTCTTTCTCTTCTTGCTAACTCATCATTCAACTTTTCTTCTTCCAATTCCATCCTTTTGACCTTGTCCTGGAGAGGTTTCTCTTCATCATTGAACATTTCTTCATCTTTCCAAATTTTTGGTAGCATACTACTCTTGTCAGTTCTCATTCCCTCCTGTGCATTTATTTTGCCTAAATCATCTCTTTCAGTATCAAAATCTCTGAGCTTCGAATCTATCCAATCCATTTGTTTCTTTCACCATTTACCACACGAGAACATTTTAGATTGGTCCAAATCTAAAGCATTTGCAGACGACAAAATAAATGAGACTAAAGAATTGAAATTTGATTTGGGAAGGGTAGAAAACCTTTTAGGAAAAGGAGAAAAGGCTGTTTACCAGCATTTTCTCATTTTTCCACAATGTTTACAAAAGGCGTATTTCATAGAGGTGTTAAAATTCGGGATTGTGTGGCAAAGGATTAAACGTCTACCAAACTCTTCTTGTGGGTTGTGGTGTAGCTCATCTATGGTAATATAGCAATTTCTTTCCTCTTGTATCCCTTCAGTATCACGTGTCTTACTCCTAACAGCTGGAGTTGAAAAACTCATTGGCTGGCCTCCCCTTCTCTCTAAGTGAATCGTCTCTTCGTTTGACAATAATTTGTCAAGCTCTTTCCTCCTAAGTTCAATTTCCTATCTTGCACATTCTCTTTTTATCCTACGGATATATCTCTCGGATTGATATTCTGCCATTTTGGAACAGAATCGTTCGAAACAAAAAGAAAACAAAATCAACCCTTATCTTTTAGATAAAAGTAATCTGAAACCAATCACTAAGCAATCTAAAGTGTGGGACTAGTATCTTTTGCGTGTTTGAGAAAAAAAAAATAGTACTAGTAAATATGACAATAAAGGGGATGGAATGGTAGCTAATGAACCAAGAATCAACTGAATTATTGGAAGAAAAATTCGGACCCAACTGATAAAAAAAAATCGGGAAAAGAACCACTGTAATTAACTGTGGAAGAAAAAAAAACTACTAAAAAATACATAAAAACAAAAACAAGAGGGCTATAATGGCCCTATATGGCTCCACTGGTTTTTTAACCCTTTACCACACAAATATAAGTGTTCATGACTCTAAAAAAGAGGGCCTTCGAAAACAATGAACAGTGTCAGGCAATACAAGCAGGGTAATTTATTGGCATGACAGGTTAAGTTCGAGGAAAACAGCCCCGAATAATAGAAACCTTACCATGAATTAATCATTTCACGCATATGAGTATAACTATTAGCATCAAAATGAATCACTCTCCCTGAAAACAGAATATTTTCTATCAAAAAAAAATTAATATCTAGCACCAATCATGTATCACTGCAGTTTGAAAATCAAAGGAGGTAAATAGTAACAAACTTTATCCTTTATAAAAAGAGTTATTTCCCTTGATTAATGTTTAAATTGAAGTTACTATATTTTGAAGCCCATGTTAAACTTGTGATCCCTTGAATGGAGCCAATTTTGACCCCAGGCCTATAATTTACCACAGTGTAATATTGGGTTGAATGATTGAGAGTAGTTCCTTAATCTTTAATCACTAATGTATCTGGAATGAGATGGGCATCTTGGAACTTACACGGGCTATAAAATGGTCCAAGCAGCTGCGTAGGCCTATATTGTTAATGGTAAACTATTTAGGGTATAGCGAAATTAATTCTCTAAACCTTATAACTGGTAGGATCCCGAAAAAAACACGCCCCTATCACTTTCCAAACAACACAGTGTTGATTGATATGTCTCTATACTTTACTGATCATAGTCACAATAGAAAAAAAAACGTTGGGCGCCATTGTCGTCGGTACTCGACCATCCGTGCCTTTCCCCACGTTGTGGGATTGCTTTACATTACTTTGGCTGGGCGTATATGGTGGGTTCGATCGATGACAACAGATATGAAAGTTGATGCTCAATGTTCAATGGTGATGATGTTGCACACAATGTACATGGACATTCACACACATGGACGTAGACTATACAAGAACAACATAATCTGCAAACGAAACATAACAATAATAACACTCTCTCCATTATAACAAGGAGACGAGTTCGCATTAATTTACGCGGTCTTAGATAGCATCACGAAAATCCGTGTAAACAGTTTACATAACCGATCCTAGGCAAATTAATGTCTCAATACAACATGTAAACATGCAACGACCATTTAGGAAAAGGGGGGACGTTATCTGAATATATATGACATGTATTTCGAGATATAGATTCGAGAGAAAGATTTTTTCTGTCATTCAAAACATGTCACAGACAAAGAGAATGAAGTCGCAGAGTGTAGAGCAAGAGTATCCTGGCCAGCTTCTTCAACAAAGATTAGTAAGATCTTAGAATTACCCACCTTTGACTATAAGTGAAAACTTACTAACAACGGTTCACATTAAGGGCCATAATAATTGGTAAAGAAATAAAACAAATTCGCTATCTTTTCCAAGAACATTTTATTTCAACCACTTTCCACCCTATTACACAATGATATGAACAAAATGGCCGGGTAGAAACTCTTGCATAATTATTGGTGTCAAGAATAAGTTAGCAAACATGGGCCCGCCTAATAAACATAATTGGCTTGCATCACGCAAAAAGGGACTTTCGGACATTTGCGTAGAGTGTCGTCTCGGATTCAGCCTGTGCACTCCGCACAGGCTTGTCCGAAACAACACTATCCTTTTTAACGCAATTTTATGTTTTGCGCAAGTTTACTGTAGTACACAAAATTTGATGTAGTCGTAAAGTGCCGTCTCGGATTAGTCCACGAAGGCTGATCCGAGACGACATCTTACGCAAATGTCCGAATGCCCCTTTTCGTGTGTTTCAAGCCACATATGCACTTGCCAGTATCAAAAGGTATACCAAAGGCCAGCACTTTCTAAGTAAAATACATCTATATACGAGTAATTAAATCAAAAGCTGTATATTCCAAATATCTATGCTTTGGATTTTTACCATCTGGTTGCTTTTCAAACACAAAAATTACAATCTCTATGAGAATCAAAGATAGTAATCCATCTCTAAATATAAACAGAACTAAGGTTTGAATGTAGGCTCTAGGGCCTGCTTTGTAGAAGCAGACGATCGCCAGTGAACATCTCTAATCACAGGCGGATTTCGTTGATTTTTATAGTTTCTGAGACGACCCTGGCTAAAATATAATATTCCCGTGTTCATATTTCGTATTTGTCTCTCGTGCGTATAGCTCTACCGGCAGGATATCACCTTACTTCATTATGAGGCTTGAGTACACAGGAATATTACTGATGGCAACAGAAACACGATAAAACCTTTTGACTGCTAATTGCGACTCACCTTTTGTGCTCGACGTCCAAAGACCAGAATGCGCACACACCAAACAACCCCCTACCGACAAAAAAAACAAAACAAAAAAAAAAAAAAACAAGAGGGCCAAAATGGCCCTGGATCGCTCACCTGAATTTTTGAGAGGACCATAGCCTTTTTTATTTTGAAGGTATTGAAACACTGGAAACAAAATCATCATTTTGACAAGCAATTTTTAAAAGGTCACCTGTAAAAGTCCTTTCAAAATCTGACCTGCAGTTTCAGAGAAGAAGAATTTTCAAGAATTTCTTCATTTCCATAAACATGTAGTACAAGTAGCCCCCATTCACCAGAGCAATGTTTCTCGACGAAACAAGCTTTCACGAACAATTTTTGAAAAGGGTCACCCAAGGAATATCTCTGTGAAAATTTTCCAAAATCTGACAAGCCGTTTCAGAGAAAAAGAATTTTTAAGAATTTCTTCATTGCCCTAAAGTGCAAGTAGCCCCCATTCACCAGAGCCATGTTTCTTGATGAATCAAAATTTCACGAACAGTTTTTGAAAAGGGTCATCCAATGAACATCTCTGTGAAATTATTTCAAAATCTGACCAGCCGTTCGAAAGAAGAAGAATTTTTAAGAATTTCTTCATTTCCCTACAGCGCAAGTAGCCCCCATCCCCCAGAGCCAGGTTTCTTGACCTATCAAAATTTCACGAACAATTTTTGGAAAGGGTCATCCAAGGCACATCTCTGAAATTATTCCAAAATCTGACCAGCGGTTTCAGAGAAGAAGAATTTTAAAGAATTTCTTCATTTCTGTATAGTGCAAGAATCCCCCATTCACCAGAGCCATGTTTCTTGACGGATCAAAATTTCGCGAACAAATTTTGAAAAGGGTCATCCAAGGAACAGCTCTGTGAAATTATTTTAAAGTCTGACCAGCGGTTTCAGAGAAGAAGAGTTTTTAAGATTTTCTTTATTTCTGTATAGTGCAAGAAGCCCCCATTCACCAGAGCCATGTTTCTTGACGGATCAGAATTTCGCGAACAATTTTTGGAAAAGGTCACCCAAGGAACATCTCTGTGAAATTATTTTCAAATCTGGCCAGTGGTTTCTGAGCAGAAGAATTTTTAAGAATTTCTTCATTTCTGTATAGTGCAAGAAGCCCCCATTCACCAGAGCCATGTTTCTTTACGGATCAAAATTTTGCGAACAATATTTTAAAAGGGTCACCCAAGGAACATCTCTGTGAAATTATTTCGAAATCTCGTCAGCGGTTTTAGAGAAGATTTTTAAAGAATTTCCTAAAAGATTCCATTTCGTTGCCATGGCAACCAGAGTTTTTGACGGAATCAAATTCTGTGAACAATTTTTAAAGAGGAACTCCCAAGGAACATTCCAGCCAAGTTTGGTCCAAATTCACCCGGCGGTTTAGGAGGAGTTGATGTTTGAAGAATTGTTGACGACGCATGACGCACTGACGCATGACGCACTGACGCATGACGCACTGACGCACGACGGACGACGGACACCGGGTGATCCTAAAAGCTCCCCTTGAGCACGTTGTGCTCAGGTGAGCTAAAAAGTGGTATAGGACCTATTTCATCCTCATTTCTCAAACTTCCTGGTGCAAAACAGAAATCATAACTGGATTTTATACAGGTAGAAGAGAGTTAGAATTTCAGGTAGGTTTCTATTATACTGAATATAGTAAAAGACAGAGTGTATCTTAGTTTAAAAATGAACCAGCTTACTTAACAGATCACATTTTATTTTCCCGAAGGTATGAAACTAAAATAAGTATTACAGGCTTTTGTTATTTTAGAGAAACATGATCACATTTGTAGTATGGTGGACTTGAGTATGATGTAGGTTCGTAATTGAAAAGAAAGGTGCACCCATTAAAAGGCAGTTTTGTTCTAGCTTTTCGTAATTAACATATTCCTTACGTTAGATCAGTGAAGATATTTGGCAGGGAAGTGAGAAAGGGCCTACATGAGCTGACTAATTTTTCAAAACGGCAATCGTTACTTCGAATTTCAAAAAAAAAACGCCCTGTCTGCGCATGTCATATTCTTCGAAGACTCGACCTGTCTTATATGACGCATCACTCTCCCCGAAATTGGAAAGATTGTAGTAAAACGCGCTATAAAGTAGTAATGGAGAAAATGACTTTTATCAATAAGTTTGAGGAAAGATCAGGCCTGTTTTGGCTCAAGATTTCTCTAAACTGCTGATCATAGCTGAATGAATCGCACCAGGTAGCGTTTTATTGAGTAAATGTTTATTTTAGTTTGAAATTCAAAGTAACGGTTGTCGCGTAGAACAGAAGTCCGGTTGTATACCCAAGATGCCCAAATTAGATGAGTATTTGTAGAATGTCATCTAGCGGGAGATAATCAAAATAAACGTTTACTCAGTAATACGCTTCCTGGTGCGATTTATTCAGTTAGAATCAGTTAGCAGGTAACCTATGCACCGGCCAATTATTAAAACAGTCCTACAGGCTTGGGTTTAGCTTCGGCATAAGCCCTACTTTTCTCAAGTATCAGGGAATGGGTAATGCGTCATATAAGATCGGACGAATCCTCGAAAAATATCGCCAACAGTTAAAGCCTTTTACTCTCGGTTTGGTGAATATTGACCCTAATGACGTAAATCACATGTAAGTGACTTACTTTTGGTCTAACTTGAGTTACTCTTGAAATTGTCAGATATATCGTCCACACAAATGTTCTAAAAACGTTTCATAAGTATCAGAAAAAATGTGATCTCTAGACTGCACACATTTTTAGCTGGCTGAAAGCCAGCAGAACTCATGTCATGGCGGGGTTTCCGTCGTCCGTCCGTCTGTCCGTCCGTTAGTCTTTTTCTTGTTTACGCGATAAAGTCTGCATTTGTGGTCAGATTTTTGTGAAACTTGCACAGTTTGTTTATCTCATCAATAGCTTCAATCCTATCGATTTTGAGAAAAATAAAAAAACAGTATGGTAAAAAGTAGCCATTTCAAGTTAGAAATTCGAAATTCTTGTTTACGCGATAAAGTCTTCATTTGTTGTAAGATTTTCATGAAACTTGCACAGTTTGTTTATCTCATCAATAGCTTTAACCCTATCGATTTTGAGAAAAATCCCACAAGCAGTATGGGAAAATAGCCATTACAAGTTGAAAATTTCCAATTCTTGTTTACGCGATAAAATGTGCTTTGTAATCGAATTTTTGTGAAACTTGCACAACAAACAGTATGGGAAAAGTAACCATTTCAAGTTGAAAATTTCAACTTCTTGTATACGCTATAAAGTCTTCATTTGATGTCAGATTTTCATGAAACTTGCATAGTTTGTTTATCTTATCAATAGCTTCAACCCTATTGATTTAAAAAAAAATCCAACAAACATTATGGGAAAAGTAGCCATTTCAAGTTGAACATTTCAAATTCTTGTTTAGTTTAGTTTAAACATATTTATTCAATGAATGAAATGGGGTTGGACCACAAGTTCTGTCAACTTAGAATCGGTCCGTCCCCTACAATGAAAAGAACAAAATAATCTTTCTATGCCAACAAGCAAGAAAAAACACATATAACAAACTAGGGAAACAAAAAAAAGGTAACTGAATATAAGAAAAAAAAATAGAGGGGTTAAAATAGGAGAAAAAAAAGAAGAAAGGAAATTTCGGCAATGAACATACATGACAAAGATGAAAATCAAGTTACGTGCGAAAAGCAGGAGTGAGAGAAGATAGGTAAATACTCGATTGAGATGCTCCGGGATCTATGCGTGCAATTGGGATGAAATCGAAATTATGTAAAGCGGCCGGATTGCAAATAGTGAACAGTTATCGTTGTAATTTAAATTTCCATCGCCAAATAACAATTTGTTAGTGTTTAAAGGGTGAAATGCTATTGTCGATCGAAAAAGAATGGTTCTTTTGTCCGAGTTTCTATTGCATTTAACAAACAAGAGCGGCAAATTGTCGCAAGATACGCCCGTCTTACCCCAAGTTGTAAAGCTGGGGCATAATAATCATAAAGGGGAGGTAGAGAAAAATAGTAGTGCAGAATTTTTTTCCGTTGATTGAAGCAAATGGCAGTTTTGATTTCACATCTTTCAAAAGAAATAAAAATCTACAAATAAGAGGATGAAATTTTATATTGGCAACACCTATACTCTTGGAGATACAGTGTGGTCAAAATTTATGTGTAGAAATAACTAGATATATCATTTCATGAAATTTCCTAGCCATAGCTAGCATAGCATTGGAGAATCCTCCAAACAAAAGTTTAGTCTCAAAAACAATACAGGGGAACAACACAAAAGTTTAGCAAACAGAAACATTCCTTACAGTTCTATTTCATAAGATGTACTCTTCCACAATAACTCAAAAATTAAGCAGGCAAGAGTTGCAATTTATATGCACTGCACTCCCCCTTGATGGAATGTATCCATGCATGAAATGTCATATCCATAGCTAGTATAGTTTTTAAAATATGCGCCGGACAAAATTCAAGGTGGGGGGGGGGATTTTACAACGATCCCACATATGAGCATATAATACGAGGCCTTGCTTTGGGCTATGTAACTAGTCTTCCTTACGAATACTTATTCTTAACTTTTTAAGATTTCGGATGTTATGAATAAACTTAGTATAGGTTGATACTCCTATTAATACTCGCAGACGACTTTTCAAGCCTTGCGACAAAATACAATCGGCGAAGAGAGTGTGGCAGAGGGAGTGTTTGCAAGTTGCGAGCGGCATCTCTCACTGCGATATTCCTTCCCATATAGTATTATTATTAGCATTATGCCCTTAGTTGATTGGCGATCCGATTTTACATAAGTCAATCTTTTTTTTTACAGTATTACTGAATTCGCTTTATATGGCTTACTCTTCCGTAGACTGTTTATAATTTGGGCAAACAACTTGCTCTTTTTTATAATAGATCATACTTGAGGGGATCGCGGGCGGAAGGAGAAAATTCACTTTTTTGGCCTTTTATCCCTTTGTCTCAGTATGTTGATTCTTGCGAGTGCAGTGAGATTTGTTTTTAATATTCTTTTACACCGCTTAAAATATTATGCAGACGATATTCGGGTCCTGTATCGGACCAATAGCGGGAACTCTTTCTCCTTTGGCCACATCGTTTACAAGCATATACATGTATCATGAATGAATCTTTTTTATATGTACAGCACCAACTTAGCTTACTTGTCGTTTCTTACTGACTATTCTCCGTGCCTACGGGTTTGACCACTTACTGGGCACTGTGACGGAAGGAAAATAGCTTGTCATATGATAAGCTTTTTCTCCCTTTGCCACATTGTCCCCTGTCGTGCACATGACGAGAACTTAAACTTACATTTATCATTTTCACAATATTGATTTCTATTAGTTCCATGTTTTAGTGTGTTGTGAATGAGGTGGAGGATCGCTCATAAGATTATTCTCCTCTTTGCCAAAATATTTTTTCGATTGTACACATGTCCACAAGCCTGATTTTATGTTCAAGTCACAGGTAACTTCTATATATGAAAGAAGTTTGTGTCTTTAGCATTTGACGAAATTCAAAAACGTAATAGCGGAGAACTAGTGGCGATCGGTCCAACCTGCCGCCTCAGAGTGTCACATATTTCATGATTTATGTCCTTTTTTGTGATGTCTATCACCATTAATTCCCCGTGACCTATCACCCATTGCAGATGACTCTTCGCATTTTAAGTACCCAAGCTTTATAATCCCTTTACCAAGAAATTCCGAGTTTGAAAGGCCCCGAGTAAGAAGGCTTTTGAGAACATTGTGGAAGGGAGAAGAAATGCTGGTAGCTATTTTTTCTCGTTCACCTTTATCCACAATCTTTTCAACCCTTTTAAAATAAATTTCGTTTGTGGGACACATCATACTTGCCGTCTGCAAATATTTCTCATGTAGGCAAGTCTAACATGCTTTCAGTCGGTGAAGATTTGTACTGTAACATGACAATGCGTTTATGTGTTTATGGTTAAGTATTATCTCTTGCAATCAATTCTTAACAGATTTGTTAATCTCTTACGAGACAATCCAGTGTTTAAATTAACCCTTTACCAAACAATCCCTGGTTTTTACGACCCCCGAGGGAAGAGCCTTTTGGAGGCATTGTTGGAAACTCCCGAAAGGAGTAAATGCTTGTAACCAACTGGTGCTTTGAATTTGGACCTGTCTTTTTTTTTTCCGTTTGGTAAGTTAAGTAATCAGGAATACTGTATGTTCATGATTTTCTATCTACATTTAAAAAAAGGAAAACCCACCATTTATTTACTGTCTGCTATTACTTTCCCCTTTGAATGGATAGAAAATTGGCTTCACTTAAAGCTTATGACTGAAGAGTACTACGAGATAAATTGTTGATTCATGGTTTATCATATTGGGTTAAACAATATCGATTTACCAATCTTCTTTTATAAATAAAGAAGCATATTTCCATCACAGTTCTCACCACTCTTATATTCTAGATGTGTCCTGGCGTTTGTGTTTGCGTTCGCGTTTGTGTGTGTATTAGAGAGAGAGAGAGAGAGAGAGGGAGAGAGAGATATTTGTATATGTGATAGTGTGTGAGCGTGAGAGAGAGAGAGAGAGTGTGTGTGTGTGTGTTTTTCCATATACACATACTTTTCTATTTTGCTTTCGTTAGGAAAGTATACAAACCTCCTCTATGTATGTAAACTCCTTGGCAAAATTGATGGAAAATTGAGAGAAAGAATTTAAGCATTATCTTCTTTTAACTTTCGTTTTTTCTCAAAAGAAGGTACACAACGGTTGTAATACCTTTTGTTTAAAATGAGATATGGTGAGATCAAACTCATGCTGTTATACGTCGCAATATGCGACATACTTCGATTGTTGTTGTTGTTTTGTTGTTGTTGTTGTATGTTTTTCTTAAAGATCTATTGGTGAGTTTTTCCCATTATTTTTGTTCACGTATTATAACTTGCAGTGGACACTTTGCTACACAATGTTCTGTTTATATGTTTGTTTTATTGCGTGTAGAATTGTTCCCAGGTTCCATGTATTTGTCTGGATTCTTGCTGCACATATAGTACAATTCCTTCTTCATTATTATCAGTCAGTATGGCAAATAGTTCAAAAATTCAATCAGTCAACTGTAGAGGTCTCCATTGTAAGAAAAAAAGACTATCTGTGTTTAAGTACCTTCAGAGTTTAAAACATAACATATACTGTCTACAAGATACACATTTCACGCATGATATGTACAGAAATATATATTCGGAATGGGGATCAGAGATTTAATTGAATAACAACAAATCTAACAAGAGGGGTGTAGCTATTTTATTTTCAAAAATAAACGCAAAAATTCACAAATCAATAATTGACCATGAAAACGGTACCTTTGTCATTCTTGATTTAAGCGTTGATGATTTCCGATTTACTCTGGCATCTATATATGGTCCAAATACTGACGAGCCGTTTTTCTATGATAAAATATTTGAAAAGATGAAATCGGAAATATTTCCTACATAATTTGTGGAGACTTTAACTTAGTTATCGATCCTGCGAAAGACTACTATAACTATAAACACATCAACAACAAAAAGTCTAGAGACGCTATATTAAATCAAATTTCTAAACGTGATCTCGTCGAACCCTGTCGAGAATTTAATCCAGAGAAACTATCTTACACCTGGAGAAAACGTAATCCAATACAACAAGCTCGTCTTGACTTTCTTTCTTATTTCACCTTCTGTACATGATTTTACTATGTCTGCGTCAATAGAAAACAGTTTTGACTCAGACCATTCCGTCATTTCAACAACAGTACAGATTAATGAATTTCAATATTTATCGGGCTTATGGAAGCACAACAGTGCACTATTGACTGAACTTGATTATATCAATACTATAAATAAAAAGATTGAAGAAGTAAAAGAACAATAGGCGATCCCAATTTACAATAGAGAGACTTTAACAAAAATGCCTAATTCAGAAATTCAATTTACAATCAATGACCAACTATTTCGTGAAACACTAGTAATGCAAATAAGGGGAAAATCAATTTCTTATGCTTCACACAGGAAAAAGTTCAATAACAATACAGAGTTAGAAATCCAGTCAAAAATGAAACATTTGGCACAAAATCTAAATAATAATTCAAACGAATACTTTTCCCTAAAAAGCGAATATGAATAATTACAACATGAATTGTTCGATCAAGAATAAAACGGAGTATAGAAGGTGAAAACCAACAAGATATTTTTGTGGCCTAGAAAAATCAAATACAATTTCAAAAAGTGTTAAAAGAATTATCAAAGATGACGGATCTGGAATAACGAAGCAAAAATATATTCTGGATGAAATTAAAGTATTTTACCAGTCTCTTTACAAGTCAACAACTTCTGATTTTTCTGTTGATGATTTTAACGACTTTATTTCTGATTTAGAAATACCGAAACTCTCAGTTGAGGAGTCGAAAAGTATTGAAGAAAAATAGACAATGACAGAAGCTTCTCAATTCTTAGAAAATATGAAAAATAATCGAAGTCCAGGTACATCCGGTTTTAACGCCGATTTTTACAAACTTTTTTGGAACAAGTTACGAGATTTTGTTGTCAGAGCATTGAATGAAGCATATCATACAAATTCATTATCTGAAACTCAAACACAAGGTTTGATAACATGCATTCCAAAACGAAATAAACCGAGACAATTCATAAAAAATTGGCGGCCAATAACCTTGTTAAATACCGTATACAAAATCGGAACAGGATGTATTGCCGACAGAATCAAGCCATTCCTTAATAAGGTTATACACACTGACCAATCTGGCTTTTTAAAAGACAGATACACAGGAGAAAATATTCGACTCGTGTACGATCTTTTACATTACACTGAAGTACATGATATTCCTGGTATAATACTTTTAATCGACTTCGAAAAAGCATTTGAATCCCTTTCTTGGTCTTTTGTTAACAGAACTCTCGAAACTTTCAATTTTGGACCATCAGTAATGAAATGGTTCAATGTATTTTATCAAGATGCAAAATCAACAGTTTCTCAGTGTGGATTTTCTTCAGAATTGAGAGAGGTTGTCGGCAAGGAGACCCTTTGTCCAGCTACACTTTTATTTTATGTGCCGAAATATTATCAGTTAACATAAGAAATAATAAAAATATAAAAGGAATAAACATTAAAGGTACAGAATTTAAGTTATCACAGTTTGCAGACGATACAAGTATATTTCTTGACGGATCGGAAAAAAATCTTTAAACGAAACGCTTAATTCCCTATCAAAATTTTCTAAATTATCCGGTCTAAACATTAATTTCAATAAATCTAAAGCTGTTTGGATCTGAAAAAAGAGTTCTGACACTATTAAAACGAAATGGAAATTGATATGGGGGCATGAGAAATTTGAGTTATTGGGTATAACTTTTCACGTAAAATTTAAACAAAATAATTGATTTAAATTTTTTATCAAAATTGAATGAAATAGAAAATACAATTAAACGCTGGAACCGACGTATCCTCACCCCAATAGGAAAAATTAGTTATAAAAAGTTTACTTATTTCAAAATTGAACCACATGTTTCTTGCCCTACCAAATCCCATATATTTGGGAAGGCTGTCATAAAATAAAAAGGTCAGTTGTCACAAAAGATTATATGTACGGTGGACTGAAAATGATAAATGTTTAAGCCTTTATTAATTCACTAAAAACCACTTGGATCAGACGTCTGATTAGAAGCAAAGGTGGATTGGTAAATATTACTGACGAACAAATAAATATTGAAAAGTTATGTTTATGTGGTAAAGACTTAATAGAAAATCTGATAAACAAAATAACAAATCCATTTTAGATAGATGTGCTTAAAGCGCTATGTCAGTTAATAGATACTGTTAAAATAGACAATACGAACATTCAAGACATTCCAATATTCTACAACCCGAACATCAAAATTAATGGCAAAAGTATTTTTTCTAAATAAGTTATACATGCCTGGCATTAACTGTATAGGAGATTTATTCAATTCTAATGGTTCCTTCTCAAGCGCAGAACAAATAAATACAAAATACAACTTGTCACTTAATTTTTTACTTTTTCAGCAACTAAAGTGCGCTTTTAAAAAGTACCTAACAGATCTGTCCTTCAAAACCGAAAATATTTGTAAACAACATAGATCCATAATACCACCATACCTTCAACTGATTCTTTCGGATTCAAAAGGTTCAAATAGTATCTATCAAAGTCTTAACAAAAACAACGACCAGCCAGTGTGTGTTCAAACTTGGGCACAGAAATTAAACATCAGCATAGATTTCAATGAAAGGAAACAAATTTTCTTACCCTTTTTAATAACAAAAGATTCATATATACAATGGTTCCAATATCGAATTATTCACCGCATTCTTGGAGTAAATCCGTTCTTGTATAAAATAAAATATATTGACTCTTCAGATTGCACTTTTTGTACTGACGAACAAGAAACAATTGAGCATTTATTCTGGAACTGTCCAAAAGTTAAACCAATCATCTCAAATTACTTAAAATACAATGGAACCATTTACTTAAATCTAACTGTTAAAAAAATGTTGTTTGGATACGTCAAATCTAATACCTACGCGAAAAATACTCTTCTCATTTTGTTTAAATTGTACATCTTTAAAGGTAGATCTAGAAAACAAATACCTACGGAAACTGGTGCCAGGAATTTTATATCTATCAAATTTACGATTCTAAGAAAAGCAGCCATCGAAAACAATAACCTAGAATGTTTTAATAGAGACTGGGAAAAGTTTACTTGTTTTATGAATAATTCAAGAGATTAATATTTTTTTCTCTAAACCTGGGAAAATTCACTTTTTTTCCCTCATGTTTATTATCTGTTTTTGCTTCTTTGTCCCTAACGGTATGACCATGAATTGTATTACTTTGCTTTGTAAGGTGTGGAGAGGGATAGCTCCCCGACCCTCACACATCAATATACGGGGACAATAAAATTTGTATTAAGCAAGCAAGAGTTATGATTCCTGTGCCCTCTTGATGATATCTATCCACACATGAAATTTCATAACCCTAGCTTGTACAGTTTTGGAGATATGCTCCGGACAAAGAACTGGACGCCGCCCGCCCGCCACGGGTGATCCCATAATACGTCCCGTCTTCGACAGGCGTATAAAAAGTGTTCCGCATCTTCAGCACCAATTCCACAAGCACATATTGGGTCTGATTTTAGATGATTTAAAAACAAGTCATTGTTTAGATTACTACAATTGTTCCTTATTCTAGTATGAATTATCAACAGATATCGGTTTCCGAAAAAATATACATGTAAGTTGGGTATTCTTTTGGGTTTAATCATACTAATGAGAGAGAGAGGTCATTCCATATCGGTATGGAAAAAGGTATACAAGACTTTTGAAACAGTCGCGTTCTTGCTTGTACATGTTCATAATTCTGGCTATTACGTAATTGATACTGCGACCTGTTACCAACTAGTGGGGATATTAGTTCCTCTATGAATTGTGGGACGAGACCATTTGATATTTTATACATAAAACATGATTTCGAATTTTTCCGTCTCAATGATAATGCCTCCCACCCACAATCTTTGTATAGATTTTCAAGAGATACTGATTTTGTAAGGCCTGTTACAATACGGGCTGCTTCATTTTGTAGATTTTCAATTGAATTGGAGGAAAAGACAGAACATCGATCCCACACTATAGAAGAGTGCTCTAAAATTGGTCGGACGTACGACAAGTATATTTGGTTTAATGCAGCCCTTGTAAGAGTAAATTGAAGTCTGCGCATAATTTGCAGAATTTTCGATGCTGATTCTAAAATGTCATTTATATCATTGCTCCATTGACCGGTGCTACTTAAAGTAATTCCAAAATGTTTGTGATGATCAACGACCTTTATTGGTGTATTTCCAAAAAGTAATCGTGGTACATCGAATTTTTTTTTATTTGAAAAAATGACTGCCTCAGTTTAATTTGGATTAAAATCTACTAACCATTACTTTGCCCATGACGATACAGATTTCAGATCTTGATTAATTATACCTTCTATGTCTTTTAAAGAAGTTGCAGAGTAGTACAGGGAACTGTCGTCGGCATACAATCTAGTAAGACTTAGTAAAGAGTCTGTACATTTCATAAGTAAGAAATAATAATGGTCCTAAAACCGAACCCTGAGGTACTCCAGCACTTAAAGGTAGATAGTTTGATTCAGCTGATTGAATCACAACTTTCTGTTTTCTATTTCTTAGATAACTATTAAACAAAGCCAAGAGGCTGTCATTAATGCCGTGCTCTCGGAGTTTGAATTGGAGACCACTGTGCCATACTCTATCAAATGCTTTAGATATATCACAAAAAACAATACAAGAAAATTGACCATGATCCATGGTTTGACATATATGGTGATATATATCTATAAGCTGGTAGGTGGTTGAATGTTTTGGTAAAAAACTAGATTGATATTTATTCAGTAGCTTATTTGTATTTAGGAAATTATATACATGTTTAAAAATTATTCTTTCAAGGACTTTTCCACAACTTCTCAAAAAAGAGATAGGCCTTTAGTTAGCTGGCAAGGACGTGTCGCCTTTTTTTAATATGGGCGTTACTGTTGCTCTTTTCCATAATTCAGGGAAAACACCCTCAGAAAGAGAACGATTAAATAAAATGTACAGTGGTTTGCTTATTGCATGAATACATCCTTTTAGCATTCTGTGACTTATATCATCGGGGCTTTATTTATCTCAATAAATATGTCTTCTATTTCGGATTGTGTCTTCTATGCTGATGTCTTCTATTTCGGATTGTGTTACTCCGTCAATCGGTAATTTGTTTGCAGTTTTCAATTGGGTGTCTAGTATTATAGTATTAGTATCAAGTACCATGGATATTGATGTAAAATAATCATTTAGGCAGTTGGCCATATCTTGAGAGGAAGTGTACCATACTGTTTGCCCATTAGGATGTGGGAAGCATGATACAGATGAATCTTTTCTTAAGAAATATTTAATAATTTTCCAAAAAACTTTTCTTGTCGTTGCATTGGAGTTCAGTTAAATTTGTTTCCAAGTTATTAAAGAATTCCTTTTTGGCATATTGTTTCATATTATTTACTGTATTACGTAGGTTTTTGTATTTTAACAAATCGTTAATTGTTCCTGTTTTCTTAGCAGTACTTTTCATTCTATCTCTTTTCCGGGAGACCCGTCTAATTGCACTATCATATCAACGTTGATCATCAGGTCGGACACATACTCTTTTGTGCGGAATACATTCTTTAATCAATTCAATAAAAGTTCTAGTAAAAGTCTCACAACAATCATCAACTGAACCAACATGCAAAATACTCCAATCCTAGTTTTCTATTTTCTGATTAAGAGATTCGAAGTTGCCCCTATTGTAAAGCCAAATATTTCTTTCATAACACTTTTGGAGCTCATATGAGAAGGGAATAGATATAAATGTTGCACAATGATCACTTATAACTTGTGGTAGCGGTAGCGTACCAGAGTCTGAATACTCCACATCATTCGGGATTAAGATTGGATCAAGTAAGGCATTTTGTCTCGTTGGGACTTTTATTACATTTATCATAGGATTTAGAAGTAGAATATCCTTAAGATTATGAAACGACTGATTCATTGGGTCCTCGTCAAGATCGCCCAATATAATTACATTTCTAGTTATTTGGAAGGCAGTTTCAATGTTAATATCAACGTTTATGAAAAAAATATTATCTGCAGTTTTCGGACTGTGGAAAACACCAATCAAATATATTTTGGATTTAACTATAATTTTAACCCAAATAGAATCATTAAAGTATCCTTCAAGATCAGCAATGGGCCAGGTCGTTATTTACATACATGTATACAAGAATATCTGCACCGTGGTTAGTTCTGTCCCTCCTGTAAGGTTCATCAAATGCTTGTGATAATAACAAATCGTCTTGTGAAATTGAATCATTAAGATGGGTTTCGGTGAAACATAAGATATTGAAATCTAAAAATTCTTCTTTTATATAATCAATCTTATTTCTGATGCTTCGTTTGTTGCAATGGAGTGCTGATAATAAAAAATTATTTTCCGATATAGCAGGCCCTGGGTTGGTCTCAATATCTCCAGCTTGTAAAATGATTTCACAGATTAACATGAAGAATGAAATGGACTGAAAATTGTTATTCATAATATTCCATGCGTTCAAATCTAGGGTCCTTGACCACATAGAGAGAATCTTAATGAAATGCAAGAGCAAACAGAAATTATTTGGATAAGTATGCCGCTTTTAAAAAACCGGTATAAATTCTGTTTTGGAAAAGCCCGATGGAAGCCCTCCAGGCACCCCAGTCACTATCCATTAGGGGATAGGATATTGATTACCAGGAGAACCTCCATCCGGGCTTGAGTAATCACATAGCACGCGGAATCGCAGAGATACCAAATAGAATAAGGAGATCTAGAAGTATAGAGAATACAGTGTATAGAAAAAATGCAATAATAACTAGAAGGCCCTGAAGGGCCTGAATATGCTCTACTGGCAGAGAGTTTGCTTTTAAATAAAGCATACATAGGAATTCATTATGCAAAAAGACAAAAATAATTGACATTTTCAACTCAAAATGGCTACTTTACCATTACTGTTGGTTGAATTTTTTCAAACTCAACAGGGTTAAAAAGCTATTGATGGGATAAACAAGCTGAACAATTCATAAAATCTGATCACAAATAAATACTTTATCATTTAAACAGGCAATGAAATTGTTCAATTTGAAAACACTACTTTTCCCATACTGTTTGTCAGATTTTTTTCAAAATTGATAGGGTTATCAATGAGATAAACAAACTCTGCAAGTTTCACGGAAATCTGACCAAAAATGAAGACTTTATCGCGTAAACAAGAAATGAAAGTTTTCAACTTGAAATGGCTACTTTTCCCATACTCATTGTTGGAATTTTTTCAAAATCAATAGGATTGAAGCTATTGATAAGATAAACAAATCATGCAAGTTTCATGGAAATCTGACCTAAAATGAAGACTTAATTGGGTAGAAAAGAAATGTAAATTCTAAACTTGAAATGGCTACTTTTCCCATATTTTTTGTTGGAATTTTTTTCAAATTATCAGGGTTGAAGCTATTGATGAGATAAACAAACTCTGCAAGATCATGGAAATCCGACCTAAAATCAAGACTTTATCGCGTAAACAAGAAATGTAAATTTTAAACTTGAAATGGCTACTTTTCCCATACTGTTTGTCGGATTTTTTTTCAAAATCGATAGAATTAAAGCTATTTATGAGATAAACAAACTCTGCAAGTTTCACGAAAATCTGATGACAAATGAAGACTTTATCGCGTAAACAAGAATTGGAAATGTTCAACTTGAAATGGCTACTTTTTCCATATTGTTTGTTGGATTTTTTTTCAAAATCAATAGGGTTGAAGCTATTGATGAGATAAAAAAAACTGTGCAAGTTTCACGAAAATCTGATGACAAATGAAGACTTTATCACGTAAACAAGAATAGAAAATTTTCAACTTGAACTGGCTACTTTTCCCATATTGTTGGATTTTTCTCAAAATCAATAGGGTTGAAGCTATTGATGAGATAAACAAACTGTGCAAGTTTCACAAAAATCTGACAACAAATGCAGACTTTATCGCGTAAACAAGAAAAAGACTAACGGACGGACGGACAGACGGACGACGGAAACCCCGCCATGACATAACCTCTTCTGGCTTTCAGTAGAGCTAAAATAGAGCTAAAAAAGGTATGTACATAATAATATTTAAACAATTATTGACAAATGTGACGATTTTGGAGTGTGAGGTTAATGATGATTGAAATATTTCCTTATAATACCTCGAATTCTGAATAGGTAAACCTTTAAACTCTCTATTGAAACGAAATATATAGAGTTGTCAGGGTATCTAACAGCCAGCTTGATTGATCTTTGCATTCCAATTGTGTAAAAAAAAACCAGTCCACACATACATGTAATGCAGACTTATCAGTAACAACATATACATCAAAAATAAGTTTTAATTTGTTTTTGACTAAGTAGGTGTTTCAATTTATTAATATTAATTTTTGTCTAAGTAGGTGTCTCAATTTATTTATCAGCACAGTGGCAAACAGTTACAGAAGGTAGTTAGTGAAGTATTGAATAAAGTAGAGAAGCAATAGGGACGTCTAGATTTGTTGAGTGAGCCCTGATTGTAATGAAACTGGTCAGCTTGCAAATATATACATGTACCATCCGACCAGCACCAACCCAATCAGAAACAACGGACAACTGTTGAGGCATATTAAAAAGTAACATAACAGCAATCTCCTATTTGATTAATTGATTGGAACCCTGTTCGTGGCGGTACGGATCAGTACAGAATGTGCAGTCCTATCAGCACAGCAACAAACAGCATAAAAGAACAATTGGTGCACAGCAGCAGTTTTAAAAAAGTAATATTACAACAGACTAATATACATAATATTTGTCAATAAAGCCCCCTATTGTTGTGATATAAATCACAGACAGCAGCAAAATATAATTGGAACAGTTGTAATCGTCAACAACATAAAACCGGCGTAGGAGTATCAAACCACCTGAAGTATTATAGATTGAGGTCTTATCTGTGATGGTACAGATCAGACAGCTTACGCGAAGTCCGATCAGCACCATCACGAACAGCCAAAAACGACATGTGTGAAGTAGGGTATGAAAATACTGCTACCAAAATTTATTGATTGAACCACCGCTTGTGATGCTACAGATCAGCCAGCATAGCTGTGCAGCCTAATCAGCGTCAGCCCAACCGGTGACAACCAACAAAATTTGCAGGCTTATAAATCAGAAAAAGTTTAAGAAAGAAAAAAAGAGAATAGCAACAGACTAATTCATACAGTAATTATAAATAGAGCCCATAATTGTGGTGATATAGATCAGCCCACACATAAGCGCAATTCGATCAGCAATGATAAGCAGTGTGGTAAAAATAAAACAGCAGTAAACTGATATTAGATATCCTGATTGAGCCCCTGTTTGCCCTGACACAGATCAGCCAGTATACATGTGTAACCTGATCAGCGTCAGCACAAGCAGGGACAGCCAATAAGTTGATAATCTTATAAATTTGAAACAGTTTAAGAAAGAAATAGCAACAGACTAATATATATAATATTGATAAAAAGAGCCCATATTTGTGAAGATATAGATCAGCCTATACAAAAGCGCAATTTGAACAACAACAACAAACAGCAACAACAAGTAATAAACAGATATTTAAACACAGCAGAATAAAAAAAAAGAACAGCAGTGAACTTTTATTAGCTTTCACGATTGAACCTCTGTACGAGCTGACACAGATCAGCCTGTACACATTTACAGCCAGATCAGCGTCAGCACAAGCAGGGAAAGCCAATAAAATGATAGGCTTATACTCAGCCGCAACCTAAGAAGAATAAATTTGCAACAGACTAATTCATATAAAAAAAATTGATGAAAGTCATAATCAGCAGTACCTTTGGAAAAGTAATATAGCATTAGACTAATATAGATAATATTTGTCGATAAAGCCCCTTGTTGTTCTGATATAAATCACAGACAGTAGTGAAAAGTAATTGGTACAGTTGTAATCGTCAACAACATGAAAACGGCGTGACAGCATCAAACCACTCTAAGTGTTATAGATTAAGGTCTTATTGAGATGTTACAGATCAGCCAGCTTACGTGTGCAGCCCGATCAGTACCATCACAAACATGTGTGAAGTAGGGCATGAACGTACTGCTAAGAAAATTTATTGACTAAATGAGCCTCTGCTTGCTCTGACATAGATCAGCCAGCATACATGTTTAACCTGATCAGCGTCAGCACAAGCAGGGACAGCCAATAAGTTGATAAGCTTATAAATCTGAAAGAGTTTAAAAAAAAAAAAATAGCAACAGACTAATAGATATATAATATATATATAAAGAGCCCCTATTTGTGGAGATATAGAGCTGCCTATACAAAAGCGCAATTCGATCAACACCACAACAAACAGTAACACGTAATAAACAAATATTTAAACACAGCAGAGTGGGAAAAATAGAACAGCAGTGAACTATTATTAGATTTCATGATTGAACCTCTGTTCTAGCTGACACAGATCAGCGTCAGCACAAGCAGGGAAAGCTAATAAATTGGCATGCTTATACTCAGCAGCAACTTAAGAAGAATAAATTTGTAACTTTTCCCATACTGTTTCTTGGTTTTTTTCTCAAAATTAATAGAGTTGAAGCTATTGATGAGATAAACAAACTCTGCAAGTTTCATGAAAATCTGCCTACAAATGCAGACTTTATCGCATAAACAAGAATCAGAAATTTTCAACTTGAAATGGCTACTTTTCCCATACTGTTCGCTAGATTTTTCTCAAAATCAATAGGGTTGAAGCTATTGATGAGATAAACAAACTCTGCAAGTTTCACAAAATCGGGCAACAAATGCAGACTTATCGCGTAAACAAGAATTAGTAATTTTCAACTTGAAATTCCTACTTTTCCCACACTCTTTGTTAGATTTTTTCTTAAGGGTGGGTATTCAGAATTTTTACATCTCACCAAATTGAATACCCCCAACTGGGCGGGGGTATAGAAATAGCCTAGCTGTCGCACTACAGGATGGTAGAACCCCACTAATGTGCCTGCTCATTTGCCGTGAGCTGCGACTTGTGTCACTTGATGAAGGGGTACTGGTGGTTGAAACACACCACTTTGGCCTGGAGTTGAGTTAAACAGGGGGTCAGGTGGGCCCGATCTGATCAATCGGCTGGTCATGCCAAGCCCTAGGGCACTCATTTTGGCACTTTCTATATATTTATAATCTTACCTTTATCTGTAAACAAATTTATGTCCCTTTTTTTACCCATTTGCCTCAGAAGGCGGTGGCTCAAAGGTCAATCAAGTGAAAGTATAGGTATGTAATGCCCTCGATAATGTTATGTTAAGCTTGGTGTAGCGTTTGACAGGAAGGCATTTGTCTAGTTTAGCCACTTCACTTGAGTATACCACCAATGTATCACTGACTTGTCCTGTGTTAGGTTTCCCCAGGACATGTCCCCTTGTTGGGCTCCGAGGCGGGTGGGGAGCATTGGTGCTGAAGGAAAAGAAAACACTATGGCAACTCAAAAAAAGGCCAAGCTTCAAGAAAAACACCCAGAAGGAAAAAGGCCCCATTCAGAATCTGATTCTGATACGGAGGCCCCATCTTACACATCACCTCTATCAATACATTTTCCAACTTATATAGTAATTGAGTCAAAGGACCCTTCAAACCCTGTAACAAAATTATGCCCTTTTGTTGTAGAAAAACAGCTTCATAGTATTTTGGGTACTCCGAAATCTGTGAAAAAACTGAGAAACAACATTATAATAGTTGAAGTGTTCACAAGGCAACAGTCTGAAAATCTTCTGAAACACAGTAAGTTTTTCCAACTGGAAGTAAACATTTACCCTCACAAGACCCTGAATTCTAGTAAGGGAATCGTGAGGTGTAAGGAACTTTCCTTGTGTACCATCTCAGAAATTGAAAAGTGTTTAAAATCTCAGGGTGTTACAGGTGTTACCCGCATTTCTGTGAAAAGGAATGGCGAAACTAGGACAACTAATACATATATATTAACGTTCTCAACATCAGTTCTTCCTCAGTCTGTGAAAATTGGATACATCTCGGCAAAGGTTGAGATGTATATCCCAAATCCTTTGCACTGTTTTCAGTGTCAACAGTACGGACATCATATAAGTAAATGCCCTCGAAATCCTGTTTGCGCAAAATGCGGAACAGAGGAAGAAAATCACAATTATGAGACATGTTCAAGTCCTCTGAAATGTGTAAATTGTAAGGGTGCCCATGCGGCTTTTTCAAGAGATTATCCTCTCTGGAAAGAAGAGAAAGAAATTTTGAACCTTAAATATACTAAAAACCTAAGTTTTCCAGAAGCTCGACAGCTTGTCAAACAGCGCACAGCTGATCAACCAAAGTCTTTCTCTGCGAGCTATGCCAATGTGACATCCCCTGCGAAAGAGGACTGTCACACTTGTGTCGTCCTCGCCAAACTCATTTTAACCAAATTTCCTGAGATGACAAATGATTTAAAAGTCATTCTTCCAAAATCTACCTTTGAAGTTCTCAATCCTAATAAAACATCTCTGCCATCTGATAAACCCATTAACTCTGCACATACAGAAAAAGCGAATTCTCCTCCAAAATCATCTTCCTCTTTGTCAAAACCTTCCGTTTCAAATGCAAAACCTAGTATGCTGAAATCTACAAAATTTAACAACAATTCTCCTAAAAATCTACCCCAACCACATACTCGGGTTCAGTTAAATAAAGAGGGTTTGCCATCGGCCTATACCTATAGAAAAAAGCCGACAAAGTCAGATGAAGAAGTCTTTGAAACCCGTGTATCTGACACAGAGATCTCGGAACTCGTCGATTCTGACAAATCACTACCGGGTAAAAAGAAAAACCGTAAAGCCCGTGCGCGTAAAATCACAGTCAAAATTGGTCAACCGTCTGTCTCTCTTTCGAATAGATTTGAAAAACTTAAAGAAATCACAGACGATAAAGGTCCAGAGGAGGATAAAAGTGAAGAGGAGATGGAGGAGGAAGAGTCTGATGGCTCGGACAGCGAATCTCCTTGGGGTCACCATAAGTCTGAATGGAACAAAGACCTTGACTCATGGCAAAACTCGACTCCCGAAACCAAAAGTGTTGAAAAGACACACATGTAAACCAAAATGAAAATCAACATTCTTCGGTTTTTACTGCCTTTTGCATTGGTTTGCAGCCTCTTCTTTACTTCAGTTTTTATACTTTCATCATGCACTATGGATACCATAATCCAGTGGAATTGTCGAGGTATAAAGTCAAATTTTGACGAAGTTTCTCTTTTAATAAATGATCACAAACCAGTTGCTGTTTATCTACAAGAAACCTTCCTTAAACAGGAGGATGATTTTTCTATCAAATACCATTCCATTTACAATAAAATCTTTACTGATGGCGAAAAAGCCAGAGGAGGTGTTTCTGTTGTTGTTAACAACAACATTCCTCACAAAGTTATCTCTCTGAATACAAACTTACAAGCTGTTGCCATTAGATTATCTTTACACAGTGCTGTTACACTGTGTTCTTTATATCTGCCCCCGAATGCACATATCAATGAGACTAATCTGAATGATCTCATTTCGCAATTGCCATCCCCCTATATTCTTGCTGGAGACTTTAATGGTCACAATGTTATGTGGAGTTGCGATGACACGAACCAGAGAGGTTTACAGTTGGAAAACTTCATTTCGAACAATTCTTTGTCTTTCATGAATGATAACAAATCCAAAACCTACTTGCATCCAGTAACTGGGTCTTACTCTTCTATTGATTTAACCTTATGCAGCCCAGTCTTACTTCCCAATTTCACGTGGAAAATGACTGAGGATTTGTGCGGAAGTGATCATTTCCCCATTATCTTTTCGTCTACACAACCATCTAGCAGTGTACGACCACAGAAATGGAAGCTTTCGAAAGCCAATTGGAATAAATTTGAAACCCTTTGTGGACAAACCATTACACATAACAAATTTAGAGATTGCGATGATCCTGCAAAACTTTTTACTTCCCTATTGATTGATGCAGCAAAACAATCCATCCCTCAGACCTCGACAAATCCAAAACGTCTTGACAAGCCTTGGTACAATGATGATTGTAAACAAGCTGTCAAAGACAGAAAACAAGCCCTTAGAAAGTTTAACCTCAGACCTACCAAAGAAAATCATAATCTTTTCCGTATTTCCAGAGCAAAGGCTCGTCGAACCATTAGAGAAAGTAAGCGTAAGGCTTGGAGACAATATGTCTCTAAATTAAATAGTAGAACTACCACTAAAAAAACTTGGGACATGATCAGAAAGATCAATGGCAAAGGCAAGCACCCTCTTAATCACCTTGAAGTTAACAATACTTCGTTGGAATCACCAAAAGATATAGCTGATGCTCTTGCGGACACTTTTTGCAAAAAGTCTTCCTCTGTAAACTATTCTGAAAAGTTTCAGAGGAATAAAGCCCGAGAAGAAAAAAAAAAAAGCTTAGTTTTAATTCTCCAAATTCAGAGCATTATAATAAACTCTTCATCTTTAAAGAATTAAAATCTGCTCTGAATAAAGCTCACGATTCTTGTCCTGGCCAAGATAAAGTTCATTACCAGTTTTTAAAACACTTACCTTTTACTTCTCTCTCAGTTTTACTTGACATTTTTAATGATGTCTGGCAATCAGGCGATTTTCCTTCATCCTGGCGAGAGGCACTAGTCATTCCTATCCCAAAACCTGGCAAGGATGCTGGTGACCCCGCTAACTATCGTCCAATAGCTCTTACTAGTTGTCTCTGCAATACCTTAGAACGTATGGTCAACGACAGGCTTGTCTGGTATTTAGAGAAACACAACCTCATCGTTGATGTACAGAGTGGATTTCGGCGCCAGCGTGGCACTATAGATCATCTGGTCCGCTTTGAAACCTTTGTCAGAGAAGCCTTTATTAATAAACAGCATGTAGTATCTGTCTTTTTCGACCTTGAAAGCGCTTCCGATACGACTTGGAAATACGGAATTCTTAAAGACTTACATGATTTTGGTCTTCGAGGCCGTCTTCCTCTTTTTATTTCAACCTTCTTGGATAAACGTCTTTTCCGCGTCCGAGTTGTTAATACGGGTTCGGGAGCCCGAGAACAGGAAATGGGTGTACCCCAAGGATGTATTCTCTCTGTTACACTCTTCAGTGTAAAAATAAACAGTATTGTCAAAGCTATCTTTCCTGGTGTAGACTGTTCCCTTTATGTTGATGACTTCGTTATATGCTTCAGATCTCGAAATATGAATATTATTGAGAGACAACTTCAACAGTGTCTCAACAAACTGCAAACGTGGTCTGATGAAAATGGCTTCAAATTTTCCAAATCTAAAACTAAGTGCATGCACCTTTGCAATCTACGAGGTGTTCATCCAGAACCTGAGCTGTATTTGGACAGAACTAAAATTGAAGTCGTTTCTGAGTTTAAATTTCTTGGAGTCATCTTTGACAGAAAGCTTTCCTTCTTTCCTCACATCACTGCACTTAAAAAGAAGTGCAAGAAGGATCTTAATCTTCTTAAGGTTGTGGCCCATTCTGAATGGGGAGCAGACCGTAAAGTCCTCTTGCGGATTTATCGGTCTTTAGTTCGCTCCAAATTAGACTATGGATCGATTGTATACGGATCTGCCCGTAAATCTTACTTGAAAATTCTCGATTCTATTCACAACGAAGGTCTTCGTCTTGCACTTGGAGCTTTCAGAACTTCTCCCCGTCAATAGCCTCTATGTTGAGGCTAATGAACCTTCTCTTTCTTACAGGAGGGAAAAACTCTCACTTCAATACCTTTTAAAACTTAAGTCGAATCGTTTTAATCAAGCTCATGAAGTTGTTTTTAAACCCCAATATAAAGATCTTTTTGAAAGGAAACCAAATGTTATTCCTCCATTTGGTATCCGCATGGAGCCCATTGTAGATAACCTTGGCATAGACACTGATTCCATTGCCAACTAAAAAATCTCTGAAATTCCTCCATGGACACTAAACAGTGCAGAATTCAGATTTGACCTTGCATCTGACAAAAAGTCTGTCACGGATAGAACTGTGTTTCATGCTAGATACAACGAGATAAAGGAGCATTATTTTTTCTTCAAACCCATCTATACAGATGGATCTAAAGAAGGCTATTCTGTAGCAGCTGCCGCTGTTTATGGACAAAGGAGCTTAAAGTGCCGCCTTCCAAACAACTCCTCTATCTTCTCTGCTGAAATTAAAGCAATTGATCTTGCCCATAATCTAGCTGAACGTTCTAATTTCAACCGTTTCATTATCTTTTCGGACTCTTTGTCAACATTACAGGCCCTTTCAAATCAACAACTTGAGAATCCCTTAATCTGTAGTTTACTTGAAAGGATCTCACAAATTTCTTCTACGAATAGATTGGTGTTCTGCTGGCTTCCAAGTCATGTAGGCATCAAAGGCAATGAAAATGCTGATAGGTCGGCCAAATCTGCACTTAACCTTCCCATTTCAGATTTTAAAGTTCCTCACACTGATTTTAAATCCTCCGTTTTAACACATATCCAATCTTCTTGGCAATCCCAGTGGGATGCTGATGTTTTCAATAAACTGCATTCAGTTAAACCATCCCTTGGTGAATGGTACCCCGTTTACAGGTCTGTTCGTCGAGAGGAAGTGATAATTGCACGACTTCGAATTGGCCATTCATGCATCACACATTCCTGGCTCTTGATCAGAGATGATGCCCCTGAATGTATTCCATGCAATGCAACCTTTTCTGTAAAACATATCCTATTAGATTGCGTTGACTTTCAGCCAGTTCGTTCAAAGTATTTTAACGTCGATAATTTAAAAAATCTTTTTGATTTTGTCAGCGTTGAATCCATTATCGCTTTTATAAAGGAGATTGGCATTTACAATAAACTGTGATATTTACTCTTGAATTTCTTACCTATCTTTTTACTACATTCTTAATTTCTTTAATATTCAGTTTACATCTGCTTAATGGGAGGATTAGCCCTCTTAGGGGCATCTTATCTCATTGGAGACTCTATAATTGGAGTATATGGATCCCATTGGAGGCTACAATCTTAACCAGTTTTAACGTCATTTCCAAGAAAAAGCAACACTACCAGTCTTACCTTTTAATCTAAAACTGTTGAGTAGGCAGGGATTGCCCAGCCACTCAATATCATATTTTATGCACATTATAAATGAACATATTTCTTTTTCATTTTAAAACCTCTTTTTATCAATCAGACATTGACTTCAAACAAACCTTTTTATCACATTCTTAAATCTTATCATTTTAAAACTTTTGAGTATATAGGGATTGCCCTGTATCTCAATAATGCCCTTTATGCATACCTTTTAATTCATTTCTTTTATTATTATTTAATTCATTTCTTTTATTATCATTAACGTATTCATACTTTATTCAATCAAAACAACTCCACTTTTATTAACTTGTAACACAGATATGCGCGCTAAATGACCACAGCTGTCGATGCGCCATAAAACAACATTCATTCATTCATACCAAATTGAAAAAAATATAGATCACTGAAATTCATGTGAAAAAATAATACAAACCATGAATAATTAAGATTCATAAAATTACAAAAAAAACAAACATTTTTTTGATGGTATTCCACTAAAAGGCTACGTAGCCTCTAAAGGTATTTTTAGATTTCGCGCCAAATTTCAATAAAGCATTCTTCAACAGGAATCTGCCAGTACCCCTTTGCAAGGCCAATTTTCGTACAAAACTTACCGTCTTTCAACTTGGCCAAAATGTCTTCGACACAACCCATGGGTTGGGTGTCAAACTTTGTCACAGCGTTAATCTTTCTGAAGTCTGTAAAAAAGCGGCTGGTACCATCGCGCTTTTTCACCATAACGATGGGTGAATTATACTCCGATTTGTCTGGCTCTATGACTCCAGCCTCCACGATTGTCTCGACTTCAGACTCAATCTCTTCCCGCTTTGCATAAGGTATTGGAGACTGTTTCACACGAATCGGGCTTGAACTAGTTAGTTCGACTTTGTGTTGGGTCAACATCGTGGTGCCCGGTCTATCTGTAAATAAAGAGCTGTACTCCTGTAACAACTCTGAAACTTCGTTCTTATGGCATGGAGACAATTGATCTCTGATCTGAACATCACGCCAAGTTTCAGTACCCCTTATGTTGGTTAGTTCCGGCAAATTTTTGTCTACAGCTCCGACTTCGGAATGGTGCTCGGCATCAATAACCGCTGCTGTGGCTGAAACTACTTGACTCCTATCTTCATACTTATTCAACAAATTAATGTGATAGATGTTGATTTTGTCTCCTACCCGGACACTGTAGTCCAACTTATTCACTATTTCCACCGCTTAAAACGGTCCTTTCCAATGTAACAGCATTTTCTTATGGTTTGTAGGCAAAAAAGATGGGCATTAAAGATAGGTATTTAGATTTTTCACATCTCGCCAAATTGATACATATATATATCACTGAATTTTATAGGAAAAAAAATACAAATCATCAATAATTAAGAATCGTAAAATTAAAAAAAAAACAAAAAAAAAAACACCAGAAGGCCCTGAAGGACCTGAAATCGCTCTCCTGGCAGAGATTTTGCTTTTATGCTAGCATGCATTATGAATTCATGATGCAAAAAGATAACTAGTAAAATCAGTGTGAAGGAAAGCACTTATAAACAAGAAATGGAAATTTTCAACTTAGAATTGCTACTTTTCCCATACTGATTTTTAGATTTTTTTTTCAAAATCAATAGGGTTCTAGCTGCTGATGAGACAAAGCAACTGGACAAGTTTCATGAATATCCAATCAAAATGCTGACTTCATCATGTAAATTAGAAATCCAAATTTTCAACTCAAAATGGCTACTTTTCCATTACTGTTTGTTGGATTTTTTCGAAGTCAACAGTGTTAAAGCTATTGATGAGATAAACAAACTGAAAAATTCACAAAAATTCTGATCACAAATAAATACATCATCATATAAAAAGGCAATAAAATGTTCAAATTGAAATGGCTACTTTCCCGTACTGTTTGTTGGATGTTTTCAAAATCAATAGAGTTCAAGCTATTGATGATATAAACAAGCTGTGCAAGTTTCATGAAAATCTGACCTCAAATGCAGACGTTATTGCGAAAACAAGAAAAGAAAGTTTTCAACTTGAAAAGGCTACTTTTCCCATACTGTATGTCTAATTATCATCAAAATTGTTCGGCTTGAAGCTATCGATAAGATAAACAAAATCTGCAAGTTTCATGGAAATCTGACAACAAAGACATACTTTATCGCATAAACAAGAAATGGAAAGTTTAAACTGGAAATGGCTACTTTTCCCATATTGTTTGTCGGATTTTTTTAAAAATCAATAGAGATAAAGCTATTCATGAGATAAACAAATTGTACAGGTTTTACGATATCAAACAAAAAAAATGCAGAATTTATCGCGTAAGCAAAAATGGAAAGTTTTAAGTTGAAATGACTACTTTTCCCATACTGTCTCTTGGATTTTTTTCAAAATCAAAAGGCTTAAAGCTATTGATGAGATTAACAAACTGTACAAGTTTCACAAGAATCTGACCGAAAATGCAGACTTAATCGCATAATTAATAAATGGAAATTTTAAACTTAAAATGACTACTTTTCCCATACTGTTGCTTGAATTTTTTCAAAATCAATAGGGTTGAAACTATTGATAAGATAAACAAACTTTGCAAGTTTCATAAAAAATCTAACCACAAAGAGAGCCTTTATCGCGTAAACAAGAAATGGAATTTTCAAACTTGAAATGGCTACTTTTTCAACATTGTTTGTCATGTTTTTTTTTTCAAAATAAAAAACGGTTAAAACTATGGATGAGATCATCAAACTGTGCAAGTTTCATGAAAATCTGACCTCAAATACAGACTTAATCGCGTAAACAAGAAAAGAAAGTGTAAAACTTGAAATGACTACTTCTCCCATACGTCTTGCAACACGTAAAATGGGGCACTCCGACTTTTGCGTAAAGTGTCATCACGGATCAGCCTGTGCAGTCAACGCAGGCTCATCCGAGACGGCGATTTACGACTACATTAAATTTTGTTCTTCATTAGACTTGCGCAAAACAGAAAATTACACTAAAAACGAAAAGTGTCGTATCTGAGACGACACTTTACGCAAATACCCATTTTCACGTGTTACAGGCCATACTGTTTGTTGGATTTTTTTCAAAATCAATAGGATTGAAGCTATTGATAAGTTAATCAAACTCTGCCAATCAAATCAAATCAAATCAAAATCTCTTTAATAACCCAGTAATGTAAAACATTATACATGGGGATATGACAGAGAAATTTAAAGTTTGGTAAAGACAATATTTTGCAGTCAGTGAACATACATACACACTTTTGATAGATTCGTGAGGGGGAAATTATGTCGAGAAAAAACATCCTTTTTATTGGTCAACCATGAGGTATTGCTTATACGACGAAACATTTTTGAAGTTGTAACCGTAATAATTGCATATTCAACTGGTATCCAGCAGAATTTCCAACCATTACGCATTAATGCAAGTTTGAAATGCTTCATTCTATAAACATGGTACTATTATTTGTATGAGATTGTTGGCACGTTGGCAAGAAGTGGAAACCAAGATCAGACTGTAAGTAAGTACAGCTGATCTTCGTCTACACTCTCCATACAATGCCTAGGGAAACATGAAATAAAGTATGGGTTTATCAGTGAAGGGAAACAGTTTCATGGAAATCTGACTACAAAGACAGACTTTATCGCGTAAACAAGAAATTGAAATTTTAAACTTGAAATGGCTACTTTTCCCATATTGTTTATCGGATTTTTTTCAAAATAAAAAGGGTTAAAGCTATTGATGAGAGAAACAAACTGTGCGAGTTTCATGAAAATCTGACCAAAAATGCAGACTTTATCGCGTAGACAAGAAAAAGACTAACGGACGGACGGACGAACGGACGACGGGAACCACGCCATGACATAAGCTCTGCTGACTTTCAGCCAGTAGAGCTAAAAAATGATGCTGTTCCCTTAAAAGGCTATTAAGTTATTTTTAGATTTGGCGCCAGAACTGAAAAAAGCATTCCATAACGTAACAAACATGTAATCTTTTTCCATAATGTCTTCTTCGGACGCTATGTTTGAAGCCTTGTTTATTTCCGGTATGTAAATGAGCGAGTGGCTCGTTTAAAATTAGACACAGGACAGCAAGCACTCTTGCGGTATGACGTCACTTTTTCTAGACGGGCATACGATACCTGTCCTATTGTTCTGGAAATGACAGTACTATTGTTTTCTAGTGTGAGTCACGGGGGCAGCAGGTAGACATACTATACTCACCTCACTGTTCTCGAAATAATACTACAATTGTTCTTAGAATAGTAAATTCATTGTTTTTGGGCACTCGCGCGTGCAGGGTGGCACGGTACCACTAACTCTCCCCATTGTTCTGGGATATACGACCTTGGGTGGCGTCGCTGTTTCTAGGCAGACATACGATACTATCCTCATTGTTCCCAAAATAATACCCAATTGTTCTCGGGACACTTTCCCACTGTTTATGGACAGTCACGCGGGAATGGCCCATTGCTTTTAAGCGTTGTAGGCACTGCAGGTCCTTGTCCCGTGGCATGACGTCATCCAGGACTGGTATTGGAATATTCGGTCATTGTACCCATTGTTCTCTGGAATAATTCCCCATTGTTGGTGAGCAGTAACGCGTGACTGACCCGATTGTTCTTGGGCAGTCATGCAGGCAGAGTGGCACGGCGCCACCAAAGTTCTCCAACCGATTGTTATATACTAGTCTTTATCTATCTGGGATGCAGATTTTATAAGCTATTTCAGGTCAAAACCGCGAAACGAGCTAATTCTGTTATATTTAAGTCTGGAGTTTATTATTTGTGTAATGTTGACAGCGGCACAATACACTATTCAATTAATCGTTGTTTGTGTAATTGGCTTGCACAGTTTAATTTGCATGTCATTTAAACAAATCAAATGCCACACATTGACCTGACCAGCGATCTATGTTAGACCGAAGTTTCTGGAAAGAGAGGAGTGATTTGTCGTCACAGAATTTGTGTTTGGCGATTCACATAAGAACATCTGAAAGGTCATCATCTTCTCAAAATTGTTTCCGTCAAGACCACAATTATTATCAAGTACTACATGTACATTTTCATTGTGGTTGTAACCGGATAAATAGAACCACAGTTCACCATTTAAATTCCTACTTCTTCTGTTACTGCCATTGACCAATTATTACTTTGTTTTCTTCCCATTGTCGTCACATTTGCCGAATGGCTCTTTGTTACCGTATAAGCATTTATTCCTGTGGGGACCATATTTCTTCTATTTCTGCTGTAAGGGTCGGCACCGCAGAATCAAAATACGTGAAGATTTAACCCAAAAATATAGTTGTTGACATTTTTGTTATTGTTTCTTTTCGGTCCTGTATAAACTGTGATCCATTATATTGTTACGGAGACCACTCCTTCATGCATAGCTTCGTCCCGATTTAAATACACTTCCTGACAACTGCGTCAGAGAGATATCTCTTTGGCTCAGTGGTTATGGTATAAATCATTTAATCCTCGAAAAACGAGAATATTTATCCTTCATGAGTTCGAATTCCGCCATATGCGGTTTGTAGTACTTGAGCTATGCATTTATTAGTTTCTTTGTTACGGATATAGTTCGTAAGAATATCGATATCGTTCTTTTATAGTTACTTTATGGTATGCCCCTGTATACATAATATCGCCCATTATAATTTAGTTTCTCTAGTAAATAAAAAAACTTTTTGAATGTTTCGATTAAGCTAGTCTACGACACAGGTTTGACTGATTGTGTTCAGTCTGACAAGTAGATTTTTCGTATGTTTTTCTTTCACACTTACCATTATGATTTTTTTCCTTTGGGTAAAACGAGTGTAATTATTTAAGTGTAAAGTTATTAAGATTCAAATGCTACTGCTTAAATATCGTGGAAAGAGAAGTCATTGCTGATACTGAAGTACTGATTGTAGTGCTATTCTGTATTTATTTGTAACTGTGCGGTCAAGTATGTTAACATGTAAACCGTATCATCATGAAGACAAGCAGGTGAATATCAGGCGAAATATGTTACCGTAAAGACAAATTCTGTCTCCTCAGCAAAACTCTTTCTTTCAAACATAGACATATATGTCTTTTTCCAAAGCAGATCGTTTTATGCATTGACCTCGTTTGACCCAGTGGCGCGATAACGACCACAAAGACAATATTAATCATACAGTGCTACTTGATATACCGAACCAAATCGGAAGCTGGTGAAATTGAATAAGAAGATTAAAGATTTAATCCAACTTATGACCGAACTATCAAGAGCAGAAAAAAGGTCCGAAGAAATGTGAGTCCGCACTCCCTGTTTTAGATAATCAAAGGACTGATAGTCCTGAGAGTCGCCTGGAGGGTAATGGGTTAGACGTTTTCACCCTTTTTTGTTCAAATATATTAAAAGCATTCGAGATACAAAATAACTTAACCACAAGATAGTATTATATGCAAGCATATTTCTGAGTTGTCATCCTAAAATTCAAAATATCCGTATTAAAATTTACATTTAAAAAAATATGATGGAAATTAAAATTTAGGCACTAGGACCAGCTTTAATCAGTTCAACGTTTTTTACCCACAGACAATAACCCTTTAGAAATAAAGATCAGATTATCTTCTGGTACAGGATCTAGTGACATACTTTCAGACCAAAAATGCCCTTTTGCAACTCGCTCATATCTAATCTTAGCAGTCTGACAAAGTTTCATAAGTATTAGACTGAACATAAATGGATTCTACAGCTCTATTACGGTTTCGTCTGATTTCACCTAATGACAACCTTTAGACCTAATGACACCCCAGGTGACCTATATTCAGTTTTATCAAAAATATTATTGAGACAAACAGCCGGGCAATTTCATGATCATTGGACTGAACGGTAGCCTTTGGAGCACAAACAAATATTTGACTCAGTAATCTACCCGTCCTTTGGAAATAATTTGTTTTTGTTGTTGTCCAGGTTGAGGTTTTGACCAGCATTGGACTCTATGAATGTGGCTGCAACAACTCAAGAAAATCTATAATTACCCAACAGCATGATCATCAGCCTGTAATATTTGTATGCGTTTTATAACGTCCCAGGGATTAATACTGCTTCCACACCTATCGAAAATTGTCTACATGTAAATTGCTTTGGTGTAAATTAAATGTTTACGATTCGCTTTATTACCTTTTACAAAAACCTTTCACAAGATTACAAACACTCCAATGATGAACTTGTTGTTCGAGCGGGTAAACACTGATATGTTTCATTATATTTGAATAACAGCGGAGTAAAAAGTCAATTTCTCAGATTGCTGGTTGTTAGAACTGCGTAGTGTAAATTCAGATTTTGGCAGTTACAAAAGCACCTTGTGTTCTAACACCCGCACTAATAAATTTGTTGTTTAATAAATACTAGATCTAGGTTAATCGCTCATTGAAAAAAAAAAAGAAAAAAAACAGCAGACTTTAACAAATTTACCCGTCTTTATGAACGAAAAACAATTAAACATAGTAAACCTCAAAGCACTCTCTCTGCATGGGTCGGTGTACGCTGAAAGTAAAGGCCAATTCAGCGACTGATTCATAAATATGTAAATTTATAAAGATTTCCGTGGTGCAAATGACGTTTATACGCCACGTGATTATAAGATCTATATTTGTCGCAAAGCTACATTCCAGGAAGCACCTGCAAAGCGATAAATTTGTACAGCCTAGAACCGTGTAAATTGCATACGTTATGTACGATCTCTGGTGCACCTAGAATATGGGTGTGCAAAGTATCTAAAGTTTAGATTAAAAAGCTGGGAAAAGGCAACGTGTAAGAATGTCTGAGAAGGCAATCATACCATTCCGAATCGTTATAAATTTGTTAAAAAAATAGCCTACTGTTGAGAAAAAAAGCAATAGAAATTAAGCTTCCATGTTAACTCGGCATCGCCTTTTTCTTTCCAATCATAGGTTGAGCCTTGAATTGAAATAAGGCTTGCATTAGTGTAACGTTCCGGTCTGGAACCCGAGCGAACAAATAAAAAGCTTCACAGAATCTTAACAATATATGCCTATGTGGAACTTTTGATGGGGCGTGACTGATCTAGGTGAAGGCTTCACCTGGTTTGACTCAATGGGGTATCTCCCGAAAAACAGACTTCAATGAAGCCTAACCTAGGATGCCTCCAGACAACTGCCTCAATGAGGCAAGCCTCAAAGAAGTCAAGTCCCTTTGGCTTCGAATAGGTAGCCTCAAGGAAGGCTAATAGTAGCAGCCTCAAAAAGACCCGTCAATAAGCTGTCACCCAATGTGGTGTAAACTTTGTAACACAGTTTCAGTATACGTCTAAAGTGCTATCCAATAAACCATGACCCGAGCTGCTGTGTGCTGTTATAATTCTTATTCCCTCCAATAAAGCGATGCTTCCTTGAAGAGTGAACGAGAACTTTCAACACTTTGATTACCCAAAGACCTGGTATTCTGCACAGTTTGACGATTATATGCAGACTGACTGAAAACTGTTGAACTAGCGGTTTATATACCGTGTACTGCATCGCCCTCTGGCGGGAGAGAGAAACGCCCCCATGTGGAACACGACTGTCGGCGGATGACGACGGGAAGTACCGATCTTACCTTCTGCACTTTGTAGAAGCGTCTGCTGGTCCCCGAACATGTGTTAACTATACCACCCTTATTTCGGCATATTTACAATCAACAACAAGTGACAAAGTTATTTAACTCTTTCCCCGCCGATATGGCCTTGAATAGCTTTTACGGGCGGCATAGATCAAGATCATACTGCATAGAACGTGCGGTCTGATCCTGGATCTGCACCATCCGTTTCCTGTTGTTAACTCCCACCATAAGCCTCAAATACAACGAAAATGTGCTCCCAAACCAAAACAAAATTTGAATCCATGTAGTTGGCAGGGAAAGGGTTAAAAGATCAGAAACACTCATTTATTTACAAAGCTTTGGGTTTAACAAACGGAAGAAGTATTAAAATAAAAATAATAAAACTTACCAACAGAATGAATGCGTAGTGGAGTCAACTTTTGAGATATCTATTTTTTCGTACCCCTACAATTTCGTGACACTACCCACGCCTCCGACCTACACGCGTCCCGCGTGTACATAGACCAACAATTACACAAAGAACATTTTTTTTTTAATTATCATTTTTATTTGTTTAGGGAATGAACAACAACAACAACAACAAAAATCGGAACTCTTAATTGACAATAAAAGGATACTTTTCCTAACCAGAATTAAAGTACATGTGATTCCAAAATCTCCAATTTGACTAAGTCACTAATCATATTTAAAGTCAACCTCAACACCACCTTCAGCCTTAAGTCGAACAACTATGCTTTTAGAATCAATCTGTCCCTGCGGCAGAAGCTCTCCCAGCTCAAATACTTTATCCTTCTCCAATGTCTTCCTAGCTGTGTCGGACCAGAAGATCGTCTCTCCGTTTTCTTCAACCACTATTTTCTGCCTTTTCAGATTTCCATCACTTAGCGAAGCACAGAATAATTTCACTTTGGGTGGCGAGGAGTTTGATGCTATGGGCATCCCTGTTGCAGCCTGGAACAACCGACCGCTTTTCTGCGCCACAGGGGAACTGCATTTTTCTGTGGTACAGGTCTCGGAAATTTTCCTTTTCTTCGGGGCCGTCACTGGTAACGGCCTCGTAGGTTTCGAAAAAGTGCGCCCCTCATTAACATCTTCAGGAACTTTCTCTTTCTCCAGCTCCACATCAGATTGTTCTTCCCAGTCACTTTCTCGATCTTCCATTTCCCTGTCACTATCTTTAATGCCCTCAGTAGCATGTGTTCTCCTGTTATGTTGCAGATAGTACTTCCTACAACTAAAGGTTTTCTTACAAATGTCACACCCTATTTTCTTAGTTACGCACTTCTCAACATGGTATATGTATTCTTCTGGAGTGGCCAGGGTTTCATTACAATTGGCACAAACCATTTTTGCCTTTCTCTCAGTCATTTTTGTCTTGGCCATCCAAGGGTTCCTGGAAATAGACAAGACAAAATCATTAAGCCAAGTAGGCTTACGCCTTTCTCTCTTAGATTCAAAGTTTACCTCATACTCTGGTCCGAAAGGTGTATTTTCTGGGACACAATCCTTTTCTGACCTTTCATAATTTGACGTTTCTGACTCTCCCGATAAAATTTGCTTTTTGCAACGCCTAAGTCTGTCACAGTGAATTACCTGTATATTATTTGATCGACCGCAGTTCACCTTATACAAGGCGTCTGAAACCCTCTGGATGACTTCGTACGGACCCTTCCAGTACGATGTAAACTTTGCTGAACAACCAACTTTCTTCACAGGAAAATAAACATACAACTTATCACCTACCTCAAAAGTTTCAAAGTAAAGTCTACCGTCATGATATCTCTTCTGCCGTCTCATGGCCTCTCCAGTGTTTTGGCGGACGACTCTATGAGCTGTCTCTAATCTTTCTTGAAGTTCCCATACCCACTGATTAAGCGGGACTTCTTTGATTACTGGAGGCATTTCGTACATAATATCCAACGGGCAAGTGGTATCTCTACCTAACATGCATTTGTTTGGAGTGAATCCAGTGGTTTCATGCTCCGAGGATCTGTAAGCCATCATGACTAAATGGAGGTGTTCGTCCCAATCTGTGTGATTTATATTGACGAAAGTACTTAGCATGGTAACAAGAGTCTTATTAAAACGCTCAACCATTCCGTCAGACATGGCGTGATACGGCGTAGTTCGTGTCTTCTCTATCTGCAGTAAACTGCACATTTCAGAGAAGGGCTGACACTCAAATTGTCGACCTTGATCTGAGTGGATGAGCCTGGGGACACCAAACCGGGAAATAACTTGATCGATGAGTACCGAAGCAACTGTTCTAGCCTCCATGTTTGGCATAGCATGACATTCAGTCCACTTAGTAAAATAATCCCCTATCACCAAAATATATCTGTTCCCCTTGTCCGTTTCTGGAAGCTCACCAAGTATATCTACTGCGATCCTCTCCATGGGATAATCGCTCCTTACTATCTCCATGGGGGCCCTTTTCGTCTTTGTTGGATCCTTGCGTTTTGTGCAAGCTTCACAAGCACTGACATAAGTGTAAACGTCATTTTTCATACCTGGCCAGTAATAACTTTGACTAACTCTTCTAATTGTCTTCTTTACGCCTAGGTGTCCTGAGGCTCTGATGTCATGTGAATATTTAAGAACTTCTCTCCTCCTTACCTTGCCAATGAATTTTACCGGTTTCTTTATGGTTTCGACATCTCATTATTATACCTTCTTTGATCTGCAGCCTTTCCCACTGGGAGACTAACACTTTTAGAAAGTAACCCTCGCATCCTATGCCCTGTTTGTCAGGTTTTGTTCCCGCTTCAATCCAAATTTTTAGTTTAGTCATGTCTTCGTCTCCTTCTTGTGCTTTCTGTAAATTAATGACCTCACTATCTTCCTTTACTCCAATCGTACTCAGCTGTACTCTATCTATTGTACCCTGTGAGCCACACTGTTTACATGTTGACCGACTCAAACCATCGACATTACCATGTTTTCTCCCTGCGCGGTGTTCAATTTTCATACTGTACGAAGACAAGACCTCTAACCATCGGGCCACTTGTCCTTCTGGATTTTTGAATTGCATAAGCCAACGAAGGGAGCTGTGATCTGTCCTCACAGTGAAGGTTTTACCATAGAGGTAATGGCGAAAATACTTGACGAAGTGAACAAGAGCGAATAATTCTTTTCTTGTCACACAATATCTTCGTTCGGATTTTGTCAAACTTTTACTTGCATAGGCGACAACCCTTTCTTGGCCCTCAATCTTCTGTGACAAGACTGCTCCAATGCCAAAATCACTTGCATCAGTGTCAAGTATAAATTCTTTGGTAAAGTCTGGATGGGCAAGAATAGGATCTTCGCAGATACATTGCTTAAGCCTTAAAAACGATTGATGGCATTCGGTCGTCCACTCAAACTTTCTACCCTTTCCTGTCAACCTATGAAGAGGCTTTGCAATGTCTGAAAATCTGCTGACAAATCTCCGATAGTAACTGCAGAGACCTAAGAAAGATCTTACCTCAGTGACGTTTTTCGGCTCTTCCCAGTCTCGAATAGATCTGGTTTTGTCAGGATCAGTCCCTATACCTTTGGCCGATACAACATGTCCTAAATAGACTACTTCTTTTTGAAAGAGCTGACATTTTCTCGGCTTTAATTTGAGGCCTGCTTCCTGCTACCGCTTGAATACTTCATCCAGATTTGAAATCATTTCCTCAAATGTTTTGCCATGGACTATGATGTCGTCAAGATAAATAAGGCATATCTGCCATGTCAAACCGGCCAAAACTAGTTCCATAAGCCTTTCAAAAGTAGCTGGGGCATTACAGAGCCCAAAAGGCATTACTTTAAATTCAAACAACCCACGTCTTGAATTGAAGGCAGTTTTCGGTCTACTGGCCTCATCAAGTTCGACTTGCCAGTAGCCAGAATTCAAATCCAGGCATGAGAACCATTGTGCCCCAGCTAACTGTTCTAGAGAATCGTCAATTCGTGGAAGAGGGTATGAACTTTTTTCAGTCACGTCATTAAGCTTCCTGTAATCCACGCAGAAACGCTTTGAACCATCCTTTTTCGTAACAAGCACAATACCACTGCTCCATGGACTTGATGAGGGCTGAATCACACCTTTTTTTAGCATATTATCAATTTCCTGGTCGATTTCTGGATTCATGTGAACAGGGGCTCTGCGCAGAGGTTGTTTAATTGGATGTGCATTCCCGGTATCAATCTTGTGTCTAACTATTCCGGTTCTCCCAAGATCAGCGTCTGATTTTGAAAAGACATTTGCATATTTTGTGAGAAGCTTCAGAACATCCTGACATTGTTCTTCAGTCATCCCTTGAGTTGTTTGCTGGAACAAGTCTTTTAGGTGTTCTGGGATATGGCTCCTTACCGGAGCTGGCAAACCAGAGGCCACTGAAGCAACCGGGTGCAATGTGCCTATATAGGTACCCTTGTTGAAGGTTTGTTCGGATGATGACGTATTTAAGATCCGTATGGGGACTTTAGGTCGTCCTGTGACAAGTGTCCTTGCTCAAATTCCCTTGCCGGATTCTAACATCCTATCTGATGACTCTACTAAGAATATGTCCTTAGTGTTCTGAGGAATGCCGTTGACCTTTCCTTAGACAAGCATTTCCGTTCTCGGGGGTATAATCATGTCATCTGCTGCAATGATTCTGTAGCAACCAATGGATCCTTGGCATTTTAGTTTCACAGCTTCTCCCTAAATATTCTATGTATTTGTGCTAACGTCAATGCTACAGTTATGATCCTTCATAAAATCAAGACCCATCATCAGATCATTCTCTATATCTGCTACCACGACAACGGTATTATAACTTCGTCCATTAACACCAAGTATTATGTGAACTTTCCCTTTAACCTCCAGCGGAGCCCCTGAAGCTGCAATTAGAGTCTTGTCATATGCTTGAAGCTTACTTCTGCTTTGTTCATCTAATGCTTCCCATATACGAGATGACAAGACTGTCAAAGTTGCCCCAGTATCTACCAGACACTTAAGAATCAGATCGTTAAAGGTGACAGGAATGAACAGTCCTGAGCCAACAGAGTTTGCATTGGAGACGTTTTCACTCTGTTCACGTGGAGAAGTCACGTTTGAGGGCTCACTCCTAGTAGAAAGTTTAGGACATTTGTCCCTTAAGTGGTCTTTTGCACCACAATTAAAGCATGCTCTTTGGCGACCCGTATACCTTCGTCTATTTTGAGGTCTGTTGGTCTGTAAGTCCTTTACCTGGCGTTCAAGCTGATCTACAGCTCTTAACAGACGCCTCATGACATCAGAATTATTTTCCGTATCGTTTACCTTATTTGTAGATGTTGTACTTGTGGAACTGATAACTCCTTGACCCTCTAGTCTCGCCCTTTCGGCCCTATTGAACGCCTCAAGTTCCACAGCGTGTCTAACTGCATCATTTAGGCTAGAAGGCCTTGCCTGTTTCACACGAAGGCGCATGTCCATACTTCTCAAAGAATCAATGAACTGTTCCTTTGCCAAGGTTTCTTTGAGGTCAGCGGGAGCTGATGGGTAGGCCAAATTAGTTAATCTCCTAATTTCTTGACCTAATTCGGAAAGAGATCCGGAGGCTCTTTGGCTCCTTTCTCTTAGCTGTACTCTGTATAGCTCTGTTTGATTTGGAGGAGCAAACCTGTCCTCTAATGCTTTCACCAACGAATGATAATCGCTTCCCTCCGTCGAAAGATTTCCAAACACACCCTGAGCTTGGCCTCTCAGTGACACAGCTAAATATTGCCCCTTCTCTAGATAATTCCAGCCATTTATTTGTGCACAGGTATCAAAGTGTGCTTTATAATCAAGCCACGAACTAGATCCATCGTAGGTTGCGGCTTTAACCATGGCATTTCTAGATCTCTGTAGTCTAAGACCTGTAAAATCTTCCTCAGGGAGGCAGAAGAAGTCTCTCGTTACACGTCTATCTTTACCAACTCCAAGGCGGGGTGTACTACTAAAAGGCATTCTTTGATCCTGTTCTACAATTGTATGTGTTCTATCTAAGTCAGGCGGCTTATTTGCGTCTAGTACAATATTACTCAGTTGCTGTTCTAACTGAGATATCTCACACTGGATCTTCAGTCGTGCATTCTCAAGCTCAAGTTGCCTAATGCGCCCTACAAGTTCCTCAACATTCGGTAATGAAGCCATTTTGATGAGACAGGATCTGACAGTGGAGGTATTGTCATGGGATCCCACCGCTGCCACCAGTTGTAACGTTCCGGTCTGGAACCCGAGCGAATAAATAAAAAGCTTCACAGAATCTTAACAATATATGCCTATGTGGAACTTTTGATGGGGCGTGACTGATCTAGGTGAAGGCTTCACCTGGTTTGACTCAATGGGGTATCTCCCGAAAAACAGACTTCAATGAAGCCTAACCTAGGATGCCTCCAGACAACTGCCTCAATGAGGCAAGCCTCAAAGAAGTCAAGTCCCTTTGGCTTCGAATAGGTAGCCTCAAGGAAGGCTAACAGTAGCAGCCTCAAAAAGACCCGTCAATAAGCTGTCACCCAATGTGGTGTAAACTTTGTAACACAGTTTCAGTATACGTCTAAAGTGCTATCCAATAAACCACGACCCGAGCTGCTGTGTGCTGTTATAATTCTTATTCCCTCCAATAAAGCGATGCTTCCTTGAAGAGTGAACGAGAACTTTCAACACTTTGATTACCCAAAGACCTGGTATTCTGCACAGTTTGACGATTATATGCAGACTGACTGAAAACTGTTGAACTAGCGGTTTATATACCGTGTACTGCATCGCCCTCTGGCGGGAGAGAGAAACGCCCCCATGTGGAACACGACTGTCGGCGGATGACGACGGGAAGTACCGATCTTACCTCCTGTACTTTGTAGAAGCGTCTGCTGGTCCCCGAACATGTGTTAACTATACCACCCTTATTTCGGCATATTTACAATCAACAACAAGTGACAAAGTTATTTAACTCTTTCCCCGCCGATATGGCCTTGAATAGCTTTTACGGGCGGCATAGATCAAGATCATACTGCATAGAACGTGCGGTCTGATCCTGGATCTGCACCGTCCGTTTCCTGGTGTTAACTCCCACCATAAGCCTCAAATACAACGAAAATGTGCTCCCAAACCAAAACAAAATTTGAATCCATGTAGTTGGCAGGGAAAGGGTTAAAAGATCAGAAACACTCATTTATTTACAAAGCTTTGGGTTTAACAAACGGAAGAAGTATTTAAAAAAAAACCTTACCAACAGAATGAATGCGTAGTAGAGTCAACTTTTGAGATATCTATTTTTTCGTACCCCTACAATTTCGTGACATTAGGATCGTAAGATTGTAAGAGTAAGAGTGTACTTCTAAAAGGTAGTTATCAAACAATTTTCACTGGGAACTGTCCGCAAATAGAAGCAGAAAAGATGCTTGTAGTTGAAGATTTCTCAGCGTGTCCGCAGACTTTTTTTGTTCACGCAGCTATTTTTACATATACGTAATGCGCTATTTTTAGAGATGATGTCTTACACAGACATCAGGCTAATGTGTACCCTTGCGGCCGAAAGGACTTTTTCAAAGGTTTGAACCGTTAAACAGCTCAGTCTTTATAGACATATTCATTATCATAAAGGCACACTTGAGAATTATTTACAACAGAAAAAAACTGGGTTGTTCACCGAATAATTAGAAAACTGTTTTATCTCGTAAACCGGAACTTGGGACAGGAAGCAGTACAAGGCCGGATGTATGCTTACGTCACCCCATATATCAGGACGATAACAATGAGAGCCTGTTTGCTACGCAAACAGGCGACTCAAAAACCGTAGAATTTGGAATCAACATAAAAAGAAATCTTTTAATAAAACCATTCATGCAAATACCTAACTAGACGATCTATGTAACATTTTGAAGTTCTGTAAAAGTAAGGAAGATGTTTTGGAATTAAGTCACATTCACAGATATGTAACTCATGCATTAGCCCTTAAAGTAATAAATAAATGAAATTCAGGATCGTGTTTATGATCATGATAAAAAGGACTTCTTGAATCAGGAGAAACAGAAAAAAAACCCTAAGCTTAATCTAGACATATTCAATCACAACATTACTATTACTATACGTGAAATAAAAACAGGCTTGAACTATTTTCTGCAAAGGTCTTGTACAGACCTACAAAATCTTACAATATCTTACAAGATATAGAAATCAAAGTACTGAAAGTACTCATGGAAGTCGATTTTAGAATTAGATTGAGTAAATGAAGAAATCATTTCCCCTGGTCTGAAGGTGCGTTCAATTGGATGTGACCAAAAGTTTCTCATCATGTGCAGAGTGAAATAGTCAACAAAACTCAATACTATTTAAGGTGAAACAGTTAAACAAAAAGAACAGAAACAAAGCTTCTTTTTTTTCAATTTAATTTGAAAAAAGTATCATCTTCTAGTAACATGAATCGAGTACCACAACAAAATGAATATTATGTAAAGGTAGTTGGAACAAGTGAACAGTATATTTGTGAATAAACACCTCAATCTCAAGCAGGACATGTCAATACCCTTTCGCATACAATGACGACTTTTGACTAATCTTGGAGAGCAGCTTGAAAATATTGTGGCAAAAGTAGAAAACAATTGAATACTAAGTGTTACATTCTTGTCTCAATTCAGACCTGTCAAAAAGGCTCGCAAAAAGACTAGGAAGTTTAACTTTACACTGCATAAAAAAGAAAATGTGGCTTTTATGGCATAATATTTCAAGGGACCAAAACAAAAATCTCATATTTTTCTTATATTTTCGAAACATCAAAATAAGTAATAATAGCTTGTAAAGATCTTTCTGATATTTTTTTTAATTGTATGCCCTTGTAGTATGATGAACATTGAAAGTCTATTTTAATACTTCAGCTATATTCTCATACTGTTAAATTTGTTTAATGCAGAGAATACTTCTAAGACAAATTTAGGGACGATACAACTTGTATAAAGAGAAATAAATGGCCCTTGAATCAAAACTTAACCCATAGCCAACTAGCCCGATTTTTAAAGTTGTTCGGTATATTTTTGAAAACACTGTGTCCAAAGGTAAAAATGCTTGCGACAAGCATTTTCATCTCTGCTGATGCTTTGAGTTGCAAATAAATGAAAGTAAAAAAAGCTCAAAATCTTATACTTGATGATGATTTTTAAAAAGAAAACATGAGTACATGTATTTAGCCAACAACTTGCACTCTATGTCAAAGGAATCTACAGATATACACTGGTACATTGCAACACAATGCTTTCTTCATATACATGTAATCCAAATAGTGTCTCTTTCTAATAATGTTTATATTTATCCTTTCAGTACCTTTTCCATCTTTTGGACCGTTTTTTGAAATTGTCTGCTGAAATCTGGGACAATTTAATTTTTGTCTGCTAGTAACTATTTATTAAACAACAACATTTTAGACCGGTCTAAATTGAAAGCACTTGCAGACAACAAAATTAAGGCAACTCAAAAATTAAAGTTTTCTTTCAGGCAAGGCGGAAAACACTGTGGAAAAAGGAGAAATTACTGGTAACCAGCATTTTCTCCTTTTCCAACAATGTTTTCAAAAGCCTTCTATCTCAGGGTCGTGAAAACCAGGGATGATATGGTAAAGGGTTAATTGGTTAAAGAACAGGCAAATATAGTATGATATAGCAAGTAAACATAAAGGTAGTGGCAAAAATATAATGAACATGTACCAAAAAGTAATCAAGTGAAAATAATTACACAAAAACCTGACTAGCCAGCAGACGATGTGCATGTAAAATATCAATCTATCACTCTATCTATATAAAAAAATCTAGTCTTGAAAAGATTTGCAAACAAGAAATGAACTTTTGCTCAAAGTGTGCAGTAGCCTTTTGAAGAAAGAAAACATGGTGACCAATGGAGTAAATACCCATTACAAGCACTTTCTCGTATACCCAAAAGCATTCTACCTCAAGTCTATAAACTAGAGGCGCTTGAGCGCCTGTATCGCTCCACAGGCCTGATTTTTCTGTAACGGTGAAGAGAAGTTTTTAACAATTACCATTCATTCCTGCATTTTAGGTCACTTTAAAAGAAAAAAAAGCTATGAAAACGTGAGAAAAGAAGAAAATAAAAGTAACCTGCATTTTCTTAGTTTTATACAATAATTTCTACCCTTTTTGATACAAGTTTTACTAATTTGTAGATTTATTATGTTGTCTGCAACATCTTTCAATTATGGCTAGGTATAAAAATTTTGTCTTCTGGTTATAGTTAACTCATTACCAAACAACAACATTTTTGGGTTGTCAAAATGGAAAGCATTTTGTAGACCAAAAATTAAAAGTGACTGAAAATTTAAAAGTTGTTTTGTGAAGGGTAGATAACATTGTGGGAAAAGGTTACCAACATTTTCTCCTTTTCCAACAATGTTTTCTAAAGTCTTCTTTGTCAGGGATCAGTTTGATTGGATAACAAAATGCCTTATCACAACAGTGAAGCCCTGTCCCTCTTTGTACTAGGTCACCAGTAGGTCAACAAACCTTTACCAGAACTAATCAAAGTGCAGAGGTTCTCTTGTTTTATATGAAAAGGATTATAGATTATGTAAAGCAACCATCTTTAACTCTTTACCAAACGACAAAATTTGGGATGTGACCAAACTGAAAGCATTTGCAGACAACAAATTAAACATTGATGAAATGATGATTTTTCTCTTTGATAGAGTAGAAAACACTGAGGGAAAAGGAGAAAATGCTGATTACCAGCATTTTCTCCTTTTCCAAGAGTGTTTTCCAAAGACTTCCTCTTTAGGGTCGTTAAAAGTCAGGACTGTATGGTAAAGACTTACCAGCATAGGAACTAACCTCCAATACAAAAATGAAATCAAAATGAATGGTATGAGAGAAGAAATTTTTCAAAGATTTTACATTATACCATAAAAGGAAAATGAGTCTCCCATAAAAGCCATGTTTTTTGACGGATTTTTTTTTAAGGAATTCTGTAGATCTCTATCTAAGGAATATTTCTGCAAAAAAATAATGCTATCCAATTAGCGGTTTGGGAGGAGAAGATTTTTAAAGGTTTTTTACTTTGGTTGCCATGGCAACCAGAATTATTTATGGAACACAATTATTTGAAGGAATTTGAAAGAGGACCACCTATGGAACATTCCTGTAAAATTTGGTAGAAATCCAGTCCATAGTTTCTGAGGATAAGTTTTTTAAAGAAAAAGTTTACGGACGCACACACGTAAACGTCTTCTTTTGTAGAGATAAGTCTGAGTCTGCACTGCTGTAGTCTAGTGATTACGTAGTGGCTCTTAATGATGGTGTACTTGTTTTCTGCAGTGTATGCCTGCAACTCCCCTTCTACTTGGGAGGATGGCTCCTGGCAAGTCTGAAAAAAAAAGCCATTGAAATTTAAAAAAAAACAAGAGCCGTCAGAGATGGGTTATGCTCCCCGAACAATGCTTGTCATAAAATATAAGAAACTGATATAAATTCACTTCTTTTATCCTAGAAGAACATGTTCATGCCCCCCAAAATTTGAAGTGAAAAGGCAATTACTATCTTAGACTTAGAGATAGACAACACAAACTTGTAGAGGACAATAAGCCTAATAAGCCCCCTTTAAGCCCCCTTTTCCCATAAGACAATATTGGATCATTGCAATAAATACAACGGGTGTGTGGTTTGTGGCATTTTTGATAATAATTCAAAATTCCAAATTTCATAAAATTTTGAGCAGTCATGTATTAAATATTACATAAAACAATTTTTTACATGAGGCCCCCTTTTTCCGAGACGCAGCCTGAAATTGAGAAAAAGGAAGAGAGGTACCTGGGCAACGTTCCAACAAGTTCAGATTTGAAATTTCACAAAGTTTTGAGCACTGATAAAGGAGAACCTAGTGAAAAACAATTTTTTCCATGTGGTCCCCTTTTTCTGTGATGCAGCTTAATTTGAGAAACCAGGAAAGATGTATTTGCGCATTAATAATTCATAGATTGCAAAAACAAAGGGCACATGTTGAAACTTGTAAAACAAGATATAACCATGAAATGTTGACAAAAACTGAACAAGATATTAGTAAAAATTGCAATTTTGCATTAGGGCCCCTTTTTCATTTTACAAGAAACCACCTTTTTCCATGACAGAGGGTCAAATTGAAAAACACATAGATAAAGAAACAAGAGCACATGGTGAAACTTTGAAAAAAACAATATAACCATGAAGTTTAATGAAATTTTGACCAAAACTGAATGAAATATTAGTAAAAAATTGGAATTTTGCAAGAAGCCCCCTTTTTCCATGACAGAATGTCAACTTAAAAAATGCCCAGATTAAAAATAGCAAGGGCACATGCTAAAACTTTCCATAAACAATATAACCATGAAGTTTCATGATATTCTGACAAAAACTGAATGAGATATTGGTAAAAATTGCAATTTTGCATTAAGCCCCCTTTTTCCATGACACGGGGTCAAATTGGAAATCCGGTAAAAGTATATCGGCGCCTTACCATAAGGAGTTCATATATGAAGTTTCATCCAATTTGGTCCAAGGGTTGTGGAGAAATCGCTTCGGACGGACGGACAGACGGACGGACAGACGAAGCGGCGACTATATGCTCGCCCTTCGGGGAGCATAAAAATGAATTTACTTTTGAAAATCAAACAAACAAGTTAGTATGAAATTCCCACAAAAAAAATATTCTGGGCTATTTTTCACACATAATTTGTGTTAGTAGCAGTTAAAATTACCAAACAACAATATTTTAGGTTTGCCCAAATCAAAAGCATTTGCAGACCAAAAAATAAAAGTAACTGAAAATTTGAAATTTGTTTTGTGGAGGGTAGAAAACATTGTGAGAATGCTGGTTACCAGCATTTTCTCCTTTTCCCATACTGTTTTCTAAAAGCTTCTTTCTTGGGGTTGTCAAAAGTAGGGATTCTGTGGTAATGGGTTAACTATGTTTCCTAATAATCAGCTGCAATATGCATTAGCAATGTAAGGATTTTCTGCAGTATCTCTGCACTTTTCTTGATCTATGCCCATTGAAATTAGAATTTCTGGTGATAATAGAAATATATAATTTGAGTCACAGTTACTTTGAGAATTTTAGAGAATCACAGTAGTTCTATTATTTTCAATAGCAAATGACTGAGGAAACAAGTGAGTCAAGAAAGCCCTATTTCAGTCTCCTAAAAAAGAATGTTGAATTATCATCAATGCTGATACACAAATAAGAATGTCCCAACATGTTAGTAAACAAACGGCATAAGATCAATCTGTTTCCAGATCTTACGTTGGGCCATGTAAGGTCTGAAAGAGATTAACTCATTACCCAAATGACAATATTTTAGGCTTGTCCAAATTGAAAGCATTTGCAGACCAAAAATAAAAGTGAATGAAAATTTGAACTTTGTTTTGTGAGGGGTAGGAAATATTGTGGGAAAAGGAGAAAATTCGACTTACCAGCATTTTCTCCTTTTCCCACAATGTTTTCAAAAGGCTTGTTTCCAAAGGTCGTCAAAAGTAGGGATTGCGTGGTAATGGGTTAACTTGAGGACAATACTGTCGAAAGTTTAATTATCCTTTTACATCTTAGTGATTCTGTTAAAGATACTGAAAGCCAGTTTGTTACATCGCTTTTCTGGGCTTTGTCAAATAGTACTTCAGGAGCAACATGTAAATGTGCTTGTGCTAATGGTGAACAGACACACAATAGTCAAAATACCAACCCATCACAACTGTTCACCATGAGCACTAGGGATAACCTGGGACGACTAGAGTGGATTTAATACCTTAATTTCAGTCTTTGTTTTGGTTGACACTGACATTTCGTCTCTATATGTATTGACAACAACAATTGTTAGCTGTATGTATTGACCCATTAGGTTCTTTGAACTCATCTCCCTCCACTCCCTCCAGAGTGACACCTTTAAGTCATCTGTGCCATCTTGAGATCTTAACTGTCTTGACCTGGACGTCTATCCCTCTGACCTGCACAATCTTCACAATCTCTTCCTAAAACAGATACAAAGAAATATAACCAAATGATAGCCATACAAAAATCTGAATAGTATTTAACTTAACATTCTTCTTTTATCAAAGATGCATATTGTAGATTGATGCAACATCAAGTTATTGTCCAAAGAATTGAAGAGGGCCTTGATTGTCTAAAATTACCCACCTTACTGTTGAGCAATTTTTTCTTTAACAAAAATGTTTTTCAAAAATCTTTTCAAGGGTCAATTTTACCTCTTATGCTGCTGATTTCCCAGAATAGACTATTCCAGATTTGCTTCCGAATTTTAGTCACTGTAAAATTTGCCAACAGTGCAGACCAACAACATCAGACTGAATGGCTATGCAGGTTGATCATTGGTCTACACTATTAGCAAATATGACCAATGTTGCAATAGGCAGGATAGGAGTTAAGGCTTCCAACACATTCAAACCAGGTTTAACCCCTTTACCAGATGACAACATTCTAGCCTTGTCCAAATTGAAAGCAGTTGCAGACAACAATTTCAATCTCATTATCTGAATCAAATGCTGCAATTGTTCTTTGACATAGTAGAAAATATTGTGGGAAAAGGAGGCTTCTTTCCTTGGGGTGTCAAAACTCATCACTGAGTGGTAAAAGGTTAAAGAATGCTTCACATCTTTTGTAGATGATAAAATATTGGTTTTAATGTTCAATCAAGGATCATAATCATTTGAGACAAATCTCCCTGACTGTGGCAATTGTTAAAAGCTAAAGTAGTCCTAACAGACATATCTAAAATAGTTCGCATTCTGCATCAACTCAACAGTGCCACTGGTTTCCTTTAACTCTTAAGACTACCAAACAATCCCGACTTTCAACGATCCTGAGAAAGAAGCCTTTTGAAAATATTGTAAGAAAAGTAGAAAGTGTGGGTAACCATCATTATCTCCTTTTCTCACAATGTTTTCTATTCTTCCCTAAACAAATTTCAATTTTTGAGCCACATTTATTATGTCATCAGACATCAGCACGTGCTTTCAATTTGGACCACTCTAAAATTTTGTTGTTTGGGAAAGAGTTAACTCATTTCCAAATGACAAAATTTTAGACTTGTTCAAATCGAAAGCATTTGCAGACGACAAAATAAAGGTGACTGAAAAATTGAAATTATTCTTGGAAGAGTAGAAAACACTGTGGGAAAAGGAGAAAACGCTGGTTACCAGCATTTTCTCCTTTTCCTACAGTGTTTTCAAAAAGCTTCTTTCTCAGGGGCGTCAAAAGTAGGGACTGTGTGGTAATGGCAAACACAATTTTCAAAAAACCTTTATATATCAGATTTGACTCTTTACCACACAACAAAATTCAGACCGATCAAAATTGAAAGAAATTCCAAGAGACATAGTAAATGTGGCACAAGTAATAAGATTTGTCAGTAAAGGATAAGAACACATTATTTGAAAAGAAGAAAACATTGGTTACCAACATTTTCTCCTTTTCCCACAATGTTTTCAAAAGCTTTCTTTTGTTCGGTTTTGCATGCAGATGCACATTTACTTAGTTTTTTTTTTTTTTTTTTTTTTTTAAATATTAATGTTTAACCCTTTTCTCTACAGAAGCAGGTATCAATTTTGCAAGATACTTGCAAGCTAAATTGAATGAATCTACTAAATATTATGTCAATTAACTTCAAAAACTTCAATACCATGACACTTTTTGTATACTTGGGCAACCTGGTTCAAAATCAACCTTCAAGTGAAAGTACAAAAGCTGCAATACTTTTGATTGAGCCAATTTAAAGATTTAAATGCATATATATGTTAGATCCAGGTTGACAGCATTAATGTCAAAATTATGTAACTAAATGAAAGGGGAAGAATAGATCACCATTTTATATTTTTCCAACATTTCAATATACTTTCACTTTAGGGCTGCAAAATTCTAGTGCTAAAAGGTAAGTTTAAAAGAATATAAAGGTGTAAGATTTATTACACAAATGCAAACCATGTAACCTCACGTTATGAGAATGGGCCGAAATTGTAATGGGACGAAATTGTTATCGGTCGAAATTTCCAGTCACTGTAAGGACTGTTGACATTTGGGATTCGTTAAATATTCTTCTTCGACGAAGAGCCATACATTCAACTAGTTATGGCAGCAAATGAAATACAAATCATTCAGATTTATAAACTAATGTAGCCTTTTGAAATGCAGGCGTAAAGCTATCACGAACTTACAATCAAAATGGCGACTGTAATCTTTATAAACAACCACTGACCTACTTCGTTTCTAAACAATACTTAAGGAAAGACGTAATGTCCTTCACGTTTAAAACAAAAACACATTTCAAAAAAGAAAAAAAAATACATTGAACTTTACCTTTGCAGCCTTGGGTTTGTTATGGATCAAATTATGACTTGCTTGCCTTGCGTTTCACTGGCCGCCGTTTCAAAGCTGTGGTGTGGATGAAAAAGTCACGTTGCGCGTATGAATAAATTAGGTTACTAGCTATTCAACACTTCAGACATTTAAGGAAATTTTTGTTGAAAATGTAAATGCCTTGAAAAATAAACGTGTAACGACCAATAATTTTTTTGGTAAGAGTATTAATGATGCGTTTTTAACGAAAGCTATTTTTTATGTGAACATGGGTCCGAGTGACATATCATTCATAAAATAGTGCCCGATTGGTAATCGTAACATCTCGGCCGATTTGATGGCTCTCGACACTTGAGTAATGCCGAATGGCTAGATTCGTCCGCATTCATATAGAAAGATATAGGATCTGTGTATTAACAAATATTAAGATTTGATAATTATTCAATGAAATGTCATAACAGTTCAAAGAAAATATCTGTTTAGTGCAATAGTTTGACTGATTTCATTTTTATCTGAAATTCAATCGTTTTATATGTTTAAATGCTTGAATTTCATAGAACTTTTTTTTCGCTGTTTGAAAATTGGTGTTGTTGGGTGATTTCCCAAATGCCCGAGCGTTGACATAGGAAGACCGATTAATGACGTAATCGACTTCCAAAAATTAGACATGCTAGAGGTTTCAACCCTAAAGATCACTGAGTAAGCAGTGTAAGCCAGGTCATTCTGTAAACAGTTCATCTTAAATGCCAGACTTGTGTATGAAACTATGAAAAGAGTACCCCTTCTTTACAGAATGACCATGGCTTACACAGTCATGAAAATATGAATTTTTGTGTACATTGTCTACAATACCAAACGAATGTTGTGATTGAATATGTCTAGATTAAGCTTAGTTTTTTTCTTCTGTTTTTCCTTTTATGAATATTACAAATGTAGGTTGAGCCATACTTAGATGCATTTGAAACACGGGGCAAACGGCTGATTCTGAAGAAGAAATGCATCATAGACTCTGTTACAAGCAGACTAAAAATCTTTTTGTCAAGCATGAACAGTATGTAGTGGAAGAAGTCTTTATTAATAATACGTGAATGCTAAACTTGAAATTGTAATGTCCTATTTTTTTAAGTTTCGATTGGAAAATCGTAAAACAATAATAATAATTCAGTTTTTAAAAGATTCCTGCCTTATTTGATTTTATAAACCACCAATTATATTCTAGTTTGGTTTACCAGCGTTTTGGAGCAATTTTACCGGATAATCCATTAGGAAAAAAATCCAAAGAGCCGTCGTAGACGGATTATGCTCCCATAGCAGGTCTCTTTTTAGGAAAGTGAAGGCTGTCGGTAAATGATTGGTCACGGGGAAGAGGCGGTGGTTGGGGGGTGTGTGAAGCATGGACCTTGTGTTTGATCTCGTCTGCCAAACTGCATTTGCCAATGTTACCAGGGACTTCTATTCAAGAAAAGTTACAACCATAATGATCTTGCCCTTATATCAATTGTTCTTTACATAAGCCGGTCACATTGATGAAAGGTATCTTTAGTGTTAAATTTTGAGCTTTTCATATACATGTAGTAAACGTAATGTTCAAGAAAAGACTGGAAAAGCACTACATTGCAAAACTGAAGAAGATATTTGTAACATTTAGAATTTTACAAAAAATCCATTTTTTTCAAGACAAAGCTTCAAACTTGAAACCCTGGAAAAACACACCGGCGCAATAGCCTAAGTGGTTAATATATGAAGTTTAATCCAATTTGGCCCAGGAGTTGTGAAGAAATTACTTCATACGAACCGACGGACGTACGGACGAAAGGACGGACAAAGGGACGGACAGACGAAGCGGCGACATTATGCTCCCCCTTCGGGAAACATAATTGATAAGACTGTCGAAATGTCTGTCAGTGCCTACTTAAAGATTACATCTTGTACGCTAGTACGATGCCATGCATCAGAATGTTGTATTATATGATGCATTACTTATTGAGTCTAATGACACAGCTGCAGAATTTTTCGAATCTTTTACAGGCCGTTTATCACCGAAAAACTGAAAAGAAATTGTGAAGTAGAGAAGAATACAAATCTACACGATGGGAAATTTGGTAGGTATAACTTTGGTAATTACTTTTTGGAAGGCGAGATTTTCATTCTCGCCTTCATATGTCAACGCTCGGCAGCTTGCTGAAAATGCCTCTGAACAGCATTATCAAAACGCCTTTCAAATAGTTCGATACTTCTCGAGTGCATTAGAACAAAATAGTGTCGAGACCATTGTAAATTTCATCAGAACAGCAAGAAGAAACTTCAAGTTTCTAGAAGGAATGAAATCGAATTCGTAAAAAGCATCGTTTTTGACAAATGCAAAATACTTTGGATCAGTTCATTGATATAATCACGTTGCTACAGCAACAAATAAACCATAGCTATTATAAGCCAATCGAAAGCTACTAACATGACGTCATTCGGACCTACTTCCACTTCACAACGCATAAACAACTAACCAGTGGGATCGTACATGTAAATTTACTATCCCAGAACTAACCAATCGGATAGCTTCTTTGAATGACATACCGCTGATGGACCCCTTTCCTCTGTTGGCAACCTTATTCTGCCTTTGTGAGAAGTAAACTTGAAATAAATTCCTTTGAATCAAGTGTTTAAACAAAATATTCTCTTTCAAAGAAATATTTTTCTTTTATCAAAGTTGTGCTTGACTTTATGATTAATGACTAGGTTATTGTTACGCATCGGCGTGGCCGAGTTTTGATTCTGGAGACCCGTGAAAAGAAAAAGGTAAATCAGTTGAAATCACAATAGATGTGTCATTTCGAAGTAGTTCTGGTCAGTATGATGTACCGATGTATAACCTGGGTTCCAGGCTGATCACTTCTTTCCTTATATACGAGTATGATCGGACTTTACTACGTCAAAAATGACAAAAACATGATCTGTAACCGTTTTAACATGCAAAGAATTTTAACTTTTTCTTTTGGTCGTCACGTTGCTTAACGTTCAGCAATTATTCATGAATAATTAACCCTTTACCTTGAAACGACTCTGAAAATCAAGCTTTTAAAAACATCGAGAGGAGAGGGGAAATTACAGTCGGAAATCGGGATTTTTTTTTTCATTTTACCACAATGTTTCTACCCTATCAAGAACAAATTTTGTCGCTAATTTGGGCCACCCTGAATTTGTCATCTGTATGAATCAGTGCTTTCAAATTCAACTTAGTCTGAAATTTCTTTGTCAGGTTAAGAATAAACGCTTATCGCAATGATTTGTTATCATAATCACTTACCTCCGTCATTATTAGAACTGAAATCTTTACCTTATATATTCCCATTTATTTTCTTCGAAATAATTTCCTTCAACTATACACTTTTTTTCCAAAACTGAATAACACAATGATAAAATTAACTTGACAGGGAGAATCCCACTGTCCTAGAGTGCATCGGACGTGTTCATGATTTTCTAAGAACACGGACCAAGGGCCTGTATCAGTGTAACTGTACACGATATTTTTTTGTCGAACAAAGAAATAGGGTGTATCTCAATACTGACGAGTTGGCAATCATTTTGCTTTCATGTTTGCCGACAAGCTGAACGTAAATTCCGGTTACGCGGGATTAATGAAAGACAAGCTTTAATGTCAATGAACTCTTAAATCGTTTATTAAGCCTGTCTCTTTTGAAAACTAGGCAGACGATTCTATAGTCTGCACAAAATATGCAATCTTAATATGTCGGATTAGCTATATTGTAATAACCCGACCAAAACAGCCCAGGGTGAGGTTGCAATAATTAAGCATTTTTCCCGAGATGTAAAATGCCATTTTCATCAATCCAGCACTCTAGTATAAGGGTTAACAGAGTCATAGATTACAAGAATCGTATAAACGAAGAACACCTTTTGACGTTCCTTATAGGACCTAAGAAGTCAACCGTCAAATGACGTTGGTTGGTTATTCTTGATAGGATGGTAAACATTGCGCAAAACGGAGAAAATGTTCGTTGCCAGTATTTTCTCATGTTCCTGCTTGCTTTCAAAATACCCTTCCCTTTCTAAAAGCCCCATTCTTCAAGGTCATTAAAACCCAGCACATGTATTGTAATCTAAATGTTAAATCTCCGTTTTGGACATTGAAAGTCGTTTGTTTTGAAAGTCTTTTTCAGTCTTGATAAAGTATATTTCAAATAAAATGGTAAACAAATTTTAAAAAAAGCCTTTTAACTGAACGACACTGAAATTTTGACAACCTCAAGGGAAAAAAAGTTTCAAAATACTTTTGGAAAAGGAAAAAACGCTAGTCACCAGTATATTCTCTTTTTACCACTATGTTTTGTACTTTTTCCCAGCCAAACGGCACATTTTCAGCTGCTCTTAACTTATTATCTGCTTTAAATGCTTTAATGTAGACGGTCCTAATTTTTTGTTATTTTCTGAAGGGTTACTAAGATGGAAAACATTTTAGGAAAGTCAAACAAAAGGTTGACTATCATTAATTGCTACGTTTCCTACAATACTTTGAAAAGCCTCTTCTTCAACATTGTTGAAAGTCAGTATTGTGATCCAAAAGGCTGAATCTCAGTTTCTATACTCTAAAATGTACCTTTCTAAAAACTCTTTGCTCTCTCAAATAAAATTATCCATGGAATAAAATGGTAAAGACTTTCAAGAAATTAATCATTTCATTACAGAGTTATAGTTTTAGATCTATCAAAATTGATTGCATTTTCAAGCAAAAACTATTCTTTAATCCTTTACCATACCCCATCAAGTACAGTTTTAACAACCCTGAGAAAGAGGCCATTTAAAAACTTAATTTTGAAAAGGAGAAACTTTCTTGACTCTTTACACGAAGAAAAAACTTCAGACTTTCCAAAAATGAATGCATTTTCAGGTAGCAAGTTTTTGATCTGGCACCATTGATGGAACCTGTATGAAATAGGATGGAAGACATTTTAGGAAAAGGAAAAAATGTCAATTAGCACCGTATTCTCCTTTTCAGACCAAAAGTTCTCAAGTCTTCTTCCTAGAACTTTTAAACTCATTATCGGGGTAATAGAGGGTTAGATCTACGTTTCTATACAATGTAAAAACATATACGGATAACAGCAAATTAAAAGTCTTTGCCAATACATAAAACTTTTCCTTCAAATGAAATGGAAAGGAGTTTCAGAAAAGTCCATTCGTTTTAATTTTTTTCAACATATTTTCACAAGCCCTCTTCAAGTTTGTTTAAACTCAGGATGGTAAACTGGTCTTCATATCACAGGAACATTGCCAACTCTATAGACTTTGCTGTATCAGGAGAGGCGATTTAAGTACAGGAAAATGTATTTCAATATGTTATACCTATATTCTAAACTCGCCTTCCAACAGTACTTTCAGTACTTTGATTTCTCGAAAGAAATCGTTTATTTCGCCTGAGGGAATAATTTCCATATGAATATGAATTTGAAACGGGGACGTTAAAAGTGTGTTTTCAAACACCACGATTATTTCTATCGTGATACTATGTCATACAAAAATTTCTTACTGAACGTATCCCCCCTTTTTTTGAGCAGGAGAACTTCATGCTTTACAAACTAAGCGAAAAAAGCCGTGCCTGTTCATTGTATTCTTAAAAAAAATGTCAGCAAGAACCAAGTATTTCTTTTCAGCTGATGCCAGAAAATTGGCAGCGTCAAATAACTTTCTTTTCAATTCTGGAATAATGAATGAACGAATGTTGTTTTCTGGTGCATCGACAGCTTTGGTCATTTAGCGTGCACATCTGTGTTAAAAATAGTAAAAGTGGGGTTTTAAACTGAATAAGATTTAAATACATTTATATTAGTAAAAAAAGTTACGCGTGATCTTACTATGTATAAAGGACATTATTGAGTGTTCAAATGAAAAAAGGTTTGAATATTTTATAATAGTAAAAGGAGTGAATTAAGAAGATTATGTGCTATTTAATATGTATAAAGGACATTATTGAGTGACAGGGCAATCCCTATCAACTCAAAAGTTTTAAATGACAGAGTTAATAAACGTGATAAAAACGTTTGAACTAAATATTGGATTGACAGAAAGAAGTCTGTAAATAAAGAAGAACTATGTGTCATTTATAATGTACATAAAATACGATATTGAGTGGCTGGGCATTCTTCATCCTCGGATACCCCGGGGTCTCCCTATTTGCTACGCTACATCGACCCCTGGGACAACTGACTAATACAATTTTGAATCAGCCGCCGAAAATCGATAAGAAATGTCATAGCGTACAGTCCACTCGCCCATCACAAAATGATGATGGAACCAATGAAAAGCCAGCATTCAGCCAGCGGTAAAGCGAAGGAAATTCAATGAATTATCCCAGGGGTCGATGTAGCGTAGCAAATAGGGAGACCCCGGGGTATCCGAGGACGGGCATTCCTTGCCTACTCAAAAGTTTTAGATTAAAAAAGGTAAAACTGTAAATCAGCTGACAAAATATCTAATATATAGGTGTGTAAAGAATTTAAAAAGATGGGTTAGAAACTCAAGAGCAAATATCACAGTTTATTGTAAATGCCAATCTCCTTTAAAACGATAATAGATTCAATGCTGACGGAATCAAAAAGATTTTTTAAGCTATCGATGTTGAAATATTTTGAACGAACCGGCTGAAAGTCAATGCAATCTAGTAGGATACGATTTACAGAAAAGGATGTATTGCATGGAATATATTAGGGTGCATCATCTCTGGTCAAGAGCCAAGAGTATGCGATGCGTGAATGGCCAATTCGAAGTCGTGCAATTATCACTTCTTCTCGACGAACAGACCCGTAAAAGGGGTACCATTCACCAAGGGAAGGTTTAACTGAATGCAGTTTATTGAAAACATCATCATCCCACTGGAATTGCCAAGAAGACTGGATATGTGTTGAAACTGATGATTTAAAATCAGTGTGTGGAACTTTAAAATCTGACATAGGAATGTTAAGAGCAGATTTGGCAGACCTATCGGCATTTTCATTGCCTTTGATGCCTACATGACTTGGAAGCTAGCAGAAGACCAATCTATTCGTAGAAGAAGTTTGTGAGAAACTCTGTGATAAAATGAAGAAAATATTGTAAAGACATTGACAACAACGGAATAACTCTTGTTTTCAATACTGATCTAGAAAGGGATATTATAGAAACTGTTAATACACAACAGATCATTTCGAATATATGTGCCGGCTTTAGAATCTATACGCGGAGGTAAAAGAAACACAGGTTTTAAACTGGCATACTTAAAACAACATATATCGATTGTTTTTCGTTTTAATTCACGCATCGACTAAAATTATGCAACTTTGAGTTTCACTGGTTCATGGTAGTTAAGATCCGATCAAGGTCAACCCTGACCTTTACCACTGTCTGGTTGCTATTTTGAAATTGATTCATGTCGATTGTTGTAAAAAAATCCGTGCAACTTAATATATTTGGCACAAGTATGTAGTCACATGATTTGAAAATATTGACACATGACCTGTCAGATAATCTAAATTCGTCATCTTGTATGATTTTTTTAAAATAAAACTTCATGTAAAAATAAAACTTCAGGTAATGAAGGACTTTAACGGTTAGGTTAAATGATGATAAGCATATTGGTGCTGATGACGTCGTTTTCAATTCCCGTATACCTTTCTTCTATTCCAAACTTTTATTTTGGAAATTGAAGTTGGCTGAGATAAAGAAATGTCCGAGTCAAGGTCCTTACACTCAAATTAGAGACCAGACAAGCAGCTAGAGGGTACCGATGTTTGTTAAGACAGACAAATACCGATTACCTCGAAGCAATATGTTCCGTAAAGCTACATGTCATAAGTATACAAAAGTTATAGCAACATGTTAACCCTTACAGAATCCGCACTATCACGCATATGAATGGTTGATCAGAATTTTTCTTAACCTGTACATTTAGTTCGCCAGCCGTGGACTACTCGTAAATGAAGTGAACTACCATGAATATATACAGACCTCGAAGTTGAGGTGCGACAAACAGATGTCATGTTTGTGCCATACGCTCGGTACATCTGTTTGACCGTTCCAGGATAGCGGTTCAAACAGCAGTAAAAATACACCAGGACAACAAAATAGTGCGTAGTTCCGGTTTTGCAGCAATCCAAGGAATAACGACTGACAACCCAACATAGTAACACTAGGCCACATCTTACTCGAATTTGTCGAGACTTTCTACCCCAGAACAATGGGATTCCTTTTAAGCGGCCACTATACATTCCAGATTTATTCAACTTTCCCAACGGTAACAGCCACGGCTTAATATTCGGAAAAAAAGTCCAACAACTGACGGCTGCTTTACGAGAGAATTAGATCAACATACCATTGAAAAGATAAAACAGCCTAATCAACTCCATGGCAGGATGCTAGAAGCAATGTGGGTAAATGTGTGTGTGTGGAGGGGGAGGGGTTTAAATCCGATACTGACATTGAACTGTTCCTTAAATTGCAACAACTCATACTACAGAACAGTTCATCAGACATTCGGCGTGATGCTTATCATTTCATTTGTGTTCATAGTGTTACGAGTCAGGCGTAACTAGAAAGTCGAAGCCAGCAACAAACGATAACAATTAATAGAATTTATTAACAAAAATATCAAATAATCAGTGACAATATTACAATTGTACAAAACAATACCTTAGATGTTAAATCCAAAAGACAAACTATTCCAGTCTTAATTCCAGTCTGATCCTGATCCAAACTGAATGTAATCTAATCACACGAAATAATCCTCACTTTAGTCTAGTCTGATCCGAATCCAAACTGAATGTAATCCAAGCACTTATGACACAAACACAAGATAATCCCCACTGTAGTCTGGCAATCATGTATTAACTAGTGAACACTGAGATGTAAAAAGCTTTTCCTTTTATAATAACAGAGAAACTTCCAGAAAATTCATGTTAAAATCAGTTGCATAATTCTTAGTAATCAGATTGTAACAAGGCCCGGAAACTTCCAGAGCAATATTCTACAAGAGAGAGTTCAGTTCTAAAAATAGCAACAGGGGAAAACCATTCAAAAATAGATACACACATGAACAAAGCTAGGAATAACTGGGTATGTACAGAACACTTCCCCCCCTTGAAAAGAAAAAGAAAGGTTTATGAAATAAATCTTTCTTTTTTGCAATATTATTTATATACATGTATATGATACTTTAACTGAAGTATTACATAGGAAATGACAAACTCAAATAATAATTATTTCAGACTAATGAAAATAGTCAAGGTAATGAAATTACAATTTAAAGGAAAAAACAGTTTAAACTTGATTTAGGGAAAAACGACTATTGAAATTTCAAACTCTTGAAAGAGCATCTGGTATAATGTTATCTTTCCCTTTTATGTGTCTTATGTCAAGATTAAAATTTTGAAGCAATAAACTCCACCTCAGTAATCTTTGATTCTTATTCTTAAGTTTGTGTAGAAAACTTAAAGGGTTATGATCACTGAATACAACAATTGGTGAAGTTGAAGAGGTTAAATAAACTTCGAACTGCTGGATTGCCAGAATTAAAGCAAGACACTCTTTTTCTATGGTAGAGTAATTTTTCTGATGTTTGTTAAATTTCTTAGAAAAGTAACAAACTGGGTGATCAATACCATTATTATCTTCTTGTAAAAGAACAGCACCAATACCGACATCACTTGCATCAACAGCTAATTTGAAACATTTGTCAAAATCAGGTGCCAAGAGAATTGGTGCGCTCTTTAGTATGGCTTTCAGACGATCAAATGCATCTTGACATTTGTCATTCCATTTGAACTTTGTGCTTTTCTTAAGTAAATTTGTTAAAGGTTCAGCAATACCCGAGAAATTTTTACAGAATTTCCTGTAGTAGCCAGCCATACCAAGAAATCGCATCAGCTGTCTTTTACATTTAGGCACAGGAAACTCAGAGATAGCATGGACTTTAGCTTCTAAAGGTTTAACTTGACCTTGTCCCACAAGATGTCCTAGAAATGTTACAGTAGCATGACAAAATTCAGTTTTTGCAAGATTCACAGTCAGTTTCGCTTTACTGAGTCTGTCGAAGAACTTCCTGATTCTTTGAAGGTGGTCACTCCAACTGCCTGAGTAGATGATGACGTCGTCAATATATGCATCACAGCCATCTAATCCACATATAACATTGTTTATAAGCCGCTGAAACGTTGCAGGAGAATTTTTCATCCCAAACGGCATAACTTTGTATTGGTACAGACCGTTTGGAGTAGCAAAGGCTGATACTTCTTTTGCTCTATCAGTCAGTGGAACTTGCCAGAATCCTTTTAGCAGGTCAAATTTGGTGACATATTTAGAATTTCCAACTTTGTCAATACAGTCATCAATTCCTGGTATTGGAAAAGAGTCTGTTTTTGTCACAGAGTTCACTTTACGATAGTCAGTACACATTCTATAAGTTCCATTTGATTTAGGTACTAATATACATGGTGAACTGTAATTACTCTGGCTAGGTTCAATAAAGTCATTTTCCAGTAAGTATTTTACTTCATCTTGGAGGTATTTCTGTTTCAAAGGACTCATCCTATATGGATGTTGCTTTATTGGTTTAGAATCTTCCACAATGACATCATGATAGATTTTATCTGTTCTTGTGGGGATATCAGGAAATAAATGTTCATATTCATGTATCAACTGTTTCAGCTCTTCTTGTTGTGATGGTTCCAAGTGAGAAAGTTTGTTGTTAAGGTTTCTCAAAATATCCGAATTCTCAAGTTTAGATGGACCAGGATCAGATTTATCAATAAAGTCCGAATTTACTTCAAGATCAGATACATTTGATTCTTGTGGGACAGTGTTTACAACTGTAATTGGTTTTGAAATAGAGCTATCTCTGTCAAAGTATTCCTTTAACATATTTACATGACACATTTGTTTGTTTTTACGCCTTCCTGGAGTATTAATTATATAGTTTAAATCACTTGTTTTCTTGTCAATAGTGTAGGGTCCAAAATATCTTGCCTGTAGAGGTCTGCCAGGTATTGGCAAAAGAGCAAGGACTTTGTCACCTGGTTTAAATTTTCTATCTATAACATGGGTGTCATATCTTGCTTTCATTTTGCCCTGAGACATTTTAAGATTAGACCTAGCAACCTCACATGCCCTAGACAGTCTATTTCTGAAGTCAGAAACATACTGTAGTAAATTCAAAGGTGTTTCATCATTTGAGAGAAATTTCTCCTTCAAAAGTTTTAAAGGTCCACGAACAGAATGGCCAAAAACTAGTTCAAAAGGACTGAAACCAAGAGATTCTTGTACAGATTCTCTGACTGCAAATAGTAACAAATGGATGCCCTCATCCCAATCTTTTTCAGTGTCAAAGCAATATGACCTTATCATATTTTTTAATGTCTGATGAAATCTTTCTAAAGCACCTTGACTTTCAGGGTGATAGGCGGGTGACCTGTATTGCTTGATTCCTAATTCATGCATAACCTGTTGGAATATACCAGACATAAAATTTGACCCTTGATCAGACTGAACTGATTTTGGAAGACCAACCAATGTGAAGAATTTTATAAGAGCTTTGACAATTGACTTTGTTTTGATGTTTCTTAAAGGAATAGCTTCAGTAAAACGTGTAGAAGTACACATAATTGTTAAGAGATACTCATTTCCTGACTTGGTTCGAGGTAAAGGACCAACACAATCTATAAGTATCCTACTGAAAGGTTCATCAAAAGCAGGAATAGGTTGTAATTGAGCTTTGGGAATGGTTTGGTTGGGTTTACCTACCATTTGACATGTATGGCAAGTTTTACAATATTTAGAGACATCTGATTTGAGACCAGGCCAATAAATAGATTAATAATTTTGCGATAGGTCTTGTTTATACCTAGATGACCTGACATAGGACTTTCATGGGCTATACTTAGTATTTCATGACGATATGACTTTGGAACCACAATTTGGTGGTAAACAGCCCATTCATCATCAGCTGGGACATCAAATGGTCGCCATTTTCTCATAAGAATCCCATTCTTTATATAGTAACACATTGGGACCTGTGAAATTTCATCTTCAGGTAAAGCCCTAAAAATTAATTTTGAAATCTCAGGATCAGTTTGCTGTTCCTGGATAAGCTGTGACTTTGACAGCGTGTCATGACCTTGGTCAATAGACCGTGGTGGTGAATGACAAGACATTGACGAGTCTGTCTGAGTATCAAACAAACTGGGATCAAGAGACTTTTTAATCTCATTACTGAAATATTGACCGATAAAAGTATCCGTCAAGTCAATGTCAGAGTTTGAGTTTTTCAAAATGGCCTTTTTAGCCATAGCTCGGGTAACTGCACAAGAAGGATACAAGTCAGGAATTTCCTGCTCGATAGGGTCATCTGTTTGACCTATATTTGGTGTGTCAGTTACAAGTGGATTAACCACAACCTTATCTCCAGCTAAGTCATTGCCTAGCAGTAAATGGACGCCTTTAAATGGTAAGGAAGGTTTAATACCAATAACCACAAGCCCAGTAACCAAATCTGATGACAAATTAACGTAATGGAGAGGGATATTAACAGTTCCACACTCTACACCCTGAATAAGGACACTAGTACCGGAAGAAGTCTTCTCAGAAAAAGGCAGTATATCTGCTAAAATAAGAGATTGAGAAGCTCCTGTGTCTCTTAAAATTTTAATAGGGGTAGGTGGGCAATTATCACCTGAAAGTGATACAAAACCATTCAACATAAATGGTTCAAAAATCTCCATAGTAGAATCAGACTTGGGTTTTGTGACTATGTCAATTGTATTGGTTTTAATAGAAGACTGTGGCCTTGGTCTAAGAGTGGTGAGCCCTGTTGGCTTGGCTTAATCACTTTCTAACTCCCTTTTTAATTTCAAACATTCAGAAACAAGGTGACCAGGTTTCTTACAATAGTTACAAGTGGGTCGAGATAAGGGATATTGACTTTTGGTTTCACTAGTAGAATTGGGTTTGGGTGTATTGGATTGACTGGGCATGCCAGATGAATTACCAGACGTAAATTTATTTTGGGGATGTGAGGAAGTAGGTTTTGCTTTAGCAATAAAAGAAACTTTATGTGTAAGATAGTAATTATCAGCCAGACGAGCTGCTTCTTCTAAAGTTTCAACTTGTTTTTCGTCTAAGAATGTCTTAACATCAAATTGAATACAACGTTTGAATTCCTCAACTAACACAAGTTGTCTTAGTTTATCATAATTTTGGTCTACTTTCTTAGAACAGCACCATCTATCAAATAACTGTTCTTTGTTCCTAGCAAATTCAACATGAACACTTTGCAGAAGTAAAGTCCAATGCTCTTTTGGCCAATTTAAGTTTTCTGCAACTTTTTCAAAGTGTAGGAAGTATTTATCAACTTCTTTTTCTTGAAATGGAGGAACAAGCCTAATATGTTTTGTAATATCAAAATTGTATTCAATCTTTTGCTTCGGCTGATTTGCTCTTTCTTGCATTTCTATTTCCCTCATTCTTAATTGAAATTCTCTTTCCTTCTCTCTCTCTTCCCTTTCTCTTTCTTCTCTCTCCCTTTCTCTTTCCCTTTCTCTTTCCTTCTCTCTCTCTTCCCATTCTCTTTCTTTCTCTCTTTCCTGAATTTCTAATTGTCTGATCTGAAGTTTTAATTCAAGTTCTTTCGAACTTGAAACTGACTGAACGTCAACTATCAGGGAAAGAGCATTTTCATTAAAAATTTCCTCATCAACAAAATATTGTACCAAAATGTTCTTAATTTCATGTTTGCGCATTGAAGATTTTATTTCAGACAATTTATAGTGCTTAGCAAGATTAAGCAAATCAGTCTTTTTACCTACATTCAATAACTCCACAGACGGTTCAGCCGTAAATTTATCTAAGTCAAAAGACATGTTTGTTTGTTGCTGGATTCAAGTACAAAATTATTATAATTACTGATTAGTAATTTTGACTAACAGGATGTATTAGATTTTTTTAGATTGTGAAAAGCAAACGTCTATGTCTTATTTTCCAATCGATGGTTAATCCCAAAAGGAAAACGAATGCGTTAGTCTAGTTTCCAATCCCGGACGAGCCCCCAATTTCTGTTACGAGTCAGGCGTAACTAGAAAGTAGAAGCCAGCAACAAACGATAACAATTAACAGAATTTATTAACAAAAATATCAAATAATCAGTGACAATATTACAATTGTACAAAACAATACCTTAGATGTTAAATCCAAAAGACAAACTATTCCAGTCTTAATTCCAGTCTGATCCTGATCCAAACTGAATGTAATCCAATCACACGAAATAATCCTCACTTTAGTCTAGTCTGATCCGAATTCAAACTGAATGTAATCCAAGCACTTATGACACAAACACAAGATAATCCCCACTGTAGTCTGGCAATCATGTATTAACTAGTGAACACTGAGATGTAAAAAGCTTTTCCTTTTATAATAACAGAGAAACTTCCAGAAAATTCATGTTAAAATCAGTTGCATAATTCTTAGTAATCAGATTGTAACAAGGCCCGGAAACTTCCAGAGCAATATTCTACAAGAGAGAGTTCAGTTCTAAAAATAGCAACAGGGGAAAACCATTCAAAAATAGATACACACATGAACAAAGCTAGGAATAACTGGGTATGTACATAACAATAGCCGTGAAAGCCTAATTTCAGAAATCAGCAATTAGTTGTTCGTGTGTCCATCAGCTGCGTCAAAAAAGGGTTGAGTGCAGATTTTTGTGTTTTCATCAACAGATAAAATGCAACTGCCTTATTACGTGGCTTAACATAAAACCCTTCGGGCGTTATTTGCCATGTAATAAGGCAATTGAATTTTATATCTCGATGAAAACACAAAAATCTGCAATTAACCCTTATAATTGCACTCACTGTTCACTTAAATCACTTTTCGAAAATGATGAGAGAAAAAAATCACGGTTAAATACGACAGTAAATACGAGTTTATTTCCTTGGCGGATACTTGGTAGCACGGGCATGGATACACAATCTATATTTAGCTTTTCAACATATATTTTCTCAGTCGAAGGCGCAATACTTTCGATGATTCATCAAACAAAATAAAATAATATAATAATTCTGTATATAAACAATACAATCAACTATCTGAATTTGAGGCTAAGCGGACGAATCGATGTGTTCATTCGAGTGACCTTTTTATAGATAATTTGTATAGAATAGGTGTACGTACCGTCGGCAGATCTGTTCTCAATTGGTATCTACCTGTTGCCGATATAAGACTTGGCCTATCCTATGTTTCTTGCAAGATATGAATCGAATGACGCCAACGTTTATTACAATGCAAAAAACGGTGTCACAGCTGTTAATTTTTCAATTCTTTTGGTTTTCCAATCCTAGGCTTGTTTTAAATATCGTCCCTAACACGCCAACATTTCAAAAATTCTTAACACAGTGTATTCACTTCTTTTGGTCCTTTCTCCAACAGTTCTTTCAGTATACATTCCATGAAATCCAAGATGACTTTTTTTTCTGGTCAATAGTAATCTATCATTTTTTACCTAATCCCCGCAATAAAAAAAATTAACAGTAACTTCGTCATGAAACTAAGTATTGGTTTGTGTTATTAATTGAAAATAATTTGAAATAATTTCACAGAGATGTTCCTTGGATGACCCTTTCCAAAAGTGTTCGTGAAATTTTGATAGGTCAAGAAACCTGGCTCTGGGGAATGGGGGCTACTTGCGCTATAGAGAAATGAAGAAATTCTTAAAAATTCTTCTTCTCTCGAGCGGCTGGTCAGATTTTGAAATAATTTCACAGAGATGTTCCTTGGGTGACCCTTTTCAAAAATTGTTCGTGAAATTTTGATTCATTAAGAAACATGGCTCTGGCGAATGGGGGCTACTTGCACTATAGGGCAATGAAGAAATTCTTAAAAATTCTTCTTCTCTGAAACGGCTTGTCAGATTTTGGAAAATTTTCACAGAGATATTCCTTTGGTGACCCTTTTCAAAAATTGTTCGTGAAAGTTTGATTCGTCGAGAAACATTGCTCTGGTGAATGGGGGCTACTTGCACTACATGTATATGGAAATGAAGAAATTCTTGAAAATTCTTCTTCTCTGAAACTGCTGGTCAGATTTTAAAAGGACTTTTACAGGTGACCTTTTAAAAATTGCTTGTCAAAATGATGATTTTGTTTCCAGTGTTTCAATACCTTTAAAAAAAATAAAAGGCTATGGTCCTCTCAAAAATTCAGGTGAGCGATCCAGGGCCATTTTGGCCCTCTTGTTTATGTATGTCTATTTTATGCGAAAAAAAGAAGACGTTCAATATAATTAGCCATGTTCAGTGAGAAAACGTCTTCGAGGCTGCTATTTTGGGATAGAAATCAAAGTGATTGAAAAACAGACAGTGCATGAAGAAAGATGATATCTGACAAATGTACAAAATTTAAATAAAGACTAAAAACCGGCATTCTAATTCGCCTGATATAAAATGGATTATTTTTCTAAACCATCTTGTAAGATTCCAAACCGGTTTCATTACCGGCAGTAGGTGTTATGAAAAGGCCTCGGTAGCTCAGTCAGTACTGTACAGGACTTGAGAACAGATAGTGGCTGGTTCGATGCCCTACTCTGCCAATTTCTTTTCGAGGATTGATGATAGTCATTGCAGCAAGATTCATTCCTCTTTCGTGGAAGGCCGTTGTGTCGGCGGGGGCTATGTAGAAAAGCAGAAAAATGGCTTGTAAACAATGTTATGTTGAAAACTTGTGTAAGAAATTCCAGGAAAGCACCGATAGACCTGCACTGGCAGTCGCTTTATAATTGAAATTATGTTGAAATCGGCGTTTAACGCCATACAAAATCAATCATTCATAATCAGTTATCAGTGCATTTAACCTTGCTGTATTTGGAAGTGAATTTTTAATCACAGTTTTTATGGAAATAATAAACAAAATATCAACCAGACTGCGACGTATTTGCAGTACTGATGGCTGCCGAAAACCTTGTTCGCAAGCCAAGGCTGACGATTCACTACGCTACTCTACCCCTGGCGGATCTAGCTGGATTTTTACATTTCCCCCAATACCCTTTTTCATTGGATGCAGCCAGCTCTAACTGCAACGAATGAAATCCCTCGTAGCATTTCATCTTTGATAGAAATAGAATAAGGTCGCTACCTTTCGAATAGAAGGTAAACATAGAAACCCACGTGGATGTCTGCTTATCGCTTTCAAGTGTATTCGTACGCTGTTTGTAAACCGACATTTCATTTGCTTTTAGAAATATGATGTAAAGGAGTGAGAGGGCCCACCGCAGGAATCTCGAAATCGGGCTCAATCAGCCAGGGTAAGATCCAAGTAGTGATCGTAACCTTGGCTCGAGAAGATGGCCAGAAATCTGAAGAACATTTTATTGGAGATTTATATCATAACAAAGTAAACAATAGTCTAAGTTCACTCAAACCAACAATAAAGTAAAATGTCTGCATTTAAATTGTCAAAATTCACCAAAGTATCACGATCATAGTGCGCCGTCAAAATTTTAAGTCTTACTTTGTAACACTTTCGGCAATCAAAAGTAGGGTTATTTACAAAAACAAATTAGGTTTTCCTTCTGCTTGATTTTGTACCAAAAATAGCACTCCGTTTCGTTTCGTTCTAGTTCTATTCCGTTTCGTTCTATTTCGTTTCGTTTCGTTGCGGTTCTTTGTGTTTCGTTTCGGTTCCGTTTCTCACCTTATAGGGACCCTGTAAACTCTGCCGATTCAGACGAGGCAGCCCGATGAGTTACTTCACTTGAATTCTGCATTGTTTGTCGCAAAGATGTACAACGTTCTGATACTCAAACCCTATGATACAAAAATGAAAGGGTCCAGTGATCAAAATGGAACTGTCAATTGTTTCAAATGCTGCGCTGAAAGGGTTGAATAGACACTTGTACATGTAGTACAGCTCATGTCAGCCTGACAGGACAGTAGGGCGGAGTTTCCACAACTCACTGGCGCATGCGCTCTTCGCCTTAAACACTTAATGCTTTAGTGGCGAACTCTTAATAAATAATTGTTCAGAGAGCCAGGTTTAATAAATAAGAGGGACGTTTTTGCAAACTATGGGGCCATTTGCTTGGCCAGCAAATGAGGTTAAACACTAAGAAATCAAATTCATTTATGCAAGAGTAACTTTTCCGTTTACACAGAGCACTAAATTTAACTCAGTGACGTTGGCTTCATAGAAATCGACCGCTGACGTATTGAATGATGTAACTGATGACGTCGACCATTCAGATGGTATCAGGACATTTGCCCCCTGGACATCTGCCCCCCGGACTTCTGCCTCCGGACTTTTGCCCACGTAGGACACTTGCCCCCTGGACATCTGCCCCCCGTGCATTTGCCCCCGTAGGACATCTGCCCCCTTGGGACATCTGCCCCCTGGACATCTGCCACCCGGACATTCGCCCCCGTAGGACATCTGCCCCCGTAGGACATTTGCCACCTGGACATTTGTCCCCTGGACATCTGACCCCCGGGACATTCACCCCCTTAAGACATCCCCTCCTGGACATTAGCCCTGGTAGAACATCTGCCCCTGGATATTTGCTCCCCTAGGACAACTGCCTCCTGGGAAACGATAAGCCTCTTCTAAATGATGTTGAAGAACTAATAGCATCATGAATTTTTTTCCTTTATTTTCCTTAAAATGCAAAAAAAAAAAAGATTTTTTATCGGGGTTTACAGCAGGCGTGCCAGATGAGTAACTGACTCTATAGTTATCATACTGGAAGTTTGATATTAAAACTGAAATCAATTAATCAGCCGAAGATTTTCAACAAAATAGCACTTATCGATACAACAGCTGAGAGGTCTTTTTCATAGTGCCGGTCAAAATTACCATGTACAATAAACGTGTATATCTCAAAGTTGCTTTTTTGAGATTGTCCATTAAAGGAGCTAGACGTCCAAGTTGTAAACAAACTGAGGGGGCAGATGTCCAGGGGGCATATGTCCTATGGAGGCAGATGTCCGGGGGCAGATGTCCAGGGGGCACATGTCCTAGGGGGGCACATGTCTCGGGGGCACATGTCCTAGGTTGGCACATGTCCGGGGGGGGGGCAAACGTCCAGGTGGCAGGTATCCTAATGGGACAGAAGTCCGGGGGCAGAAGTCTGGGGGACAGAAGTCAAGGGGGCAAATGCCCTAGCCCCCATTCAGACTCTAGATTCACTGTTGTGTATTTTTTTATGTTTTGGGTGCAAGTAATAGTTAAGTAATAGTTAAACGCTAAGAAGTCAAAATTAAACGATTTAAACAGCCAAAAAGAGGGATCGTAGCGACCGACTGTGCCTGTTTAAATCGTTTAGTTTTGAACTTCTTAGCGTTTAACTGACTTAGTCTTTTTCCGCCCACATTACATTATTGCTAAAATAATGTTCCATATACGGAATCCACTATTCACAGAGAAACGCCCTTTCACCCATATATGGGGTTGGTTGATTCGCTGAAAAAACCTCATCCTTGCTTAGTCTTTGTCCTATTTTCTATCCTATCAGAACGCTCATATTTGAAAATTTTTGACCGTCTATCTTCCATAAACTACCCAACGCAGGTTTATTTTGATCATTTATCCTTTTAAACGTCGCAGTTTATCTGGAGTTTATCTGGATTTACTGCGCATGCGTACCTAAACCCTACCCCCTCGTTAATATTCAACACTTACTTAACCCCCTCCCAAACAAGCCCTTTTTTTCGTGTCTGCAGTACAAGTCTTGAAAACATTGTGGGAAAAGGAGAAATTGCTTGTAACGAGCAATTTCTCCTGTTCCCACAGTGTTTTCTGTCCGTTCGGATAATTTTCTGCCTTTGTTATGAAAGTTAGAATTGTCGTCTGCAAACTCTTTCAGTTTGGAAGAGTCTGTCGTTTGGGAAAGTGTTAAATTAGGTCTAGCACATGCCAAGTAGATCTACTAGTTACGCCGTTGAAAAAAACATGGTAAAACTCAGATACAATTTATGTAATTAAAGCCGATCAATCTAGATCTATATGGTCGGTTGTCCTCTGAAACATACCACCTGAAGCTTTGTTACGAGGTTTAAGAAGTAAATCGACGATATGTTGAAATTTTAAGAAAAGACAATGCTGCAGTAAATCTGTAGAAATTTTCATAGGCTGAGTCTAGTAGTTACTTCCTCAAAATCTTGGTCAAATTCTGCCATATTTGACATTGTTCAACACTGGCGATAGCCAAGCGTGAACTGGAAATAAAGCTGATAATGAAGGTTCTTTAACCCTTACCCATATGACAAATCTTTTAGACCATTCAAAATTGAAAGCCTTGGCAGACATCAAATTTTGAAAGTGGAACATATGAAATTGAGTGTTTTGACAGGGTAGAAAATATTGTAGGAAAAGGAGAAAATGCCAATAATCAGAATTTTCTCCTTTTCCAAAAATGACTTCTTTCCCAATTGATTGTTTGGTAGAGGGTTAAATACCACTTGGTCGTGTACGAGGTTTAGCTCCGATATTCACGTGGAAATTACGTCATTTTTTAGCGATGATGCAATGATGACGTTCTTTAGCGAATCAGCCAGCTCCATATATGGGTGAAAGGGCGCTTCTTTGTGAATAGTGGATTCCGTATATTTTAGCAATGATGTAATGTGGGCGAAAAAAGACTTGTAATAGTTAAACGCTAAGAAGTCAAAATTAAACGATTTAAACAGCCAAAAGGAGGAAGCGTAGCTAAACCTCGTGTACACAACCATGTGGTATTTAACCTTTTACCAAACAATCAATTGGGAAGGAAGGTTATTTTTGGAAATCGAGAAAATTCTGATTATTGGCAAATTTCCTCCTTTTCCTACAATATTTTCTACCCTTTCAAAAAACACAACTTCATTTGTTCCACTTTCAAAATTTGACATCTGCCAAGGCTTTCAATTTGGAATGGTCTAAAATTTGTCATATGGGAAAGGGTTAAAGAACCTTTATTGTCAGCTTCATTTCCAGTTCATGCTTGACTATCGCCAGTGTTATTAAACAATGTCAAATATGGCTGAATTTGACCAAGATTTTGAGGAAGTAACGACTAGACTCAGCCTATGAAAAGTTCTACAGATTTACTACAGCATTATTTTTTCTTAGAATTTCAACATATCGTCGATTTACTACTTAAACCTCGAAACAACAGCTTGTTTCAGGTGGTATGTTTAAGAGGACAACCGACCATATAGATTGATCGGCTTTTATCACATAAATTATATAGATCTGTGTTTTACCATTTTTTTTCAACGGTGTAACTTGTAGGTCTACTTGAGATGTGCTAGACCTAATTTAAGTAATTGTTGAATATTAACGAGAGGGTAGGGTTTAGGTACGCATGCGCAGTAAATCCAGATAAACTTCAGATAAACTGCAACGTTTAAATGGATAAATGATCAAAATAAACCTGCGTTGGGTAGTTTATGGAAGATAGACGGTCAAAAATTTTCAAATTTGAGCGTTCTGATTGGATAGAAAAGTAGGACAAAGACTTAATAAAGATAAACATTCATGATTTTGTCAAGGTTTATTCGGTAGTTTCCTTTTTGCACGTTTAAAAAAAGAAACCAATCTTTCTGCATTTGACTGATTCAGCGATGAAAGTCTAACTATAGCCCATAAACAGTTTGCATTAAGTCTAAAGATAGATTTTACATAACAATTTGGAAAAACCGAAAGTAGTCCTATTGCGTTTATCGAAAAATAACATGACGCTTTTTCCATCACATGATTCGGTTTCGACGAATAAAAAAATGTTTTATATTATGAGTGCACTTATTAACTGCTAAACAGCGCCGTCGCTTAGCAAGCATCAGTTTGTTGATATCAACTTGTTGGATACTATCTTACTTTTCAGTCAAGGCTACACCAAACCCCTTTATGATGCCAGGCTGATTTGGACACGTCTGTCAAGCTTGTCCGCGAGATGTACTATGGGGTTAGATCTAGGTTGTTTAACAGCCGGTTGTGAATTATACCATTATTATGATTTCGTTGACTTTGTACATTGTCATGAGCGACACTGGGGTTTACTTTTAATTTGCTACAGTGTAGAAACGATGCAATTATTTTGCAGAAGAGGAACAAAATTGGGTGCCAGAACGAATTCTCTATAGCGGCGAATATTTAGGTCACCGTCAAAGCGACTAGTGGTGTATCCGTATCCAATGTCTACCCAAACTATCACATAGTCTAACCCCCCCCCCCCGCAAAAAAGTATCCATACGTAACAATGGGCCTTTATTGCAATGCCGGTATACACACAGGCAGCTAATTAACGCCTCTGGACTCCACAAATAACGACTCATTCTTCAATATCAGAACAGCCCTCGCACGTAAATTCTTCCGCAAACAATGCAATGAAGCGACGCCAGAAGACGCATAACCAGGCTGGAGCCTGGAAGTCCCGCCATAAAAGCATACTATGAACGATCGAATGAATGTATGTAAGACTTTTATTTTAAAGAAGATGAAGCATGCAAGAGATTTGTATAAAAATACGAAGTTTAACAATAATTTATAAGGTGGGGGTGTTAAATTTCAAATTTCAAGAAAATGCAAGGGAAATAGCAAAGTTGTGGACGTTGTACTGCACTAATATCTAGTGTGGCAACGTCTAACACGTATCATGGCTAACAGACGAGATGGCATTGATTAGGTATAAAGTTTAATGAAATATTTTGGAATTCCAATTCCGTTCTGGTTTAAGCTCACTTTCAAGATCTTGCAGATTGTTTAAAACGTGTTTTTATACACTCAAAGGGTCGTATTATGTTATGGTCCCGGCGATCGCCAATACGTCTGTCCGTCCGAGCGTTAGCAATTTCGTGTGTGCGCAACTTTTCCGACAATTTTCATTGGCATAAGTTCAAACTTACTTGAACTAATCTCTATGATCCTTAGTTATGCATGTGAGTCTTAAAATATGGACATCTGGAGGCGCTCTAGATTTTAACCCATTTCACTGACAAGCCCTTTCGGGCAAATATGCGCCGCTTTGCAAAGCTCTTGTTCCTTTCTGTTGTTCCTAAATGGTCCCGGAAATATTCCTTTAGATTACAAACAAATGAACACGCGAGCCAAGGCATAAAAAGGACGGGATTCTTCCGCCGAGCCCCGATAACTCAGTCAGTAGCGTACAGGACTTGAGAACATGGGCATGTGAGTTCGATCCCCGATTCGGCCAATTTCTTTCCGAGAATTGATGATAGTAGTTGCGACACCGCTGACCATGGTTTCGATGATGGCAATGTGGGAAAGCAGCCAGTGGCTTGGCGGAGTACTGGTAAAAGGGACTCCAGGAAAGCATTCATAGGTGCACTGGCAGCCGACATATAACTGAAAAAAATGATGGAAACGGCGTTAAATCAATCAATCAATCAATCAATCAATTTTTCTCCTGTTAAAATATCTCAGTGTTGGCAGCAGAATGCATCAGATTTCTATGGTACCGAAGAAGATTTGGAAAAGCTACTTGTCATTTCAGTCACATACTGCTGATCATTTAGATTTGACATGACGAGAACAAGATCAGTTTCTGAATTCTGTTTCAATTAATCAGTAAAAATAACCGTTGGCCACACTGCGCCCTTGCAGCAACGCATCGTCCAGAGCAGACGTCATATGGGATGACGTCTGATTAATGTGCTACGATTACACGGCCGCATAGTTCTACTTGGAACTCGGTTTGCTTACAGAAGGTTCAATATTATCAAGCTGAACTGTCGTACAGGTCAAAAGCCTTACATTACGGACAAGCCTTGCCGTCAGTACCGTCAGTCTGCCTGAAATGAGTCCAATTCGTCTCCTCCAAATTTCTATATGTGAAACTGTATTTCAAAGAAACTGATTCCATGCAAAGTCAGCGACGTATGTGCTTGCCAGAAGCAAGCAGCTCCAGCATCTGGATTCCTTGCTAATTGTCAGGTTGTGTGATTTGCAATATTTTGTGTGTTTATGCTTAATAGCAAACATTCTAGATACTGATACAACATGGAATTTGAAAAAAAAACACGAGACATAATTAGCACTTGCAAAATACAGGAGAATATTTTCATCACGTTCGGACTTCAAAAATGTGAAAGCTACTAAAACTTAGTGCAAATATATAGTTTAAGGGAAAGAATATCGTGTTAAAAGTTTTACACACAATTTACTCGACTTGTTTCAAGGTGACACGAAAAAGAGGAATGTTCACTTCCTTTATTCGACTGTATGTATGTGTCTGGAGATACACTAGCATAAACAAAAGAATGTCGATTGAAAAATAACCAAATACAGGTTTACTTTTTGTCGTCGTTATTCGAAAAGTTCATTCTAACTAAATGCCCAATACCTGCGAAAAGCAAATCAACTGGGGTGGGAAAATGCATTTGATTGTTTTAAAACGTAGCATGCAAAATTATGGTAATAATAGTGAAGATGGAATCTGTTATTGTACGCGTACAGTCGCTCCAAGATAAGTCGTTGGGGGAAAAACACACTAGAGTCATGCGAAAAGATGACCTTTAAACATAGTGTTAGATTTTGATTAGACTTACCCATGGACCGATCGTGCATTAACAGATTGTCATCTTCACAATTATCCGATCCTTTAAAATGGTATACTTTAAATTGAAATGCATTTTAGCAACCTTTATGTTTACATTTGGCAGCTTTTGGGCCTTTCACACATTTAAATAACGTGACTTTTTTCCGGAAAGCATTCGTATCAGTCACATTTTCTTTTGCCTTTATATCTTGTACAATTCAAGAGCTGTCTATACTATTTTTCTCTATTTTTTGTATTTTCACAGCTTAGATGCTTTCGGGTAAGTTCTCTTCTATTAATATCAATCTTAACGAATTATCGAAATCTGCTAAAACTTTAATACTTGCATAAAATGCTAGGTCTGGCATGCCTGAACTTTTATTCTCATTTTACGGAGTGTTCCTTCCATTTATTGACAATATAAACATATCTGATTTTTCTGGACTAGGCTAGGATTTATGTTGTAAAAACATATCCTTTAAATCATTCCATTTTTTCAGAATATATTCTTTTCAACACTTTCAAAATCCGCCAGTGCCGGAAGTGCAGTCTGTAGTCTGACGTGAAACAGGATGTCGCTAATTGGAATCACAAGCTCGACCAATTTCTTTCCGAGGATTGATCATAGTCATTGCGACAGGGTTCTTCTTTTCTCTCTCATTGCTGAATGCTGTTTAGACGATGGGAAGAATATTGTGCGAAGAACTGGGAAAAAAAGCGTGGAAAGAATGGAAAGGTGCACTGGCAGTCGATATGCTTATCAAATGATCTTGAAAACGATGTTAAACACTGCAATTAATTAATTAATCAACGTTCAATTCTATAGGCTTTACGAGAGGATAGAAGAGAAAGAATGGTACGTAGAAATTTACATCACTTTTTTAAATTAGGCCTTTTCTAATATTCATAGTCCTTCTCACTACTGTGAAGTCTTTTATGAGGAAATGACCTCGGATCAACAGAGCAGTAATACGAGTATAATGGAGAAATCAACAGTTGCCAAAACCGAACATGGCATGGTGCAATCTTCAATGGCACAGGGTAATACCAAAATTGCTACCTGTGCTGTCGACCGAGCTGGTACTGCGTAAAGCTGCTGTCGACCGAGGAATACGGTTTTCGACCGAACAGTACGGCTGTCGACATGGGGGACAAGGTGATTCAAATGCGCTGTAAATGTGTAATTTTACTGTATGTTTCTACATTTTTGGGTTCAAAAAGTTTCTGAAATAGTTTGCTATTGTTCTAAGTGTTTTGGAAGTTTGGCTAATATCCTGTTTTAACGCTGAGCGCAGTTAATTGTGAAAATATGTAAAATAAGTATTTCCGGGCAAATGCGTGATTCTTATTCAGTGTCATGGCAAATCGAGGGCAGTACAATGCAGATACATCATAAGTATACATGATTACCTTTTTTTGTGTGTATGCATGCACTTATATGCATCTATGGCACCTTGTATGTTTTCGCTGATACTGCTGTGGATGATCTGAAAGTTTGCCGGGTACAGTTGTCGACGTTACTGGATACGGCTGTCGATGATTGAGCGAGAATGTAACTGACAGATTTACTGGGAAATAACCAGTTAAACAATAAAATTTCTGTTACATTCTTCGTCAGTCATTGTGTTCTTAAAAAGGCTTACAGCTTGTTGATTCAGATGTCAGTCTAGACGATTGTGTCGCTACAAGTGCTATGATTCATTTATATAGGGCTGATTTCAACGAATAAAATGGATGTATACATGCAGTTTTTACGTTCTGATAACTGCGATACACCGTTGTGTATCCGTTCTTTTTGGCACAAGCATATATTCGTGTGTAATAAAAACAAGTCCTGTGGTTTGTGAACTCTTCAAGAACATGCAGTTCAGCAGATAGCAATGTTTAGTGTGTGGTACGGATCGTTTAGTTCGACAATATGGACCAACAGCTTGTAAGGAACTATTAACTCTGCATTTATCGTCTGCGAAATCAGTTTTACATGTGAGCTGTGACGCAGAAAAAAAGCAATTATTGCATATGCGTACAGCAAAAGTTTGGGTGATCCTGCACATCCCCACAATCTCTTTCTCTAGTGGAATCAGATCATCATACAATACACGGGAGCAGCCAAACTTTCCGTTTTCTGGATTTAGAGTTACTTTACGAAATTGTAGGGCCTGTGACTGATGCCTTGAGCACGCATGTTGAATGACTTCGTGATGGGCAGTGAACTTATATGAGTAGTAGTAGCATATGTATTCAAACATTTCGACGTTAAACCAAAATGCGTTACGGTAAGTCCAGGAATGGGCGCAACTAGTATACATTAACCTGAAAATAAACATATACAGGTATAACACCAAATAAAATGATTTGAGAAAAAATATTTGTTGAGAAAATGCAAGTGTTTGCCTTTCACAAAATCATAGCGGTATGCAGAAGTCAGGTGTCAGAAGCATCGTATACGATGGATATCCTTGCAAATAGGATATTATGCCATTGCTCTGTAACCATAGCAACCAAAATGCTCAGTTTTCTGTTCACTAATAACTCTCAAAGAGAAATATCATATTTGCAATGGTATCTATCGTATACCATGCTTCTGACATTCAAATCCTGCATACCGCTATGATTTTGTAAAAGGCAAACACTTGCATTTTCTGAAACAAATAATTTTTCTCAAATCATTTAATGAAATAGTCATTTTGAAGCAAATACGCTCCAGAGTGCCAGTATACAGAAAACAATCCCTGATAATGGACAAATTGCATTCCTTGTATTCAGTGCATTTGATTTTTTCTTCTTATTGATTAGAAACTCCTAACCGTTTGCTGAAAATGTGTACTTTTCTCTGACCAAGTCAAAATATTTTAAAGCATGGAACCGCTGAAGATAGCCATTGCAATTTACACAAGGGCCATATCTGCTGAGCAACCCTAGCGATTGCCATGACATTTGTTGCGAAATGTTCCTCTCTCGATAGGCGCTTAAAGTTCTTCGCTCTGAAACCCCCCCTTAAAATGCTAAATACCAAGGTTAATATTGATTTTTCTGCCATCTTACCTTGCAAAACTGGCATCAAACTTTGCACACCGGAAGCAAGAAGCGCGTAGGTATTGATGCTCTTGCATCAGTAAGAGTTTCCGCGACGATTGTACAAGCACCACATGTACTCATACCCTCGTGTAACTCTTCATCATTTTCCTGAGTATCTTGTTCTATGATACCTGCTACTCTATTTCTATGCGGACAATCTCTAGCAATATGAGTAGTCTTATTACAAATATAACATTTTCTGCCCGTGTTTGCATTATTAGGACATTTAGTTGCAATATGGCCTGCCTGAAACAGGTCGTATTATCTCCCTGTCCACTCTGTCCCGACTGCTGTCCACTACTACTACCACTAGCAACACTCTTATTATCTGTCTTATTCTGAGTCTGCTTCTTATTCTTTTTCTGACGTGACAAACTAACGGCATATACCATACGTGCCCCCCTATACATATTTGCCATAGAAGCAAGTGCTTCCGCAGATTCACACCACTTCTCTACTAAAAATGATTTCAAATCTACATTGCACATGAATAAAAACTGGTCACAGACCATGAAATCAGATAATCTATCATATGTCTTGTCTATCCCGGACATTTCAATCCAACGCCGGAAGTAACTTCGCAAACGAGTAACCAACTGCACAAAACTCTCCCCTGCTTCATGTTTACTTGATCTAAACTTGCGTTTAAAAGTCTCTTCTGATAAGTCATATCGCTGTGATAAAGCAGTCTTTAAAAAGTCATACTTTAATGCTTTCTCAGTCGGTAGTAAAGCATACACATCTAAAGATTTACCTTTAAGCAACGCGCTTAAATAAATGGCCCATTCTTCTTTCCTAATACCCTGTGCAGTAGCATAAACCTCAAATCTTTTCAGATAGTTATCCATCTCATCATATGCCTCATCAAAGGGTGGAATTTTAGGTCCACAGGGTCGAGGTGGTCCCAACGCTACCCCACCCTTACTTGCCATTTTCCTTAGTTCAAACTCCCTAGCCTCCCTTTCCCTCTCTTCCCGAAGTTCAAACTCCCTTTCCTTCTCTTTCCTTTCCCTCTCCCCCTCCTACCTTTCCCTATCCATCTCCCTCTCCATCGCTCTCTCGTCCCTTAAACTGTCTTGTTCCCCCTTTACATATGCCCTTAGACTCTCTCCTTCATACCCTAGGGCTTTGCCTGCTTCTATAATTCCTGTTGTCTCCGCCATTGTTAACAAAGTAAACAAAAAAGGAAAAATATATAAATCTCACCACCTCGCACCACTTCTCCTTGCCACAAAATAACTAAATACTTCCTTCTGGGGTTGCTATCAAAATTACAACAATTGCAAAACATTGCATATACAATAAAAGACCATTCATTATCAATACTGCTTATCCCTGCCCGACCTAAGGGACACACTGTCGGACAGGAACAAAATTGATAATTTAAAACTAGTAAATTACTTAAAAGGTATATTAATATCCAAACAATCTATCGAAAAGAAGAAACAGATGACTTAGAAGTAACTTGTCCAAACCATCTATCAATCCCACTTCTGACACCAAATGTCACAAGACGGCCGAGGGTTGGTTTGGACACTAACCTAAATGAATGAACCAAGAGTCAGGATTTCCATTTTTTAAACATTTAATCATTCCAAATACATACATAAAATAGTAACTTCACCTATCACAGTAGCACAAATGTCTAGTTCCTTTTTTTTAATTAGATATGGTTCCAAATAAATTTAAAACGTAACTCTTAAATACTGTACCAAAGGTATAGTTCTTTTTGTGCAATAAATATAGATCCCAAAATAATTCAGCTGTTATTCTACGGTGGGCTACTCATATCCATCTACCAGAGCATATGGTCGCGCCATTCACCTGTAGACCCAACCTCTCTCCCACAAGTGTACATGTATTCCGGCCTCTGCGACCCCGATCTTTTGTTTTACTCCCACGTTACCAAACTCTCTCCACGTAGCATCCACACCACCAGCGAAACAGAACCCTATCTCTGGCTTGTACTGATTTTCATCTACATCAAACACTCCAACCATGTGATAGCCAGGCTACAGTAACAATGTAGCAACCCCAGCAAAATATCCTTCCCGCCCACATAATCAAACCATCCAAGTTAGCACTCCACCCTTCAAAAAAAATGTCTGTCCAAAGAGGCTTGTTCTCCCTTCATTTTATACCCAAAAACTTAGCTTAACCCCATGATACACACAATCCACGCGCACCATGAGACAAGAATAATCCTTTTTGATTGGCCATACCAGTGAACACAATTCATAACAAGTACTAACCATGGTGACTATTTAACCCTTCACACAAATACCACACACCCAATACTCTTCACTCTCATACAACATTTAAACTTTTAAACCTCACATTTAAATCTTTTAAATAAGTACACAATCACTCTACCTAACCCTTCGCATACACACGCATAACCCTTTACTCCCAAACTCCGTTTAAAACTTACACTTTCTAAGCTTCATAAACTTAATGTGACAGTTAAATAGTTGACTTTTGCATACTGTGCTGTTAACCCTTTACCACACATTGACAACTTTTAATGCCCCTGAGGAAAAGGCCTTTTGAAAACATTGTGGGAAAAGGAGAAATTGCACCACCTGAGCCACTTTTAAATTGCCATCTGAAATTTTGCTGTGTGGTAACGGATTAATTAAATGTATAATCAAAGTTAATCCTCAACTTGCTAAGACAAGTTAAATAAAACATTTTGGCGGATGATGAAAACCTGAACACTGTTATTCCAAAGTTATATTTTTGTAAAAAAAAATCCCATTATCAGTTAGGATAGATCCAAGATCAGATTGTACAGACTGTATAGTCTGATCTTGTTCCACCCTGTCCGCCCCTCTGTCCGGACAGACATCTTTTAAAATCTTTGATGAAAATTGGTGAAACATCGTTCATGTGTTCCTTACGATAGTCCACCGGTAAATATTCTTTTTTTATTTGATGTCGTGTCATCGGAAAAGGGGGCTTGATGTATATTTCCATTACGGACGGATATCTCTGTAACTATTGGACAAACATTTATAAAACTTAATATTCATTTTGTTTATAGCCCACATACAATCATATTTGTTTTATCTTTTCAAATGATATTCTATGGAAATAACTGAAAGGCCAGGTGTACCTGCAAAACACCATTTACCTCTTATTTCTATCTATCTAAAGATGTCTTTTTAGGCAGGAGATTTCATTTCAACAAAATATCCTGTTTTAAATTCAAAGTTAACAAACTGAAGTTTTTCGTAATATTCTTGTGTTAGAGAAGAAAATAGTCAAGAGCGTCGGGTTAAGTCAATGGATTGAACTGCATTTGAATTGAACCGAATTGGATTTAATTACCAGAATGGACCTGGAACGGACTCAGACAAATATGACAATATTTTTTCAACCTGGTATATATCAACAAAGATTTACAGTTACCATAGCCACTTACTAGTTTCAACTTCGCTAGTCTGTCAGTACTTTCAGTACTTTGATTAAAATCGTCAGAGACATTATCAAGACAAACATTCTGACTACTTTTTAGAAGTATTGGACCGAAAATATGGCCTCTAGAGCGTAAACAAGGTTTTTCTAATATTTGACCTACTCCCTGGGGACCTAGTTTTTAACCGGATCTGGCCCGTTTTCGAACTCGACCGAGATTTTATCAAGGCAATCATTCTGAGCTAAAATCATGAGTATCAGACTGAAAATGTGGTCTCCAGTGCATACACATGGTAAAAAGTTGACGACGGACGACGAAAGACGGACGCAGCACAATCACAATAGCTTACCATGAGCACTTCATGCTTGATGAGCTTAAAAAAAGACCCTAGATATATTTTAAAGTTCCGTTTCTCAAGACTACATGTATTGGTTCTTCAGGACTATATGAAGCGGAAGTAGTCGAAAGCACATGTACAAGTAAATGTAGGTTTATTAGATATACGCGTTGGGTGCCATTATGCATTTAAACTTCACTCCATGTATAATTAATTCGATAAAATTCTTCGTGACACATGTAAAACATATGGCAAGCTCACAAATAAGCTCACTTTCACTGCGAAAAATCGACAAAAAAGACTCATTTCGAAATTCTTTATAGTGTGACTATGGATCCTTCAAAGTTGAAACATCTATCGAACAAACTTTGTCAAAAATGTATGTTAATAAAGTGCTTGCCACTTATCTAGCCATTATGACCAAATTATGAAATAAAAATCCCATAATGTTTGGAATACCTGTGTTTTTTTTAACAATGAAAAATGTCAATATTAGCAAGACACATACAGTAGTTTATACTTGCTATATTAAACAAGGTCAGTATCGTAATGCCTTGAAACTTTACTCCATGCAAGCTTGATTTTATAAAAATTCCCCGTGAACCGCATAAACTTCATGTAAGTTGATAAATAGCGTCTTATATCACAGAGAAAATTTGGAAAACCTAGACATATTTTACAGTTAAATTTCGCACCACTACAGATATGGGTTCTTAGGGGCAATGTTTAGTAGAAGTAGTCGAAAGTACATGTACATGTAGGTTAATAAGATATAATAAAGTATTTGGTCATAAATTTGAGTTGTCGGTCGAAATATAATAAAAAAATACAAAAAATTAAAGGCCATTTAAGCGATTTTGTCCGTACCGAAAGTATTATTTCCTGTCTGAAAACAGCTATGACCTAAGTTAGATACGGTGGCATAGATATCGGTTTTTGACATATATGATGACCACAAACAAAATATATCTCGGTGAAGGTTTTTGTATTTCACCTTTTGCAAGAATACTTTAATTATTATTATTATTATTTCAACTTTAGGATTATGAGGTATGTAACGTTAACTTACCTTTGTAGTTTAACTTGCACAAATTCTTCTATCAAAGCAAAAAATGTTAATCATATATGGTGGTCAGAATCTGTCAATAATTTTCTTTACTTTCAACTCTAGGAGTTGTCTGTAAGTCATCTTTTTCTCCTTGTTTTAATTCCTATCCAATAATAGTTCAATATCAAAGCAAGATTTGCAATGTTATTGTAGACAATTTAGACCAAAATAAGTCTGTAAAAAACGTGATCTCTTTTCTTCTTTTGCATTTGTCTTCTAGATTATGAGATATGAAGGCCAAAACGAGTAGGGTCCAAATGATTGGGTTTTTTATGTATTTCAATTGTTGATTTTATTTTTTTTAGCGCTGTAACTTAATGTCTTCCTCGTCCCAGCTCATTTCATCAAATAATTTCTTTTGTTTTAATTTTGGTATTCAATTGATAAATTTTAATTACACCGTGACCTCATATTTTGCATATCATTTTTAATGGTCCGACACTGGTGTTTACATATACAAGTATTTTATTTCTATTTTGCATTTACAAATATTTTTGTCAGAATCTGTCAATAATTTTGTTTCCTGTTAATTCTGCATGTTTTCTATCAGGCAACATATTTTTCTAGTTTAATTTCCAACACAATTATAATTCAACATCAAAACACGATAAGCACTGTAAGTGTGGACATTGTAGACAGTATAAGGTCAAAATGTGATTTCTTTTTTACTATTCAATTGTCCGCTAGATAATTAAATATGAAGGTCATAATTTTTGCGCCCGACTATTTGCTTTATTTTACTGATTAAAAAGATTAAAATTGTTAATTGCATTTTTAGCACTATAACTTCATGTCATTAAATAAAAAATTTCTTTTTTTGTCTTAATTGGTGTGTTCAATTGATAAATGTCCATTATATCATAACCTCATATTTTAAAACAAATGTCTATGGTTTACTTTGTATGTTTTTTATAATTGTCAGACACTGGTGTTTACATGTTTTTTTTTCTATTTTGTTTTTAGTTCACACTGGTAAGTAGAGATATCTTACCTGTTTAGCTGAAAATTGCATAAATGTATATCAAAGTAAAAATATGGTCGTCAGAATCTGTCAATATTTTAATTTCATGTTAATTGTAGATGTTGTCTGTTAGACAACATATTTTTCTTCTTTTATTTCCAAAAAACAATAAAACTGCAATATCAAAACACGAATTGCATTTTAATGGGGATAGTGTAGACCAAGGTCAGTTTGTACAAAGCGTGATATTTTTCTACTTTTGCATTTTTCGGCTACATTATGAAACGTTTGGGGTCCGAAAGTTTTACCGATTAAAGTAGTTAATTGTACGTAAACTGTATTATCTAGCGCTATAAGTCTTATGCTTTCCTCATCTTAGTTCATAAAATTAAATAGAATAATTCTTTTTGTCTTAGGTTAGGTGTAAAATTGATAAATACTAACTGCACAGTGACCTTATATTTTTTCAACAAATATCTATGGTAAACTTTGGGTAATTTTTCATGATGGTTTGACACTGGCGTACACATATGTTTTTTTTTTTTATTTTAGGACATACCTGTTAGTTCGGATATCTCATATGTAAGTTGAAACTTGTATAAACTCTTATAACAAAGAAAATATGTTAATTACATCTACGTATATGGTCGTCAGATAATTTTGTTTCCTTTTAATTCTAGGAGTTGACTGTTAGTCAAGAATTTTTTTGTTGTTTGTTTTTGTTTTATTTTCCTTCACAATAATACTTCAAAATAAAATCAAAGCACGACTTGCATTGTAATTGTGGACAGTGTAAATTACGATAAGCTTGTACAAAACGTGATTTCTTTGGTCGCCCGGCAGAAGCCGGCGACCTTATATTTAATATAGTTCAGAAGAGATGTTCATGGAGAGTGTAGGTACTTCCGGCTGAAATCTTTCATCATATTCGCCAGGTTTAATTTGGTAAAATAGGTGTGAATGTTTCTGAAATTGTTGCATGGGGTTTCCTTCACCTTTTTTGATGTTGTTTACTTGTTTTTAAACCGATAAAGAATCGTGAAAGAATTATTAAAGGTCTGCTGCGCAACATTTTGTGAAACAATTAATGTTCTTGTGCAGTATGCATCTATTTTTAAAGCAAATGAACTCGTCCAGTCACATGATCTTAGGAACCAATGGAAATGCAGAACTGCTCCTACTCTTTACCGTTGTCTGCCATTCGGAACACCTCGGTCAATTCTGGATCGAAAGATTGGCCGAGGTGTTCCGAATGCGTTGTCTGCGCATGTCATATTCTAGACTGGTTACCGCCCCTGATACTACTAAGTGTAATACACGGTATACAACGGTGGCCAGTTCAGTCATATTCTTCGATGATTCGAGTATTTATAGAATGCCATCTAGCGGGAGATAATGACTCTTTACCGGTAGGCCTAAAGAGCAGAATGGAAATATTTTAGAGCAATGGACGGAATGGAAAAGAAAATACGCATGGAAATATATTATGCCTGTTTATTAAATAGAATAACAATAATGATTTGAAACATTTTTTTTTTCTACCCATTAAGGTAATTTACAAGTAAAAACCAAAAATTATGTTTTGTACCGCTGAAAAAATATACTTTTAGAGTCTAGTGATATTTTTCCTTTATGCACGTATTCCTAGATGGCGAAATGAAAAATTTACCAACAGTATATTTTACCTAAAGTGTTACAGGTCTTTAATGTATTTTCTTATGGGTAGTTAATTGAAGAAAATTATTAGAATTTCTTTATGCTTATAAGTACAAATGTTAAAACCTTTTAAACCTTTCCAAACGACAAACTTTTGGACTAGACCAAATCAAAAGCATTAGCAGACGAAATTTCAACTCTTGCTGAAAAGATGATTTCTGTCTATGATAGGGTAACAAACATTGTGGGAAAAGCAGAAAATGCTGGTTTCCCGCAATGTTTTCAAAAGGCTACTATTCTAGATCCGTAAAAACCAGGGATTGTTTGGGAAAGGGTTAAATTTCCTTTGTGCGGGACTGGTGCAATGGAAAAGAAAGTACGCAATAGACATTATACATTTGTTACTATATAAAGTAAATATCTATGATTTCAAACGTGTGTATTTGTACTCATATATCTTTCCTAGGGTATATCTACAGGAATATTGAAAAATAAAGTTTTTACGGCTAAAATAATATATTTGTAGCAATATTTCCTTCTTTAAGCAGGTAATCTCAGAAGGGGAAATGGAAAAATTACCAAGTTCGAACAAATACAATATAATGCACCCAACACAGGTCTTAAAGTTCAGATTGAATTTTAAAATGAATAATAACTTGATTTAAATATCAGCTTACATGCATTAGACTGCGTGAATCTAGGATCAGACTTCAATTTTGGTAAGTCTGATCTTGATCTACACCCTCTTCAGACATTTCACTGATCGGCTTTGGTTACATGTATCATCTTATATACATTAGATTGCGTGAATCTAGGATCAGATTGTAATTTTGGTAAGTCTGATTTTCATCTACACCGTCCTCAGATATTTCACTGACTGGCTTTGGTTATATTTATCAGTTTACATGCCAGCTTACATTTTGAGCAAAATCCGTAATTATTACTTATTTTGTCAGGTTATATATGAATTCATATACATGTACGTAGTTCAGCGTGTTGATCAGTGTATTGGACTGAGTAGATCTAGGATCAGAGAGCATTTCTGGTAAGACTGATCTTAATCTACACTGTCCTCAGAAACTTCACCTACAGAATTTGGTTGCAATTATCAGTAACATGTATATGTTTTATCATTCGCAGTTGATTATTTGTATAAATGTACATTGTACATGAAATCTTTTTTTTTTTTAATTTCAGATATTCGAAATGTTTTCAGACTTTCCTCGTATTTATGAATGTTATTGAAAATTTTCCGGAAAGAAAAGCTGAAGATTGAGTAGTTCGAACCGTTAATTTTCAGACTTTGTGGATTAGCGATCAGAATGCACATTGCGTGCTGTCTAGTCCTGATGCACAACATTTGCAATACCATATTTAGGCACGCTCAGCAGCAGATAGTTTTGGTGATGTTTGAATTCTTGTATGTCAACGGTTTTTGGTTTTTCAACGTAAACAACGTAATTTGTAATTATCTTTTCCATTATTCCTTCGGAAAAAGATGAAGTATTTCATGTAATGCCGACACACACTTATTTTTTCCAAATTATACTGATATACATGCATTTTTGTCTCAGTTCTCATGTCTTGCATATCTTGTTAAACTGTATTTTGTATTAGCTATACATAGATAATACAAGAAATAAATGTGAAAAAATGGATCGGACGAAAGCATATTGCTTATATAGTTCCCCTCCCAAGCTAAATCACATGATACTCCAATACTATCAAATAATATCAAGAAGAGAAAAGATTATCATAAAAAACAGAAAGTAATGAATGTAAAGAACAAAAAGGCTTCATTATCTGAAAAAGTAAAAAGAAAAAAGGAATGGTGATTGGTGATTGAGTGATTGAGCAGAGTGGCAACAAAAGATACAAAATTATACTTGTACATGTATATAATTTATATGTTCTCGACAGTAACGTTTTACATTGTCAAAAAAGAGGACTTTTAATGTATTGGATTAAAACTAAGAGAATCTCTTGCTTTTATCAATGTATTCATGAACTGGATTGAAGATCTGTTTGTTTTCGACAAGGGAGAGTTCATTGTCTCCAAAAAGAACTGTATCAATATTAAAAGCAGATTTTGCACTAATATGTTGTCCGAGTGTTGTTCGAATGATAAAATCTGCATTCAAAGAAGTAGTGTGTATTAGATTCAACTTCCCCGCAACGACAAAGAGGAGAAGCCACAATATTTTGCCAGAAGAGATGTTGTTTTAGATCGCTACATTTACATGTATTTCTAAGTCGAGTATGAATAATTTGCATTTTTCTTTCCCCATAAAAATACAGTTTACAAGGAGTGGGTTTGTCTATGTTCAGCAAACGTTTAAACGACGAGAGAGAGTCAGTTTCTCTTGTAGCTTGTGGCAAAGAGTTCCATGCGTTTACACCTGATTGCAGAAAGGAATTCATATAAACGCTAGTTCTACAAACTATGTTTGCCAAGTCATTAGAATTACGAAGATTATACGTCGTGTTACTTCCAATAGTGGTAGTTTAGAACTAGACCATTGACCATTTTGAAAAAAAAAGAATGAGTTTATGGTTGATAATATATATAATAAAGATGATATTACTTGATAAGTTATGTGTTAAATAAGCTGAAACTTTTTTCCACATACCTATTGAGTACTCAGATCATTAAACTTCTTCTAAATTACCATTGCACGGGACCGGCGCAATGGAAAAAGAAACCTCACAAGGGAAATATAACTTGAATGTAAGTTGTAAAATAAACTATTTAGTAACCACATGTATATTTTGTAATCATTGACCAATTATAAGGTATACATGTATACATGTATCTCCAATTATAAACGAAATACAATATTTTTGTACTCATGGCTAAAAAAAAAATGTATTTGTAGTTTTTTTTTTTTTTTGAATTATGCAGTTATTCTCTGATGGCGAAATTGAATACAGACATAAAAGTGGAATAAAATGTAAATCGGGCATTTGAACGTTTTGCTGTGCGAAAGCCCATACTTTATTTTGACAGTTGGTCATATGGCAAATTTATGACATTGTAGGTCACTATTGACATGTCAGTTTCATTGGAAAACAATAGATCTAGCTATTTTTATCACAAGTGAAAAAAAAAACTGAAAAAATTGGAGTCAGATCAATTCTGTTGTCTACATATTTCTCAGTTTAATAATGGAAAAAAATCATTTTCGGGCGACCTTGACGCCCTTGCGTCTTCTTTTTCTCTTGTATTTACTGTAGCAATTGTCCACTAGATTATAAATTATGTTTGGAGTCCGAATGGTTGCATTCAAAATGTTTGGGCTATTTTACTAATTAGACTTGTAAACTAGATTTTTAGTGCCAGGTATCTTGTGAACTAAAGGTTCAAATTTCATATCACAGTACACTATGAAAAAATTCCATTTCGCAAGACTGCGTGAATAAATGATTCAGAGCTATACTGAGTGAGGGAGTCGAAAGTAAATGTAGGTTTATCATATATTAGCGTCTGATTTTAAAAGTCATATTGCCTTGCAACTTTACTTTATGCAAATTTAATAAAATTCTTCGTGACATGTGTACAATATTTTGCAACCTCACAAATAAGCTCATTTTTACGGCGAAAATTCGACAAATAAGACCCATTTTGAAATTTCGAATGGCATGACTATGGATTCTTCAAAGTTCAAATATATGTTGAACAATCATTGTTAAAAATGTCAGTTAATCAAATGCTAGCCACTGTTTCACTTCCTGTCTTGTTCAGATTGATAGTTGTCCGTTGTAGGCAAAGCCACAAGATTACAAGTATCTTAAGGGTTTTGTGTAGTAGAAGTAGTCTAAAGTGCATGCACATGTAGGTTAATTAGATATAAGCGTCTAATTTCACAAGTTGAGTGATGTTATGAATTTAAAATTTACTCCATGCAAAGTTAATTTTATACAGTTCTTCATGACAGTTGCACTAATTTTGATTTAGAAAATACTTTCGATTTTTACACCTTTTCAAATCTGTAAACAAGTATTCAGTCACAAATATGGATCGTATTACTATAAAATAAAGTCTATTTGAGCAATTTCTTTCGTACCAAGAGTATTACGTCCTTCCTGAAAACAGCGATTACCTTAGTCAGATACGGTGGCAAAAACGTCATTTTTTAAACATATATGATGACCACATACAAAATATGTCTGCATGAACAACACTTTTCTACAGAAATTATCTACCAAATGTTTTAAAACGAATTTGAAATAGAATCTATTGTTATGAATGTAGATATATATAGATAGCAAATCACAAAGATGATTACTTAATATAATTATTTCATGATTGTCAGACGGTACCGTCAATTACATATGCTTTATTATCATTTTATTATAATTGTTATTTCAATGTTAGGATTATGAGGTATGTGACTTTAACTTATCTTTGTAGTTAAACTTGCACAAATTCTTCTGTAAAAGCAAAACATGTTATTTATATATGGTCGTCAGAATCTGTCAATAATTTTATTTCCTTTCAATTCTAGGGGTTGTCTGTTAGTCATTTTTTCTCCTTGATTTAATTCCTATACAATAATACTTCAATATCAAAGCACGATTTGCAATGTTATTGTAGACAGTTTAGACAAAGATAAGTCTGTACAAAACGTGATTTCTTTTCTACTTTTGCATTGATCTTCTAGATTAAGAAATTTGAAGGCCAAAACGTGTAGGGTCCGAATGATTGGCTTATTATACCGATTTTGATTATTGAAATATCTAAAGTAAACTTTGTATAATTTTCTGTGGTGGTCTGACACTGACATTCACCTATGTTTTATTGTCTTTTATTTTAGAACGTACAAGCCAGTTCGGATATCTCATCTGTAAGTTGAAACTTGTATAACCTTTCTACTTTTCTTTTTCCCGGCACTTTAGTTTCATGTCAAATAACCTTTTTCTTGACTTTTACAATTGAAAATCGTGAGATGTTAGTTTTAACTATTTCTTTATGGGTCCTTGTTTATATTTGTACCTTGTTATTCTCTCATGGGTGAAGGGTTACACAATAAATCATGATTTTCATTAGAATATGATTATTTTGAAATGCTGTTAACCAGCATGAAATTTGATAAAAGAATACCGGTATGTTCTTAGATTTTTAAGGCTTAATTCTTAAAATTATTTTGAAAATTATTATAGTTGCTATTTCTTACCATACAGAAATACATGAACATCAGAGAGAGGGAGAAAGGATCTACCTGTGTGAAATACTTTTTTGCTGTTTACCTTGTACACATGATCCGTAAAAATTTATCATACATGTACAGCTATTGTATGTTCCTCATAAAGCTTCTCTGCGGAAGTCTTAAACTCTGAATTGTAAGCCATGGGAAAGGATAGTGTAAATTTGTTCAGTTCTTCTTTGTCTTATGAAAATTGTTTCAATTTGGTTAAGTCTCAAATTGGTCTACTAGGGACTGAGAAGTTAATACTGTCATTCCGGTCAAATTGCAGCATAGACGACTCCAGACTTTGCTAAATGGAGAGGTTTACATGCAATAAATTTATTTCTTTACCAAACAACCAAATCTCAGGCTGAAACAAAATGAAGGTCTAAAGTTCTATGATGGTCTGACACTGGCATTCACATATGTTTTCTTTTCTTTTATTTTAGGACGTACAAGCCAGTTCGAGTATCTCATCTGTAAGTTAAACTTGTATAACTTTTATATCAAAGGAAAATATGTTAATTATATCTACATATACGGTCGTCAGAATCTGAAGAAAATTTTGTTTCCTTTTAATTCTAGGAGTTATCTATTGGTCAACAACTTTTTAGCGGATTTGCTATAAAGCAAATCTGCTTACTGTGATCATTTTGGCCGGAACCAAATACATCGTGCTTAACGACGCATGCGCGCTCAGTCGCTCATTTTCAGTTTTGCATGGCTGGCATAGGGACGATCAACACAGATCTACAAATAAAATTCAGTTCTGACTTGAACAAATCATGCAAATTAAGTTTGATTTTTTTATCGACATGTCCTCAAAACTGCAAAAATTGTCACTCTAAATACTTAAACAAAGTTTTTTCATTTCTTTATCAAATGTTACCAAATGCGTATGAATATTGTGTACACAAACTGTCCCATTTTCATCCCAGAAATGTTTCGTTCACAAATTGTGTCGTCCGCTATCGAAATAAGCAAGGAGATTAAAGAGCAAATCAACAAATCTACATTTATCAAATGGTAACATGGTAACATGCTAATGCTATAATTAGGAAAAAAATTAGTAAAAATCCTTTTTTTTCAATTCATTTTTTGCTTGTTAATTTTAATTGCTTCGTTACCTCCCTTACTTATTGTTGCGTCCCCCGTATCAATACGGACGTTGTTTTCGATAGTAATCTGAGCGATATTGAGGACGAAGAAAGAGACGATTCTGTGCCGGAAAGGCCGTTCATGCATGAGCCAACTTTTAAAGAAACATATAAAGTTTCTGATGATGAGGATAAAAAACTAACGTTTCGCCCATTTATGACAAAAATGACGATGTTGTGCCAGACTTTTCAATGTGTTGAGTATCGGGCTGTTGAAATACATCTATTACGGGGCGGACATCGCTTACAAAAATATTATTGTATACATGATAAAATTAATTGTATGGCATAAACTTTGTTTAATGTGAAGCATTTTTAGTAGATTAATGGGCGGAATTAAACAACATCAAAGGACTGAAAGTCCTGAAAAGCGGATTTGTTGAATAGTTTCAAGCTATTTGGTGTGATGTGAAAAATCTAACTACCCACCCTTTAAACTATTTTCTCCTGTTCCAATAGTTTTTCAATTATATGAGTAAACTGAAGTTCATTTACAGGTATCATTTTCTTTTGTCTTCAGATGCATTTAACTATTTCCATATTATAGGCAACACCAGCAGCTTTAGTGGACAGTGTGGGTCAAGATCAGACTGCACAGAACATGCAGTCTGATCTCTGATCTCCACTGTTCCCTGCTTCATTGTAGATTCATGACCGAATTGTTTCTTGATCTTGCAGATTAAATGTATTTTTAGCCTTTGAGACAATGCAATTAATTTGTTCAGTAGTGAAAGCGTTAAAGTGCCTAAAACTTGTCATATGCGACAGTAATGAACAATTATATGGCATTAATTTGATTACCATATTTGATTAAAAAACAAGAAGTACCGCAACTTATGCATAGATGGTTGACGTAGACTAACCTGAACAAGCTTTCAAAGTTAACTCCCATCTAAATGTGGATCTGGGGTCCTGCATGGCTCACTCGTAAAGTGTAGGATTTGTTACCTGATGGCCCAGCCTCATTGGATGCACAATGTTTTTTCTGCAAGAATGTCCTTAGGCAAGACAATGCAGTGCGCTAGCCTAGTACATGTACTACTTAAAGCCAGACATACAGAAATAAGCTAGCTGTAGCAGTCATATGACTGAAATAATGTTGAAAGTGACAGTAAACATCATTCAATTAATCAAATGTGGATCTAACATTGGCCTGCAAGGTTAACTTTCATCTAACATTTCTGTCAGCCTCACAAAATGTAGCTGTTAAGTCTTAGAAAACATTGGTAGACCAACACATTTTCAGTTTTCATTCTTACTTAGGTAAGACCTGTGTAATGGAAAACAGCTATTTCCACTAAAATATCATCCTGCAAAATTAGCTATAGTTAAAAATAAGTATTATTGAACTACTTTCACTGATTCATTTTTTTCAAATTTTCCTTCTTTGAATTATCATTTGTAAATCTAAAACAACTATATTCTCAATTCAAAAAGAGATAATAATTACCTCCCTTTTCAGAAAACTAACAAAAGTATAAAAAAATAATTTCAAGATAGGCATCAATGGAATTTCTGATCCGTTAGAAATGTGCAAAAATATCATTTCTGCATAAATCCTTATTTATCCTTATTTATCATCCAATTAGAATATTCACCGGAAATGCATTACACAGGTCTTACCTTAACTCTTTACAACACAATCCCGAGTTAACAACTGTGTGAAAGAAGCCCTTTGAAAACAGTGTTGGAAATGGAGAATATGTTGGTAACCAGCATTTTTTCCTTTTCCTACAATGTTTTCTACCCTATTAAAGACATATTCCATCATTTGAGCGACATTAGAATTGTCGTCTGCAAATGCTTTCAGTTTTCACATGTCCAAAATTTCATTGTATGGTAAAGAGTTTAGTCATTTTCCCCATCCCATTTCACCATTAAGGATACAAGGTAAGTGTGGCAATATTATCCCATTTTGAAGGATGTTCAGAAAAAAGAACATTTGAAACAACTTATCCAATTGGCTGAGATATTTTTTGTCTGAGACATTGCTTTAAATCAGATTGAAAATATTAAGAGCTCAGCCTAGGGTTTGTAAAAATGTGAGCTTATATAGATACACTAGACATGATGATTCTATCATTCTTTTCTATAGCATATTAAGCATTTCTAAATTCATCATTGTTCATCATTATGCAAGACTCTTTTAAAAGATTGAAACTTCTGTACTCAGACATTAAGGTTTTGAATTTTACAGTAGCATTTTACAATTCTAGCCTAAGCACAACAATTTCTAAACTTTTATATGGTTGGTATAATCATATAGACTGAAAACAATTCAAATCTAAAATAGTGAGCCAATGAGAATGGAATTTTACTATATTAGGCAGTCTGATCTTACTCTACCAGTACACCTGTTACAAACTATTACAGACTGTCTTCATTCTGAGGTATAAAGCATGCATTGTTTTGAAACTAGTATGGTTTAGTCAAAAAAAAAAAAAAAAAACAATACAGGAGAGAGTCCTCTCTGGGTAAAAGAAATAGTGGTATTTTGTATGTAAGTTCTTACTGAAAGCACATTGTCCTTTCCATGAGTCTTAGCACATAGTATCCTTTCAAGGTTCCTCTTAATTACAACACAACTTCAAACTATTAATTTAAAAATGAAATACAAAATCAAACTAGTAACAATAATTTGATTGTTCAGGTAGAATATTTTTTTCTTTTCTTTCATAAGAATGTTCTTGGTTCATTCCTGAACTCAAAAATGTTTAGTAATAGTCTGAGAGGTGAAAACTAAGTGATGTGTTCAGTAATTTCTAAGATTTAGACCATGTGCAATTCATGAATATTTAATGTACCTTTCTTCTTTAAACAAATGAAAATTTACCTTGTATCTTCATAAAGAAACAAGTCAAGAAAAGAAATGATTGTACAAAAGAAAGTAAGGTCAACTCATGAAGTGCTACAAAATATTAACTTGAAACCTTCAAGAATAATTTGATGGGGACTATTTTCTGGTTATCAGTAACTATTAGTGTCAACACTGTTTCAGTCTTACAGTGACAACAATTCATCCATTTCTGTACCTTTTGGGTTTTCCTAGGGCTAGGCTGGTTCTCTGCGGTGTCTTGTCTATGGGCATTCTACAAAATCCTAGCATCTAGAAGAGGATAGAACCTGTGATAATCCATAAGTGGTCAAAACTGGTCAATAGTGGTCGACTTGTAGAGGTCAATTGGAAATTTAAATGGTCAGATGAGTTTTAAAACGGCAGTTAGGCTAATTTGTGGATGATTTGTTGTGCGGATTTTTTCCTCATATAAGTTGATTTCATCAATGTGAAAGAGAGGGGTGGAAAAACTTTGTCCCTGCCAAGGATACTCATCAGCTGGCTTTTGCCACTTTTGCAAACTGTGTAGAAGTTCCTAATAAGGTCTTTAAGTTTCATGTTTGACATCTAACTAATTGCTTGATGATAAGATATTGTCATGACTACTTACAAGTCATTATTTCATGCTTTAGGAATAAAGCCTGGTGTCAAGGATAATACCCCAAAATAGGGACACATAATTTGTCCCTTTGGTAATTTGATTTAACTCTTTACTAAATAACAAAAAATTGTAGGCTATTCCAAATTGAAAGCATTTGCAGACGACAGAATAAATGTGACTGAAAAATTAAAATTTGGTTTGGGATGGATACAAAAAAACATTGTGGGAAAAGCAGAAAACACATTTTCTCCTTTTCCCACAATGTTTTCAAAAGGCTTCTTACTCAGGGTCATTAAAAGTCGGGATTGTGTGGTAAAGAGTTAAGCCACACCCAACTGAGGTAGAAAGGGCCAACTTTCAAACCTGTAACTGTTTTGATGGCACTTTATAGATGTAGGAAGACACTTAAATGTACTTCAAAGACAATGATGTATCCCAAACTACTGTTTATTTAATCAGTTAATGCCTTCTTCATGTGTACCACAAAATTCTTATACATTTATATTAATAACAAACCTGCATATTTCACATGTTTGCCTATGAATGACTGCTTTTCTGTAATTTAACATGAGAGGTGGAGGGAGAGAGAGTGTGTGTGTAGAAACATTATCTAACCTATAAGAAATGATAATCGACAAAAATTGTTTGCTTAAAAAAATGACCTCTATGCAGGTTCAATAAAGAGAGTCATTCTGACAACCTCTTCAGTTGACCAGCAATACTGTCTTTTGAATTATGATCAAATAAAAAAGTGCCTTATTAATAAAAACTACGATACTGATGATAATATAATAATAAACCTTCATGTACAAGATATATAAGAGGACAGCTTTTAATATTAATTTAGAAACCAGACAGGTATACATGTAAGCCAGTGATTTAATCAACTAAATGAACCTCCCCAATTAACCACAGCAATCGACCACTTGTGACCAGTATTGACTGTTTATAACCGGTTAAAGCTGCCAGGCTGGTCAATACTCATATTGACCTGCTCTTTGCCAATCTTGCACACTATATATTAACTAAATCATTGTAAATATATGCAAAAAATACCTGTTGTAGCATTATGAGCTACTTGAAATTAATATTTATACACTGGTATAACTGTTATTTATTACATCTAATGCATTTTTGAGTGAATCCATTTTCATGGTCTAAAGAAAAGACTTAACCCTTTCCCAAACGACAAATTTTGTACCCTTCCAAACCAAAAGAGTTTGCAGACGACAATATAGGATTTGGAAAAAAATAACAGAAAGTTCTCAAAAAGGGTTGAAAACACTGTGGGAAAAGGAGAAATTGCTCGTTACAAGCAATTTCTCCTTTTCCCAGTGTTTTCAAAAGAGTTTTACTGCAGATACGTAAAAACCAGGGCTTGTTTGGGAAAGGCTTAAAATCATCACACATCATCGGGCTGAAAATATTCCTTTTTTTTAAATATTTGAATCCAAGCCCTTGGTACAACTGAAGGTACTTTTGCAGCCAGAATGGATGAAGATCACACTCAGTGTGACATATTACCATGCAGAGTAAAAAATGAATTTAACATAACTAAATTAAAACTTTCAAGTTGAATGTACAAATCCAATTATTGCTATTTTGAAGTTAATTCTTTTGGGAAAAAAACTTTCTTACAAGGCAGTGTAAATCAAAGATCAGACTGCACTTTTGTGCAATCTGATCATAATCAACACTGTCTGCAAAAGGTCCTTGAGTAGCACTTATCAGCCTAAGGGTTAATGGCATTGGGTCGCTCTATAAAAGTTTAAAAACTATATAGGCATACTTTCACGCTAAGGTTTGAATTACATAAAACACAGTCACTGTCTTAAATATGGGCTGAGCTGCAGTTCATAATAAGAATTTAAATAAGTAAAAATAGTTATATAACTTGCTCTGCAAATGCACTTCAAATTCACAGGATAAGAAATATATCAAAGATGTCAAATCTATATGTCTAAAAGAAAGACGTATAGATGCATTTCTGTGCATCCTTTGTCATAAATTATCTACTAACTCGGCATTTTTTTTTCCCGAAATGTCACAAAATAAAATTCAAGGTATCAGAGGGACTAAAAATGGAGTTTTACACGTTGAAGACAAATTGGAAGCCTAACTGAGTCCTTTAGGATTCATGTTAGTGGATGTCTAGTTCACTGAGAAGGACACGATTTTCCATCAGAAACCTTCAGTTAAATTAGTGTCACGGGTTCGTACTTGATTGGGGCCGTTTGTAAATAAAATGTTTCTAACCGTCGATGACAAGAGAGAAATATTGGTTCCAAGCTTTTATGCTACAGGATGCATATATATCAAACATTTTTGTATATACTGCACGATCTCCATACCATCAAAAGTTCTGCAAAAATGTTTCAAACAATTCGGAAATTCATCGAGAGCGTCATAAGAGTGGCGGCAACTAGGTTAGGTCGACTTTATGGGTTCTGTGTATTCGTTATCGACAGGGCTTTTAATTATTTATGGCCAAATTCTAGCTGGTTCTCTGAACAGTGAACAATTTTTTAAACAAGACATGGTTGAAAATGTGATTTTATCGGGGAAAAATTGCTTAATCTCCTTTTATATGGCAGCGGACGATACAAGTTGTGAATGAAATTTCTTGAATGAAAACGAGGGCAGTGTAAATAATGTTCATACGCTACATTTTGAAAAATACAAGAACAAACTTTGTTTTAGTATTTAAAGTAATTTAAATTGACAATTGTTTAGTTTTGGTGAAATTTCGATAAAGAAATGAACCTTAATTTGTATGGTTTGTTCAGGGTCAGAATTGATCTGATTTGTAGATCTGCGTTATTAGCCTATAAATCAGCCATGTAAAACTGAAAGTAAGCGCGCATGCGTCGTTACGGATGATGTATTTGGTTCCGGTCAAAACGATCACAGTAAGCGGATTTGCTATAGCACTGTGAAATGACTGAAGTAATATTGAAAGTGGCGTAAAACACCATTCAATCCTTATATCAATCAACAGTGTTTCCTAGATTGTTTGATAAAAGTTTAAATTGTATCTAGGGGTACCATTAAAGATATTTCAGTGCATGCAATTTTGACAATTTGGATACTTCCCTAGTTTATTATAAACATTTTGTGTGTATAATCATTAGTAATGACTTGTTACAGAAAAATAAACTTAATAATATTGTTTTTGACACTGACTCACATCAAATTTATAATGTCAATCCTCTTCATCTGCAATTTTCATGCCTATTAGGCTGTTACCTTCAAAAAGAGATTGTGCTTCTAAATGATTTTTTGCGTGTGATCTTATTATTTTTTTATGCTGTTGAAAAATCATCTTTTGCTCTGCTATAAAAAAAAGTATATGCCGTATTTGAGTAAGTTACTTGCATTTGTCCAGTCAGCTAGATCTCCAGTTTTATGGACAATTAACTGATGATCAAACTACCTTTTATAGATAGTGTGGATCAAGTTCAGACTGCATAGAATATACAGACTGATCTTATATCTATACTGTTGTTCTGTGTAAACAATATTATTAGATGCTTTTGAAGTTATATTGATATTTTCCTTTTTCCCAAGACTGAAAAAAAAAATCCATTTTACTCTTCACCAAACAAAAAAAAAATCCTAGCCTGACCTTGCTGAGAGCATAAAAAACTGCAGATAACAATACATATGTTGATAAAATGATAATTTCTCTTTTTGATTAAGTAGAAAACATTCAGACAAAAAAAAAATACTGCTTGTCAGCATTTTGTACTTTTCCAACCGTGATTTCAATAGCTTTTGTCCAAGGGTCGTTAAAACTGGCAATTGAGCGATGAGCTTAAACTTGTTCTCAGTTCTTAGTCTTGGTCAGCCAATGCAGTCAGTGCAATCTGACCAGTGTCAATACTTTGCCTACACTTCCTACAAAATATATGATTGATTTAAGTTCGGAACTACATAAACAGAAGAATGACGATAAATTCAAAACTTACTACTTTTTTTTCCTTTTGTATAGATGTGTTTACTTGATAAAGCAATTGTAGAAAAGGCGTAAAAATCAAACTTCAGGTGATAAAGAAATGCTTTTTTGTGTTAAAATGGGTATTTATTGAAAAGATTCTGAAAAAAAGAAAATATTCCAATTTGGTCTAGGCAGATCTGTAATCTGCCTAGCCAAACTGGACTTCTAATTTGGCCTAGGCAGATTCCAGATCTGCCTAGGCCGATTCCGGATCTGCCTGGATTCCAATCTGGCCTACGACATATACATCCAAATAATTTTCCTTCACAAAAAATGCCAAGATCTACAACTTTATGCTATAAATACTACTGAATTAACGGAATTAGGTCACGCCAGGTTTGCTCAAGAAGGCCGACGGTATGTCTATTTATTTATGCACGTTGAACGGGGAATTTTTTATCCAAGTGTTTTTTTTCCATGAAAGTCATGAGAAATTATTTTTTATGAGGGCAAATAATTTCTAGCTCAGGTTCCTATATAAATTTTTCATTGCATTATGTTGTTTCCTTATCATCAGGGAAAACGAGCACTCGAGGCTATACATGCAGGATTCGCACCGATGCACTTTATGATAGTGGGGCCTATTCCACAAGAATTTATAGTATCTTGTTAAACTGACCACAATGCACTAAATACATCTATAGGCGGGATGTCAAAGTGCCAGTGAGGTTCTCTGCCCGGGTAGCTCAGTGGTTAGCGTTTCTGACTCGTGCCTGATGGTTATGAGTTCGACATCAGTTTGAGGCAAACTTTCTTCCTGCCGATTTTTTGCCTCAAACACATGTGAGAAAAAGTTTAAGCCTTTATCGCTCAATTGCCAGTTTTAACGACCCTTGGAAAAAAAGCTATTGAAATCACGGTTGGAAAAGTACAAAATGCTGACAAGCAGTATTTTTTCTTTTTGTCTGAATGTTTTCTACTTAATCAAAAAGAGAAATTATCTTTTTATCAACATACATATTGTTATCTGCAGTTTTTATGCTCTCAGCAAGGTCCGGCTAGGATTTTTTCGTTTGGTGAAGAGTAAAATGATTTTTTTTTCAGTCTTGGGAAAAAGGAAAATATCAATATAATTTCAAAAGCATCTAATAATATTGTTTACACAGAACAACAGTATAGATATAAGATCAGTCTGTATATTCTATGCAGTCTGAACTTGATCCACACTATCTGTAAAAGGTAGTTTGATCCTCAGTTAATTGTCCATAAAACTGGAGATCGAGGTGACTGGACAAATGCAAGTAACTTACTCTAATACGGCATATACTTATAGCAGAGCAGAATATGATTTTTCAACAGCATCAAATCAAAGGACTGATAGTCCTGAGAGTCGCCTGTAGGTTAATGGGTTAGAAGTTTTCACCCTTTTTTGTTGAAATCTATTAAAAGCATTCAAGATACAAAATAACTTAACCACAAGACAGTATTATATGCAAGCATATTTCTGAGTTGTCATCCTAAAATTCAAAATATCCGTATTAAAATTTACATTTAAAAAATGTGGTGGAAATTAAAATTTAGGCACCAGGACCAGCTGTAATAAGTTCAACGTTTTTTACTCACAGACAACAACCATTTACAAATAAAGACCAGATTATCTTCTTGTATAGGATCTAGTGACATACTTTCAGACAAAAAATGCCCTTTTGCAACTCGCTCATATCTAATCTTAGCTGTCTGACAAAGTTTCATAAGTATTACACTGAACATAAATGGATTCTACAGCTCTATTACGGTTTCGTCTGATTTGACCTAATGACAACCTCTAGGCCTTTTCTTTTATCCCCAGGTGACCTATAGTCAGTTTTGTCAAAGAAATTATTGAGACAAACAGCCGGGCAACTGTAGCCTTTGGAGCACAAACAAATATTTGACTCAGTGATCTACCTGTCCTTTGTAAATAATTTGTTTATGTTTGTAGCCGGGTACAGGTATTTGGTGATATATCGTGCGGCCGTGTCGACATGTGGTTCGGTAGCTCAGTTGGCTAGAGTGCAGGAACGGTATTCCTGAGGCCCTGGGTTCGAATCCCGGTCGAGCCGCGATATATTTTCACCACCTGTTACATTTGGCGCCCAACGTTAATAACCCACGATGTGGATGGCTACTGCTTAGGCACCTCGAGAACGTTTCACAATGTTTCTCTGTCTCCAGAATTCGGGACGAATTCTAAATTTGGAGGGGGTATATGTAGCCGGGTACAGGTATTTGGTGATATATCGTGCGGCCGTGTCGACATGTGGTTCGGTAGCTCAGTTGGTTAGAGTGCAGGAACGGTATTCCTGAGGCCCTGGGTTCGAATCCCGGTCGAGCCGCGATATATTTTCACCACCTGTTACATTTTGTTGTCCAGGTTGAGGTTTTGACCATCAATGGACTCTATGAATGTGGCTGCTACAACTCAATAAAATCTATAACCCAACAGCATGATCATCAGCCTTTAATATTTGTCTGCGTTTTATAACGTCCCAGGGATTATAGTGCTTCCACACCAATCGAAAATTGTCTACATGTATATTGCTTTGGTGTAAATTAAATGTTTGCGATTCGCTTTATTACCCTTTACAAAAACCCTTCACAAGATTACAAACACTCCAATAAAGAACGTGTTGTTCGAGCGGGTAAACACTGATCTATTCTATTATATTTGAATTATAGCGGAGTAAAAAATCAATTTCTCAGATTGCTGGTTGTTAGAACTGCGTAGTGTAAATTCAAATTTTGGCAGTTACAAAAGCACCTTGCGTTCCAACACGCGCACAAATAAATTGTTGTATAATATATACTAGATCTAAGTTAATCGCTCATTGAAAAAAAAACAGCAGACTTTAACAAATTTGGCCGTCTTTATGAACGAAAACCAATGAAATATAGTAAACTTCAAAGCACTCTCTCTACATAGGTCAGTACGTGTACGCTGAAAGTAAAGGCCAGTTCAGCGACTGATTCATAAATATGTAAATTTATAAAGATTTCCGTGGTGCAAATGACGTTTATACGTCACGTGATTACAAGATCTATATTTGTCGCAAAGCTACATTCCAGAAAACACCTGCAAAGCGATAACTTGGTACAGCCTAGAACCGTGTACATTGCATACGCTATGTACGATCTCTGGTGCACCTAGAATATGGGTGTGCAAAGTATCTAAAGTCTAGATTAAAAAGCTGGGAAGAAGCAACGTGTAAGAATGTCTAAGAAGGCAATGCAATCATTCCATGTCGTTATAAATTCGTTAAAAACATTAGCCTACCGTTGAGAAAAAAAGCAATATTTTGAATCGGCATCGCCTTTCTCTGTCCGATCATAGATTGAGCGTTGAATTGAAATAAGGCTTGCAGTTAGGATTGTAAGATTGTAAGAGTTAGAGTGTATTCCAAATAGGTAATTATCAAACAATTTTCACTGAGAATTGTCCGCAAATAGAAGCAGAAAAGATGCTTGTAGTTGAAAATTTCTCAGCGTGTCCGCAGACTTGTTTAGTTCGCGGCAGCTATTTTTACATATACGTAATGCGCTATTTTTAGCTCCACTGGCCGAAGCCCAGCGGGCTTATGTCATGGCCCGGTGTCCGTCGTGCGTCCGTCCGTTTGTGCGTGCGTGCGTCCGTCCGTCCGTGCGTGCGTTAACTTTTATTTCAAACATCATCTTCTCTGAAACTACTCATCCAATTTTGATGAAACTTCACAGAAATGATCCTGCCATGGTCCTCTTCAGAATTCCTTGAAAGAATTTTATTCCTTCAAAAACTCTGGTTGCCATGGCAACAATACTGAAAAATATTGAATTTTTTTATAAATCTTCTTCTCTGAAACCATAAGGCCTAGAGCTACCAAATTTGGCATGTAGCTTTATCTAGTCGACCTCTACCAAGTTCCTTCAAATAATAGCCCAGGGGTCAAAATTGGCCCCACCCCGGAGGTCACAAGTTTTATATGGGCTTATATAGGGAAACTTTAAAATCCTTCTGGTACCTAGCCATAGGGCCGAGGGCTACCAAATTTGGCATGTAGCTTTATCTAGTAGACCTCTACCCAGAGTGCCCAAATGATAGCCCAGAGGTCAAATTTGGCCCGGCCCCGGGGGTCACAAGTTTTATATGGGCTTATATAGTGAAAACTTTAAAAATCTTTTCGTACCAAGCCATTAGGCCTAGGGCTACTCAATTTTGCATCTAGCTTTATCAAGTGGTTGTCTACCAAAGGTGCCCAAATTGTAGCCCTGGGGTCAAATTTTGCCCTGTCCTGGGGGTCACAAGTTTTACATGGGCTCATATTGGGAATTTTTTAAAAATCTACTTGTACCTAGCCATAAGGCCCAGGGCTATCAAATTTTGCATGTAGCTTTATCTAGTGGGTCTCTACCAGGAGGGCCTAAATTATAGCCTTAGGGTCAAGTTTGTCCCCACACCAGGGGTCACAAGTTTTGCATGGGCTTTTGTGGTGAAAACTTTCTAAGTCATCTTGTTACTAACCATAATGAAGACTAGGACCACTAAATTTAGCCCTGTCTCATGGATTTTATGTTGTACAGGGCCTTTTATTGAGAAAACTTTGAAAATCTTCTTGTTTATAACCACACATTCTAGACCTGTATTATTTTGTATGGGGCTTTATCTTGTAGACTTCCACCAGGATTCAAGTAATTATAGCTTTGTGGTCAAAATTGGATTTGCCCAGGGGTCTCAACTTTTTTGTAGGTTTTTATGGAAAAAAATTGTATGTCCTCAAGTTTGAAACCAGTTGGCCAAATAATGTAATGTTTGGCTTGTAGTGTTTTTACGAATTAGCCAGTGGAGCGATACAGGGCCATCATGGCCCTCTTGTTAGAGATGATGTCTTACAGAGACATCAGGCTAATGTACACGTACCCTTGTGGACAAAATGATTGTTTCAAAGGTTTAAACCGTTAAACAGCTCAGTCTTTATAGATATATTCATTATCACAAAGGCACAATTGTAAATTATTTAAAATAGAAAAAAACTGGGTTGTTCACCGAATTATTAGAAAACTGTTTTATCTCGTAAAACGGAACTTGGGACAGGAAGCAGTCCAAGGCCGGAGGTATGCTTACGTCACCCCATAGATCAAGACGATAACAATGAGAGCCTGTTTGCTACGCAAACAGGCGACTCAAAAATGATAAGATCACACGCAAAAAATCATTTAGAAGCACAATCTCTTTTTGAAGCTAACAGCCTAACAGGCATAAAATTGCAGTTGAAGAGGATTGACAATATACATTTGATGTGAGTCAGTTTCAAAAACAATATTATTAAGTTTATTTTTCCGTAACAAGTCATTACTAATGATTATACACACAAAATCTTTGTAATAAACTGAGCAAGTATCAAAATTGTCAAAATTGCATGCACTGAAATTTACAAATATTTCTAATGGTACCCCTAGATACAATTTAAACTTTTATCAAACAATCTAGGAAACACTGTTGATTGATATAAGGATTAAATGGTGTTTTACGTCACTTTCACAATTTAACTTCAGTCATGTGACAGTGACAGTTCACATATTTGTGCATTTCTTGTGTTTTACCAGTTCTGGGCTAGAGGTTTGGAGTGTCTTGCCCAAGGACACTCTCACGAAAAGAAAACATTGTTGGAAAAGGAAAAAAATCATAATTAGCATTTTCTTCTTTTCCAATGATATTAATCCATGAAAAAGAGTAATCATCACTTTATCACTAGTTAATTTGTTGTCTGCAAATGTTTTCACTGTGTTCCCATCTAAAGTTTTGTGCTTAGGTAAAGTGTTAAATCAAATGGATTTTGCCAGTCTGGAATAAAAAGGACAATAGCAATATCAATTCCAAGGTTTCTGCCAAACGACAAATAGACCAAAGATCAGACAGTATGTTCTTTGCAATCTGATCTTGATCTACACTGTCAATGGGAGTCTGGCTTGAGCTTATTGTCCGTTAAAAAAGGAATATGTAGTTGAATGGACATTTGCACCTAAACTACTTTTTCACTTGCAGATTATTTGATAGAATATGGTGGTATGTTTTCCTATATTTAAATGTTTATATAGCTTGGATTTAAAAAAAGGCATTTATGGCACAAATGATATAATTATTTAATTATCTTTTACCACTTATGACACGCAATTGACTAATACACAGAAGTTCAATTGATTGAATGTAAATTCTGCAATGGCTGTCCATTTGAACTCCTCATGACACCAAAGGACCAGTCTGAAGAAAAATTAGTCTTGTACTAACCAGATATCATCATACTGTACTTTGTCTTTGTTTTTACCTATTTAAAACAAAAAAAATAAACCTTTAAACTGTGAAAATTCATTGTTACCAAACAACTCTGTTATAGCAATCCTAGGAGGGACTTTCTAAACACTGTGAGAAAAGACGAAACTGCTGATAACCAGCATTTTCTCCATAACCCACAATATTCAATTCCTTCTAAGATTGTTTTTTATCATTTGAGCCCCACTTTAATGTGCTGTCTGAAAGTCCTTTCAATCTGAACCAGACCTAAAATTTTTATTTGGTATAGAGTTGAGTGATGGATGTTGTCTCTAAATGGCAATTGCAGAGATCTATCCAGCTCACTTTAAAGAGTAACCTAGATGCTTTCTACCATGTGTGAAATTTTGCCTTTGTACACCAAAATCAGTCTGTATGCTCATGTAATCCTTCTCCAATCTGTCAAGTTTTAGTTTCAAACTTTTACTCCTTTGAGAAATTTATCACAGAAAAAGTCTACTGAAAGTTACAAATTGGAAATGATACAGAAAACTGTATAGATATGGCGGTCAAGGTTATGGATACTGCGTTGGAATATCTTATGACTTTCACAGATTTCTGTTTTTAACTTGATTATGTAGTAACTTGAGATGTTTACTAAGTCTGATACCTACTGGACATGAACAAACAATAACCATGTTTTTCTCACAATGTTCACCTTTTCATTTCAACAAGGAATATATCTTGGACAAGACATTACAAAAACCTGTTAAAACTCTCCACAATGAAGTACATTTCAATACTTTTTCTACTAACAGTAGATCTGTTTACCACAATAAATTAAAAAAAAAATCACATTATATTTTTATGACCATTGATGCAGCACTACTTCATAGATTATGAGGTCATGTTTGTAAATGAGTAATATAAGTAAGGTAGCAGTATAGTTAGAAAATTGCTTAGGTCTGTAAAATAGCTGTTTCTACATCACTTGCAATCATGTACAAAATTTGGTGCAAAAATATGTATGTGAAAGATAGAGCCTAATCATAAAACAGTTACTTGAAAAAGTTATCTGGACATGTTAAATGTGGGAGAAAAGGGTACCTTTCAATGTATATACATGTATTTGAAGATGATCTATGACCAACTCCATTACTCCATAGATGATAGATTCTTTTCCAGTATACCTAATTTTTTTTACCGCTCTCTATGCCGGTGGGGACTGAAATAGCTTTTGGAAACTACAGATCATGATTAGAGAATGAATTACAGATCGATATCTACCATACAGGTTTTAAAATTCCAATCACCATTTGATAATCAGAAATCAACCAGTTATCTGATTCTCTGTCAATTTAATTAAGAATGATTATTGCGTCCTTTCTGCCTGATTGTTTGCCATCGAGCTCCCAGCCCCAGTTAATTTGAAGCATAACTGAAGCCAGGTGATAATTGATAAATAGGCAAATAGTGATAACTTTCAACATCTAACATGAATCCTATTACACTTTCATTCAAATTTTAGTCAAGATAACACGTCAAGAGATACAAGACACAATTTCACTTCAACATTTGCCATTGTTTAACCAAAACCTTGTACCTTAAACAAAAATATAGGCCAGCGCACATACATACAGATTTTGCTTTTTCTGTTTCAAAATTTGAGATTGTTGCCATTACCTGAATAACGATCGGACTCAGTAGATCTGTATATCGTCGAGTGGCCTAATCCCGTGAGTGTCCTTGAGCCGGTGATGTTTGTGTACATCTCGTAAAGCACATAATTTGATGACGTCACACGGTATTTCTGCTCGTAACCCTTAGCAATATTCGAAATTTTACTTCCCGTGAATTTCAGACAAATACGAGACAAACACATCGTAATTGTCTATAAAAGCTGTATTTAGGAACGATTTCACAGTTTAGGTTCGATTTCTCCAAGGGAAGATTTCTCCAGCAGCTTAGAAGCTCCTACACAGAACATCTGCCATGTATATGTCGAACAGAGACGATCCTTGAAAAATTTCCTCCATGCTTAAGACTTGAAAGAGACAAATTCTGTCTCTAAATAGAAATTGTGTCGGTTTATATCTCTCTAGCGTAGACGCGTCCGCCATATTTGAGTCGACAACAAGCAACTTAAGCCGGGGTAGGGGTAGACTTAAATTAACAGACTTAACTCAAGGTTTTGAGATCGTTACTGAGTCTGTTATGGTCTTGAAACGGAACTTAAATAACGAACTCAATTTAAGTCATAAACTGAGTCCGTTAGCGGATTTGAGCAAAATAACGGACTTAAAGTTGTTTCGTGAAACCGGGCCCTGGGATTGTTTGGTAAAGGGGTAACTCTTTATCACACAGCAAAATTTTAGGTTTGTCGAAATCCAAAGCATTTGCAAAGGACAAAATGAATAACTCCATAATTGAAATTCATTTCAGAAAGTATAGTAAACATAGTGAGAAAAGGAGAAAATGCTGGTTACCTGCATTTTCTCCTATTCCCGCAATGTTTTCAAAATGTTTACTTACCTTATAGCATTAAATAAAATAACTTTTTCTGTCTTAACTCTTTCCAAAACGAAAAAAAGAAAAAATGGATTTGTTCAAGTTGCAAACACTTGCAGACGGCGAAATAAACGTAACTCAAAAATTATTTCCTGCTGGCTAGGCAACATTATAGGAAAAGAAGAAAATCCTGGTTACCAGAATTTTCTCCTTTTTCTCACAATTTTTTCAAAAGGCTTCTATCTCGGGGGCGTAAAAACCAGAGTACTGTTTGGTAAAAGGTAAAATTGCGTGTTAAAATGGATGATTGTCATTCACACCGTGACCTTATTTTTTCTTAACAAATACATGTATCTGTGGTATACCTTGTATGAATTCTATGATGGTCTTACACATGCATTTACATATGATTTATTTTCTTTTTATTTCCGCACAAAAAAGTAAGTAGGCATAAGAAAATAATGATAAGTAGTCAGCATTTTTTCTTGTTTTATTTCCGATGCAAAAATACTGCAAGGTCAAAACGACTTCCATTATTATTGTGGAAAGAGTAGGCCGATATAAGGCTGTACAAATCGCGATTTTTTATCTACTTTTGCATTTGTCTGCTAGATTATAAAATATGACGGCTTAAACGTTTGGAGTGCGAATGTCTCGTATATTGTACCGATTAAAATTGTTCATTGTATTTTCTAGTGCTGTGTCATGTTTTCCTCGCCTTGCCTCATGGCATTGAATAAAATAACTCTTTCTGTCCTCACTCTTTCCCAAACGAAAAAATAAATAGATTAGTTCAAGTTGCAAGCACTTGCAGACGGCGAATTAAACGTAACTCAAAAATTGTTTCCTGTAGGGTAGAAAATATTGCGCACAATTATTTCAGTAGCCTTGTATCTGGGGGGCGTAAAAACTAAGATACTGTTTGGTAAAGGGGTAAGTTGGTGTTAAAATGTTGATTGTCAATAAAGCCGTGACCTTATATTACAAATACATGTATCTGTAGTATAGATTGTAAAACTTTTATGATGGTCGGACACTAACATTTATCTATGATTTATTTTCTTTTTATTTAAGCTCGAAGAGGTAAGTAGACACGTTTTATCTCTAAATTAAATCTTGCACAAACTCTTCTGTCAAACATGTTAATTACACATATATCGTCTTCAGAATCTGTCAATAAATTTGTTTCCTTTTAATTGTTTTATTTCCGATGCAAAAATACTTCAACATCAAAACACGACTTCCATTGTTATCTTAATGTTTGGAGTCCGAATGTTTGGTCTATTTTTCCCATTAAAATTGTTCATTGTATTTTCTAGCGCTATGTCATGTTTTCTTTGTATTACCTGATAGCATTAAATAAAGTAACTCTTTCTGTCTTAACTCTTTCCAAAAACAAAAAAAAAAGATTTGTTCAAGTATGACTGTGTGTGCAAACAAGCTAAGTTAAAACTTTAACCTACTTTACAACCAAGATCGACACTGGTTGAGGTACATGCCGCCACATGGCAATTGCATTATGCATATTCATGTCTGTAGACCATTTAAACACGTTCCGTTTATCATTTTCGTACTTGTGAAAGAGATGTGTTCATTTCCAGAGAAATTTGGCTTCTGCAATATGCATGTGCATTTGATACGCATGTGTATTTGATACAGTCTCGCCAAAATTCAAATTTTTCATGATGACTCAGTTTTTTTCTGTACTCAATATCTCTGTCACGGTCAGTACATTTTCATTTTAGCTTTTTAAAGGTGGCCCTTCAGATATTGGGACGAACATTTTACAAAAATACAAAAAAAAAAATCATCCTTATATTCCCAAAGCCTTATATTTTTCATTCATTAAACCCCAGTAGTCGAAAACCATCCAACAACTACATAAATTAGAGATTTACTACAGCCCAGGTCGACACTGAAGGGAAACACGGTCTATTTTTACATCGGCAACTCGCTCATTTACATACCGGAAATATACAGACGATGCTTCAAACATAGTGTCCTAAATTCTAGACATTATGGAAAATAATTACATGTTTGTTATGCTATGGAATTTAATAGTCATTAGTCACGTGCGAGTCACTTAACATTCCCACAATGCTTATTTGATTTTGGCGGGAAATCTAAAAATACCTAAAGAGGCTACGTAGCCTTTTAAGGTAATACCACTGAAAAAAAATTGTTTTTGTAATTTTATGATTCTTAATTACTGATGATTTGTATTGTTTTTTCATATAAATTTCATTGACATATATATTTTTTAATTTGGTGTGGTTTGAAAATTCTAAATACCCACCTTTAATGGCTATTTCTAGACTAATTGGCTTTCCGAAAATGCCAAATTTGTTTCATTATTAAATTTTTGCTTATGTGGCAGCTTTACTTACGCCGAAAGAATGACAAGTTTTATATGGACTATAGGGCTAATAAAAAGCTACATAGAGGTAATTTCAAAATTCAGATAGACTAATGTTAAACAGCATTATTCAAGCGTGACAATACCAGTCCTGTGTATTTTCCTAATGTTGTAATGTTCCAGGCAACAAATTAATCAAATTTGAACTGAAAGGTATAAATGGAAAAACAACGCCTACATGTACGTCCATAGTAATTGTTTAGAGAAAACTAATTTTTTGAAACGGAGCCCTCTTGAACCGGTCCACATAATCTGAGTCCTTCTTTATTTTTCATCACCTTTTGTACCTTTTCTGTTCAGTTCTTTACCAGCAGTGAATGTAACATTTCAAGACATTAATTCAGCAAGACTCTGTCTTATTTGCCAATTAAGTGGCAATAACACAAAGAATTTGGATCCGTGACGTATTATTTTGGCTACAGTCAACCCACGCAACAAAAGATTCAGACAACATCTTACACTTGTCACAATTTACCATAACAGAAAACACATAGAAAGACCAGAGCATAGCTTGACATTTTTCTTTTTTCGAATTTCAAAGACATAAGAACACATAATTGCAAACACTGACAAGCTTACTGTTTTGGGGGTTGTTTTTCAGCCGACATCTTCAGAAACCGAAAACCAACACAACATTTTCTCGTCGGAGCCATTGGGTCTGAATATGAAGTTTCCTACCAATGAGTTCTCAAAACTTAACCATAGTTATATTGAACTTCCAAATCGTATGACTATGTTTTCTTCAAAGTTGAGAACTATATTGAGCAAAAGTAGTCGAAAACACAGGAAAGTTTATCAGAATCTAGTTTCCGTTTCCTGTTCCTTTCTACGGAAATTAAGACATTTTCGTACGGCCACGGATGTCGAGATGGTCAATTGAAAACCTGAGAAAACTCGGGGATTGTCTCAACACATTAATTTGTGACGTGTCATGCATAAAGGAACCACCTTGGCACTGCAAAAAATATCGAGCCTAATCAGACTTCGCCGACAGTACAGTCTGACCAGGGTCAAAACATTATGCTTTGGACAGATTCTCTATCTGTTAAAAGATCGTACTACCTTACTAAACAGTTGTTTTAAACATATTTATCTGTTTTTTTTTTTTTTTTTTTTTTATTTTTCTGAGCTTGCTTTCAGCTCCTGTTTGATTAAAGGATTTATTGATGAACTATTTTTGCCTGACGGGTCAAATGTATCAAATTATTAAGTCTGCATTGTATTTTTATTGAAATCTTTTACGATGATCATTTTTAGCAAGGCTGTTTTTGAAAAAAAACGGCTAGGAATTGTCGTACCCATTGTGTCGTCTGATCCATCTACTGCGTTGTCATTGGGTATTAATCTTTGACATTATCAAAACTGACCATTTATAATATCTCTTGTCCTGAAGGAAGAAATTCACTTGAAACTTGGTCAGATCTTTCACTATCACATGGGGAACCGATACAACAAGGAAGTATTTTTGACTCATATATACCACTTTTTCGACTTTAAATTTCCGATAAGAATCAAGCAACTGTAGCCAAGTCAATGAAAATGATAATCAGACTAACAGCCTTATTAAAAACATTAAGATTCACAGAATCGATCCAACTTAATATATATTTTTATACACTGATTATGCAATGATTCTAAAAGTTTGCGATAGGAATGGTCTCGGAAGTTGCCATAGTGAGCTAATGCATTGATAGCTCTTAAGTTCTGCGTTTATCTTTTCAACTTTAATCCTGTAACATGAAATATATTGCTTTAAGCCACATGAATGTAGCCGTTACTCTCCTACTCTCCGACGCAAATGTGCATGACAGAAAAAAGTGTTGATTGTAAATTTGTTTGGTTATATCGTATTTTATCCATGAGCAACCGGAAATGGTAACTGTTGTCAAATTTGCTGCATCAGCATGAATTGTATGAAAGACTGTTGGTAATTTTAGATGGCCAGCCGTGGGGGATGAATCCACACTCTCATGTTCACAAGTTCTACGCTCTACCAACTGAGCTATGCAGGCTGGTCAAACGATTTATGAGCCCTGCTACCCAGCCCACTGAGCAAAATTGCTTGCCTCAACTGTGTAGTTGCAATTTATGTATGCCTTTTCTTGCAGAGTGTAAGGCACTCTCTTGCATTACGGATCATTCCCATTCACCTCTGTAGTTGGCTCAGAAAATAGTCCGTCATCACGAGATATTTTCGTCACATGACCATAACTCAAAATGGCGACACAAACGCCAGTGAAAGAAAGACAATCGATTGTTTTGTATGCTGTTCAAACAGCAAATGGCCAATCAAACTTAGTGGTAGGAAATGTGAAAAAGACGGATTTCTGAAAAGCTTAAATGTGTTTTAAAGGACGATAACTTGTCTTTCAATCTTACAAACTTGGATCCATCGATGTGTCAAAACTGTTACATCATTCATGGGTGCAGCCATCTTTTTTTTAAATTGACGAAGGATTCTGATCAGTAAAGAAGCTTGAAAAAATAGTTCCACTGTATACAGGTAAAGTCATCAGTTTGAATGCACATGTACTGTATCCGAAATCATATTTCTCTTGCCTAATTTATCATGTTACTCATGAAACAGTTAAACAGTAACAAAACATGTTTACTACGGTTTGACAAGATACTTCCCATCTAGCCCATTGCAGAGATGTATTGTGAGAGTAACGAACGATAACTCTGTTCGGAGACTGAGTGTAAGGTTGGGATTTTATACTTTATAACAGAAAACGTCCTTAAATTCACCAGTCTCGTCATTTTTTTAACACATACTTAACTTTTGCAAGAAAAGGTAGCATACTTCCATATAGATATTAAAGGGAAGTAATGCGGTAAATTTGATTATGACCATTGATGAACAACACTTCTTTGTTGTCCATTCTGAACATTTTTATATAATTATCGTAAAAAATGTGGAAAATGTAGAATATATCTGGAACTTTAATTTTCTACTTCTTGCAGTTTATGTATTCTTTCATTTTTTTTTTTTTTTTTTTCGTCTCCGATCCTGTAAAATAATATTATTTTTCGAGGAAGTAACTGATACGGTATAAGTTTACCGGTTCAGAGTAGATTAAGATCAACTGTAAGCCCAAAGAAAGGAAAATGTATTCAGTCATGAATTGCCATAATGTTACATTACTGAAATAAGTAAATTTTTTCTGGTCTTTTTGTTGTAACTGTTTAATTCTACCACAAAGAAAACTTTGGACATGACCAAATTTAAAATATCAATTCTAGCTTAAAACTGGATGTCTATCTTTGATTGGGTAAAATCATGTCCAGAAAAGGAGAAAATGCTAGTTTCCCGCATTTTCTGTTTAATGATCCTGAGAAGGCTGTTGAAAAAGTCATGGAAAAAGGAAAAATGTTGATAAACTGATAGCTGTTTCTTCCTCTTTTTCCCATATTTCTTTTAGTCATACAAAGGAAAATCCCTTCAAGTAGTAAGAACCGGCCGTCGAACAAGATTCATTTTGAAATCTCAAATCGCTTGACAATGGATTCTTCAAGTTTGAAACATATAATGAGCAAATTTTCAAAAATGTAAGTTTACTTCCGGCCTGTTTAGATTGATAGCTGTCTGTTTTAGGCAAAGCAAAATGATTGTATCTGCTAAAATATTCGTATATATGATCGACAAATTCTGTCAACAATTTTATTTCCTCTTTTTTCTAGGAGCCGTTGATGAGTAGATAGCCTTCTCTTTCTGTTTTAACCTCCTAAGCAAATTTACGTAGACCTTAAAACATGATTGCACTGCATTTTAAAATATTGAAGACCAAGATAAGACTGTAAAGAAGTCACAAAATCTCAAATAATAGCAAAACAAGAAGTTTCTATTTAATATATGAAACTAGATCAATGTCGAATTGCCTTGAAACTTTTCTCTATGCAAACCTGATGTTGAAATTCTTCCTGATACGTATCAATTTCATGTAAGCTGACAAATGACAACATATTATACGACCGAGAAACTATGGAAAACCTTGACATATTTTGAAGTTCTGTAACGTTCCTGGCTGGAAACCGAGCGAACAAATAAAAAGCTTCACAGAATCTTAACAATATATGCCTATGTGGAACTTTTGATTGGGCGTGACTGATCTACGTGAAGGCTTAACCTGGTTCGACTCAATAGGGTATCTCCCGAGAAATAGACTTCAATGAAGCCTAACCGAGGATGCCTCAAGACAACGGCCTCAATGAAGCAGGCCTCAAAGAAGTCGAGTCCCTTTGGCTCCGAATAGGTAGCCTCGATGAAGGCTAACAGTAGCAGTCTCAAAAAGACCCGTCAATAAGCTGTCACCCAATATGGTGTAAACTTTGCAGCACAGTTTCAGTATATGTCTTAAGTGCTATCCAATAAACCACGACCCGAGCTGCTGTGTGCTGTTATAATTCCTATTCCCTCCAATAACGCGAGGCTTCCTTGAAGAATAAAAGAGAATATTCAACACTTTGATTACTCAAAGACCTGGTATTTCAGCACAGTTTGACGATCATAAGCAGACTGACTGAATACTGTTGAACTAGCGGTTTATATACCGTGTACTGCATCGCCCTCTAGCGGGAGAGAGAAGCGCCCCCATGTGGAATACGAGTGTTGGCGGATGACGACGGGAAGTACCGATCTTACCTCCTTTACTTTTTAAAAGCGTCTGGTGGTCCCCGATCATGTGTTAATTATACCACCTTATTTCGGCATGTTTACAATCAACAACAAGAGACAAAGTTATTTAACTCTTTCGCGGCCGATATGGCATTGAATAGCTTTTACGGGCGGCAGAGATCAAGATCAAACTGCATAGAACGTGCGGTCTGATCCTGAATCTGCACCGTCCGTTTTCTGGTGTTAAACTTCCACCAAAAGCATCCAATGCAATGAGTATAAAATGCGCTATAAGTCTCATGCTTTCCTCATCTTAGTTCATAAAATTAAATAGAATAATTCTTTTTGTCTTAGGTTAGGTGTAAAATTGATAAATACTAACTGTACAGTGATGTCTGTTAGACAACATATTTTCTTCTTTTATTTCCAAAAAACAATAATACTGCAACATCAAAATACGACTTGCATTTTAATGTGGATAGTGTAGACCAAGGTCAGTCTGTACAAACCGTGATATTTTTCTACTTTTGCATTTTTCGGCTACATTATGAAACGTTTGGGGTCCGAATATTTTACTGATTAAAGTAGTTAATTGTACGTAAACTGTATCTTCTGGCACTATAAGTCTCATGCTGTCCTCATCTTAGTTCATAAAATTAAATAGAATAATTCTTTTTGTCTTAGGTTAGGTGTAAAATTGATAAATACTAACTGTACAGTGCAGTGACCTTATATTTCTCAACAAATATCTATGGTAAACTTTGGGTAATTTTTCATGATGGTTTGACACTGGCGTACACATATGGTTTTTTGTTTTTTTTTAGGACGTAGCTGTTAGTTCGGATATCTCATATGTAAGCTGAAACTTGTATAAACTCTTATAACAAAGGAAAATATGTTAATAATATCTACGTATATGGTCGTCAGATAATTTTGTTTCCTTTTAATTCTAGGAGTTGTCTGTTAGTCAAGAACTTTTTTGTTGTTTGTTTTTGTTTTATTTCCTACACAATAATACTTCAACATCAATGCACGACTTGCATTGTAATTGTGGACAGTGTAAATTACGATAAGCTTGTACAAAACGTGATTTCTTATTTACTGTAGCAATTGTCCACTAGATTATAAATTATGTTTGGAGTCCGAATGGTTGCATTCAAAATGTTTGGGCTATTTTACTAATTAGACTTGTAAACTTGATTTTTAATGTCAGGTATCTTGTGAACTAAAGGTTCAAATCTCATATCACAAGTACACAATGAAAAACCTAGAAATATTTTGATATTCCATTTCGCAAGACTGCGTGAATAAGTGATTCAGAGCTATACTGAGTGAGGGAGTCGAAAGTAAATGTAGGTTTATCATATATTAGCGTCTGATTTTAAAAGTTGAGTGTCATATTGCCTTGAAACTTTACTTTATGCAAATTTAATAAAATTCTTCGTGACATGTGTACAATATTTTGCAACCTCACAAATAGACTCATTTTTACGGCGAAAATTCGACAAATAAGACCCATTTTGAAATTTCGAATGGCGTGACTATGGATTCTTCAAAGTTCAAATATATATTGAAGAATCATGGTTAAAAATGTAAGTAAATCAAATGCTAGCCACTGTTTCACTTCCTGTCTTGTTCAGATTGATAGTTGTCCGTTGTAGGCAAAGCCACAAGATTACAAGTATCTTAAGGGTTTTGTGTAGTAGAAGTAGTCTAAAGTGCATGTACATGTAGGTTAATTAGATATGAGCGTCTAATTTCACAAGTTGAGTTTAGTTTAGTTTAAACATATTTTATTTCATATACAATGAAATGGGGTTGGACCACAAGTTCTAACAACTTAGAATCGGTCCTTCCCCTACAAGAATGTACAATAATGATTTCTACAACAATGGCAAATACAGTAAATACCTTTCCAATAAATAAAAACAAAAATGAAAACGAAAGGAACGGAAAAAAGGGATATTTATAAGGGGGAAAAGATAAAAAAAAATATGATGGTGCTCTCTGTTAGATGTCTAGTAATATTATCACTGTTACAGTCGATGTAAATTACTTAAAACGTTTGGTGTTTTTTATATATGTCTGGACTTCTTCAAAAAGTAAACAGTTTTGATCAAAAGTTAGGTCAGCACTGCCAAACAGTAATTTATTAATATTTAAAGGATGGAATTCCCTTGTTGCTCGAAAAAGCGAGATCCTAAAATCTGAATAACGATGGCATTTAAAAAAATAATCCTCAGCATTTTCGACCCCAGTAAGACAATCACACATTGGATCCAATCTTAGATGGTTTATATAAAGATCTTCGTTTAGATGGCTACAATTGTTTCTTAACCGTGCATGAAGCACTGAAATATATCTATTACCAATACAATAAATATTTGAAATTTTGACTTGCTTATTCTTATCAGAGAATTTGGATTTAAACGAACTATATGTTGAACTACTTCTTATTTCTTGTTCTAAATTGTTCCAGAGTGAAATTGAAGATGGGATACATGACTTTTGTAAAATACTTGTTCTAGTATGTATGTTTTCATAATTTTGGCTGTCTCTCAGCTGATATTGTGATCTGTTGCCAACTAATGGAGGAATTAATTCTGCTATATATTGTGGGACAAGATTATTAGAAACTTTGTACATAAAACACAACTTAGAATTTTTCCGTCTTGCCGATAATGCAAGTTGAGTGATGTTCTGAATTTAAAATTTATTCCATGCAAAGTTAATTTGATACAGTTCTTCATGACAGTTGCACTAATTTTGGTTTAGAAAATACTTTCGATTTTTACACCTTTTCAAGTCTGTAAACAAGTATTCAGTCACAAATATGGATCGTATTACTATAAAATAAAGTCCATTTGAGCAATTTCTTTCGTACCAAGAGTATTACTTCCTCCCTGAAAACAGCGATTACCTTAGTCAGATACGGTGGCAAAAACGTCATATATGATGACCACATACAAAATATGTCCGCATGAACAACACTTTTCTACATAAATAATCTACCAAATGTTTTAAAACAAATTTGAAATAGAATCTATTGTTATAAATGTAGATATATATCGATAGCAAATCACAAAGATGATTACTTAATATAATTATTTCACGATTGTCAGACACCGTCAATTACATATGCTTTATTATTATTTTATTATAATTGTTATTTCAATGTTAGGATTATGAGGTATGTGACTTTAACTTATCTTTGTAGTTAAACTTGCACAAATTCTTCTATAAAAGCAAAACATGTTATTTATATATGGTCGTCAGAATCTGTCAATAATTTTATTTCCTTTCAATTCTAGGGGTTGTCTGTTAGTCATTTTTTCTCCTTGATTTAATTCCTATACAATAATACTTCAATATCAAAGCACGATTTGCAATGTTATTGTAGACAGTTTAGACAAAGATAAGTCTGTACAAAACGTGATTTCTTTTCTACTTTTGCATTTATCTTCTAGATTAAGAAATATGAAGGCCAAAACGTGTAGGGTCCGAATGATTGGTTTATTATACCGATTTTGATTATTGAAATATCTAAAGTAAACTTTGTATAATTTTCTGTGGTGGTCTGACACTGACATTCACCCATGTTTTATTGTCTTTTATTTTAGAACGTACAAGCCAGTTCGGATATCTCATCTGTAAGTTGAAATTTGTATAACTTTTCTACTTTTCTTTTTTCCCGGCACTTTAGTTTCAAGTGAAATAACCTTTTTCTTGACTTTTACAATTGAAAATAATGAGATGTTAGTTTTAACTATTTGTTTATGGGTCCTTGTTTATATTTGTACCTTGTTATTCTCTCATGGGTGAAGGTTTACACAATAAATCATGATTTTCATTAGAATATGATTATTTTGAAATGCTGTTAACCAGCATGAAATTTGATAAAAGAATTTGTTCTGAGATTTTTAAGGCTTAATTCTCAAAATTATTTTGAAAATTATTATAGTTGCTATTTCTTACCATACAGAAATACATGAACATCAGAGAGAGGGAGAAAGGATCTACCTGTGTGAAATACTTTTTTGCTGTTTACCTTGTACACATGATCCGTAAAAAATTATCATACATGTATAGCTATTGAATGTTCCTCATAAAGCTTCTCTGCGGAAGTCTTAAACTCTGAATTGTAAGCCATGGGAAAGGATAGTGTAAATTTGTTCAGTTCTTCTTTGTCTTATGAAAATTGTTTCAATTTGGTTAAGTCTCAAATTGGTCTACTAGGGACTGAGAAGCTAATACTGTCATTCCGGTCAAATTGCAGCATAGACGACTCCAGACTTTGCTAAATGGAGAGGTTTACATGCAATAAATTTATTTCTTTACCAAACAACCAAATCTCAGGCTGAAACAAAATGAAGGTCTAAAGTTCTATGATGGTCTGACACTGGCATTCACATATGTTTTCTTTTCTTTTATTTTAGGACGTACAAGCCAGTTCGGGTATTTCATCTGTAAGTTAAACTTGTATAACTTTTATATCAAAGGAAAATATGTTAATTATATCTACATATATGGTCGTCGGAATCTGAAGAAAATTTTGTTTCCTTTTAATTCTAGGAGTTATCTGTTGGTCAGCAACTTTTTAGCGGATTTGCTATATAGCAAATCCGCTTACTGTGATCGTTTTGGCCGGAACCAAATACATCGTGCTTAACGACGCATGCGCGCTCAGTCGCTCATTTTCAGTTTTGCATGGCTGGCATAGGGACGATCAACACAGATCTACAAATAGAATTCAGTTCTGACTTGAACAAATCATGCAAATTAAGTTTAATTTTTTTATCGACTTTTCCTCACAACTGCAAAAATTGTCACTCTAAATACTTAAACAAAGTTTTTTCATTTCTTTATCAAATGTTACCAAATGCGTATGAATATTGTGTACACAAACTGTCCCCTTTTCATCCCAGAAATATTTCGTTCACAAATTGTGTCGTCCGCTATCGAAATAAGCAAGGAGATTAAAGGGCAAATCAACAAATCTACATTTATCAAATGGTAACATGCTAATGCTATAATTAGGAAAAAACATTAGTAAAAATACCTTTTTTTCAATTCATTTTTTGCTTGTAAATTTTAATTGCTTCGTTACCTCTCTTACTTATTGTTGCGTCTCTTGATTTGTGACGTCATAGGAGCGTTTGTATCAATACGGACGTTGTTTTCGATAGTAATCTGAGCGATATTGAGGACGAAGAAAGAGACGATTCTGTGCCGGAAAGGCCGTTCATGCATGAGGCAACTTTTAAAGAAACTTATAAAGTTTCTGATGATGAGGATAAAAAACTAACGTTTCGCCCACTTATGACAAAAATGACGATGTGTTGAGTATCGGGCTGTTGAAATACATCTATTACGGGGCGGACATCGCTTACAAAAATATTATTGTATACATGATAAAATTAATTGTATGGCATAAACTTTGTTTAATGTGAAGCATTTTTAGTAGATTAACGGGCGGAATTAAACAAAATCAAAGGACTGAAAGTCCTGAAAAGCGGATTTGTTGAATAATTTCATGCTATTTGGTGTGATGTGAAAACTCTAACTACCCACCCTTTAAACTATTTTCTCCTGTTCCAATATTGTTTTCAATTATATGAGTAAACTTAAGTTTATTTACAGGTATCATTTTCTTTTGTCTTCAGATGCATTTAACTATTTCCATATTATAGGCAACACTAGAAGCTTTAGTGGACAGTGTGGGTCAAGATCAGACTGCACAGAACATGCAGTCTGATCTCTGATCTCCACTGTTCCCTGCTTCATTGTAGATTCATGACCGAATTGTTTCTGGATCTTGCAGAAGAAATGAATTTTTAGCCTTTGAGACAATGCAATTAATTTGTTCAGTAGTGAAAGCGTTAAAGTGCCTAAAACTTGTCATATGCGACAGTAATGAACAATGAAATGGCATTAATTTGATTACCATATTTGATTAAAGAACAAGAAGTACCGCAACTTGTGCATAGATGGTTGACGTAGAATAACTTGAACAAGCTTACAAAATTAACTCCCATCTAAATGTGGATCTGGGGTCCTGCATGGCTCACTCGTAAAGTGTAGGATTTGTTACCTGATGGCCGAGTCTCATTGGATGCACAATGTTCTTTCTGCAAGAGTGTCCTTAGGCAAGACAATGCAGTGCCCTAGCCTAGTACATGTACTACTTAAAGCCAGACATACAGACATAAGCTAGCTGTAGCAGTCATATGACTGAAATAATGTTGAAAGTGACAGTAAACATCATTCAATTAATCAAATATGGATCTAAAATTGGCCTGCAAGGTTAACTTTCATCTAACACTTCTGTCAGCCTCACAAAATGTAGCTGTGGAGTCTTAGAAAACATTGGTAGACCAACACATTTTCAGTTTTCATTCTTACTTAGGTAAGACCTGTGTAATGGAAAACAGCTATTTCCACTAAAATATCATCCTGCAAAATTAGCTATGGTTAAAAATAAGTATTATTGAACTACTTTCACTGATTCATTTTTTTCATTTTTTCCTTCTTTGAATTATCATTTGTAAATCTAAAACCACTATATTCTCAATTCAAAAAGAGATGATAATTACCTCCCTTTTCAGAAAACTAACAAAAGTATAAAAAAAAAATAATTTCAAGATAGGCATAAATGGAATTTCTGATCCGTTAGAAATGTGCAAAAATATCATTTCTGCATAAATCCTTATTTATCCTTATTTATCATCCAATTAGAATATTCACCGGAAATGCATTACACATGTCTTACCTTAACTCTTTACAACACAATCCCGAGTTAACAACTGTGTGAAAGAAGCCCTTTGAAAACAGTGTTGGAAATGGAGAATATGCTGGTAACCAGCATTTTCTCCTTTTTCCACAATGTTTTCTACCCTATTAAAGACATATTCCATCATTTGAGCGACATTAGAATTGTCGTCTGCAAATGCTTTCAGTTTGGACATGTCCAAAATTTCATTGTATGGTAAAGAGTTTAGTCATTTTCCCCATCCCATTTTACCATTAAGGATACAAGGTAAGTGTGGCAATATTATCCCATTTTGAAGGATGTTCAGAAAAAAGAACATTTGAAACAACTTATCCAATTGGCTGAGCTTTTTTTTTGTCTGAGACATTGCTTCAAATCAGATTGAAAATATTAAGAGCTCAGCCTAGGGTTTGTAAACATGTGAGCTTATATAGATACACTAGACATAATGATTCTATCATTCTTTTCTATAGCATTTTAAATGTTTCTAAATTCATCATTGTTCATCATTATGCAAGACTCTTTTAAAAGATTGAAACTTCTGTACTCAGACATTAAGGTTTTGATTTTTACAGTAGCATTTTACAATTCTAGCCTAAGCACAACAATTTCTAAACTTTTATATGGTTGGTATAATCATATAGACTGCAAACAATTCAAATCTAAAATAGCGAGCAAATGAGAATGGAATTTTACTATAATAGGCAGTCTGATCTTACTCTACCAGTACACCTGTTACAAACTATTACAGACTGTCTCCATTCTGAGGTATAAAGCATGCATTGTTTTGAAACTAGTATGGTTTAGTAAAAAAAAAAAAAAACAATACAGGAGTCCTCTCTGGGTAAAAGAAATTGTGATATTTTGTATGTAAGTTCTTACTGAAAGTACATTGTCCTTTCCATGAGTCTTAGCACATAGTATCCTTTCAAGGCGCCTCTTAATTACAACACAACTTCAAATTATTAATTTAAAAATGAAATACAAAATCAAACTAGTAACAATAATTTGATTGTTCAGGTAGAATATTTTTTTCTTTTCTTTCATAAGAATGTTCTTGGTTCATTCCTGAACTCAAAAATGTTTAGTAATAACCTGAGAGGTGAAAACTAAGTGATGTGTTCAGTAATTTCTAAGATTTAGACCATGTGCAATTCATGAACATTGAATGTACCTTTCTTCTTTAAACAAATGAAAATTTACCTTGGATCTTCATAAAGAAACAAGTCAAGAAAAGAAATGATTGTACAAAAGAAAGTAAGGTCAACTCATGCAGTGCCACAAAATATTAACTTGAAACCTTCAAGAATAATTTGATGGGGACTATTTTCTGGTTATCAGTAACTATTAGTGTCAACATTGTTTCAGTCTTACAGTGGCAACAATTCATCAATTTCTGTACCTTTTGGGTTTTCCTAGGGCTAGGCTGGTTTTCTGCGGTATCTTGTCTATGGGCATTCTACAAAATCCTAGCATCTAGAAGAGGATAGAACCTGTGATAATTCATAAGTGGTCAAAACTGGTCAATAGTGGTCGACTTGTAGAGGTCAATTGGAAATTTAAATGGTCAGATGAGTTTTAAAACGGCAGTTAGGCCAATTTGTGGATGATTTGTTGTGCGGATTTTTTCCCTGAGATAAGTTGATTTCATCAATGTGAAAGAGAGGGGTGGAAAAACTGTTTTGTCCCTGCCAAGGATGCTCATCAGCTGGCTTTTGCCACTTTTCCAAACTGTGTAGAAGTTCCTAATAAGGTCTTTAAGTTTCATGTTTGACACCTAACTAATTGCTTGATGATAAGATATTATTATAACTACTTACAAGTCATTATTTCATGCTTTAGGAATGAATCCTGGTGTCAAGGATAATACCCCAAAATAGGGACACATAATTTGTCCCTTTGGTAATTTGATTTAACTCTTTACTAAATGACAAAATTGTAGGCTGTTCCAAATTGAAAGCATTTGCAGACGGCAGAATAAATGTGACTGAAAAATTAAAATTTGGTTTGGGATGGATACAAAAAAACATTGTGGGAAAAGCAGAAAACACATTTTCTCCTTTTGCTACAATGTTTTCAAAAGGCTTCTTACTCAGGGTCATTAAAAGTCGGGATTGTGTGGTAAAGAGTTAAGCCACACCCAACTGAGGTAGAAAGGGCCGACTTTCAAACCTGTAACTGTTTTGATGGCACTTTATAGATGTAGGAAGACACTTAAATGTACTTCAAAGACATTGATGTATCCCAAACTATTGTTTATTTAATCAGTTAATACCTTCTTCATGTGTACCACAAAATTCCCATACATTTATATTAATAACAAACCTGCATATTTCACATGTTTGCCTATGATTGACTGCTTTTCTGCAATTTAACATGAGAGGTGGAGGGAGAGAGAGTGTGTGTGTAGAAACATTATCTAACCTGTAAGAAATGATAATCGACAAAAATTGTTTGCTTAAAAAAATGACCTCTATGCAGGTTCAATAAAGAGAGTCATTCTGACAACCTCTTCAGTTGACCAGCAATACTGTCTTTTGAATTATGATCAAATAAAAAAGTGCCTTATTAGTAAAAACTACGATACTGATGATAATATAATAATAAACCTTCATGTACAAGATATATAAGAGGACAGCTTTTAATATTAATTTAGAAACCAGACAGGTATACATGTAAGCCAGTGATTTAATCAACTAAATCAATCTCCCCAATCAACAACAGCAATCGACCACTTGTGACCAGTACTGACTGTTTATATCCGGTTAAAGCTGCCAGGCTGGTCAATACTCATATTGACCTGCTGTTTGCCAATCTTGCACACTATATATTAACTAAATCATTGCAAATATGTGCAAAAAATACCTGTTGTAGCATTATGAGCTACTTGAAATTAATATTTATACACTGGTATAACTGTTATTTATTACATCTAATGAAGTTTTGAGTGAATCCATTTTCATGGTCTAAAGAAAAGACTTAACCCTTTCCCAAACGACAAATTTTGGACCCTTCCAAACCGAAAGAGTTTGCAGACGACAACATAAGATTTGGAAAAAAATGGCAGAAAGTTCTCAAAAAGGATTGAAAACACTGTGGGAAAAGGAGAAATTGCTCGTTACAAGCAATTTTTCCTTTTTCCAGTGTTTTCAAAAGACTTTTACTGCAGATACGTAAAAACCAGGGCTTGTTTGGGAAAGGGTTAAAATCATCACACATCATCGGGCTGAAAATAGTCCTTTTTTTTTAAATATGTGAATCCAAGCCCTTGGTACAACTAAAGGTACTTTTGCAGCCAGAATGGATGAAGATCACACTCAGTGTGACATATTGCTATGCAGAGTAAAAAAATGAATTTAACATAACTAAATTAAAACTTTCAAGTTGAATGTACAAATCCTGTTATTGCTATTTTGAAGTTAAACTACCTTTTACAGATAGTGTGGATCAAGTTCAGACTGCATAGAATATACAGACTGATCTTATATCTATACTTTTGTTCTGTGTAAACAATATTATTAGATGCTTTTGAAGTTATATTGATATTTTCCTTTTTCCCAAGACTGAAAAAAAATCCATTTTACTCTTCACCAAACAAAAAAAAATCCTAGCCGGACCTTGCTGAGAGCATAAAAAACTGCAGATAACAAAATATATGTTGATAAAATGATAATTTCTCTTTTTGATTAAGTAGAAAACATTCAGATAAAAAGAGAAAATACTGCTCGTCAGCATTTTCTATTTTTCCAACCGTGATTTCAATAGCTTTTGTCCAAGGGTCGTTAAAACTGTGGATTGAGCGACGAACGCGTAAACTTGTTCTCACATGTGTTAGAGGCGAAAATTCGGCGGGAGGAAAGTTTGCCTGAAACTGATGTCGAACTCACAACCATCAGGTCACGAGTCAGAAACGCTAATCACTGAGCTACCCGGGCAGCGAACCTCACTGGCACTTTGACATCCTGCCTATGTATTTAGTGCATTGCGGTCAGTTTCACAAGATACTATTAATTCTAGTGGAATAGTCCCCACTATCATAAAGTGCATCGGTGCGGTTCCTGCATGTATAGCCTCGAGTGCTCGTTTTCCCTGATGGTAAGGAAACAACATAATGCAATGAAGAATTTATATAGGAACATGAGCTAGAAATTACTTGCCCTCATGAAAAAATAATTTCAAATGACTTTCATGGAAAAAAGAAAACACTTGGATAAAAGGAGGGGTGTCCATAAGGCCCTTTTCATGGCCACTACCGATTTTTTTTAAACTTTGTACACTGAAACCTATACATATTGGCTGTAATATTGTACAATATTGAATCAAATGGTAAAGGTTTGTAGGATGTGTGCCTATTCAAAGTGGGTGGGGTAATTCTGACCCAAAGAAGGATCTGATAGAAAATCGATTATATTTTTATTGTTACTCTGAGCTGAAAGTTAACAATTTCATGCTTTCTTAAGCAATATCAGATAAAACAGCTTATGCTAAGATTTTTGTAAAATTCTTTTAATAAATGTGTTTTTTGACAATTAACCGACATGCCTAAATTTTAGCGTTTTTCAATTCTCCAACTTTACGAAAAACCACAACATTGTTTTATATATGGAGGGATTCTAATGATATTTTGCATATGTACAGTATATTAAATGGTTATTGTAAAATTATGACGAAAACTTCTCACAGCTCACAGTTTTTGAGTTATCTACCCTTGAATTTTGTTAATTTGTTTACAAATGTTTAAGGTTTTCATTTTTCAGGCGGCCACCATTAAAATAAAGTTATTTAATGCAGAGGAACTTATTCTATTACCTGTATGTAGATTTCTGATTACAGATTTATCCCCATTTAATTTGGACAAAAAGGTTCTGTGCTTCAGTGACTTTTTGGTTGATTCCAACTTTTCAGTTCGAACTTATCCCTTACAATGCTATTTAACTAATTCAACCTTGTATTGATAACAAGAACCTTTCCTTCTAATAGCAGATCTTGAATAGTTGTTTCTGTGGTGTTTAACAAAGTGTTCAACATTATTTCAGTTATGTCACGGCAACCAGTGTATCTGTTAGTGCTTTCCTAGATTATTCCCCACCAATCGTCTGAAAAAATGACCAATCCAGAGATTCAAACAGCAATCCCCTATTGTCCATTGAACTATTAGGCTAGGCATAATCTAAATATCAATCTATTTCTCTGTTAGGAAGTATTTTGTTATGCATGAGGCTGTGGATAGTGACATACCTGTAGTTTACAGGATTTATGTTCAACCTCTAAGCCAAGGAGAGTTGCTTTGCCAAACAACTAATCATTTTAAAAGATATCATTCCTCTACTTTTGAATAACTTGAAGTGTAGGTGTTGATAATGGCATCTCATAGGCTTTAAAACTCATATGAGATATGTTTACTTTTGATGTTAGTATCTTCTGACTGGTGATGATTGCAACCTAAGCACAAAAGCTTTATGTGCACAACAAACAACTATAGTTACTTGCTCTGTTATACATCTACAGTACCACAGGGTGATTGGATTTATGCCTTGATTACGTACAACCCATAAATTGTGTGCTTTACTTTGAGTTGTGTGTGTGTTTGTTTGGGGGGGGGGTGCTGCTCTAAAAATGACAACTTCTTTTTCTGTGAACCATGATTCAATGGACTATATTTTAATCAAAGTGTTTTTTATATTTAAGACCGGCCTTTTCTAGGGTGATATACCCCCATTCCTAATTTTTGTGTCACTTGTTTTGAATGTGCCCATGTTGTAAATGTGAAACCCTGTACAGGAGAAGTGTGGAACAAGCATGATTTGTCCGACACTTTTCAAGTTTGTCATCAGTAGATATTTGTACATATCAGTTATAGGGAATGGCAACATATTACATGTACATGTGTATATTAAAAAGAATGGGCTTCCACATAGAATGAGCTCGCTTTGATAGTCATTGGCACATAAATCACACTTTTGAAACATGCTGTGCAGTTTGCATCCGAGTTACACACATACATAAGGCCTCCTGATTTAGTTAAGATAGGCAATACAGTTTGAAGTATTAAGTGAAGCACAAAACATAGGAAATCCTTAAAAATATGACAGGCTATCGTGAAATTGTCTTATCTTACAATATTATTTTGGCAAAAAGTCACAAGCTTTGAGATGACAAATGGGGGTATTGCGGAAGTATAACCTTAAAACGGTTGCAAGATAAGACGCTCACGGTACATGTGATAAGAATTAATGAACAATGGAAGACCTCTTGATATTTTTATTGAATTCAAAGAGCAAGGTAAAGGCATCTGAAAGTCCAAAAGTGACTCAAAGTAAAAGTGTGGTTGTAAAAACGCATTTATATTTAATTCATGCCATTTAAAAAGAATAGAAACTATTGTGAGGATAACAGCCTACTCTTGTGCGGTCAGTATGGCAGAAAAAGTAAGTTTTAGGGTAGATCAAAAGATGACAGGTCACTTTATTTTTCGTTTACTTTTTACCAGTTTTTAAAATTCATTTTGCTGCCGGCGATGAAGAGTTGGAAAACTGTATGATAACAGATTATCATCTTCAGAATGATTTCATACTGTAAGGTATGGGCTATATTCAAAATTAATGTACTTTAACACCCACATTGTATGCTTTTAGACACTATTGGGGCTTTCAGCCCTAGCAGCAGAATCAACCATATTAAATTTTCCAACAGACCCCTCTTTTGGTCACAATTACCCCCACCCACTTTGAACCTGCATACAGCCTACAAACCTTTACTAATTGATTCAGTATTGCATAATATCACAGCCAATATGTAAAGGTTTCAGTGTACAAAATTTTTAAAAAAATCGGTAGTGGCCATGAAAAGGGCCTTATGGACACCCCTTCTTTCCCCGTTCAATGTGCATAAATAAATAGACATACCGTCGGCCTTCTTGAGCAAACCTGGGGTAACCTAATTCCGTTAATTCAGTGGTATTTATAGCATAAAGTCGTAGATCTTGGCATTTTTTTGTGAAGGAAAATTATTTGGATGTATATGTCGTAGGCCAGATTGGAATCCATGCAGATCCGGAATCGGCCTAGGCAGATCTGGAATCTGCCTAGGCCAAACTAGAATTCTATTTTGGTCTAGACCAAAATAGAATTCTTGTTTGGTCTAGACCAAAATAGAATTCTTGTTTGGTCAAGGCTGATTCCAGATCTGCCTAGGCAAAATTAGAATTCCAGTTTGGCTAGGCAGATACAGGATCTGCCTAGACCAAATTGGAATCTTTTCTTTTTTTTTAAAATCTTTTCAGTAAATACCCATTTTAACACAAAAAAGCATTTCTTTATTACCTGAATTTTGATTTTTACACCTTTTTTATAATTGCTTTATCAAGAAAACACATTTATACAAAAGTAAAAAAAAGTAGTAAGTTATGAATTTATCGTCATTCTTCTGTTTATGTAGTTCCCAATTTAAATCATATATTTGTAGGAAGTGCAGGCAAAGTATTGACACTAGTCGGATTGCACTGACTGCATTGGCTGACCAAGACTAAAATTTCACTTCAGGTAGATTTTCAGTAGATCATGATATGTTTACCCATCTAATTAACAGTCACATGTTTGAAAACTATTGACCCAGATATACGTACACTGTCTGTGATCTCTCTTCATACACGTAAAGGGTTGCCAGATGTCTCTGTATGTGTGATTGGTCAAAAAGATCTCATACATTCATACTTTTACCGCTAACTTATTTGGCAATTAACCCTTTACCAGAGGACAAAATTTTAGCCTTGTCCAAATTGAAAGCATTTGCAGACAACGATTTCAATGTGGTTAGGATTGAGCATTTTTTCTTTGATCAGGTAGAAAATATGGTGGGAAAAGGAAAAAAAAATGGTTATTACCAGAATTTTCTTTTTCAACAAATTGTTTTCAAAAGGCTCCTTTCCCAGGTACGTTAAGAGTCAGCATTGAGTGATACTTGTGCCAGGTAGACAGGTTCACCCATCACATATTATAAATAACCATTTATTAGGGTAAAGATATTTAAAAAAAATACAGTATGAACGATTCCCCTTTTCCCATCATAATTTCTACCGGATTTATTAATCATTTTTCTCATTTTTATAATATCAATCCTACAAAAAAAATAAAACAGGTTTACAACTATAAGTCTGGTAGAATAATAAGGAAATTACAAAAAAAAAATCTCCTTTTCCAACAATGCTTACTACCGGTTCTTCCTTATTGGATTATTTCATGATTTCTTTCTATTCAATCAAACAGATCCACATATGTTTACAACTAAGAGGTACACGTATTTCTAGTTAAAGCACTATCTTTTTTCCCCCATTTGTTCTATTTCCTACATTTTTTCCTGCTAAAATGCAAAACATTCAAAATTTATTCTTACTCTGAATTTCTGATTAACAACCTCTTTTACTTTTGGGTTTCAAACATGTGACTGTTTATTAGATAGGTAAACATATCATTAGTCGCCGCGCAGAAGCGCGCGACTATATTTTTAATAGTTTTTGGAGTTAGGACATGGACAGTGGGAATTTCTTTTTTTATAGGGGTGTTTTTCTACTTCGCCTTAAACTGGCTTTTTAATTCATTCTTAAACTACGAGGTATACACAATACGATACTATTTTTGTTCTGTTAATACAACATCAAAAAACATATCATTAGTCGCCGCGCAGAAGCGCGCGACTATATTTTTAATAGTTTTTGGAGTTAGGACATGGACAGTGGGAATTTCCTTTTTTATAGGGGTGTTTTTCTACTTCGCCTTAAACTGGCTTTTTAATTCATTCTTAAACTACGAGGTATACACAATACGATACTATTTTTGTTCTGTTAATACAACATCAAAAAATCCGCCCAATTATTACTTTTATTTTCGTTATTCGTGAGAAATGAACTCATCCAAATAAATGCCGATTGGTCAAGGCTGTAAAGGTTTCCAGTCATTTCGTACCTAGTTAATTTCGTACCTAGGTCATTTCGTACCCACTTTGGTCATTTCGTACACAGGTTAAATTATCATTTTGATTATTTATTCAGTACCTAGTTTTTCCTACTATTTGTTTTTCGTTGAATGACCACTGCTAAAATTGTACATGGCTGAAATTATGTTAAATTCCGCCGAAGAACGAGTATGATGGTTATGATTGTATCTGACCATTATTGGTTACTTCTTTCTAAGTTTAGTTTTTAGAACAAAGATTGTTTAGAACTCCTTTGTTTATTTGTCACCGAGCTCTGTATAAATTTAATTTATGGAAAAAAATCTGTTTTGTTCATACAGCGCGATGCAAAACCACGATTCTTTATTAGCACCAAACAGTATAGTTTTAGATTTGTTTAAATTGAAAGCATACCTTGCAAACTTACTTCCTCTTGAATCATACTTTCCTAGGACAGCAACATTTTAGTAACTTAGCCTTGTTTTCAATACATTCCCAAACAAACACGGTTTATCACATGTGTGCTGTCAAATTCGTTTGGAAAACATATTGGATAAGAAGAAATTGCTTGTTATAAGCAATTTCCCCTGTATCAAATACTTTTTCTCCACTACTTGCGAATTTTCAAACATTTTTTTCAGCTTTTTAAATTGTCGTCTGCCAACTCTGAATTTGGAAGAGTCTGATATTTGTCGTTTGGAAAAGAGGTAAGAGAGCGCTGTGCGAGGGTATTAGATACTGTGACAGAAGGCAAGTTTTGATATAGATTCAGTCATATTAATTTCATAATGTGTTAACAAATCTGCTGATGAAAACTGACATTTACTTACTTGCCCTGGCTTTCTTGAAGCATTAAACAAAACTTTTTGCGTCGACTTTGATGCTTTGCATCAACTTTTTCTTGTAATCTACTGAAAATCTACCTGAAGTGAAATTTGACCAGTGTCAATACTTTGCCTACACTTCCTACAAAATATATGATTTAAGTTGGGAACTACATAAATAGAAGAATGACGATAAATTCAGAACTTACTACTTTTCTTTTCCTTTTGTATAGATGTGTTTACTTGATAAAGCAATTGTAGAAAAGGCGTAAAAATCAAAATTCAGGTGATAAAGAAATGCTTTTTTGTGTTAAAATGGGTATTTACTGAAAAGATTCCAATTTTGTCTAGGCAGATCTGAAATCTGCCTAGCCAAACTGGAATTCTAATTTGGCTTAGGCAGATTCCAGATCTGCCTAGGACGATTCCGGATCTGCCCGCATTCCAATCTGGCCTACGACATATACATCCAAATAATTTTCCTTCACAAAAAATGCCAAGATCTACAACTTTATGCTATAAATACTACTGAATTAACGGAATTAGGTCACGCCAGGTTTGCTCAAGAAGGCCGACGGTATGTCTATTTATTTATGCACATTGAACGGGGAAATTGTTATCTAAGTGTTTTTTTTTTCCATGAAAGTCATGAGAAATTATTTTTTATGAGGGCAAGTAATTTCTAGCTCATGTTCCTATATAAATTCTTCATTGCATTATGTTGTTTCCTTATCATCAGGGAAAACGAGCACTCTAGGCTATACATGCAGGATTCGCACCGATGCACTTTATGATAGTGGGGACTATTCCACAAGAATCAATAGTATCTTGTTAAACTGACCACAATGCACTAAATACATCTATAGGCGGGATGTCAAAGTGCCAGTGAGGTTCGCTGCCCGGGTAGCTCAGTGGTTAGCGTTTCTGACTCGTGACCTGATGGTTGTGAGTTCGACATCAGTTTGAGGCAAACTTTCTTCCTGCCGAATTTTTGCCTCTAACACATGTGAGAACAACTTTAAGCCTTCATTGCTCAATCGCCAGTTTTAACGACCCTTGGAAAAAAAGCTATTGAAATCACGGTTGGAAAAGTAGAAAATGCTGACAACCAGTATTTTCTCTTTTTGTCTGAATGTTTTCTAGAAATTATCATTTTATCAACATATATATTGTTATCTGCTATTTTTCATGCTCTCAGCAAGGTCCGGCTAGGATTTTTTCGTTTGGTGAAGAGTAAAATGATTTTTTTTCAGTCTTGGGAAAAAGCAAAATATCAATATAATTTCAAAAGCATCTAATAATATTGTTTACACAGAACAACAGTATAGATATAAGATCAGTCTGTATATTCTATGCAGTCTGAACTTGATCCACACTATCTGTAAAAGGTAGTTTGATCCGCAGTTAATTGTCCATAAAACTGGAGATCTAGCTGACTGGACAAATGCAAGTAACTTACTCAAATACGGCATATACTTATAGCAGAGCAAAATATGATTTTTCAACAGCATCAAAAAATAATAAGATCACACGCAAAAAGCCATTTAGAAGCACAATCTCTTTTTGAAGCTAAAACAGCCTAACAGGCATAAAACTGCAGTTGAAGAGGATTGACAATATAAATTTGATGTGAGTCAGTGTCAAAAACAATATTATTAAGTTTATTTTTCTGTAACAAGTCATTGCATTTTTTCCACATATTACTATACACACAGACTACATTGTGTTGCAAAACACAGCATACAGTTTACCTATTACATTGAAAGTGTTATCGTACAGATTCCCACTTTACATTGTGTTTGAATATATACCTATTTCACTACACAGTGAATCTACAATCACATTTATAAGTGAATACTTTACACAGACTTAACTAGTAACTACAACTAGTGTGTTAAAAAAAGTGATTGTGCATCATTAGCCAAACTAAATAGGATTCGCCTTCCCACTATAGTACAGTGCTTACCAAAAGTGTTGGGTTTCGAAATACGGAAGAGCATTGTTTATTGGTATTAAAAGTGTTGAAGTGTGTTCAACTTTACCATCCTAGATGTGATATAATCATTTAAAAATTCAAATAAAGTATCCACACTTGTGCTGTTTAGTTCAACAGTGATAAACAGACACTCCTATTTATTTCAGTTAGTATACAGTGTGTGATCATACCCGGACATGACAAGTTTTGAATCTCATTATTGTGCTGTTTTATTTATTAGTGAAAGAAAAACAGACACTTGGACAAATAAGTAGTATACTTATATTATACTGGCAAAACCAGTTGTGTTTCTCATTTTTGTGCTGTTTTATCAATAAGTAAAATTAAACAGACACTGGGACAAATAAGTATCTATATTGATACTTTTACTTTACAGTTTCAAAAGTGTTTATGTGATAATACTTGAGTTTGCGTGATAAATTCTTCCGGAAAGTCAGACCATATTGGAAAAGTGTTTGTTTACTTGGAGCTGCAGCAATTACATAATGGCAGAAGGAGGTGAAGAAAAGACAGGAAGAGGAATAGTAGATATATCAGAAGAGGAGGAAAGATTGTTGCATGCTTTACATTTGTTGGGAATAAAGCCCCAGTTAGGAACTATGGAGGATGTAACAAAATTATTGCAGGTTTTTGGAGGAGTTAAGAAGGAACCACAGGATATAGGTGATGCAGCACCAAGACAAACCGGATACCACTTTCCCAGATTGCCAATTTTCTTCGGTGAAGAAAATAAGAGAGATGTCAACTGGACTTCATTTCGATATGAAATAGAAGCACTTGCCAAGGAGAGAGTTTTCTCTGAGGAACAGATCATTCTAGGTATTAGAAGATCGTGTAAAGGAAAGGCAGCAGACAATTTAAGGAGACTTGGGCCTGGAGTTCAGTTACAGGATATATTGCACAAATTCAACAGCGACTACGGCTCTGTTGAATCATGTGAGATGACTTTAAAGAAGTTTTATAGTTGCCAGCAAACTGATGATGAATCAGTCACATCATATGCTGCTAGGCTAGAAGAAATCTTTGACCAAGCTATACATCTTCAAGCTTTGCGAAGTAGTGATCAAAGAATTTTGAGAGAGGTTTTCCATGCAGGATTGAGGAAAGAGTTAAGACTCATGTCAGTTTATCAGTTTGATAAGATTGATAATTATGATGAGCTGAAAAGGGAAATCCGAAGATTAGAATCAACCCTTACTGATAGTTTCAATCCTTCAGAGCAAAAGAAGACATGTAAAGCATCAGTTACAACAGATGTACATACCAAGGAAATGACAGAGGTGAAAGAGTTGCTGAAAAAACTAAATGATAGGATTGACAAGTTAGAAAAAGAGAAAACAGAAGCAACTCATCAACTAGGATTTCGTGGTCGTGGTAGAGGATTCAGAGGTTTTAGAGGTCGAGGACGCGGTAGAGGAAACTACCAACCTCAGAGGCCAGTTAGCAGTAATACTTTCCAGCCCACTTGTTGGACTTGCAACCAAAGAGGCCATCTACAGCGAGATTGTCCATCTAATTCAAAAACACTGATTTGCTACAACTGCAATGAAGCTGGTCACAAGCAACAGGATTGTCCAAAAGAGTAAGCGCTCATTTTGCGGGATCAAATGTGAGCAAAGATAATAAAGATCCCAAATTAGTTGGACAACCTAATGAGGCGAAGATAATGATTAATGATTAATGGTAGTTCAACAACAACAGGCAGCTGTGTTAGCACCATTTCAAAATCTTTTATGGAAAAACATCTTCCAGAGACTACTTTAAAGAAAATTGAACAGCTGTTGAATATTGAATGCGCTGATGGTAGTCAACTTCCGTACCTCGGCTACATAGAAGTTAACATTGAAGTTACTACAGGACTCCCTGGTTCACAAACAAAAGACTGTTTACTATTAGTTATACCGGATACTCCTTATGCGGAAAACACTCCAGTCATATTGGGGACAAACATTCTACATGAATTTATGAATGACTGCAAAGCAAATTTAGGAAATAACTTCCTTCAAAAGCCAGGACTTCAAACACCATGGTATCTCTGTTTTCATTCTATTGTTATCCGAGACAGAGAATTAAAGAGAAATAATAACAGAATTGCAGTAATAAGAAGTGCTGAATCATCAAAGATCATCCTCAAACCAAACCAAGTCATTTCAGTTAAAGGACATACAGATAAAGAGTTGAACCATCCAAGCACTACTGCTATTATCCAAGAATCAGAAGATAGCTCAATAGCGGAGTTCATCGACATTACACCAGCAGTCGTACAATTTGAAAATGGAAAGAAACAGGAGATAACAGTTACTCTATCCAACTTGAGTACGAATACAGTTATTATCTCACCTAAAGCGATCATTTGTGAACTGCAACCTGTAAGAGTCACACAGGATGTCTTCAGTAATATATCGGAATCAGAAGGAGAAAAAGATGGACCAAAATGTAACAGGTGGTGAAAAATATCGCGGCTCGACCGGGATTCGAACCCAGGGCCTCAGGAACACCGTTCCTGCACTTTAACCAACTGAGCTACCGAACCACATGTCGATACGGCCGCACGATATATCACCAAATACCTGTACCCGACTACATTATACCTTTATATCTATCTGTGGGATAGACCAGTATACTACATACCCCCCCTCCACATGAAGATTCGTCCACGAATCCCTCAATCTCTCTAACAAGTGGGTTATTTACGTTGGGCGCCAAATGTAACAGGTGGTGAAAAATATCGCGGCTCGACCGGGATTCGAACCCAGGGCCTCAGGAACACCGTTCCTGCACTCTAACCAACTGAGCTACCGAACCACATGTCGATACGGCCGCACGATATATCACCAAATACCTGTACCCGACTACATTATACCTTTATATCTATCTGTGGGATAGACCAGTATACTACACATTAATAATGATTATACACACAAAATGTTTGTCATAAACTGAGCAAGTATCAAAATTGTCAAAATTGCATGCACTGAAATTTACAAATATTTCTAATGGTACCCCTAGATACAATTTAAACTTTTAAACAATCTAGGAAACACCGTTGATTGATATAAGGATTGAATGGTGTTTTACGTCACTTTCACAATATTACTTCAGTCATGTGACAGTGACAGCTCACATATTTGTGCATTTCTTGTGTTTTCCCAGTTCTGGGCTAGAGGTTTGGAGTGTCTTGCCCAAGGACACTCTCACGAAAAGAAAACATTGTTGGAAAAGGAAAAAAAAAATCATAATTAGCATTTTCTTCTTTTCCAACGATATTAACCCATGAAAAAGAGTAATCATCACTTTATCACTAGTTAATTTGTTGTCCGCAAATGTTTTCACTGTGTTCCCATCTAAAGTTTTGTGCTTTGGTAAAGTGTTAAATGAAATGGATTTTGCCAGTCTGGAATAAAAAGGACAATAGCAATATCAATTCCAAGATGTCTGCCAAACGACAAAAGAACGCTATAGACCAAAGATCAGACAGTATATTCTTTGCAATCTGATCTTGATCTACACTGTCAATGGGAGTCTGGCTTGAGCTTATTGTCCGTTAAAAAAGGAATATGTAGTTGAATGGACATTTGCACCTAAACTACTTTTTTACTTGCAGATTATTTGATAAAATATGGTGGTATGTTTTCCTATATTTAAGTGTTTATATAGTTTGGATTTAAAAAAGGGCATTTATGGCACAAATGATAGAATTATTTAAGTATATTTTACCACTTATGACACGCAATTGACTAATAAATAAAAGTTCAATTGATTGAATGTAAATTCTGCAATGGCTGTCCATTTGAACTCCTCATGACACCAAAGGACCAGTCTGAAGAAAAATTAGTCTTGTACTAACCACATATCATCATGCTGTACTGAATACCTTTGTTTTTACCTATTTAAAACAAAAGAAAAAAAATCTTTAAAGGGTGAAAATTCATTGTTACCAAACAACTCTGTTATAGCAATCCTAGGAGGGACTTTCTAAACACTGTGAGAAAAGACGAAACTACTGATAACCACCATTTTCTCCATAACACACAATATTCAATTCCTACTAAGATTGTTTTTTATCATTTGAGCTCCACTTTAATGGGCTGCCTGAAAGTCCTTCCAATCTGAACCAGACCTAAAATTTTCATTTGGTATAGAGTTGAGTGATGAATGTTATCTCTAACCACAGTATATTTAAAAAAATCACATTATATTTTTATGACCATTGATGCAGCACTACTTCATAGATTATGAGGTCATGTTTGTAAATGAGTAATATAAGTAAGGTAGCAGTATAGTTGGAAAATTGCTTTAGGTCTGTAAAATAGCTGTTTCTACATAACTTGCAATCATGTACAGAAATTGGTGCAAAAATATGTAGGTGAAAGATAGAGCCTAATCATAAAACATGTTACTTGAAAAAGTTATCTGGACATGTTAAATGTGCGAGAAAAGGGTATCTTTCAATGTATATACATGTATTTGAAGATGATCTATGAGCAACTCCATTACTCCATAGATGATAGATACTTTTCCTGTATACCTAATTTCTTTTACCGCTCTCTATGCCAGTGGGGACTGAAATAGCTTTTGGAAACTACAGATCATGATTAGAGAATGAATTACAGATCGATATCTACCATACAGGTTTAAAAATTCCAATCACCATCTGATAATCAGAAATCAACCAGTTATCTGATCCTCTGTCAATTTAATTGAGAATGATTATTGCGTCCTTTATGCATGATTGTTTGCCATCGAGCTCCCAGCCCCAGTTAATTTGAAGCATAACTGAAGCCAGGTGACAATTGATAAATAGGCAAATAGTGATAACTTTCAACATCTAACATGAATCCTATTACACTTTCATTCAAATTTTAGTCAAGATAACACGTCAAGAGATACAAGACACAATATCACTTCAACATTTGCCATTGTTTAACCAAAACCTTGTACCTTAAACAAAAATATAGGCCAGCGCACATACATACAGATTTTGCTTTTTCTGTTTCAAAATTTGAGATTGTTGCCATTACCTGAATAATCATCGGACTCAGTAGATCTTTATATCGTCGAGTGGCCTCATTCCATGAGTGTCCTTGAGCCGGTGATGTTTGTGTACATCTCGTAAAGCACATAATTTGATGACGTCACACGGTATTTCTGCTCGTAACCCTTACCAATATTCGGACTTTTTACTTCCCGTGAATTTCAGACAAATACGAGACAAACACATCGTAATTGTCTTTAAAAGCTGTATTTAGGAACGATTTCCGAGTTAAGTTCGATTTCTCCAAGGGACGATTTCTCCAGCAGCTTAGAAGCTCCTACACAGAACATCTGTCATGTATATGTCGAACAGAGACGATCCTTGAAAAATTTCCTCCATGCTTAAGACTTGAAATAGACAAATTCTGTCTCTAAATAGAAGTTGTGTCGGTTTATATCTCTCTAGCGTAGACGTGTTCGCCATATTTGAGTCGACAACAAGCAACTTAAGCCGGGGTAGGGGTAGACTTAAATTAACAAACTTAACTCAAAGTTTTGAGATCGTTACTGAGTCTGTTATGGTCTTGAAACGGACCTTAAATAACGAACTAAATTTAAGTCAGAAACTGAGTCCGTTAGCCGATTTGAGCAAAATAACGGACTTAAAGTTATTTCGTGAAACTGGGCCCTGGGATTATTTGGTAAAGGGGTAACTCTTTATCACACAGCAAAATTTTAGGTTTGTCGAAATTCAAAGCATTTGCAAAGGACAAAATGAATAACATTTGAATATCATTTCAGAAAGTATAGTAAACATAGTGAGAAAAGGAGAAAATGCTGGTTACCTGCATTTTCTCCTATTCCCGCATGTTTTCAAAATGTTTACTTACCTCATAGCATTAAATAAAATAACTTTTTCTGTCTTAACTCTTTCCAAAACGAAAAAAAGAAAAAATGGATTTGTTCAAGTTGCAAACACTTGCAGACGGCGAAATAAACGTAACTCAAAAATTATTTCCTGCTGGCTAGGCAACATTATAGGAAAAGAAGAAAATCCTGGTTACCAGAATTTTCTCCTTTTTCTCACAATTTTTTCAAAAGGCCTCTATCTCGGGGGCGTAAAAACCAGAGTACTGTTTGGTAAAAGGTAAAATTGCGTGTTAAAATGGATGATTGTCAATCACACCGTGACCTTATATTTTTTTTCACAAATACATGTATCTGTGGTATACCTTGTATAAATTCTATGATGGTCTTACACATGCATTTACATATGATTTATTTTCATTTTATTTCAGCACATAAAAGTAAGTAGGCATAAGAAAATAATGATAAGTAGTCAGCATTTTTTCTTGTTTTATTTCCGATACAAAAATACTGCAAGGTCAAAACGACTTCCATTATTATTGTGGAAAGAGTAGGCCGATATAAGGCTGTACAAATCGCGATTCCTTATCTACTTTTGCATTTGTCTGCTAGATTAGCAAATATGAAGGCTTAAACGTTTGGAGTGCGAATGTCTGGTATATTGTACCGATTAAAATTGTTCATTGTATTTTCTAGTGCTGTGTCATGTTTTCCTCGCCTTGCCTCATGGCACTGAATAAAATAACTCTTTCTGTCCTTACTCTATCCCAAACGAAAAAATAAATAGATTAGTTCAAGTTGCAAGCACTTGCAGACGGCGAATTAAACGTAACTCAAAAATTGTTTCCTGTAGGGTAGAAAATATTGCGCACAATTATTTCAGTAGCCTTGTATCTGGGGGGGCGTAAAAACTAAGATATTGTTTGGTAGAGGGGTAAGTTGGTGTTAAAATGTTGATTGTCAATAAAGCCGTGACCTTATATTACAAATACATGTATCTGTAGCATAGATTGTAAAACTTTTATGATGGTCGGACACTAACATTTATATATGATTTATTTTCTTTTTATTTAAGCTCGAAGAGGTAAGTAGACACGTTTTATCTCTAAATCAAATCTTGCACAAACTCTTCTGTCAAACATGTTAATTACACATATATCGTCTTCAGAATCTGTCAATAAATTTGTTTCTCTTTAATTGTTTTATTTCCGATGCAAAAATACTTAAACATCAAAACACGACTTCCATTGTTATTGTGGACAGAGTAGGCCAATATAAAGCTGTACAAATCGCAAATCTTATCTACTTTTGCATTTGTCCGCTAGATTATAAAATATGAAGACTTAACGTTTGGAGTCCGAATGTTTCGTCTATTTTTCCGATTAAAATTGTTCATTGTATTTTCTAGCGCTATGTCATGTTTTCTTTGTATTACCTGATAGCATTAAATAAAGTAACTCTTTCTGTCTTAACTCTTTCCAAAACGAAAAACAAAAAAAAATAGATTTGTTCAAGTATGAACCTGTGTGTGCAAACAAGCTAAGTTAAAACTTTAACCTACTTTACAACCAAGATCGACACTGGTGGAGGTACATGCCGCCACATGGCAATTGCATTATGCATATTCATGTCTGTAGACCATTCAAACACGTTGCGTTTATCATTTTCGTACTTGTGAAAGAGATGTGTTCATTTCCAGAGAAATTTGGCTTCTGCAATATGCATGTGCATTTGATAGGCATGTGTATTTAATACAGTCTCGCCAAAATTCAAATTTTTCGTGATGACTCAGTTTTTTTCTGTACTCAATATCTCTGTCACGGTCAGTACATTTTCAATTTAGCTTTGTAAAGGTAGACCTTCAGATATTGGGACGAACATTTTACAAAAATACAAAAAAATCATCCTTATACTCCCAAAGCCTTATAATTTTCATTCATTAAACCCCAGTAGTCGAAAACCATCGAACAACTACATAAATTAGAGATTTACTACAGCCCAGGTCGACACTGAAGGGAAACACGGTCTATTTTTAGATCGGCAACTCGCTCATTTACATACCGGAAATATACAGACGATGCTTCAAACATAGTGTCCTAAGTTCTAGACATTATGGAAAATAATTACATGTTTGTTATGCTATGGAATTTAATAGTCATTAGTCACGTGCGAGTCACTTAACATTCCCACAATGCTTTTTTTGATTTTGGCGGGAAATCTAAAAATAGCTTAAGAGGCTATGTAGCCTTTTAAGGGAATACCACTGATTTTTTTTTTTTTTTTGTAATTTTATGATTCTTAATTACTGATGATTTGTATTGTTTTTTCATATAAATTTCATTGACATATATATTTTCTAATTTGGTGTGGTTTGAAAATTCTAAATACCCACCTTTAATGGCTATTTCTAGACTAATTGGCCTTCCGAAAATACCAAATGTGTTTCATTATCAAAGTTTTGCTTATGTGGCAGCTTTACTTACGCCGAAAGAATGACAAGTTTTATATGGACTATAGGGCTAACCAAAAGCTACATAGAGGTAATTTCAAAATTCAGATAGACTAATGTTAAACAGCATTATTCAAGCGTGACAATACCAGTCCTGTGTATTTTCCTAATGTTGTCATGTTCCAGGCAATAAATTAACCAAATTTGAACTGAAAGGTATAAATGGAAAAACAACGCCTACATGTACGTCCATAGTAATTGTTTAGAGAAAACTAATTTTTTGAAACGGAGCCCTCTTGAACCGGTTCACATAATCTGAGTCCTTCTTTATTTTTTATCACTTTTTGCACCTTTTCTTTTCAGTTCTTTACCAGCAGTGAATGTAACATTTCAAGACATTAATTCAGCAAGACTCTGTCTTATTTGCCAATTAAGTGGCAATAACACAAAGAATTTGGATCCGTGACGTATTATTTTGGCTACAGTCAACCCACGCAACAAAAGATTCAGACAACATCTTACACTTGTCACAATTTACCATAACAGAAAACACATAGAAAGACCAGAGCATAGCTTGACATTTTTCTTTTTTCGAATTTCAAAGACATAAGAACACATAATTACAAACACTGACAAGCTTACTCTTTTGGGGGTTGTTTTTCAGCCGACATCTTCAGAAAACGAAAACCAACACAACATTTTCTCGTCGGAGCCATTGGCTCTGAATATGAAGTTTCCTACCAATGACTTCTCAAAACTTAACCATAGTTATATTGAACTTCCAAATCGTATGACTATGTTTTCTTCAAAGTTGAGAACTATATTGAGCAAAAGTAGTCGAAAACACAGGAAAGTTTATCAGAATCTAGTTTCCGTCTCCTGTTCCTTTCTACGGAAATTAAGACATTTTCGTACGGCCACGGATGTCGAGATGGTCAATTGAAAACCTGAGAAAACTCGGGGATTGTCTCAACACATTAATTTGTGACGTGTCATGCATAAAGGAACCACCTTGGCACTGCAAAAAATATCGAGCCTAATCAGACTTCGCCGACAGTACAGTCTGACCAGGGTCAAAACATTATGCTTTGGACAGATTCTCTATCTGTTAAAAGATCGTACTACCTTACTAAACAGTTGTTTTAAACATATTTATCTGTTTTTTTTTTTTTTTTATTTTTCTGAGCTTGCTTTAACCTCCTCTGTTTGATTAAAGGATTTATTGATGAACTATTTTTGCCTGACGGGTCAAATGTATCAAATTATTAAGTCTGCATTGTATTTTTATTGAAATCTTTTACGATGATCATTTTTAGCAAGGCTGTTTTTGAAGAAAACGGCTAGGAATTGTCGTACCCATTGTGTCGTCTGATCCATCTACTGCCTTGTCATTGGGTATTAATCTTTGACATTATCAAAACTGACCATTTACAATATCTCTTGTCCTGAAGGAAGATATTCACTTGAAACTTGGTCAGATTTTTCACTATCACATCGGTAACCGATACAACAAGGAAGTATTTTTGACTCATATATACCACTTTTTCTACTTTGAATTTCTGATAAGAATCAAGCAACTGTAGCCAAGTCTATGAAAATGATAATCAGATAACAGCCTTATTAAAAACATTAAGATTCACAGAATCGATCCAACTTAATATAAACTTTTATACACTGATTATGCAATGATTCTAAAGGTTTGCGATAGGAATGGTCTCGGAAGCTGCCATAGTGAGCTAATGCATTGATAGCTCTTAAGTTCTGCGTTTATGTTTTCAACTTTAATCCTGTAACATGAAATATATTGCTTTAAGCCACATGAATGTAGCCGTTACTCTCCTACTCTCCGACGCAAATGTGCATGACAGAAAAAAGTGTTGATTGTAAATTTGTTTGGATATATCGTATTTTATCCATGAGCACCGGTTTCACATGTGGGCGATACCCCCTGTAGGCTGTTAGTATTGTTACGGGGGATAGTGCAAAGACAGGACGAAACCCATCCTAAGTTTTGCTTGGTTCTTAACGTGCTCGGTGTATAGCATCGTCACACGGGACCTCGGTTTAACGACTTGTATTAAAGACTGTTGGTAATTTTAGATGGTCAGCCGTGGGGACTGAATCCACACTCTCATGTTCACAAGTTGTACGCTCTACCAACTGAGCTATGCAGGCTGGTCAAACGATTTATGGGCCCTGTTACCCAGCCCACTGAGCAAAACTGCTTGCCTCAACTGTGTAGTTGCAATTTATGTATGCCTTTTCCTGCAGAGTGTAAGGCACTCTCTTGCATTAAGGATCATTCCCATTCACCTCTGTAGTTTGCTCAGAAAATAGTCCGTCATCACGAGATATTTTCGTCACATGACCATAACTCAAAATGGCGACACAAACGCCAGTGAAAGAAAGACAATCGATTGTTTTGTGTGCTGTTCAAACAGCAAATGGCCAATCAAACTTAGTGGTGGGAAATGTGAAAAAGACGGATTTCTGAAAAGCTTAAATGTGTTTTAAAGGACGATAACTTGTCTTTCAATCTAACAAACTTGGATCCATCGATGTGTCAAAACTGTTACATCATTCATGGGCGCAGCCATCTTTTTTTTAAATTGACGTAGGATTCTGATCAGTAAAGAAGCTTGAAAAAATAGTTCCACTGTATACAGGTAAAGTCATCAGTTTGAATGCACATGTACTGTATCCGGAATCATATTTCTCTTGTCTAATTTATCATGTTACTCATGAAACAGTTAAACAGTAACAAAACATGTTTTCTACGGTTTGACAAGATACTTGCCATCTAGCCCATTGCAGAGTTGTATGGTGAGAGTAACGAACGATAACTCTGCTCGGAGACTGAGTGTAAGGTTGGGATTTTACAGTTTATAACAGAAAACGTCCTCAAATTCACCAGTCTCGTCAGTTTTTTAACACATACTTAACTTTTGCAACAAAAGGTAGCATACTTCCATATAGATATTAAAGGGAAGTAATGCGGTAAATTTGATTATGACCATTGATGAACAACACTTCTTTGTTGTCCATTGTGAACATTTTTATATAATTATCGTAAAAATGTGGAAAATGTAGAATATATCTGGAACTTTAATTTTCTACTTCTTGCAGTTTATGTATTCTTTCATTTTTTTTTTTTTCGTCACCGATCCTGTAAAATAATATTATTTTTCGAGGAAGTAACTGATACGGTATAAGTTTACCGGTTCAGAGTAGATTAAGATCAACTGTAAGCCCAAAGAAAGGAAAATGTATTCAGTCATGAATTGCCATAATGTTACATTACTGAAATAAGTAAATTTTTTCTGGTCTTTTTGTTGTAACTGTTTAATTCTACCACAAAGAAAACTTTGGGCATGACCAAATTTAAAATATCAATTCTAGCTTAAAACTTGATGTCTATCTTTGATTGGGTAAAATCATGTCCAGAAAAGGACAAAATGCTAGTTTCCCGCATTTTCTGTTTAATGATCCTGAGAAGGCTGTTGAAAAAGTCATGGAAAAAGGAAATATGTTGATAAACTGTAGGTGTTTCTTCCTCTTTTTCCCATATTTCTTTTAGTCATACAAAGGAAAATCCCTTCAAGTAGTAAGAACCGGCCGGGTACTTCAGAGGCTGGCATATCTAACTCTTGACCTGCAGATGGCGGGTTTGACACCTGGTTGTGGCAAACCTTAATTCATTCATGTGATTTTTCACCTTCTATCTGTGATGCATGTGAGAAATAGCCAGTGCCTTTGGAAAGAAAATTTCCTCTTTTTTCTAGGAGCCGTTGGTGAGTAGACAGCCTTCTCTTTCTGTTTTAACCTCCGATGCAAATTTATGTAGACCTTAAAACATGATTGCACTGCATTTTAGAATACTGAAGTCCAAGATAAGACTGTAAAGAAGTTTATTAAAATTCTTCCTGATACGTATAAATTTCATGTAAGCTGACAAATGACACCATATTATACGACCGAGAAACTATAGAAAACCTGGACATATTTTGAAGTTCTAATTTGCAAGACTACACATATTGGTTCTTCAGGGCTGTATGAAGAAGACGTAGTCAAAACTTTATGTACATGTAGGTTTATCAGATTCAAGCGCCTAATATTAAAAGTTGAGTGTCAGTATACATTTGATAGAATTCTTCGTGATATGTGTTAAACAGCTTACAAGCTTATAAATAAGCTAATTTCACCTCCAAAAATTCGTCGAACAAGATTCATTTTGAAATCTCAAATCGCTTGACGATGGATTCTTCAAGTTTGAAACATATAATGAGCAAATTTTCAAAAATGTAAGTTTACTTCCGGCCTGTTTAGATTGATAGCTGTCTGTTTTAGGCAAAGCAAAATGATTGTATCTGCTAAAATATTCGTATATATGATCGACAAATTCTGTCAACAATTTTATTTCCTCTTTTTTCTAGGAGCCGTTGATGAGTAGATAGCCTTCTCTTTCTGTTTTAACCTCCTATGCAAATTTACGTAGACCTTAAAACATGATTGCACTGCATTTTATAATATTGAAGACCAAGATAAGACTGTAAAGAAGTTACAAAATCTCAAATAATAGCAAAACAAGAAGTTTCTATTTAATATATGAAACTAGCTCAATGTCGAATTGCCTTGAAACTTTTCTCTATGCAAACCTGATGTTGAAATTCTTCCTGATACGTATCAATTTCATGTAAGCTGACAAATGACAACATATTATACGACCGAGAAACTATGGAAAACTTTGACATATTTTGAAGTTCTGTAACGTTCCTGGCTGGAAACCGAGCGAACAAATAAAAAGCTTCACAGAATCTTAACAATATATGCCTATGTGGAACTTTCGATTGGGCGTGACTGATCTACGTGAAGGCTTAACCTGGTTCGACTCAATAGGGTATCTCCCGAGAAACAGACTTCAATGAAGCCTAACCGAGGATGCCTCAAAACAACGGCCTCAATGAAGCAGGCCTCAAAGAAGTCGAGTCCCTTTGGCTCCGAATAGGTAGCCTCAATGAAGGCTAACAGTAGCAGTCTCAAAAAGACCCGTCAATAAGCTGTCACCCAATATGGTGTAAACTTTGTAGCACAGTTTCAGTATATGTCTTAAGTGCTATCCAATAAACCACGACCCGAGATGCTGTGTGCTGTTATAATTCCTATTCCCTCCAATAACGCGAGGCTTCCTTGAAGAGTAAAAGAGAATATTCAACACTTTGATTACTCAAAGACCTGGTATTTCTGCACAGTTTGACGATCATAAGCCGACTGACTGAATACTGTTGAAGTAGCGGTTTATATACCGTGTACTGCATCGTCCTCTAGCGGGAGAGAGAAGCACCCCCATGTGGAATACGAGTGTTGGCGGATGACGACGGGAAGTACCGATCTTACCTCCTTTACATTTTTAAAAAGCGTCTGCTGGTCCCCGATCTACTTTTGCATTTTTCGGCTACATTATGAAACGTTTGGGGTCCGAATGTTTTACCGATTAAAGTAGTTAATTGTACGTAAACTGTATTTTTTAGCGCTATAAGTCTCATGCTTTCCTCATCTTAGTTTATAAAATTAAATAGAATAATTCTTTTTGTCTTAGGTTAGGTGTAAAATTGATAAATACTAACTGTACAGTGACCTTATATTTTTTTCAACAAATATCTATGGTAAACTTTGGGTAATTTTTCATGATGGTTTGACACTGGCGTACACATATGGTTTTTTGTTTTTTTTTAGGACGTACCTGTTAGTTCGGATATCTCATATGTAAGCTGAAACTTGTATAAACTCTTATAACAAAGGAAAATATGTTAATTATATCTACATATATGGTCGTCAGATAATTTTGTTTCCTTTTAATTCTAGGAGTTGTCTGTTAGTCAAGAACTTTTTTGTTGTTTGTTTTTGTTTTATTTCCTACACAATAATACTTCAACATCAAAGCACGACTTGCATTGTAATTGTGGACAGTGTAAATTACGATATGCTTGTACAAAACGCGATTTCTTATTTACTGTAGCAATTGTCCACTAGATTATAAATTATGTTTGGAGTCAAAATGGTTGCATTCAAAATGTTTGGGCTATTTTACTAATTAGACTTGTAAACTTCATTTTTAGTGTCAAATCTCATATCACAAATACACAATGAAAAACCTAGAAATATTTTGATATTCCATTTCGCTAGACTGTGTGAATAAGCGATTCAGAGCTATACTGAGTGAGGGAGTCGAAAGTAAATGTAGGTTTATCATATATTAGCGTCTGATTTTAAAAGTTGACTGTCATATTGCCTTGAAACTTTACTTTATGCAAATTTAATAAAATTCTTCGTGACATGTGTACAATATTTTGCAACCTCACAAATAAGCTCATTTTTACGGCGAAAATTCGACAAATAAGACCCATTTTGAAATTTCGAATGGCGTGACTATGAATTCTTCAAAGTTCAAATATATATTGAACAATCATTGTTAAAAATGTAAGTAAATCAAATGCTAGCCACTGTTTCACTTCCTGTCTTGTTCAGATTGATAGTTGTTCGTTGTAGGCAAAGCCACAAGATAACAAGTATCTTAAGGGTTTTGTGTAATAAAAGTAGTCTAAAGTGCATGTACATGTAGGTTAATTAGATATAAGCGTCTAATTTCACAAGTTGAGTGATGTTCTGAATTTAAAATTTACTGCATGCAAAGTTAATTTGATACAGTTCTTCATGACAGTTGCACTAATTTTGGTTTAGAAAATACTTTCGATTTTTACACCTTTTCAAGTCTGTAAACAAGTATTCAGTCACAAATATGGATCGTATTACTATAAAATAAAGTCCATTTGAGCAATTTCTTTCGTACCAAGAGTATTACTTCCTCCCTGAAAACAGCGATTACCTTAGTCAGATACGGTGGCAAAAACGTCATATATGATGACCACATACAAAATATGTCTGCATGAACAACACTTTTCTACATAAATAATCTACCAAATGTTTTAAAACAAATTTGAAATAGAATCTATTGTTATAAATGTAGATATATATAGATAGCAAATCACAAAGATGATTACTTAATATAATTATTTCATGATTGTCAGAAACCGTCAATTACATATGCTTTATTATTATTTTATTATAATTGTTATTTCAATGTTAGGATTATGAGGTATGTGACTTTAACTTATCTTCGTAGTTAAACTTGCACAAATTCTTCTATAAAAGCAAAACATGTTATTTATATATGGTCGTCAGAATCTGTCAAAAATTTTATTTCCTTTCAATTCTAGGGGTTGTCTGTTAGTCATTTTTTCTCCTTGATTTCATTCCTATACAATAATACTTCAATATCAAAGCACGATTTGCAATGTTATTGTAGACAGTTTAGACAAAGATAAGTCTGTACAAAACGTGATTTCTTTTCTACTTTTGCATTTATCTTCTAGATTAAGAAATATGAAAGCCAAAACGTGTAGGGTCCGAATGATTGGTTTATTATACCGATTTTGATTATTGAAATATCTAAAGTAAACTTTGTATAATTTTCTATAGTGGTCTGACACTGACATTCACCCTTGTTTTATTGTCTTTTATTTTAGAACGTACAAGCCAGTTCGGATATCTCATCTGTAAGTTGAAATTTGTATAACTTTTCTACTTTTCTTTTTTCCCGGCACTTTAGTTTCAGGTGAAATAACCTTTTTCTTGACTTATACAATTGAAAATAATGAGATGTTAGTTTTAACTATTTGTTTATGGGTCCTTGTTTATATTTGTACCTTGTTATTCTCTCATGGGTGAAGGTTTACACAATAAATCATGATTTTCATTAGAATATGATTATTTTGAAATGCTGTTAACCAGCATGAAATTTGATAAAAGAATTTGTTCTGAGATTTTTAAGGCTTAATTCTCAAAATTATTTTGAAAATTATTATAGTTGCTATTTCTTACCATACAGAAATACATGAACATCAGAGAGAGGGAGAAAGGATCTACCTGTGTGAAATACTTTTTTGCTGTTTACCTTGTACACATGATCCGTAAAAAATTATCATACATGTATAGCTATTGTATGTTCCTCATAAAGCTTCTCTGCGGAAGTCTTAAACTCTGAATTGTAAGCCATGGGAAAGGATAGTGTAAATTTGTTCAGTTCTTCTTTGTCTTATGAAAATTGTTTCAATTTGGTTAAGTCTCAAATTGGTCTACTAGGGACTGAGAAGCTAATACTGTCATTCCGGTCAAATTGCAGCATAGACGACTCCAGACTTTGCTAAATGGAGAGGTTTACATGCAATTAAATTCTTTACCAAACAACCAAATCTCAGGCTGAAACAAAATGAAGGTCTAAAGTTCTATGATGGTCTGACACTGGCATTCACATATGTTTTCTTTTCTTTTATTTTAGGACGTACAAGCCAGTTCGGGTATCTCATTTGTAAGTTAAACTTGTATAACTTTTATATCAAAGGAAAATATGTTAATTATATCTACATATATGGTCGTCAGAATCTGAAGAAAATTTTGTTTCCTTTTAATTCTAGGAGTTATCTGTTGGTCAACAACTCTTTAGCGGATTTGCTATATAGCAAATCTGCTTACTGTAATCGTTTTGGCCGGAACCAAATACATCGTGCTTAACGACGCATGAGCTCTCAGTCGCTCATTTTCAGTTTTGTATGGCAGGCATAGGGACGATCAACACAGATCTACAAATAAAATTCAGTTCTGACTTGAACAAATCATGCAAATTAAGTTTGATTTTTTTATCGACATTTCCTCAAAACTGCAAAAATTGTCACTCTAAATACTTAAACAAAGTTTTTTCATTTCTTTATCAAATGTTACCAAATGCGTATGAATATTGTGTACACAAACTGTCCCATTTTCATCCCAGAAATATTTCCATGGCCAACTTTATCATGCAAATCAAACCCGGTAACTGTTATTTGACCGCTATGTAATCCAATTAAATTATGAGAGTTTGATCCCTTTTGGCCGTGAAATCGATCACATACGGAATTATATATTGACTGACGATCTCTGCAAACCCTTTGCACTTATAACCCGAATTTCGCGCTTCGAGTGTAGAGGGTGTCAATTTATTGGAAAACAACTCTGCGGGATATCTGGGGTTGTAAATTACTGGGGTACCAAAATTTGTAGGATTTGTTTTCCTTTCAGGTCTTGCAATTTGATCTACCTAAAATTTTACCGAAAGCACGCGTTTGAAAAATTATGGCCAGCTATAGAAATGCTTTTGACCGGCATTTGCTCTTTTTCAAGCAATGTTGTCATGCCTTAATTGATACAAATTGAATAATTTGAGCCATATTTATTGTATTGTCTACAACTGCTTTAAATATTGGGACAGTCATACATTGCCAGTTCCTGAAGAGTTAAAAAAAAAAAAGAAAAATATCCGCAGTACAAGTTTCTTATGATGAGACTAAAGCTGGGGGAGGAGCGGGACACGAACGCCCGAAATGTAACAGCACATATGTTTACTGCTTTTTTGGAATTTTATCTCTGATTTTTTCATCATAATTTTGAATTCAATCTCTGATATTTTTATTGATTTATCAACAAAAATGGCACAATAGTAAAAATACTTCGGTTGGATATATTTCTGAATAGATAATTTATAGCTAACAAAGTTAAGGATATTATGAAGAGGCTTCTCTTGTTTCAATGTTTTTGAAAACATTAATCTCCAACCTGTTGCATAGAGCTATTACATTTGTCAACAGACGGCATTTTATTGTAATTGTTTTGCATAGCATCGTCACAAATACATGTACGTACATGTATATTAGGCTGGGGAAAGTGTGGTGGTAGATCAGACCACACAGGTATTGTCTGATCTATTATAAACAAAACAACCGTATACAAATTGCATTTTTTAACCTTTATGTTCAATAGGTCAGTTCTTTTTAAAATAATTTCGTCATTTTTTAGAAGAAGTCAGTGGTTTTGTGAGCACACGGTAAACATAAATCAGCCTGCACAAAATTGTTGGAAAATCAAAATTATCTTCAGGGAAGTCAGAAAGCTTATTGTTCTTTAATTTGGCGTAGTTTTCAGTCATTTAGAAAATACATATTTAGCCCTTTTTACACCTGTTTAAAGCAACTATCGTATTTTCTTTCTTTTTCCCTGATCGTTTGCATTGTGCCGGAGTTCTCCGATGATGACCGAGTCTCACTGTTAGATAAGACGCCTATCGGGTATCTTGATTGGTGTTACGTAATATGGTATACATTGATACATTTATACGGGGTAATCGGAAAGAAAGTACATGTATCAGGAAAAAAATCAGACTTCTTTAGGGAGAGGAACTATATAAGCTTTGATGCTTTCGTTTCAATCCTTTTCGCAATACATGTTGGTGTAAATGAATGATGTTAGTATATTGAATAAATTAGAACTAAATGTTTTAACTAAGATCATAATTTTTTTACGAGATTATTTATAAGCATCCTCGGATACCCCGGGGTCTCCCTATTTGCTACGCTACATCGACCCCTGGGACAATTAGTTGAATTTCCTTCGCTTTACCGCTGGCCGAATGCTGGCTTTTCATTGGTTCCATCATCATTTTGTGATGGGCGAGTGTACTGTACGCTATGACGTTTCGTATCGATTTTCGGCGGCTCGCTTTACCGCTGGCCGAATGCTGGCTTTTCATCGATTCTATCATCATTTTGTGATGGGCGAGTGGACTGTACGGTATGACGTTACGTATCGATTTTCGGCGGCTGATTCAAAGTTTTATTAGTCAATTGTCCCAGGGTCGATGTAGCGTAGCAAATAGGGAGACCCCGGGGTATCCGAGGATGATTTATAAGGATTTAAAGTCAAGTTTAACAAGATCTTGTGTAAGGAAGTCCAATTTGCCGCCTTCTCTCTTTAGCTCTTTACTTGCAAATGTGTGATGATTTATGCATTTTCAAAAGTATTTTATGGCGACAGCTCACATATTCAAATTTCCTCGCTATTTTCAATCTGATCACATGTATTTTCTCCCCCTCATGTGTTTTCAAAAGTCAATAATTTAAAACCTTTTCCCATATGGAGAACTTTTTGACTTCACTAACTTACAAAAAAAGGAATTTCAGAAAATCAATCAAATGTAGCTAAACTGATATTCTTCACTTTAAAAGAGTAGAAAACATTGTAGGAAAAGGAATCAATACTGGATATTGGTATTTATCCTTTTCTCACAATATTTTCGAAAGGTTTTATGCAGGACCGTTGAAATTCGGGAGTAAGCTGTACGGGTCACATCAATACTCTCAAAACGCAAATTGTTTTCTGCTGATTTCAGTCACATATTGATATTGATACGTCAATTTTTTTAAGCCAAAAGAATTTCGACACATAATATAAAACCGATTCGGCCCAGGATCAGACTGCTTGTTTTGTACAGTTTGTTACTGGTCTATTGACTGCATAATTATTATAATGATCCAAATAGTACAACAAATTCAATCTTCTTTAGAAATAAAGGGAAAAAAAAGAAAAAAAGAAATAAAAATGCAATTTAAAGGTATTTTGCTAACTAAATTGAAATTATTTTCCAAAAAGAATTAAAAAAGACGATACTGGGAAAATAATGGTTTTTACAAATCTCTTAAAAGTTTTCACTGATGCAAATAATATACACGTACATGTATAATAATGATAAATACAATCATTATATATTTGGACAATGTGTAAAAACAGGACCCAGGTTTAACAAAACAATACAGACAAGGTTATCATATCATCAGTTCTTATCTTCCCTTTATCCGTTGCTAAATCTTTTCACCCAGTCTTAAAATCTCACTTTGCTCGATATTGCATTTTTTATACAAAAATTAACGATAGTGTCGTTTTTAAACTAAAATGGACGCAAGATCTCAATTTCACAAATGTAAACGAATACTTTGATCATAATCACAACAAAACATAGAATACTTCAAGACGTTATAGATTTTTTGCTTGCAATTCATTTTTATGTTATTTAGCGTCAAAAATGGCGCAAGAGCAAATTTCTTAAACCTTTATATAGAAATAAGAAGGAGAATGGGTCAGTAACTTTAAATCAAAATGGACGCAACTTCCCATTTTGCTACAGGAATTAAAATTATATTGAAGTAAAGTAGAGATATTACAGAATACTTCACGACGTTATAGATTTTAATCATTTTAGAAGAAAAATGTGTTTTAGTCGATCAAAAAATTTTCCCTTCTGAATCCTATATGACAGGCCGTTATCGGAAATCCTTTCGGACCAGATAATCGATAAGTTCCAAGGAGAGTAACTCTTGCTCGACCTGCAGCTGAAAGTTGGGGATGGTTCACAAATTGTGTCGTCCGCTATCGAAATAAGCAAGGAGATTAAAGGGCAAATCAACAAATCTACATTTATCAAATGGTACCATGCTAATGCTATAAGTAGGAAAAAACATTAGTAAAAATACCGTTTTTTCAATTCATATTTTGCTTGTAAATTTTAATTGCTTCGTTACCTCTCTTACTTATTGTTGCGTCCCTTGATTTGTGACGTCATAGGAGCGTTTGTATCAATACGGACGTTGTTTTCGATAGTAATCTGAGCGATATTGAGGACGAAGAAAGAGACGATTCTGTGCCGGAAAGGCCGTTCATGCATGAGGCAACTTTTAAAGAAACTTATAAAGTTTCTGATGATGAGGATAAAAAACTAACGTTTCGCCCACTTATGACAAAAATGACGATGTGTTGAGTATCGGGCTGTTGAAATACATCTATTACGGGGCGGACATCGCTTACAAAAATATTATTGTATACATGATAAAATTAATTGTATGGCATAAACTTTGTTTAATGTGAAGCATTTTTAGTAGATTAACGGGCGGAATTAAACAAAATCAAAGGACTGAAAGTCCTGAAAAGCGGATTTGTTGAATAATTTCATGCTATTTGGTGTGATGTGAAAACTCTAACTACCCACCCTTTAAACTATTTTCTCCTGTTCCAATATTGTTTTCAATTATATGAGTAAACTTAAGTTTATTTACAGGTATCATTTTCTTTTGTCTTCAGATGCATTTAACTATTTCCATATTATAGGCAACACTAGAAGCTTTAGTGGACAGTGTGGGTCAAGATCAGACTGCACAGAACATGCAGTCTGATCTCTGATCTCCACTGTTCCCTGCTTCATTGTAGATTCATGACCGAATTGTTTCTGGATCTTGCAGAAGAAATGTATTTTTAGCCTTTGAGACAATGCAATTAATTTGTTCAGTAGTGAAAGCGTTAAAGTGCCTAAAACTTGTCATATGCGACAGTAATGAACAATGAAATGGCATTAATTTGATTACCATATTTGATTAAAGAACAAGAAGTACCGCAACTTATGCATAGATGGTTGACGTAGACTAACCTGAACAAGCTTACAAAATTAACTCCCATCTAAATGTGGATCTGGGGTCCTGCATGGCTCACTCGTAAAGTGTAGGATTTGTTACCTGATGGCCCAGCCTCATTCGATGCACAATGTTTTTTCTGCAAGAGTGTCCTTAGGCAAGACAATGCAGTGCCCTAGCCTAGTATATGTACTACTTAAAGCCAGACATGCAGAAATAAGCTAGCTGTAGCAGTCATATGACTGACATAATGTTGAAAGTGATAGTAAACATCATTCAATTAATCAAATGTGGATCTAACATTGGCCTGCAAGGTTAACTTTCATCTAACATTTCTGTCAGCCTCACAAAATGTAGCTGTTAAGTCTTAGAAAACATTGGTAGACCAACACATTTTCAGTTTTCATTCTTACTTAGGTAAGACCTGTGTAATGGAAAACAGCTATTTCCACTAAAATATCATCCTGCAAAATTAGCTATAGTTAAAAATAAGTATTATTGAACTACTTTCACTGATTCATTTTTTTCATTTTTTCCTTCTTTGAATTATCATTTGTAAATCTAAAACCACTATATTCTCAATTCAAAAAGAGATAATAATTACCTCCCTTTTCAGAAAACTAACAAAAGTATAAAAAAATAATTTCAAGATAGGCATAAATGGAATTTCTGATCCGTTAAAAATGTGCAAAAATATCATTTCTGCATAAATCCTTATTTATCCTTATTTATCATCCATTTAGAATATTCACCGGAAATGCATTACACAGGTCTTACCTTAACTCTTTACAACACAATCCCGAGTTAACAACTGTGTGAAAGAAGCTCTTTGAAAACAGTGTTGGAAATGGAGAATATGCTAGTAGATGATAAAACACCCTATCCGGCTCACCCCCCTAACTCACCCCCTTTAATGGGTCCCCCATCTGGCTCACCCTACAGAAAAACCAGGACACCTATGAAAACTAGGACACTTATGAAAACTAGAGCGCACACCGCATCATGTGAGATACTCGGTAACTCCTTCAGCCCACAAAATGATTACCGCATATAATATACTCAAGTCTATGGTCTGTATATTATATACCTAACATCCCTGCATGGATGAACACACCTACAATTCAATTATATATTTTTATCTACTTAGGCATCCTATAATGAAACCAAGCTAAAGTATCTATCTTAGTAGGTAAAAAAAGAGAGTTCTCGGACATACTGTTTTCGTTCCGCGACACACAGTTTTTTTCCCCCGAGGCACACATTTTTTTTTTCCTCTCATGAGAGGTCTGCGACATACCGCGGCACAATTTTTTTTCCCCCGCGGCACACATTTTTTTCTTATATCTTTTAATCGATTAAGAAAAACTAGGACGCTTATTGCATCATGTGGTTGATCTATAAATGATATACTGAGAAAATTATATATATATATATTTTTTTTAAATATATAATTAAAATGGTAACAGCTATATTAAGAGATATGTTAAAAAAGCATTTAGGAGAAAAAAGTATTAGGTTTGATTTACAAGAAAGTCAAAACAGTGCGATAGAAAACTATATACCATATAGAATTTATATAAACACAATACAAACATATGACATATGTGGATTTCTGTATTACCTAAAAAGTTGTATGATTGTAAAATATCCTAAGAGACAACTTAAAATTACTGTAGGAGCTGACACTAAAAATTTAATTGTAGCAAAATTTAGAGGAGGAAAAAGTAAATACATTGTCTAAATACAAATGTTATACTTTTATGATGTCTGGTTATCAGTTTGCAGGAAGTACTTTACTACATATAGAATTAGAAGAATTAAGCGACAAAGAATACCTCTATCACGATAATGATATGGACGAAAAAATTATTCTTGGAATAGACCGATCATTAGATAATAATTTAATCGAAGGAGAACTATTTGAGGAGGAAGAGAATTATGAAGAGGATGAGGAAGAAGAAACTGAAGAGATACCATTCGTTTTAGGTCTACAAGAATCTTTTAAAGAAGATCATTGTATAATATGTCTTGAAAACGAAAGCAATGTTTTGTTTTGTAACTGTGGGCATATATGTATTTGTGAAGAATGTGATAAGTTTAATAACTCGGATAAGTGCTCTATGTGTAGAAAGGAAGCCACAATCAAACGTAAAATACATAAGTAATGTTTCCAGCCAAAAATTATGTATTACTCTATCTTATAATGACCTAACGCCAAAGTGCTTATTTTATCATCCAATATATGTATTTTTCCCTATCTGGCTCATGGTGACCTTTGACCTTTTCTAACCTTAGATGTCTTATATATAAAGCTTTAATGCTTTATAAAAAAAACTAGGACGCTTATTGCATCAGATGTTGGCATATGGGTGAATGTGTGCTTGATATATAATATGGTTAGTTTTATGGTTAACATATTATATACGTAATAGGGTAAGGGTTAATTGCTCTCATCTACGTACTTTCTTAGATCTTCAATAGCTTTATCTACATACTTTTTACTTACTAAATCATCATCATCATATTCAGTAACACTCGTTGTTATGGAGTAATCTGTTCTCAATTTATCTCTTGCATGAAAGACATCAACCTGTCTAAAAACTTCTCCTCTGTTACCTCTATCAATCCACTTTTCACCTTTATAAAAAGCACTTTCATTATCCACATACTTCTTATTTACAGCAGCGTAATCATCAGTAATATAATTAGTATGCAATCCTAAGTAGTACGCTGTTGTCAATTCCCCTTTAGCAATGTATCGAGGAATACCATCATCTGATTTAGCCCCACCCCTCAAAGTATTAACATCATCCACATATTTTTGTAGCTGCTCTTGCATCGTTTTCAGGTTCTTTAACGTTCTTAATCTTATTAAAATTCATATTTATATATATTAAGAAACATTATACCCACCTTTTTCTTTAACCAATGGGTTATCTCTTACTTCAACATTTTTATTTCCAGTTTTAACTATTTCATCCACATACTTTTTAGTAGCAGCATCAGAGGTTTCTTTAGGTTCAGGCAAATTTTCTAAAGGTTGAAAAACCATGTTGATAGGAGCATTTGCTGCATAGTTGTCGTTTTCTTTTACAAAAGTGAAAGGAAGATTTGGAACACGATTTACAAGAAGCTCGCTCGTTTTATCGGTATACTTTTTTGCATCGTTACCTACTCTATCAGCATACTCCTTTGTAGCAGCATCAGAGGTTTCTTTAGGTTCAGGCAAATTTTCTAAAGGTTGAAAAACCATGTTGATAGGAGCATTTGCTGCATAGTTGCCGTTTTCTTTTACAAAAGTGAAAGGAAGATTTGGAACACGATTTACAAGAAGCTCGCTCGTTCTATCAGTATACTCTTTTGCATCGTTACCTACTCTATCAGCATACTCCTTTGTAGCAGCATCATTTGGTGCAGTTGGAGTAGGCAAACTAAAAAGTTTTTTATCAGCCATGTTTACGTCCGAAGGTAAAACGAAATTTCCATTTCCATCTTTAAATTTTTCAACGTATTCATCCACGTATTTTTCTTCATATCCATCCACATATCTCTTGTTGGCAGCTTCACCGCCTTTTTCATGTTCTTTAACGTTCTTAATCTCATTAAAATTCATATTTATATATCCAGGAACATTATACCCACCTTTTTCTTTAACCATTGGGATATCTCCTACTTCAACATTTTTATTTACAGTTTTAACTACCTCATCCACATACTTTTTAGTAGCAGCATCAGAGGTTTCTTTAGGTTCAGGCAAATTTTCTAAACGTTGAAAAAACATGTTGATAGTAGCATTTGCTGCATACTTGCCGTTTTCTTTTACAAAAGCGAAAGGAAGATTTCGAACACGATTTACAAGAAGCTCGCTCGTTTTATCGGTATACTTTTTTGCATCGTTACCTACTCTATTAGCATACTCCTTTGTAGCAGCATCATTTCGCGCAGTTGGAGTTGGCAAACAAAAAGTTTTTTATCAGCCATGTTTACGTCCAAAGGCAAAACGAGATTTCCATTTCCATCTTTAAATTGTTCAACGTATTCCTCCACGTATTTTTCTTCATATCCATCCACGTATCTCTTGTTGGCAGCTTCACCGCCTTTTTTAGGTTCTATTAGACCGCCAACCTTTTGTTTTCCAAAGTATATATTATCAGTGGCTTCGTATCCTCCTCCATTCTTGAATTGAAAGGCTGCGTATTTGTCAGCATACTCTTTGGTAGCAACATTTTTTGGATCAACCGGCTCACCCACGTTTTCTAAAGTAAAACCATTCATATCCAGACGGTTGACAGCTGTATATTTTCCTTCCTAAACTGTAAATGGGGTGACCGCATTAACATGCCTTTTAACATCATCATGCTTAGTGTCTACATATACTTAATTGACGGCGTCACCATCTTTTTCGGGAGGAGGAATATTAAAAGTTTAATACCATTCATATCTAAATCCTTTTTAACTACAAAGTTGCCATCCTGATTTCTATCAATAAACTCACTGCCTCTTACATTATCTACATAATTCTTTGTAGCAACATCTTGTGGATTAGCTGGGTTACTAGCCTTCGTAAGTGTGTTACCATTCATATTTATGGAACCGGTAACTTTGGTTGTTCCATCTTTTCGTAAAAAGTTATTATATATGTAAGAGAGTGACACCCCATCATCGCTTGTTGTATCATCCTCTCTCATTCTTCCAAATTTATCAACGGGTATTTTTTTTATTAACAAGATAATTTATTTAAAACATCTTGAAATTCATTCCCTAAACCCAACTCTTGAAGTACGTACAAACATAAATGCCCACAAAACACCTCTCCAGCTGGTTGTACCTGATCACTATTGTAATGTATTGGACTTTTTAGGTACTCTATAATTTCGATAGGGGGCTGTATACCGTAACTGTCAAAGTAATTTTTAGTTTCACCGTTTTTATACCAAGCAACCCAATGCGTACCAGAACCGCTGGTATCATCGAGGTTTAATGTACCACATTCTTTTTTTCTACACTTTTTCGGCAGAGCGTTTCGTAAAAACACACCTCTAAAAGAAGGAATCTTTAATCTTTTTACCGCACTTTCCAATTCGAAATTGTTTAACGGTCTATTCGGTAAAATTACGTTTCCCACCGCAATATTTCTCATTTTATTATTAATCTAAAATGTTTACTATATCATTATTATCAACCCACGAATTAAACTCATCGGAATAACCTTTCTACTTTACTAACGATTTATTTTTTTCCTTTTTTAATAACTTTTTCTATCCTATACAACTCCTGACTCGTTTTTTGAAGCTCAGGTTCATAAAAGGTACCTTGTATTTCTTCCCCATTAAGGTCTTTAATGTTATACGTTACGGGTGATGTATTTTTTACCTCAGAAACTGTAAAAACCTCTTCGGTCCATCTAGTAGTATAATCTTTCTCAAAAGTCTTTTTCTTTTTCGTTATTCTTACTTTATCTCCGACAGAAAACTTAGGTTTTGTATCTCTTATTTCGAAATAATCGGGGTAAAGATTTCTCCAAACTTTAGTTTCATTTTCCTTTTTACTAGCATTTACCGGCGTCATCTTAATAGAAGAATGTCTCGTGTTATTATATTCTTTAACAAGGTCCTGCAACGCGTTTATGTAAACGCTCGTAGAGTTAGCGGAAGAATACTTCCACATTTTTTCTTTCATTGTTCTAATCCATCTGTCGACTACGCTCGATTTTTCTTCATTTTCGGTAGAATATAATTCAATCAAGTCTTTAACTTCCTTGTTATAAAACTCTTTACCCTTATCCACCCACATTTTCTATGGTTTTCTCTCTTTAAAAATACTCTTCAATGCTGTAGCGACAGACTTTCCCGTTTTGTCTTTGAATGGTATCAACCATCCATATTTAGAAAAGATGTCGATAACAGCGAGAAGATATTTTACGCCTCGGTTAAATTTAGAAAACGCCTGCATGTCTACTAAATCTGCAGCCCATATCCTATCAATACCGTTTACTTCGACTCTCCTTCTCTTAAATTTTCTTCTTACGGGTTTGTGTAATTCTTCCGCTAAATTTATGAATTTTTTTTTTAACCCCCATCCCGAACTTTGCCTTAGTTCCAATTAAGGTGGAAACAATTCCTCTTTCCATTCTCTCTCTTAAAGTAGGATTGTAAATACCTTTTAGCTCTGCTAACATATTTTTATCGCATACAGCATTACGAGTTTTGGTATCATCGTGTTTTAAATAACAGACGTCATGGTTATAGGCGGCATGATCGACACGGTTGATTGGTTTACTCCATTTCTTCCGAGTTAAACCGGGGTTTAATCTTTTTGTATGGTTAGTGCCTGGTCCCGTAAAATTGTGACCTGGGATATGCATCTCGAAAGGCATATGGTTAATCATTTTGTTTAAAACTGAACCACCCTTTTGCGCCTTAATAAACTGGGTTTAAGTTGTTCCACAAACCACGCATTTTCCTCGTCTCAAATTTCTTCCATTCTTACTAACAGTATATTCTATGTTACTCGTATCAGTAACTGTTTTACATTTAACGCAATACATTTTATATATAATAAAAAAAAAGTTATATAAAAAGGATGAATGTAACTGATTTATCATGGTGTGAAAATGTATCGAGATCTAATAACCCTCTTTTACCAAAGAGTATCAGAGGGTTAATCGTAGGCAAATCAGGATGTGGTAAAACCACTCTTCTACTTAATCTTTTGCTTAGACCGGGTTGGTTAGACTACAACGAGTTATGTGTTTTTGGAAAAAGTCTTTTTCAACCGGAATATCGTATACTTAAAAAAGCCTTTGAAGAAAGACTACCGAAAGAGGGTATTTTAAGGTTGTTTAATCTGCGAGATGAAATACAGAATTTAAACGTTTCACCAACAGCTTTGATTGAAGAATGGGTAAAAACGTTAAAAAATAAATCGGATATAAAGTGTAGTTGTTTTTGAAACTGCGGGAGATGTACCTGACCCACGAGAGTTAAGTTCAGAAAACAAAAATTTAATGATTTTTGACGATTTACTTTTAGAAAAGCAAAGTAAGTGTGAGAGCTACTACATTCGTGGAAGGCATAGTAATGTTGATTGCTTTTACCTTTCACAAAATTATTTTAGGTTACCGAGGCAAACTATTAGAGAAAACACAAATTTCATCTGTCTTTTCCAGCAAGACCTAAAAAACATTGACCATATTTATAGCGATCATGTGAGTGAAGATATGTCTAAGGATGAGTTTAGAAAATTTTGCTATAAATGTTGGGAAAAACCATACGGTTGCGTTATCATTGATTTAAAGAGTAAAAAACATGATGGAAAGTACAGAGACGGCTTCGATAATTTTTTTATGCCAAGTTAAAAAAAATATATTTACTATATAAAAAATGCATACTTTGTACGAAAAAATCTATAAAAGAACTCTTTTAAAACAACTTTTACAACATATAATTGAACAAATAAATGCTTGCATCAGTGAGGCTAAAAGCGATTGTGCAAAGCAATGTTGTAATTTACATCTTATGCATATGAAAAAATATATTGAACAAAATGAGCAATATGGGTTTAATTTTGAAGTTGTTCAAACTACAGAGGGGTATATTGTTATTGATGGGAATGGTGAATGTACCATTTATAAACTTAATATAATAGATACTGATGATGATATTAACGAAAATAAAAACTGGTTAAATAAACGTACGTTGGATGGAATATTTTGTGAGTGGTTGAAACTTCGTAGAGAAAATGGTCTCAATGATGAAATCCAATCTAAGAGTTTAAAGAAAATATTTAATGAATGGTTGCTACTTAGTGAAAACAAATAAATATATTTAAAAAAAATATATATTTTTATAAAAAATGGAAGACCTTTTAAAACAAATTGTAAAAAATACAGAACCCAAAATATCCATGCAAATTATAGTAAGCGACAACAAAACACGCATTACAACGAGGCTTATCCCATCTATTCAATTGGACACGGGTAAAAAGTATGAAATAGCTCTGATAAACCTCGAAACTTACTATTCTTTTCCAAACATTGATGCAACAAACAACATGTTTATTTATTCTCCGGATAATGGCGCTTCATGGCATAAAGTTCAAATACCAGAAGGAAGTTACGAACTTTCAGACATTAATGATACCATTCAGCAGGAAATGAGAAAAAACGGTCACTATGATAAAGCTAATGAAGAATATTATATCAACATTTCCGGAAACGTAAATACCCTAAAGTCAGTTCTTGATATAAAAGATGGCAACCAAGTAAGATTTTAATCATCCAAGCTCAATTTCTACAGTATTAGGATTTACTCACACAAAATATACGCAAGGATTCTTCGAGTCAGAAAATCCTGTAAACATTCTCAGTATGAAGAGTATATTTGTTAACATTGACATTATCTCAGGAAGTTATGTTAACGGTTCAACGCAAAATACGATTTACTCTTTTTCCCCAAATATTCCCCCTGGGTATAAAATTGTTGAAACTCCTCGAAATTTAGTATACTTACCGATAACAGTGGATGAAATAGACAACATGACGGTATCAATTACAAACCAAAATGGAATTTTACTAAATCTTAGAGGAGAAACTTTAACAATTAGATTTAAGATTAGAGAAGCGAGATAAAAAAAATACTGCGTATAAAAAAATGAGAAGTTATACGAGTGTAAAAGTTAATATATCAGAAGGGCAAAAGCAAAAGCTTCAACATGCTATTAAAGGTGAATGTCCAGTAAGTATTCGTTTAGGTTATCGCGATTTAAACGGTAATGATATTATAGCATTAACCGATTCGCAAGCAAAGAAAATGGCTAAAGCCTATGAAAATGGTAAAGGCATAACGATTAGAATGAGTGCTAAGCAACTTAAATATAACATGAAGATAGAGGGCGGTTTTCTAGGTCTTTTAGCTGGATTGGCTGCAAGAGCTTTACCAATGATAGCAAAAAACGTTTTACCAGCATTAGGTGTTGGAGCTCTCTCTGGATTAGCCTCATCAGAAGTACAAAAAGCGATGGGGTCAGGTCTATACCTTAAGAAAGGAGGTCGCGTTTATCAGGTAGAAACTGATGTAAAAGGGCTTTATTTGGGGCCTTATAGAGGTAGAGGGTTAGAGTCTGTTGGTGATGGCTTGTATTTAAAGCAAGGAGGAAATTTTTTTGATGGGAATGGATTTCTTTTAGGTCCTAATAGCCCATTTGCTAATATACCTATCTTAGGGGCTATATTGTAATGTTATAAATATTATTACTAATAATAAAAAAGTGGAAATTCATAAACTCGGTGTTATGAGAGTAAGATCAAATATTACTCAACCAAAAACGATTCATTGGATACCATTACAAGACTTAAAATACCCACCTCGAAAAGTAAATACGATAACCTGGGAATTTTTTTGCCAAGAAAATATTACACTAAAACCTAATGAAGTTAAACATGTACTCTTAGGGCTTGGTTTTATGATGACTAAAGGAGTGGTTTTAACCTCATTACCATATTATTTAAAACTTAAGTGGTGCAGCTTGCAAAATGAGGTTATCCTTGAGGATACTGAGAATATTATAAATACTATTACGAACAATTCTAGTCAAAATGTAACAATTGAGAAAAACGACCTTCTATGCCTCGTTTACTACTCATTTTAAAAAAAATATCATTCTAATTAAAAAAAAATGGAGATGAAAGAGAATTTATACCCAAAAATACCTTCTGCTCCTCCAATTGATGAGGGGGAAGGATATAGACTTCAAAAAATTAACGAAATCCAGAAATTTTTAGAAGATGAAAAAACCAAAAGGGAAGCCTTAAGTAAAAAATATTTTAGAGCTGTGAGGATAGTAGATAATATAGATACAGTTTTAATTACGGTCACAATGGGTTTAGGGGCTGGTGGGATAGGTTTGCTATCAACGGTAGTCGCGATACCGGCAGTGATAGCATTAGAATCAGTAGCTGCTCTTACTGGTCTTTTAAGCTTAGCTGGAAAGTATAGCGTACGGAATTCTACTGCAAAAGCCGAAAAACACGAAAAAATTCAAACAATCGCGGATACCAAGTTAAACACAATATCCTCACATATATCGAAAGCACTAAGTGATAACAAAGTTATGGACAAAGAATTTCAACTAATCTTGGAAGAATTGGAAAAGTATAAAGTAATGAAAGAAGAAGTTAGGTCAAAAATAAAGAAAAAAGTATCGACTGAAACGGAAGAATCATTAATCGAGAGAGGGAGGCAAGAAGCGCGTGAGTCCTTTCGGAAGTTGGTTGAAAAGAATAATAACACCCACTAAAAGTATCAACATGCCAAAAATAAAATTTTCGTGTAAATGTAGTTTTAGCTGCGTTAGCGGTGAACTGCGATAAAAATTGCGATAAAAACTGCGATAAAAACTGCGTTAAAAAAGCGGTGAACTGCGATAAAAATTGCGATAAAAACTGCGTTAAAAAATTATGTTCGTAATAAAAAATGTCATTTCTAAAAATAAGCGATCCCGCAAAAAGGGACCTAATTGTAAAAGAGTACCTCGAAACTAAAAAGAATATCCGGGATAGTCAACTTGCGGAAAGAACAGGGGAGAAAGAACTGCAAACTGACGTTTCAAAGTTCTTTAAACCTATTACCGAAACGCAAAAAGCTACAGCAAAGGAGGTTGTAGAAGAACTTAAACCTATCAAGGAAGGTATAAAAGCCTTACCAGAAGCTATTAAGTTTCCATCCTTTCCATCTATCACAGCTTATGATAAACCAACGGGTGAAGACATACAGTTTATTGGACCAATAGCTGAACAGTATCTAAGAAAGTTTGCCAATAAGTCTGAAGCTGATACAACATACGGGTTATATGACAGAGAAGGTAACTTTTATATCGGTACTAAACCAGTTGCCATCATTGATGATAATATTATTATTGACAATGAAGAATATGAGGGCACCCCTGGTCTATGGGAGCTAATTGTTGCAAAGAAACCGGATAGAAACATCTATACTGATGATGATTATGACAATTACGCGACGTTGATATTACATACCAACACCCTTTATCGTAATAACGATCCGAACAGTAATAATCCCAAAAGCGGTAAAGGATACAAATGGAATATGTTACTTAAAACTATTTGGGATAATAGAAAAGAGTATGAAGGAAAGGGTATCGTTTTTATTCCGTGTGATCCTAACACATTAATAGAAAGACTTGACCTGTTGTTCGCGAGCAAAGAAGCGGGTCACACGAATGTAAGAAACGAGTTAGTAAGCATATGTGATGAATTAAAAAGGCAAGGTGTTATAGATTCGAACGCTTATAAAAAATTAATGTCTATACTATAAAAAATGATAACGCCTAAGAAAAGAGGATTTAATAAAAGGTATGCATACGGAGGTAGCGGAATCTTTAGCAGTATTGCGAACCTTCTTACAAGACTTTTTACCAGTAGCGCGGCTAAACAAATTGCATCTTCTGCCTTAGATGTGGGTAAGAGTGTTGCCAAGGAAGGAGCGAAAAAAGCTTTAGAGGCTGGAAAGAGTGCTGCTGTAGACGCGGGGAAAAAATTAGTTGAAAAAGCTTTAACGGCAAAATCACGCAAAATTTTAGAGAAACATACGGGTCCTAAAACGCAAAACATTAGCACTTTAATAGATGGGAGCGCAATCGCTATACAGGACTTAGTTAAAAAATTAAACTGTGGGTCGGGTATTAAAATATTAAAAAAAAATATAATAAAAAAAAAAGAATAATGGCGGAAATAAAATTTCTTACTGAAAAAAATCAATATGGGAACTAAGAACATTTATGTATATGGTGCATGTTTAAAAGTAGAGGATTGTGATATAATTAAAGTTATTGATACAAAATATAATTACCAAAAAGCTGTTGTCTTTTTGTCCCCCGAAAAAATAGTCATAATGAAAGAGATTGAGAAAAAGGTAAATGAGTATTTAAGAGATAAAGGTATTTCCCAAGTAACGATCGTGTTTGGAAACACGATTTACCCTAAGAAGAAAAAACATATCCAAGTAAAAAGCATCATGCTTAAAAATGTGTGGGTTAACAACATGGAAAAACCTTTTCCTTAGCTTTGGTTAGAGTAATTATAATTTTAAAAAAAATATAATTCTATATAAAAAAAATGGACATTTTAAATATCACCGAACCAATTGTAAAACATGATAGTATTGATGAGTATGAACACTTTGAGTATAACCCGATTACGGGCACAAGGTTGAACAACTCAGGAGGAGATATTAGGATTAACATCGAAACCCAAGATATTTTTACACATCCAAGCGAAAGTTATTTACTTATAGAAGGCTGATGGAACAGCTTACGCAAATGCTGACAATATTTCTCTAACAAACAACGCCCTCATGTATCTTTTTAAGAACATCAGGTATCAACTTTCCGGCCAAGAAATCGAAACCATAACACATCCTGGTCAAGCTACTCCAATGCTCGGGTTGTTAAAATATCCGGATGATTTTTCTAAATCACAAGGGCTGAACCAATTGTGGTATAAGGATACAACAGCTGTAGCAGAAGATGATAACGTAGGTTGGAATATAAGGAAATTATATATCATTAATAATTCAGACCCAAAAGGAACATTTAGCTTTAGAGTTCCATTAAAACATATATTTGGTTTTTGCGAAGACTATAATAAAATTTTGTATGGTATGAAGCAAACTCTCACCTTAACAAGAAATGATGATAATAACGCAATTTTTAGAGCTAACGGCGTTGATGCTGGTAAAATTACATTGGAAAAGGTATCATGGTTTATGCCACACGTGATGCCAGCGGATAAGGAGAAAATGGAACTTTATAAACTTATCGAGAAAAAAGAAAAATTTCCAGTTGGATATAGAATAATACAGTGCGACTCTATCGCAGTTCCTCAAGCAACATCATTTACTTGGAAGCTTTCAGTTAAATCATCTCCTGAGGTGCCTCCTTTTATAATTGTTTGTTTTCAGACTGATAAAGATGGGGACCAAGAGCAAAACCCAGCTGTATTCGACAACGTAAACGTTAAAAATATTTATGTCACGTTAAATTCTACAAGATACCCAACGGCTGACTACGATCTTTCATTTACAAAGCAGCAATTTAGTAGAGCTTATGGCGATGCTGCGTTATTTAGATCTAAGTTTTTTAACATGGATGAGTTAGTATCAAACCCTAATATTTCCCCCACGGATTATAGAACCCTCTATCCTTTGTTTTTGTTTGATGTTTCTAAGCAAAGTGAAAGGTTAAAATATTCCGTTACCGATATTCAAATCAAGGCATTTTTTGATGAAAATGTACCTGTAGACACCGAGGCATATGCTGTTATTATTAATGATAGAATATTGAACTTTCAGTCTGATGGTAATAAAATGAGCGTAGTGTATTAAGTTAAATATTTTTCTTTACTATATAAAAATGATAAAGTCTTCAGATTTAAAAGAAATTCTTATAAAAAATAATATATCTTTTCGTTCTTACTGGGATAAAAAGCGGTAAGTTAAGTTGGTAAGATCACACGGCTTACTACCAGAGGAAAAGCCTAAACCAGAAAATAAAACAGGCCCCAAGTATGATAAATTACGGACTATTAGGAAAAATCCTAAACCAGTTACTTTAGAAGATGTTATCACCGGGGAAATAAAATCTTTTCCATCGATTTATAGTGCTAGTAAATATATAGACCGTTGCCCTCCAACTATTCTAAATTCTAACGGAAGGATTTGGAAAGGTAAATATAGAATTAACATTCAGTAATTTTATTATATATATCTATATAAAGATATAATAAAATTCTGCTGATAAAAAAATTATTATCTTGCTATAATTAAAATAAGTAACCGATTTAATGTAAAATCAATTAAAGCGGAGAAAAAAATCATTATATCTCTATAATAAAATAAGTAATATTAGAATTCCAAATACACCAAAACGTATTTTTTTGTCTTGTCATCTTAAAAAACATTGAAAATGGACCGTTTTTGAACATAATTTTTACTTAGATATAATAAAATTTTAATATAAGAAAAAAAATTCTGCTTATAAAAATTAATATAAGAAAAAAATTCTGCTTATAAAAAAATATTATCTTGTTATATAAAAAGATGAATTACACAGTAAATGATTTAAAACAATTAGCTCGTGAACGAGGTTTACGTGGATATTCGAAGCTTCGTCGAGCAGAACTAATTGAATTACTATTTGGTAGAAATATTCTTGATCGGGAAAATGAGTTAATTAACACTCCAATATTAACTCCAACTCCCTATCAACCCCCACCTTCAACTCCCTATCAACCCCCACCTCCAACCCAAAATGAAAGTTTGGAGTTTTTATTAAGAGATGGAAATGATCAGCCATCTAGAAGAGGTAGGGAAAGGACTAGAGATATAAATAGGGATAGAATCAGAGACAGAGATAGAACTAGAGGTCCGAGACAAACACCGAGGGAACGGGCTAGAGAAGAATATAGAAGTAAGAAAAAAGAAAAGAAAAAGAAAGATGTTAAAATTAAAGAAGTAAGAAGAGAAACCAAGAGAAAACAAAGGGCTGAAAAAAGAAAGAAAAAAGAAAATAAAGAAAAAGCAATTAATAATTTGGAAATTCAAAAAGAAACAACTGCTTTAAAAGAATTCACGAGTCAATATGTTATTGATGGTGTCGAAGGCTTTGGTCCAGGTGAGTTGTTAGAAGCAGTAAGAAAAATGGTAACAAATCTTTTGAAAAATAATCGTAGAACAAAGGTTAAGCTAAGGTTGACATGTTACCTTCAAAAGGAAGGTAGTATAATAGAGAATTATCCCGTTTTACGACAGTTTGATTCATTTCATGAATATAATCTAGATGATACGAATGTAGATGAGTTATATACTATTATGGTTGATCGAGTTTTAGAAAACCTTGCAAGTTTTCAAAGGGAAGGTAGCGGTTGGGTTTTTATTTCATTTAAAAATATTTATGGTTGAATACATACTATTAAGGGGTAATTCATATATTCCTACTCCAGCTACACTCGCAAAAAAGAAAGCCATTATTAATCCGAAAAATACGAATGATAATAAATGTTTTGCTTATGCCGTTATAAGGGGAATTAAGCCTAAGCTTGAGAAACCAGAAAGAATCGATCTTAATTTAAGAGAAAGCATTAAAACCTTAAACATGGATGGAATAGAATATCCCGTTAAGTTAAGCGATATTGACACGTTTGAGAAACAAAACGAAAAGATATCTATCGTTGTTTTAGGATATGAAAATGAAATAGTTTACCCGCTCAGAAAGCAAAAAACTTTTAATAGAGAGCATTTAGTAGTTCTCTTATTGCTAACTAATGATGAATCTAATACTCATTACACTTTGGTCAGAAACTCTAGCCGTTTATTATCTTCGCAATTAACGAATCATAACGGTAAAATATGTATTTGTTGGAATTGCTTAAATGCTTTTCAATCTTTAGAAATTCTAGAAAAACATCGAAGTTTGTGTAATGAAATGACATCAATACAAGTAAATATGCCACCTCCAGGAACGATTCTGAAGTTTAAAAATCTTATTTGCACACAGTGGTTACCTTTTGTTGTATATGCTGATTTTGAGTCTTGTATTAAACCGATGCATTCCTGTGATCCAAATTCTGAAGCGAGCTATACGAATCAATATCAAAAGCATGAAACAACGGGATTTTGCTTTTACGTTAAATCTTTTGATGAAAGCGTTTATAAGTCAAAAATAAAGCAATATACTGGAGAAAACGCATCTAAAAAATTTTTAGAAATATTAGAAGTTGCTCGTGAAATAGATAATATTCCTAGTACCGAGATGATATATGGTAAAAAAGAATTTGATATATATAACGCTGCAACTGAATGTTGGATTTGTAAAAAGGGCTTTCATAAAAATGACAAAAAGGTAAGGGATCATTGTCATTATACAGGAAAATTTAGGGGAGCTGCACATAATACGTGTAATTTAAAATATAGGAAAGCTAGATATATTCCCGTATTTTTTCATAATCTTACTGGTTATGATAGTCATTTATTTATTAAAAATCTCGGTATAACTGATGGTCGTATTAATGTTATTCCTCAAAATGAGGAAAAATACATGAGTTTTACTAAAACAGTAATTACAGGAAGTTATTATAGTCAAAAGGAAAAAAAAGATAAAAATAAAACTTTTGATATTAGATTCGTTGATAGCTTAAAGTTTTTATCGACTAGTTTAGATACGCTAGTTGATAAATTTAAGGATAATAAGGTTAGATTTAAAAACATTTCTAAATATTTTAATGGTAAAAAACTTGACTTACTTCTTCGAAAAGGAGTTTATCCTTACGAATATGTTGATTCTGTAGAAAAACTTAATGAAACTAAGTTACCGCCTAAAGATTCTTTTTACTCGAGACTTAATGATAGCGATATTAGTGATGAGAATTATAATCATGCGAGACTCGTTTGGGATACATTTAAATTAAAAAATCTTAGGGATTACCACGATTTATATATGTCTGACGTTTTATTGTTAGCTGATGTTTTTGAAAATTTTAGACAATTTTTTTATAACTAATATAATTTAGATCCTGCATGGTATTATACTCTTCCCGGTTATGCGTTTGATGCTTGTTTGTCAATAACGAATGTTGAGTTAGAGTTATTGTCAGATATTGATATGCTTTTAATGTTTGAAAAAGGGATAAGGGGAGGGGTTTCAATGGTTAGTCATAGATACGCTAAGGCAAATGATAAGTATATGGGAAGTCAATATGATAAACTTTACCTAGTATATTTATCGAATATTTAGACGCAAATGATTTATATGGTGGTGGAATGTGTTTACCTCTTCCTACATGTGGATTTAAATGGATGACCAAAGACGAACTGGGTAAATGGGAAAATTTTCCATGTATATTAGAAGTTGATTTAGAATACCCAACGGGGTTACACGACACGCATAATGACTATCCCCTAGCCCCTGAGATAATTAAAGTAAATACGGTTGAAAAGTTGGTTCCTAACTTGAATAGTAAAAAGGAATATGTTCTTCACTATAGGAATTTAAAACAATATTTAAGTTTTGGTCTTAAGTTAAGAAAAATTCATAGAGGAATTACATTTAATGAAAGCCCTTGGATGAAGGAATATATTGATAAGAATACTGTTTTAAGAGCTAAAGCTACCTCTGAATTTGAGAAAGACCTTTTCAAGTTAATGAATAATTCGGTTTTTGGTAAAACTTGCGAAAATATAAGGAATAGACAAAATATTCATTTAGTTAATAATAAAGAAAAGGCTAGAAAGTTAGCCGCTAAACCAAATTTGAAGCATTGTACTATTTTTAACGAAAATTTAGTATCCATTCATATGGGGAAAACAAGTTTAACATTTAATAAGCCTAGTTATTTAGGAATGTGCATTCTCGATTTGAGTAAAATTATAATGTATGATTTTCATTATAATTATATTAAAAAGAAGTATGGAGATAAGGTGAAGCTTTGCCTTACTGATACAGATAGTTATGTGTACCGGATTGAAACTAAAAATGTGTGCCTCGGGGAAAAAAAAACTGTGTGTCGCGGGATGTCAACGGTATGTCCCAGAACTCTCTTTTTTTAATTACTTATCTTGTTTTCTAGTATATGTCTTTTATCATCATTGCTGCTTAGTGCAATTTACTTTACCTCCTCCGTATAAATTTCGTGCTCGTGACTTCTTAATACCCGCATACTCCTATACTGCTCCTTTTCTGTAACTAAACTCTCTTTATAGTTATCAAAATTTATTTCATTTTTAATTACTGACTTTTTAATTCCTTTACATCTTTTATCTTCCTCTCCCTCTAAAGTTCGATACGCATACATTTTTGCCCGGAGACCTACAAACTCAGTCATAATTTTTCCACGCAATTCATCTGTAAACCTACCTACTACTTTTTTATTACGACCTGTTGGTATACCTGAAGGATGATTTGATTGATAGTTACTAGTATCAAACCACAATTCAACATCCTTTGTAATGTCTTTGTAAATATATCTCTAGTCTCTATTTCTAGTATAAAACTATCAGTATCAGTATAACACAATCTAACTTTTTCACCATAAGTTTTCTTAAAATAATTATAGTAAGCATTATACATATGTGTTTTGCTTATATCTAAAATGCTCATTCCTAAATAAACAGGTTTGTTATATTTTATATTGGTCTTTTTCATATGCATAGCTATTAAATTTTCATCAAATATTGTTGTATGCTCATAGTTTGGCTTTGCTACTAGTTTTTTGTAGCGGTTTTCATTATTAAATAATTCTATGTTTACCCTGTTTCTCACATTTTCCATTGTTTTACCAAAAACGGAGTTGTTCATTAACTTAAAAAACTCTTTTTCAAACTCATTCCTTGTGGCTGTTCGCAATTTAATATTTAAATCGATATATTTTTCTAACCAAACACTTTCTTTAAACTTTATTCCCCAGTGAACTTTTGTTAGTTTTAAACCTAAATCAAGATATGTTTTTAAAGCTTGATAATGTAAAACACAACTCGTTTTATCCCTTAAGTTTGGAATTAATTTTTCTACCTTTTCTACTTTTAAACGTTCTGGTGCTAAAGGAAAGTCATTATGTAAGTCATGTAATTCTTTAGGATATTCTAAAACTACCTCTAAAATACATGGAATATTTCTCCAATCTTTTAATTCTTTTTCATTCATCCACTTAAAGCCGCGGGTGGGAAGTGGTCGACTCATTGCCCAAGGATAAAGACTGTATGCGTCTATATATAATAAATGCTTTGAAGGTTTATTAAGCTCATATTTATCACCCATATATTTATTGTTAGCTTTTGCATGCCTTTTTGTGCACATGCTAACTCCGCCCCTGATACCCTGTTCTACCATTAAAAGCATATCAGGGTCTGATAAAAGTTCAAGGTTTACTTTCATAATTTTTAATGCTGCGTCCCAAGCTAAGCCTGGGAAGGTATAATACCAACTGGGGTCTAAGTCATAGTTTTTACAACAAACATCTCTAAAGTTTTCAAACACATCAGCTAAAAGCAATACATCTATTTTGTTGTAAAGTTCTAAGTAATCTTTTAATATTTTCATACCGAACGTTTCCCACACGTTTTGCGCATGAGCATAGTCTTCATCACTAATATGTTCTTTGCTTAAACTGGAGTAAAACGCTTCTTTAGGTGGTAGCTGGGATTGTTTTAGTTTTTCAAAAGAGTCCAAATATTCATAAGGAAAAACTCCCTTTCTTCTAACTAATGGTAGTCGTTCTTTCGCAAAAAATCTTGATAAAATTTTTAACTGGTTGTTATTCAAGTTACTTGAAAGTCGATCTAAACTTGAACTCATAAATTTAAAGCTGTCCAGAAATCTACTTTCATGACTTGTGTTTTTTCCAACCCAAATGTTTTTACTAAAACTAATATATTTTTCCTCATTATTTGGAATACAATCGATCTTACCAGCAGATTTACCCAAATATTTAATAAAAAGATGTGCATCATATCCACTTAAATTATGAAAGTACACAGGTGTAAAGTTAGGTATTTTAGCCTTTAGGTTACATTCATTGTGTGCGGCACCTCTATATTTACCCGTAAAATGACAATGGTCTCTTACTTTGTAATTTTCATGAGTAAATTCTCCATCACAAATCCAACAATGTGTTTCTTGTTTGTGTTTTGCTTCCTCCTGTTCTGTTATTTTAATAGGTTTTGGGATTAGGCAGTATTTTTGGTAAATTACCTAAAAAGCCCAATATATTACAATAGTGACCAGATACCACCAGCTTGAGAGGTGTTTTGTGGGCATCTGTGTCTTTACGTACTTAAAGAGTTAGGTTTAGGTAAAGAGTTTCAAAATGTTTTAAATACTTTATTTTAGTAATAAAAAAATGCCTGTTGATAAATTCGGAAGAATGGATATTGATACTATAACAAGCGGTGATGGTGTACCACTCACTTACATGAATAATAACTTTTTACGGAAAGATGGGACAACCACCGTTACCGGATCTATAAATATGGGTGGGAATACACTTACTAAGATTAGTGACCCAACTAAACCTCAAGATGTTGCAACGAGGAATTATGTAGATAATGTTAAAGGAGGAGGATTCTTTGATAGAAATCGGTATGGTTCATATGTTTTAAAAAATGACTTAGATATAAACAACAAAAAGCTGGAAAATGTTTCACCGCCTGAAAATGATGCTGATGCTGCAAATAAAATATATGTTGATACATCAAATAAGGACGCTAAAAGACATTCTGATATAAACACACCTTTTATTAATCAAAATGGGTATGCGGCTAAAGATTCAATAGATATGAGAGGTTTTACTCTAAACAATGTAGGAGAGCCAACTGATCCAAAAGATGTTGCTACTAAGGAGTATGTTGATAAGGAATCTGCTTTTGAAACAAAAAACGGAGGGTATACAGCTAGAGGTAATATATACTTTGCAAAACAAAAGGTTGGAGGTATACGTAAGCCTGAAAAAAATCGTGAAGCTGCTAATAAGAAGTATGTGGATGATACTATAAAAGAATATGTGGATGAAGATGTTAATGGATTAAAAGATGAAAATGGTAATTTTGTTTTATCTTTGGACGTAAACATGGCCGATAAAAAACTTTTTGGTTTTCCTACTCCAACAACATCAAATGATGCTGTTAATAAGACGTACGTTGATAGAGTAGGAAACGATGCTAAAGAGTATGTAGATAAGTCGAACAAGCTACTAGATAACAAGATATTACAGCTTCCTACTGTCTTTTTAAAAGATAATGGTAGTTATGCTGCAACAGACTCCATCAACATGGCTTTTCAACCTTTGAATAATCTGAAAGAACCTGAAGAGGATGCTGATGCTGCTACAAAGAAGTATGTAGATGATGCTGTAGATAAAAACAAAGAACCTAGTGCACTTACTAAAACAAATAAAGTAAGTGATTCAGATGGTAATGAAGTTGCGATTTTACTAAGTGATGGCCCTTCCTATGTGGCAAAGGGAGTAATTGGAACGAGCCACCCTATTAAACTTTATCAAGACATCTTTATTGATAATGATGTTGTAAACAAAAAATATGTGGATACTCTCGTGGCGGATAATGTTAGAGATGGGGCTATTCCCGGGGTTGCCGAAGGAACCCTATTCTTTAAGGAAAATGGGAATTATCAGGCTACCGAAAATATTAATATGGGGTTTAAACAGTTGTTGAATCTTCCTGCACCTAGTAATCATAGTGATGCTGCTAATAAAAAGTATGTTGATGATGGTATAAAAAATATTGAAGAAAATCAAGCGTTTTACCAGAGTGACGCTATAAATCTTGGACATGATGTTACATCTAGACTTTTAGAACATTCAAAATGGGACATAGCAAAAAAAATTTAATAACAGCTAAGTTGTATTTGATAGAATTAAAAATAAACAGCCTGGTTATTATGATGTAGTAACTAGAGGTTATGTGGATAACATTTTTCGTCTTTTTGCCACTGGTATTGCAACTCTTGAAAAGCCAGATAATGAAATTAAAGCAGGATATCCCTTTGTTTTTGATGATGGTAAAATATGTTCCGTTATGATTCCAGAAACCTGTTATTTATACAAAATGTTTTTTTATACTACACAACTGTATAGTCTTGCTCAAATTCCTGATGATTTCTAAATTCGCTTTAGTGTATTTACCAAAGGGTGAACTTACGAACATTTTTGATATTTTAAGTCCAGTTTATGTTAATAGAGTTTTTGGGCTTAAAAGAGATAGTACATCCCTTGGTACTATCTCTTTTACCTCCACATCTTCTGATATTATTTATGAAGGTTCTTATTTAACTATTCAGTTATGGAATAATATTCCATTACAAAATTTGTGTTAAATTATGTTTTGTTTCAAGATCAGATTTAAAAATGGCTAAAAAGGGGGCTTTTGATACTCACCCTATTGATAAAAAGCATTTAATGGAAGAAATAAAAGAAACAGAGAAAAAATTGAAGGAAGAGGCTGAAAAAATAGAAAAAGAAGAAAAAGAACGACTTTTAAGAAGACAAAAATTATTAAACAAATGGTTTGATGAATTGGAAGAAAAAGAAAGATTAAGAGAAGAAGAAAAAGAAATTGAAAAAGAATTTATAGAAAGTGTTTTAGAAGATTAATTGTAGTATAAAATATCCTACAATAAATATAATTTCCAATTATTAATGAAAGAAGTTATATTTTTTAAAGAAGATACAGAGTTATACGCGTGGTAGTATTTACCGATACACATTCATTGAAGATTACAGCGTAATCGTTAACATTTATACTTCCATTTTCGTTGTAGTGGGGGGATATAGAGTTATACGCGTAAAGTAAAAGGGTTTAGGTAGTATTTCACAATGCGTGTACTTACAGTATTTGTCGATACACAATCATTGAAGATTACAGCGTAATCATTAACATTTATACTTCCTCTTTCGTTTTCGGTGCTTTAGATCAACATGTTACGCTAAGATACTGAATTATGTTAATAAGGCTTTGGAGTGTCAACAGGACCATAAAAATAAATAAATATTTATGAGCTTATGTTTATTAAATATGTTCTAATGGTTTCTATCCTACAAATCAGGCAGTTAGCGTTACCCATCATATCGCTACAGTCATTGCAAATAGGAACGTGCCCGCATTCTTCATAGATAACTGTAGGCTCGTTATCTAAACACGCGGCACACCTATCTTCTTTAAATTTGTTTATTTTGTTTAAATGTTCTATGGGCATCGGATAAAAACACCTTCCTTCTAATTTTATTCCTATTTTAAAAGGACCTTGAGAATTATGTTTAGGTTTTAATCCATATTCAAAATTACATACAACATCTCCAAAGTACTCGAAAAACACATGACACTGATCTAACCATTCTTGATGTAAACTATTAAGAACAAAACTATCTATAAATCCAACATCGTTTTTAAGAAATATAGATGTTGTTACTTCTACTACATCGCACGTATTATTTTCCCATAAGGCATAGTAAAATCCTCTTATGCTTTTAATAAAATCTATCGTTTCCTCTATGGTTTTTAATTCATTACCGCAGCAATAATGTTTTTTAACAACAGCTAGTTCCCGGCGTTGGCTTATTTTACTGGTGATTTTATTAATTCGAATTTTTTCTTCAAAGTGTTTGTTCAACCATTCAATACCGTTCATTTTTTAATATAATTCTTTTTTCTTTATATTAAATCAAATTTTACGCTTAATAGTTGTTTCCATTCTAAACATGGGACATCTGTCTAATCTTTGTGTATCACATATATCACACATACATATATGACCACATTCACAAAATAGTATATTTGGCTTATTTTCACCACATATAATACAACTATCTGAAATAAATGTTTCTTTTCCATTTATAGAATGAATGGAAGTATGATCTTTATCATCACTCTCAATACCTCTATTAATCACAGCTTCCAATATCTCCCACGACCTCACAAACGTTGGTCCTCTTATATAAACTTCTTCAATAGGTTGTTGTACAAAAGCTTCTCCTTCCACCGCAATACTAATCGACACATTACCAGTATACTCTATGTTTAAATCTTCCTTAACAAATTCTTCTATCTCTTCATTAAAGTACTCCATAAATTTATCAGGATTAAAATACTTTAAATTCATTTTAGAACTTAATAGTCTAAAGTCGATTCCAATTGTTCCCTCATCATTAGTTATTGTGGCGCGTATTTCAAATTCATCTTGAATCTCATCAAAAAACTTATCTGGATTACTAAAGACAAGATAATAAAAAACCTTAAACCTTTTTAGAGTTTCTACTATGTCATCAACACTTGAACATATTCTCTCATCAACAGAAAAGTGTTTTAGAGTCGTTTTGTGTGCTGGATGTCCTGGGAATATAGAAATTTCTTCATTTTCATATCTCAATCCAAGCTTATAAAGCAAATTAGTCTCTAATATATTTTTTACATTCTTCAAATTGAAAGAATGAGTATGTTATAATTCATTTTGTTCTGACACTTTTATATATATTAAATATTTTTAAACTTTTATTCAAATATATATTATACTCTCTTTTTAAAAATGGTTAGTTTTTCATAAGTGTCCTAGTTTTTTTAGGGTGTCCTAGTTTTTATTTAGGGTGAGCCAGATGGGGACCCATTAAAGGGGGGTGAGTTAGGGGGGTGAGCCGGATAGGGTGTTTTATCATCTACTCATGCTGGTAACCAGCATTTTCTTCTTTTCCCACAATGTTTTCTACCCTATTAAAGACATATTCCATCATTTGAGCGACATTAGAATTGTCGTCTGCAAATGCTTTCAGTTTTCACATGTCCAAAATTTCATTGTATGGTAAAGAGTTTAGTCATTTTCCCCATCCCATTTCACCATTAAGGATACAAGGTAAGTGTGGCAATATTATCCCATTTTGAAGGATGTTCAGAAAAAAGAACATTTGAAACAACTTATCCAATTGGCTGAGCTGTTTTTTGTCTGAGACATTGCTTCAAATCATATTGAAAATATTAAGAGCTCAGCCTAGGGTTTGTAAACATGTGAGCTTATATAGATACACTAGACATAATGATTCTATCATTCTTTTCTATAGCATTTTAAATATTTCTAAATTCATCATTGTTCATCATTATGCAAAACTCTTTTAAAAGATTGAAACTTCTGTACTCAGACATTAAGGTTTTGATTTTTACAGTAGCATTTTACAATTCTAGCCTAAGCACAACAATTTCTAAACTTTTATATGGTTGGTATAATCATATAGACTGCAAACAATTCAAATCTAAAAAAGCGAGCCAATGAGAATGGAATTTTGCTATAATAGGCAGTCTGATCTTACTCCACCAGTACACCTGTTACAAACTATTACAGACTATCTTCATTCTGAGGTATAAAGCATGCATTGTTTTGAAACTAGTATGGTGTAGTCAAAAAACAAAACAAAACAATACAGGAGTCCTCTCTGGGTAAAAGAAATTGTGATATTTTGTATGTAAGTTCTTACTGAAAACACATTGTCCTTTCCATGAGTCTTAGCACCTAGTATCCTTTCAAGGCTCCTCTTAATTTCAACACAACTTCAAACTATTAATTTACAAATGAAATACAAAATCAAACTAGTAACAATAATTTGATTGTTCAGGTAGAATATTTTTTTCTTTTCTTTCATAAGAATGTTCTTGGTTCATTCCTGAACTCAAAAATGTTTAGTAATAATCTTAGAGGTGAAAACTAAGTGATGTGTTCAGTAATTTCTAAGATTTAGACCATATGCAATTCATGAATATTGAATGTACCTTTCTTCTTTAAACAAATAAAAATTTACTTTGGATCTTCATAAAGAAACAAGTCAAGAAAAGAAATGATTTGTACAAAAGAAAGTAAGGTCAACTCATGCAGTGCCACATAATATTAACTTGAAACCTTCAAGAATAATTTGATGGGGACTATTTTCTGGTTATCAGTAACAGTGTCACTAATATCAGTATTAGTGTCAACACTGTTTCAGTCTTACAGTGACAACAATTCATCCATTTCTGTACCTTTTGGGTTTTCCTAGGGCTAGGCTGGTTCTCTGCGGTGTCTTGTCTATGGGCATTCTACAAAATCCTAGCATCTAGAAGAGGATAGAATCTGTGATAATCCATAAGTGGTCAAAACTGGTCAATAGTGGTCGACTTGTAGAGGTCAATTGGAAATTTAAATGGTCAGATGAGTTTTAAAACGGCAGTTAGGCTAATTTATGGATGATTTGTTGTGCGGATTTTTTCCCTCAGATAAGTTGATTTCATCAATGTGAAAGAGAGGGGTGGAAAAACTGTTTTGTCCGTGCCAAGGATACTCATCAGCTGGCTTTTGCCACTTTTCCAAACTGTGTAGAAGTTCCTAATAAGGTCTTTAAGTTTCATGTTTGACACCTAACTAATTGCTTGATGATAAGATTTTATCATGACTACTTACAAGTCATTATTTCATGCTTTAGGAATAAAGCCTGGTGTCAAGGATAATACCTCAAAATAGGGACACATAATTTGTCCCTTTGGTAATTTGATTTAACTCTTTATTAAATAACAAAAAATTGTAGGCTGTTCCAAATTGAAAGCATTTGCAGACGACAGAATAAATGTGACTGAAAAATTAAAATTTGGTTTGGGATGGATACAAAAAAACATTGTGGGAAAAGCAGAAAACACATTTTCTCCTTTTCCCACAATGTTTTCAAAAGGCTTCTTACTCAGGGTCATTAAAAGTCGGGATTGTGTGGTAAAGAGTTAAGCCACACCCAACTGAGGTAGAAAGGGCCAACTTTCAAACCTGTAACTGTTTTGATGGCACTTTATAGATGTAGGAAGACACTTAAATGTACTTCAAAGACATTGATGTATCCCAAACTATTGTTTATTTAATCAGTTAATGCCTTCTTCATGTGTACCACAAAATTCTTATACATTTTATATTAATAACAAACCTGCATATTTTACATGTTTGCCTATGATTGACTGCTTTTCTGCAATTTAACATGAGGGGTGGAGGGAGAGAGAGAGTGTGTGTAGAAACATTATCTAACCTGTAAGAAATGATAATCGACAAAAATTGTTTGCTTAAAAAAATGACCTCTATGCAGGTTCAATAAAGAGAGTCATTCTGACAACCTCTTCAGTTGACCAGCAATACTGTCTTTTGAATTATGATCAAATAAAAAAGTGCCTTATTAATAAAAACTACGATACTGATGATAATATAATGATAAACCTTCATGTACAAGATATATAAGAGGACAGCTTTTAATATTAATATAGAAACCAGACAGGTATACATGTAAGCCACTGATTTAATCAACTAAATCAACCTCCCCAATCAACCACAGCAATCAACAACTTGTGACCAGTATTGACTGTTTATAACCGGTTAAAGCTGCCAGGCTGGTCAATACTCATATTGACCTGCTCCTTGCCAATCTTGCACACTATATATTAACTAAATCATTGCAAATATGTGCAAAAAATACCTGTTGTAGCATTATGAGCTACTTGAAATTAATATTTATACACTGGTATAACTGTTATTTATTACATCTAATGCATTTTGAGTGAATCCATTTTCATGGTCTAAAGAAAAGACTTAACCCTTTCCCAAACGACTTGGAACTTTCCAAACCAAAAGAGTTCGCAGACGACAACATAAGATTTGGAAAAAAATGGCATAAAGTTCTCAAAAAGGGTTGAAAACACTGTGGGAAAAGGAGAAATTGCTCGTTACAAGCAATTTCTCCTTTTCCCAGTGTTTTCAAAAGAGTTTTACTGCAGATACGTAAAAACCAGGGCTTGTTTGGGAAAGGGTTAAAATCATCACACATCATCAGGCTGAAAATAGTCCTTTTTTTTAAATATGTGAATCCAAGCCCTTGGTACAACTGAAGGTACTTTTGCAGCCAGAATGGATGAAGATCACACTCAGTGTGACATATTGCCATGCAGAGTAAGAAATGAATTTAACATAACTAAATTAAAACTTTCAAGTTGAATGTACAAATCCAATTATTGCTATTTTGAAGTTAATTCTTTTGGGAAAAATACTTTCTTACAAGGCAGTATAAATCAGAGATCAGACTGCACTTTTGTGCAATTTGATCATAATCAACACTGTCTGCAAAAGGTCCTTGAGTAGCACTTATCAGCCTAAGGGTTAATGGCATTGGGTCGCTCTATAAAAGTTTAAAAACTATATAGGCATACTTTCACGCGAAGGTTTGAATTACATAAAACACAGTCACTGTCTTAAATATGGGCTGAGCTGCAGTTCATAAGAAGAATTTAAATAAGTAAAAATAGTTACATAACTTGCTCTGTAAGTGCACTTCTAATTCAAAGGATCAGAAATATATCAAAGATGTCAAATCTATATGTCTAAAAGAAAGACGTATAGATGCATTTCTGTGCATCTTTTGTCATAAATTATCTACTCACTCGGCATTTTTTTTTTTTTTTTTTTTTTTTTTTTTGCCGAAATGTCACAAAATAAAATTCAAGGTATCAGAGGGACTAAAAATGGAGTTTTACAACTTGAAGACAAATTTGAAGCCTATCTGAGTCCTTTAGGATTCACGTTAGTGGATGTCTAGTTCACTGAGAAGGACACGATTTTCCATCAGAAACCTTCAGTTAAATTCGTGTCACGGGTTCGTACATGATCGGGGCCGTTTGTAAATAAGATATTTCTTACCGCCGATGACAAGAGAGAAATATTGGTTCCAAGCTTTTATGCTACAGGATGCATATATATCAAACATTTTTTTATACACTGAACGATCTCCATACCATCAAAAGTTCTGCAAAAATGTTTCAAACAATTCGGAAATTCATCGAGAGCGTCATAAGAGTGGCGGCAACTAGGTTAGGTCGACTTTATGGGTTCTGTATATTCGTTATCGACAGGGCTTTTAATTATTTATGGCCAAATTCTAGCTGGCTCTTTGAACAGTGAACAATTTTTTAAACAAGACATGGTTGAAAATGTGATTTTATCGGTGAAAAATTGCTTAATCTCCTTGTTTATATGGCAACGGACGATACAAGTTGTGAATGCAATTTCTTGAATGAAAACGAGGGCAGTGTAAATAATGTTCATATACTACATTTTGAAAAATACAAGAACAAACTTTGTTTTAGTATTTAAAGTAATTTAGATTGACAATTGTTTAGTTTTGGTGAAATTTCGATAAAGAAATGAACCTTAATTTGTATGGTTTGTTCAGGGTCAGAATTGATCTGATTTGTAGATCTGCGTTATTAGCCTATAAATCAGCCATGTAAAACTGAAAGTAAGCGCGCATGCGTCGTTACGGATGATGTATTCGGTTCCGGTCAAAACAATCACAGTAAGCGGATTTGCTATAGCACTGTGATATGACTGAAGTAATATTGAAAGTTGCGTAAAACACCATTCAATCCTTATATCAATCAACAGTGTTTCCTAGATTGTTTGATAAAAGTTTAAATTGTATCTAGGGGTACCATTAAAGATATTTGTAAATTTCAGTGCATGCAATTTTGACAATTTGGATACTTCCCTAGTTTATTACAAACATTTTGTGTGTATAATCATTAGTAATGACATGTTACAGAAAAATAAACTTAATAATATTGTTTTTGACACTGACTCACATCAAATTTATAATGTCAATCCTCTTCAACTGCAATTTTCATGCCTGTTAGGCTGTTAGCTTCAAAAAGAGATTGTGCTTCTAAATGATTTTTTGCGTGTGATCTTATTATTTTTTGATGCTGTTGAAAAATCATCTTTTGCTCTGCTATAAAAAAAAGTATATGCCGTATTTAAGTAAGTTACTTGCATTTGTCCAGTCAGCTAGATCTCCAGTTTTATGGACAATTAACTACGGATCAAAATACCTTTTACAGATAGTGTGGATCAAGTTCAGACTGCATAGAATATACAGACTGATCTTATATCTATACTGTTGCTCTGTGTAAACAATATTATTAGATGCTTTTGAAGTTATATTGATATTTTCCTTTTTCCCAAGACTGAAAAAAAAAATCCATTTTACTCTTCACCAAACAAAAAAAAAAAAAAACTAGCCGGACCTTGCTGAGAGCATAAAAAACTGCAGATAACAAAATATATGTTGATAAAATGATAATTTCTCTTTTTGATTAAGTAGAAAACATTCAGACAAAAAGAAAAAATACTGCTTGTCAGCATTTTGTTCTTTTCCAACCGTGATTTCAATAGCTTTTGTCCAAGGGTCGTTAAAACTGTGGATTGAGCGATGAAGGCGTAAATTTGTTCTCACATGTGTTAGAGGCGAAAATTCGGCGGGAGGAAAGTTTGCCTCAAACTGATGTCGAACTCACAACCATCAGGTCACGAGTCAGAAACGCTAATCACTGAGCTACCCGGGCAGCGAACCTCACTGGCACTTTGACATCCCGCCTATGTATTTAGTGCATTGCGGTCAGTTTCACAAGATACTATTAATTCTTGTGGAATAGTCCCCACTATCATAAAGTGCCTCGGTGCGATTCCTGCATGTTTTCCCTGATGATAAGGAAACAACATAATGCAGTGAAGAATTTATATAGGAACATGAGCTAGAAATTACTTGCCCTCATGAAAAAATAATTTCAGATGACTTTCATGGAAAAAAGAAAACACTTGGATAAAAGGAGGGGTGTCCATAAGGCCCTTTTCATAGCCACTACCGATTTTTTTTTAAACTTTGTACACTGAAACCTATACATATTGGCTGTAATATTGTACAATATTGAATCAAATGGTACAGGTTTGTAGGATGTGTGCCTATTCAAAGTGGGTGGGGTAATTCCGACCCAAAGAAGGATCTGATAGAAAATCGATTATATTTTTATTGTTACTCAGAGCTGAAAGTTAACAATTTCATGCTGTCTTAAGCAATATCAGATAAAACAGCTTATGCTAAGATTTTTGTAAAATTCTTTTAATAAATGTGTTTTTTGATAATTAACCAACATGCCTTAATTTTAGCTTTTTTCAATTCTCCAACTTTACGAAAAACCACAAAATTGTTTTATATATGGAGGGATTCTAATGATATTTTGCATATGTACAGTATATTAAATGGTTATTGTAAAATTATGACGAAAACTTCTCACAGCTCACAGTTTTTGAGTTATCTACCCTTGAATTTTGTTGATTTGTTTACAAATGTTTAAGGTTTTCATTTTTCAGGCGGCCACCATTAAAGTAAAGTTATTTAATGCAGAGGAACTTATTCTATTACCTATATGTAGACTTCTGATTACAGATTTATCCCCATTTAATTTGGACAAAAAGGTTCTGTGCTTCAGTGACTTTTTGGTTGATTTCAACTTTTCAGTTCGAACTTATCCCTTACAATGCTATTTAACTAATTCAACCTTGTATTGATAACAAGAACCTTTCCTTCTAATAGCAGATCTTGAATAGTTGTTTCTGTGGTGTTTAACAAAGTGTTCAACATTATTTCAGTTATGTCACGGCAACCAGTGTATCTGTTAGTGCTTTCCTAGATTATTCCCCACCAATCGTCTGAAAAAATGACCAATCCAGAGATTCAAACAGCAATCCCCTAGTGTCCATTGAACTATTAGGCTAGGCATAATCTAAATATCAATCTATTTCTCTGTTAGGAAGTACTTTTGTTATGCATGAGGCTGTGGATAGTGACATACCTGTAGTTTACAGGATTTATGTTCAACCTCTAAGCCAAGGAGAGTTGCTTTGCCAAACAACTAATCATTTTAAAAGATATCATTCCTCTACTTTTGAATAACTTGAAGTGTAGGTGTTGATAATGGCATCTCATAGGCTTTAAAACTCATATGAGATATGTTTACTTTTGATGTTAGTATCTTCTAACTGGTGATGATTGCAACCTAAGCACAAAAGCTATATGTGCACAACAAACAACTATAGTTACTTGCTCTGGTTATACATCTACAGTACCACAGGGTGATTGGATTTATGCCTTGATTACGTACAACCCATACATTGTGTGCTTTACTTTGAGTTGTGTGTGTGTTTGTTTGGGGGGGTGCTGCTCTAAAAATGACAACTTCTTTTTCTGTGAACCATGATTCAATGGACTATATTTTAATCAAAGTGTTTTTATATTTAAGACCGGCCTTTTCTAGGGTGATATGCCCCCATTCCTAATTTTTGTGTCACTTGTTTTGAATGTGCCCATGTTGTAAATGTTAAACCCTGTACAGGAGAAGTGTGGAACAAGCATGCTTTGTCCGACACTTTTCAAGTTTGTCATTAGTAGATATTTGTACATATCAGTTATAGGGAATGGCAACATATTACATGTACATGTGTATATTAAAAAGAATGGGCTTCCATATAGAATGAGCTCGCTTTGATAGTCATTGGCACATAAATCACACTTCTGAAACATGCTGTGCAGTTTGCATCCGAGTTACACACATACATAAGGCCTCCTGATTTAGTTAAGATAGGCAATACAGTTTGAAGTATTAAGTGAAGCACAAAACATAGGAAATCCTTAAAAATATGACAGGCTATCGTGAAATTGTCTTATCTTACAATATTATTTTGGCAAAAGTCACAAGCTTTGAGATGACAAATGGGGGTATTGCGGAAGTATAACCTTAAAACGGTTGCAAGATAAGACGCTCACAGTACATGTGATAAGAATTAATGAACAATGGAAGACCTCTTGATATTTTCATTGAATTCAAAGAGCAAGGTAAAGGCATCTGAAAGTCCAAAAGTGACTCAAAGTAAAAGTGTGGTTGTAAAAACGCATTTATATTTAATTAATGCCATTTAAAAAGAATAGAAACTATTGTGAAGATAACAGCCTACTCTTGTGCGGTCAGTCTGGCAGAAAAAGTAAGTTTTAGGGTAGATCAAAAGATGACAAGTCACTTTATTTTTCGTTTACTTTTTACCAGTTTTTAAAATTCATTTTGCTGCCGGCGATGAACAGTTGGAAAACTGTATGATAAGAGATTATCATCTTCAGAATGATTTCATACTGTAAGGTATGGTCTATATTCAAAATTAATGTACTTTAACACCCACATTGTATGCTTTTAGACACTATTGGGGCTTTCAGGCCTAGCAGCCGAATCAAACATATTAAAAAAAAAACAAAACATTTTTTTCAAATATAATGCCAAAAGAAAATTGACAAAAATTAAAATCAGAAATTAATTCCATGAAAATGTCTGAAATAAGTTTATACATATTTAATTCATTGCTGTCGAAATAAAACAAAAAAAAGGTAAAAAACAGAGTCATGTCTGCCTTTAATTTCAAAAATATTTCAGGAGGAAAACAATCGGGAAAAGAAATGAATGCAATGATTTAGACATTAGAGACTTAGTTATATAAAAGTACCATCTGATTGATATTTGAAGTTCACCTGTTTGAAATTAAAAAAAAAATGTGATGTGAGCTGCGAGTTAAAAACAGTAAAAAAATTATGAAGGGCAAATTTACATTGAAGTGGTAAAGTACCGTGATGACTCAAACTACTTTGAAGACTTTGTTTAGAGAGGAAAAAATGTAGAAATTAAAAAAAAAACTCTATAACTCTGATAAAATAATGTTAAAAAAAAGAGTAAAGTAAAGGGCAGATAACTCAAAAACTGTTTGCTATAGAAAACTTTCGTCATAATTTTACAATAACCATTCAATATACTGTACATTATGCAAAATATCATTGGAATCCCTCCATATATGAAACGATGTTGTGGTTTTTCGTAAAGTTTGAGAACTGAAAAAAGCTATAATTTAGGCCTGTCAGTCAGTTGTGTAAAAACACATATATTAAAAGAATTTTACAAAAGTTTTAGCATAAGCTGTTATATCTGATATTGTCAAAGAAAGCATGAAATCGTTAACTTTGAGCTCTGAATAACAATGAAAATATTATCAATTTCCCAACAGACCCCTCTTTTGGTCACAATTACCCCCACCCACTTTGAACCTGCATACAGCCTACAAACCTTTACTAATTGATTCAGTATTGCATAATATTACAGCCAATATGTATAGGTTTCAGTATACAAAATTTTAAAAAAATCGGTAGTGGCCATGAAAAGGGCCTTATGGACACCCCTCCTTTCCCCGTTCAATGTGCATAAATAAATAGACATACCGTCGGCCTTCTTGAGCAAACCTGGCGTAACCTAATTCCGTTAATTCAGTGGTATTTATAGCATAAAGTCGTAGATCTTAGCATTTTTTCTTGTGAAGGAAAATTATTTGGATGTATATGTCGTAGGCCAGATTGGAATCCATGCAGATCCGGAATCGGCGTAGGCAGATCTGGAATCTGCCTAGGCCAAACTAGAATTCTATTTTGGTCTAGACCAAAATAGAATTCTTGTTTGGTCTAGACCAAAATAGAATTCTTGTTTGGTCAAGGCAGATTCCAGATCAGCCTAGGCCAAATTAGAATTCCAGTTTGGCTAGGCAGATACAGGATCTGCCTAGACCAAATTGGAATCTTTTCTTTTTTTTAGAATCTTTTCAGTAAATACCCATTTTAACACAAAAAAGCATTTCTTTATCACCTGAATTTTGATTTTTACACCTTTTTTATAATTGCTTTATCAAGTAAACACATTTACACAAAAGTAAAAAGAAGTAGTAAGTTATGAATTTATCGTCATTCTTCTGTTTATGTAGTTCCCAATTTAAATCATATATTTGTAGGAAGTGCAGGCAAAGTATTGACACTAGTCGGATTGCACTGACTGCATTGGCTGACCAAGACTAAAATTTCACTTCAGGTAGATTTTCAGTAGATCATGATATGTTTACCCATCTAATAAACATTCACATGTTTGAAAACTATTGACCCAGATATACGTACACTGTCTGTGATCTCTCTTCATACACGTAAAGGGTTGCCAGATGGTCTCTGTATGTGTGATTGGTCAAAAAGATCTCATACATTCATACTTTTACCGCTAACTAATTTGGCAATTAACCCTTTACCAGAGGACAAAATTTTAGCCTTGTCCAAATTGAAAGCATTTGCAGACAACGATTTCAATGTGGTTAAGATTGAGCATCTTTTCTTTGATCAGGTAGTAAATATGGTGGGAAAAGGAAAAAAAAATTGTTATTGCCAGAATTTTCTTTTTTCCACAAATTGTTTTCAAAAGGCTCCTTTCCCAGGTACGTTAAGAGTCAGCATTGAGTGGTAAAGGGTTATCAATATTTTCAAAATTCCAACTTTCACTAATCTTCACATATCATACTTGTGCCACGTAGACAGGTTCACCCATCACATATTATAAATAACCATTTATTAGGGTAAAAATAAAAAAAAAATACAGTATGAACGATTCCACTTTTCCAATCATAATTTCTACCGGATTTATTAATCATTTTTCTCATTTTTATAATATCAATCCTACAAAAAAAATAAAACAGGTTTACAACTATAAGTCTGGTAGAATTATTAGGAAATTACAAAAAAAAAATCTCCTTTTCCAACAATGCTTACTACCGGTACTTTCTTATTGGATTATTTCATGATTTCTTTCTATTCAATCAAACAGATCCACATATGTTTACAACTAAGAAGTACAGGTATTTCCAGTTAAAGCACTATCTTTTTTCCCCCATTTGCTCTATTTCCTACATTTTTTTTCCTGCTAAAATGCAAAACATTCAAAATTTATTCTTACTCTGAATTTCTGATTAACAACCTCTTTTATTTTGGGTTTCAAACATGTGACTGTTTATTAGATAGGTAAACATATCATTAGTCGCCGCGCAGAAGCGCGCGACTATATTTTAAATAGTTTTTCGAGTTAGGACATGGACAGTGGGAATTTCTTCTTTTATAGGGGTGTTTTTCTACTTCGCCTTAAACTGACTTTTTAATTCATTCTTAAACTACGAAGTATACACAATACGATACTATTTTTCTTCTGTTAATACAACATCAAAAAATCCGTCCAATTATTACTTTTATTTTCGTTATTCGTGAGAAATGGACTCATCCAAATAAGTGCCGATTGGTCAAGGCTGTACAGGTTTCCAGTCATTTCGTACCTAGTTAATTTCGTACCTAGGTCATTTCGTACCCACTTTGGTCATTTCGTACACAGGTTAAATTATCATTTTGATTATTTATTCAGTACCTAGTTTTTCCTACTATTTGTGTGTTTTTCGTTGAATGACCACTGCTAAAATTGTACATGGCTGAAATTGTATTAAATTCCGCCGAAGAACGAGTATGATGGTTATGATTGTATCTGACCATTATTGGTTACTTCTTTCTAAGTTTAGTTTTTAGAACAAAGATTGTTTAGAACTCCTTTGTTTATTTGTCACCGAGCTCTGCATAAATTCAATTTGTGGAAAAAAAATCTGTTTTGTTCATAAAGCGCGATGCAAAACCACGATTCTTTATTAACACTGTTCACCAAACAGTATAGTTTTAGATTTGTTTAAATTGAAAGCAAACTTACTTCCTCTTGAATCATACTTTCCTAGGACAGCAACATTTTAGTAACTTAGCCTTGTTTTCAATACTTTCCCAAACAAACACGGTTTATCACATGTGTGCTGTCAAATTCTTTTGGAAAACATATTGGATAAGAAGAAATTGCTCGTTATAAGCAATTTCTCCTGTATCAAATACTTTTTCTCCACTACTTGCGAATTTTCAAACATTTTTTTCAGCTTTTTAAATTGTCGTCTGCCAACTCTGAATTTGGAAGAGTCTGATATTTGTCGTTTGGAAAAGAGGTAAGAGAGCGCTGTGCGAGGGTATTAGATACTGTGACAGAAGGCAAGTTTTGATATAGATTCAGTCATATTAATTTCATAATGTGTTAACAAATCTGCTGATGAAAACTGACATTTAATTACTTGCCCTGGCTTTCTTGAAGCATTAAACAAACTTTTTGCGGCGACTTTGATGCTTTGCATCAACTTTTCCTTGTAATCTACTGAAAATCTACCTGAAGAGAAATTTTAGTCTTGGTCAGCCAATGCAGTCAGTGCAATCTGACCAGTGTCAATACTTTGCCTACACTTCCTACAAAATATATGATTTAAGTTGGGAACTACATAAACAGAAGAATGACGATAAATTCAGAACTTACTACTTTTCTTTTCCTTTTGTATAGATGTGTTTACTTGATAAAGCAATCGTAGAAAAGGCGTAAAAATCAAAAGTCAGGTGATAAGGAAATGTTTTTTTGTGTTAAAATGGGTATTTACTGAAAAGATTCTGAAAAAAAGAAAAGATTCCAATTTTGTCTAGGCAGATCTGGAATCTGCCTAGCCAAACTGGAATTCTAATTTTGCCTAGGCAAGTTCCAGATCTGCCTAGGCCGATTCCGGATCTGCATGGATTCCAATCTGGCCTACGACATATAAATCCAAATAATTTTCCTTGCCAAGATCTACAACTTTATGCTATAAATACTACTGAATTAACGGAATTAGGTCACGCCAGGTTTGCTCAAGAAGGCCGACGGTATGTCTATTTATTTATGCACATTGAACGGGGAAATTGTTATTTAAGTGTTTTTTTTTTTTTTTCATGAAAGTCATGAGAAATTATTTTTTATGAGGGCAAGTAATTTCTAGCTCATGTTCCTATATAAATTCTTCATTGCATTATGTTGTTTCCTTATCATCAGGGAAAACGAGCACTCGAGGCTATACATGCAGGATTCGCACCGATGCACTTTATGATAGTGGGGACTATCCCACAAGAATCAATAGTATCTTGATAAACTGACCACAATGCACTAAATACATCTATAGGCGGGATATCGAAGTGCCAGTGACGTTCGCTGCCCGGGTAGCTCAGTGGTTAGCGTTTCTGACTCGTGCCTGATGGTTGTGAGTTCGACATCAGCTTGAGGCAAACTTTCTTCCTGCCGAATTTTTGCCTCTAACACATGTGAGAACAAGTTTAAGCCTTCATCGCTCAACCGCCAGTTTTAACGACCCTTGGAAAAAAAGCTATTGAAATCACGGTTGGAAAAGTAGAAACTGCTGACAAGCAGTATTTTCTCTTTTTGTCTGAATGTTTTCTAGAAATTATCATTTTATCAACATATATATTGTTATCTGCAGTTTTTTATGCTCTTAGCAAGGTCCGGCTAGGATTTTTTCGTTTGTTGAAGAGTTAAATGATTTTTTTTTCAATCTTGGGAAAAAGCAAAATATCAATATAATTTCAAAAGCATCAAATAATAGTGTTTACACAGAACAACAGTATAGATATAAGATCAGTCTGTATATTCTATGCTGTCTGAACTTGATCCACACTATCTATAAAAGGTAGTTTGATCCGTAGTTAATTGTCTATAAAACTGGAGATCTAGCTGACTGGACAAATGCAAGTAACTTACTCAAATACGGCATATACTTATAGCAGAGCAAAAGATGATTTTTCAACAGCATCAAAAAATAATAAGATCACACGCAAAAAAACATTTAGAAGCACAATCTCTTTTTGAAGCTAAAACAGCCTAACAGGCATAAAATTGCAGTTGAAGAGGATTGACAATATAAATTTGATGTGAGTCAGTGTCAAAAAACAATATTATTAAGTTTATTTTTCTGTAACAAGTCATTACTAATGATTATACACACAAAATGTTTGTCATAAACTGAGCAAGTATCAAAATTGTCGAAACTGCATGCACTGAAATTTACAAATATTTCTAATGGTACCCCTAGATAAAATTTAAACTTTTATCAAACAATCTAGGAAACACTGTTGATTGATATAAGGATTGAATGGTGTTTTACGTCACTTTCACAATATTACTTCAGTCATGTGACAGTGACAGCTCACATATTTGTGCATTTCTTGTGTTTTACCAGTTCTGGGCTAGAGGTTTGGAGTGTCTTGCCCAAGGACACTCTCACGAAAAGAAAACATTGTTGGAAAAGGAAAAAAAATCATAATTAGCATTTCCTTCTTTTCCAACGATATTAACCCATGAAAAAGAGTAATCATCACTATATCACTAGTTAATTTGTTGTCCGCAAATGTTTTCACTGTGTTCCCATCTAAAGTTTTGTGCTTTGGTAAAGTGTTAAATGAAATGGATTTTTCCAGTCTGGAATAAAAAAGACAATAGCAATATCAATTCCAAGATTTCTGCCAAACGACAAAAGAACGCTATAGACCAAAGATCAGACAGTATATTATTTGCAATCTGATCTTGATCTACACTGTCAATGGGAATCTGCCTTGAGCTTATTGTCCTTTAAAAAAGGAATATGTAGTTGAATGGACATTTGCACCTAAACTACTTTTTCACTTGCAGATTATTTGATAGAATATGGTGGTATGTTTTCCTATATTTAAGTGTTTATATAGCTTGGATTTAAAAAAGGGCATTTATGGCACAAATGATATAATTATTTAAGTATATTTTACCACTTATGACACGCAATTGACTAATACACAAAAGTTCAATTGATTGAATGTAAATTCTGCAATGGCTGTCCATTTGAACTCCTCATGACACCAAAGGACCAGTCTGAAGAAAAATTAGTCTTGTACTAACCAGATATCATCATACTGTACTGAATGCCTTTGTTTTTACCTATTTAAAAAAAAATAAACCTTTAAAGGGTGAAAATTCATTGTTACCAAACAACTCTGTTATAGCAATCCTAGGAGGGACTTTCTAAACACTGTGAGAAAAGACGAAACTGCTGATAACCAGCATTTTCTTCATAACCCACAATATTCAATTCCTTCTAAGATTGTTTTTTATCATTTGAGCGCCACTTTCATGTGCTGTCTGAAAGTCCTTTCAATCTGAGCCAGACCTAAAATTTTTATTTGGTATAGAGTTTAGTGATGGATGTTATCTCTAAATGGCAATTGCAGAGATCTATCAAGCTCACTTTAAAGAGTAACCTAGATGCTTTCTACCATGTATGAAATTTTGCCTTTGTACACCAAAATCAGTCTGTATGCTCATGCAATCCTTCTCCAATCTGTCAAGTTTTAGTTTCAAACTTTTACTCCTTTGAGAAATTTATCACAGAAAAAGTCTACTGAAAGTTACAAATTGGAAATGATACAGAAAACTGTATAGATATGGCAGTCAAGGCTATGGATACTGCATTGGAATATCTTATGACTTTCACAGATTTCTGTTTTTAACTTGATTATGCAGTAACTTGAGATGTTTACTAAGTCTGATACCTACTGGAAATGAACAAACAACAACCATGTTTTTCTCACAATGTTCACCTTTTCATTTCAACAAGGAATATATCTTGGACAAGACATTACAAAAACCTGTTAAAACTCTCCACAATGAAGTACATTTCAATACTTTTTCTGCTAACAGTAGATCTGTTTACCACAATAAATTTAAAAAAAATCACATTATATTTTTATGACCATTGATGCAGCACTACTTCATAGATTATGAGGTCATGTTTGTAAATGAGTAATATAAGTAAGGTAGCAGTATAGTTAGAAAATTGCTTAGGTCTGTAAAATAGCTGTTTCTACATCACTTGCAATCATGTACAAAATTTGGTGCAAAAATATGTATGTGAAAGATAGAGCCTAATCATAAACCATGTTACTTGAAAAAGTTATCTGGACATGTTAAATGTGCGAGAAAAGGGTATCTTTCAATGTATATACATGTATTTGAAGATGATCTATGAGCAACTCCATTACTCCATAGATGAAAGATACTTTTCCTGTATACCTAATTTCTTTTACCGCTCTCTATGCCAGTGGGGACTGAAATAGCTTTTGGAAACTACAGATCATGATTAGAGAATGAATTACAGATCGATATCTACCATACAGGTTTAAAAATTCCAATCACCATCTGATAATCAGAAATCAACCAGTTATCTGATCCTCTGTCAATTTAATTGAGAATGATTATTGCGTCCTTTATGCCTGATTGTTTGCCATCGAGCTCCCAGCCCCAGTTAACCGTATGGACCAACGTACAGTGTCGCAAATCGGAAGCTGCTGCTACTGTACGCCTCAAATCAGTAAGCTGCAGTAAACAAGTTTAACAAAACAGACTGGCACGCGTAATCTAGCGGACAGAAAATGATTTGGTGTTTTGCATTTGAAAGGTAAGAAGTTTTTCTACAAATACATACTGCGATTGGGTTCATAAACCGTGCGATTTTTGTATAGGAAAGTTGCATCACCAAATTTTGTCGTTGGCGGCTGCCATGATCGCTAAACTTTTGTTTTCTACTCCTTCGGGAAGATCGGAAACCATTTTCTGATACTGCATACAGATAAAGAAATCATTCAGCTTGGCCTATACATGTCTATGGTAGTATTCAGTGCCATATCCATTGAAATATTTCACTTTTTATCAAGGTACCGTCAAAACGTTCACTGTACGGCTAGCTGCTAACCCGAATTTTCGTACTGCTCGGTTAGCTGCGATTTTCTTGGTAAAGCCTCTTTCACATCAGCCGTGCGATTTTTTCGTCTTACGATTTTCCCTGCAAACACGGTCGCTATTTATTCGTACCCGTCCCACATATTGCAAATTTTCAAAGCGGTCTCCGTACGTTGTTCGTACAGTTGACTCACGAACTGTACGGTGTCTGCAGGTTGAACGTACGAAAAAACAACTTGGCCCTGGAACGCTCACCTTAGACTATAGCTTATGATTGAAATTCAATTCTTTAAGCAACTTTGGTAAAGCTTCACCCAAGGAACATCTTTGCCAAGTTTCATCAAGATTGGCCCAGTGGGTTAGGAGAAGAAGATGTTTTAAGAAATTGTTGATGGGCGACAGACGCCGGACATAGGGCAATCAAATATCAAAGCTATACACCTTCCATTTTCAAAGAAGAATTTTAAATTGTCCTTCTTTGTCCTGTGTTCGAACTTGTGGTCCCCGGGCTGGGTCAGTTTTAACCAAAGCAGCATCCTTGGAACAAACTTGATAGAGGTCCACTCAAACATGCTACATCCCAAATATCAAAGCTCTACACCTTCCCGTCTAAGAGAAAAATAAATTCAAAATTTTCCTTCTTTGTTCATATGTTCCAACCTGTGACCTCCGGGGCATGGCCAGTTTTGACGTCAGGGACATCATATTACCAAACTTGGTAGAGGTCCACTAGAAGATTCTGCATACCAAATGTCAAAGCTCTGCACCTTCAAGTTTTAGAGAAGATTTCTAAAGTTTTCCTTCTTTGTTGCTATGTTCGAACCTGTGACACCCCCCCTCCCCCGGGGCAGGGCCAGTTTTGACCCTAAGGGCATAATAGGAACAAACTTGGTAGAGATTCACTGCTACATGCCAAATATCATAGCTCTATGCCTTCTAGTTTTAGAGAAGAAGAATTTTATAATTTTCTTTCTTTGTTCCTATGTTCGAACTTGTGACCCCCGGGGCGGGGCCAGTTTTGATCCAAAGAGCATGATTTAAAGAAACTTGGTAGAGGTCCGCTAGGAGATGCCACTTACCAAATATCAAAGCTCTACGCCATCTAGTTTCAGAGAAGAAGAGTTTAAAAGTTTTCCTACTTTGTTCCTATGCTCAAACTAGTGACCCCCGGGGTGGGGCCAGTTTTGACCCCAGGGACATCATTTGAATAAAATTGGTGGAGGTCCACTAGGAGATCCAACAGACCAAATATCAAAGCTCTACGCTTTCTAGTTTCAGAGGAGAAGATTTTTAAAGTTTTCCTTCTTTGTTCCTTTGCTCAAACTTGTGACCCCTGGGATGGAGCCAGTTTTGACCCCAGGGACATAATTTGAACAAACTTGGCAGAGGTCCACTAGGAGATGTCACATACTAAATGTCAAAGCTCTACGCCTTCAAGTTTCAGAGGAGAAGATTTTTAAATTGTTCCCTCTTCGTTCCTTTGCTCAAACTTGTGACCCCTGGGATGGAGCCAGTTTTGACCCCAGGGATATAATTTGAACAGACTTGGTAGAGGTCAACTAGGAGATGCTACATACGAAATGTCAAAGCTCTACGCCTTCAAGTTTCAGAGGAGAAGATTTTTAAAATTTTCCTCCTTTGTTCCTATGCTCAAACTCGTTATCCCCCAGGGCGGGGCCAGTTTTGACCCTATGGGCATGATTTGAACAAACTTGATAGAGGTCCATTAGGAGATACTACATACCAAATATCAAAGCTCTACGCCTTATAGTTTCAGAGAAGAAGATTTTCAAAGATTTCGGGGTTTTTTTTGGGGGGGGGTTCTTTTTGTTGCCATGGCAACCAGAGTTATGGGTGGAATTAAATTCTTTGAACAATTTTGGTAGAGCTTCACCCAAGGAACGTTCCTGCCAAGTTTCATGAATATTAACCCAGTATTTAGGAGGAGAAGATTTTTAAAGAAATTGTTGACGGACGACGGACGACAGACTACGGACGGCGGACATAGGACGATCACAATAGCTTACCTGTAGCACTTTGTGCTAAGGTGAGCTATAAACAAATCGACGAGTTCGCACGGCTGTCATGCGGTTAGCTTAAGGCTGCCGCACAAATTCTCAAGGCACCCGCAAGACTGCCGTAAGAAATTTCAAAGTTTCTTACGACCACCGCACGGCAAGCACGATTTTGCAAGACAGCTGTACGGTGTTCGTGCGATCGCCATAAGGAGGAGGAATTATCTCCTCTTGTCCGATTGGATATATTCACAATGCTACGCCGGCACATAGGTTGCATATTGAAACAATGGACAGGATACTCGCAGATAAAGACCGGGACGACAATATTTTATGCTAAGGGCATTTTGTCATTCTTGTACAAGCACGTGCTTTCTTCATCTAAATCCTGGGTTGGTGGTACCTTGAATGTTTCGGGTTCAATGGGGGTTCAGCAATCAAAACCTACCCCTTTCCATTCTGAGATCTTCGTTTCTGCATGACCTTCTCGTCCTGAAATCTCGATAGCGACTGATGACGAACAAGACATACAAACTTTTTAAAAGAGGACGGATGACGCTAACTTTTCGCAAGGCATTTGCGAGGCAGCTGCGCGAATCTCTACGTTGTACCTACGTTCCGCAGTAGTCTTCAGACAGATTTTCAACAAACGCAAGGCATTCGCAAGGCAGCAGCAAGATGTTCGTGTGATCGTCTTTCGGCCTTCGCAGGACAAACGCAAGTTATAAAACCGTATGATTGATGGGGTATGGTCTCAAGGTAGCCATATGGCTCCCGTGTGGCAACCGTACAGTTGCCGTGCAAACTCAAAAATCACAAAGAAATCACTAGGAAAATGAGCATGTGGAAAAACCAGCTTAATTGCGACATCTACGGCGTTGCAAATTCGTAAGACAAACTTCTTGCAGAAACCGCGCGAAGTCCTGCGATTTATGTTCCCGTACGGCTGTCGTAAGGCTGATGTGAAACAGGCTTTTAAAGCTTATAATGAGAATTGTGTACATCTTGGTTAAGAGTGTTGCAATAAATGACATATAGATCTAGTTGGCAGTGGTGAATGTATAAAGTTCGTATTCGACTTTTCCAGGTTCCATTTCCAACCTTTAAAGACTCGGTGAATCAAGCGGTCGTGAATAAGTCTACCATCGTCTATAAACGATCCATAGTCAGTATTGAGCACGTTTAGAGGTTAGATGTATTAAAAGAATCGGCTGCCTTTAAGCTAGTACTTCTGTTTTCACTGAGATTTATAAATTCAAAGGAAAACGCTACCAACTGAACGTCTGCAAATGCTTTGGTAAAGACTTAAGACTTGAGGATGGATGTGCGAGATAATATCATGAATTCAGGTGAAGAACGAAAACCTGAAAGCTTTACGTTTAACCCGAAATGAATTCCCTATTTCGTTGAAAAGCTACAAAAAAAAAATTACTGTATAATTCATTGATGTTTATCAGTCAATTAAAATCAATGATTAGGGGTTGCAAAAAATGGCAAACTTTGTACCTATCTGTTGTACAGGAACTACACCTAAATCAAGAAATAATATCAGCGATGTTTTCCATGTTATAAAAGGATTTATCACTGGAGCCGGATTTGTGTAATTCATGAAATGCCTTGAAGAAACAAGAAAATCTTACCTGCTATTGTTTGAATTTATATATTTATATATGTTGCCGTCCAAACTGGAATCTAGGCAGATCCGAAATCTAGACCAAACTGGAATTTTGCCTATACCAAAATAGTTTAACAGCTTGGCTAGGCAGCTCCACAATCTGCCTAGACCAAATCGGAATATTTTCTCGTTTTATATAATGCGACTACATATAGGTCCTACTAAATACCACAAAGACACCCTAAATACCACAAAGACACACAAAGACACCACAAAGACGCACAAAGACACCACAAAGATGCACAAAGACACACAAAGACACCACAAAGACGTTAAAGCATGTAGAAAAAAAGAGTTAGTTTTTTTTTTAGTTGTTTGCATTATGCTCGGGTGGAAAAAATTATAAATCATGCAAATCACACCTAGGTGGGTTAGGGCATCTGCAGGGTCAGGCGGATCCATATTTTTCTTGTACTGCTGTTTCTTATACGTGTTTACCAAATATTTTCTCTAGTTAAACACCATGATGATTATGATGATGAGCTTGAAAACCTTCTATAAAGTTCAATTTTGCTTATTCAAAGGCAAAGTTGACAATTTATCATTAGCCGTTTTCTTTTCGTCTTATTCTGCACTGCAAAATTGTAAGGCTATTTACAAAACGACAAAATTATCACACTTTTACAGACTCAAAGTTGGAGACGACCAATCAAGTATTGCTGAAATCATGAAATTAGTATCTGAATGATAGAGAACATTGTGAATAAAGGAGAAAATGCTGGTAACCAGAATTTTCTATTTTTTCCACATTGTTTTCAAAGGCTGTCTTTGTCAAAGGATCGTTTAAACCTTGAATTGTGTGGTAAAGGGTTAAAAGTACCGAACGTTCCTTTGGTTACTGTATTTTGAGAAAATGAAGGCAGTTGTCAGTTACTCGTGAAAAATGTGCACTGAATACTGGTTTCCCGATAAGAGCGTCTTAGTCTGTATAGGAAAGGGTTGTTCATAGAATGTATTCTTTTATCAGAAATTGGATCTATCACGAATATATAAATAATACAAAACAAGAATTAAACATGTTACTCGTCTCCAATGTTTACTTTTTACAGATTCCTACTAAACGTTCCATTATATACCGACATGCCTCTCTTCCATTGAGACTCAATAAATGTATTTAATTTTGCATTATTCTCTTTCATCTTGAACCTTACAAATCAGTCATTATTTTACAATAAGTTGTCAAACTGTTAGCCATACGAAATGAGACTGTCCAATTAATTATGGTCAAAGAACAAACTATGTCATTGACTACAATTTACAAATATACAAATTTTTTACGGTGCCGACTTCATAAAGGGCATCAAAAGACAAGGCTTTTAAATTACCAGAGATTAAATGATTAACAGGAAAATAAGTTGCAGGAAATGATCCGGCGGATGCTTGGACCTACATGTGTGTCTGCGCTAGTTTGTCATTTGTTTAACCTAGCATAATGCAAACAGCTCAAAAACTATATTTTTAGTGTTATTATATCTTTTGGTATCTTCGTGCGTCTTTGTGCGTCTTTGTGGTGTCTTTGTGTGTCTTTGTGTGTCTTTGTGGTGTTTAGGGTGTCTTTGTGGTATTTAGTAGGACCGACTACATATTGACCATCTTAGTCAACTTAAACTCCAACATAAAAGAAGTTTAATTAGAAATTCTGAGTAAGATTAAATTTTGAGTGTTTAGCACTTTCGAGGAAAAAATGCAACGAGGAAAACGGAGCAATTGAGGGAAAAACAAATAAATTGCTTCAATTAAAAATACGTCTCAATTGTAAACACATAAGAATTAATATGATTAAAAATTTGGAAAAGAATCTAGATCTATTTTGGTCTATACTAAAATATTATTCTAATTTGGTCTGGGCAGATTCCCGGGATCATGCCTAGATTCCGATCCGGCATACGACATATATAATTTCGAGCTAAAAAAACGTATTTTACCATATGGACTGAACTTTTTGTTCAGTATTATGATGCATTAATGCAGCTAGGCGTACACATTTTTTATTGTGAAATGCAGCTAATCGTTGCGTACAGATGCAGCTAGCCGTACAGTGAACGTTTTGATGGTACCTTGATAAAAAGTGAAATATTTCAATGGATATGGCACTAAATACAACCATAGAAATGTATACGCAAAGCTGAATGATTTCTTTATCTGTATGCAGTATCAGAAAATGGTTTCCAATTTTCCCGAAGGAGTAGAAAGCAAATGTTTAGCGATCATGGCAGCCGCCAACGACGAAATTTGGTGATGCAGCTTTCCTATACAAAACTCGCTCGGTTTATGAACCCAATCGCAGTATGTATTTGTAGAAAAACTTCTTACCTTTCAAATGCAAAACACCCGATCATTTTCTGTTTGCTAGATTACGCGTGCCAGCCTGTTTTGTTAAACTTGTTTACTGCAGCTAACTGATTTGGGGCGTACAGTAGCAGCAGCTTCCGATTTGCGACACTGTACGTTGGTCCATAGTGGTTAATTTGAAGCATAACTGAAGCCAGGTGATAATTGATAAATAGGCAAATAGTGATAACTTTCAACATCTAACATGAATCCTATTACACTTTCATTCAAATTTTAGTCAAGAAAACACGTCAAGAGATGCAAGACACAATTTCACTTCAACATTTGCCATTGTTTAACCAAAACCTTGTACCTTAAACAAAAATATAGGCCAGCGCACATACATACAGATTTTGCTTTTTCTGTTTCAAAATTTGAGATTGTTGCCATTATCTGAATAATCATCGGACTCAGTAGATCTTTATATCGTCGAGTGGCCTCATCCCGTGGGTGTCCTTTAGCCGGTTATGTTTGTGTACATCTCGTAAAGCACATAATTTGATGACGTCACACGGTATTTCTGCTCGTAACCCTTACCAATATTCGGACTTTTTACTCCCCGTGAATTTCAGACAAATACGAGACAAACACATCGTAATTGTCTATAAAAGCTGTATTTAGGAATGATTTCCGAGTTTAGGTTCGATTTCTCCACGGGACGATTTCTCCAGCAGCTTAGAAGCTCCTACACAGAACATCTGTCATGTATATGTCGAACACAGACGATCTTTGAAAAATTTCCTCCGTGCTTAAGACTTGAAATAGACAAATTCTGTCTCTAAATAGAAGTTGTGTCGGTTTATATCTCTCTAGCGTAGACGTGTCCGCCATATTTGAGTCGACAACAAGCAACTTAAGCCGGGGTAGGGGTAGACTTAAATTAACAGACTTAACTCAAAGTTTTGAGATCGTTACTGAGTCTGTTATGGTCTTGAAACGGAACTTAAATAACGAACTAAATTTAAGTCAGAAACTGAGTCCGTTAGCCGATTTGAGCAAAATAACGGACTTAAAGTTGTTTCGTGAAACCGGGCCCTGGGATTGTTTGGTAAAGGGGTAACTCTTTATCACACAGCAAAATTTTAGGTTTGTCGAAATTCAAAGCATTTGCAAAGAAAAAAATGAATAACTCCATAATTGAAATTCATTTCAGAAAGTGTAGTAAACATAGTAAGAAAAGGAGAAAATGCTGGTTACCTGCATTTTCTCCTTTTCCTGCAATGTATTCAAAATGTTTACTTACCTCATAGCATTAAAAAATAATAACTCTTTCTGTCTTAACTCTTTCCAAAACGAAAAAAAGAAAAAAATAGATTTGTTCAAGTTGCAAACACTTCCAGATGGCGAAATAAACGTAACTCAAAAATCATTTCCTTCTGGCTAGGCAACATTGTAGGAAAACAAGAAAATGCTGGTCACCAGTATTTTCTCCTTTTTCTCACAATTTTTTCAAAAGGCTTCTATCTCGGGGGCGTAAAAACCAGGGTACTGTTTGGTAAAAGGTAAAGTTGCGTGTTAAAATGGATAATTGTCAATCACACCGTGACCTCATATTTCTTTCAACAAATACATGTATCTGTGGTATACCTTGTATAAATTCTATGATGGTCTTACTCAGGCATTTTTACATATGATTTTTTTTTCTTTTTATTTAAGGAAATACAGGTAAATAGACACGTTTTATCTTTCAATTCAATCTTACAAACCCTACTGTCAAACATATTAATTAAACATACTTCGTTTTCAGAATCTGTAAATAAATATGTTTCCCTTTAATTCTAGGAGTTGTTTGTTCGTCAGTATCTTTTTCTTGTTTCATTTCCGATGCAAAAATACTTCAAAATCAAAACACGATTTCCATTGTTATTGTGGAAAGAATATTTCAAAAGGCTTCTATCTCGGGGGCGTAAAAACCAGAGTACTATTTGGTAAAAGGTAAAATTGCGTGTTAAAATGGATGATTGTCAATTACACCGTGACCTTATTCTTCCGGTTTGAGAACCTGAAACTTCCGGTTTGAGATGAAAACAGAAATGAGTTGAGTGTGACAAGATATTGGAAAAATCATCACTATTAGATCTTTTTGACAAAAATATTTTGCTCCTCAAGAGGAATATTCACTGATAAAAGTGTTTTTGTGAAGAGGGAAAAAGTCGAGGTGAATATGATTAGATAAATGACAGGCGAAGTTTGAAAATCCATCGCTATATAATAAAATCGGGTGGGGAAGCTCTTTTTTTGAAAAACAAGAATACCCTTGGGTCACGCTAAAAGTTACCCGTCACGCATGACAAATCACCATTACTGAGTACCTGAAAAAGAACTCATTCGAACGCACCCGAGTTTCGGCGGGTATATTGGCGGATACCGTTATACATCTTTCCATCTCTTATCAGCGACACAGTGGGTAGTCGGGATCACCTTTAGCAACCCTTTGCTCACTTACCATTTACCCAGATCAACATACACTGGAAAGCTTCTAGAAACCAATATGTCTTCTACTCGTAATAAAAGAGCATACTCGTCAACCACCAGCGAATTGGATACTACCAGTAACGAAACTACACTCGACCAATCCACACTTCAGGATCATTCTAATTCTTCTTCATCAAAAACAGGGAAAAGGAAGAAAAAAGCAAAAACAGCCTCTGACGCGCAGAGGAAAATTGATCAGTACCTAGGTAAAGATGGGCAAGAAAACACATCTAGTACAGATATAGCAGTGATAGAACGGAAGTTAGATGATATGAACAAGAGATTGTCTAAAATGCTGACGAAAGACGATTCCAATATCATTACGGAGATAATTAAAACTACTATTGAAGGTATGAAAGATAAACTTCTAGGGTCTGTGATAAAAAGATTAGATACCCTTGAATGCCAGATTCATGACAAAAACATCGCAACAGATTCTTTAAAGAAAACACTTGAAGAAAAAGACGAAGTGATTCGAAGTTTAAAAGAAGAAAATATATTTCTAAAACAGAAATTGGAAATCGAATCGAAGGAGAGACAAAAAGAAGTCAATGACATAGAACAGTATAGTCGGCGAAATAATGTCAGAATAACTGGAATTTCGGATGACATTGATAAACAACAATCCTTCGAAGCAATCGAGCTCGTAGTTAAAACACTTAACGAGAAGAACAATTTAGAACTACAACCAGAGGATATAGACATCGCGCATCGACTTGGGAGATGGGAACAAGGAAAAAACAGACCTATTATCGTCAAGTTTGTAAGAAGACAAACAAAAGTAAATTTGATGAAAAAAGCCAAAGAGTTGAAAAAAGACAAAATTTTTGTGAACGAAGACCTCACCAAACTAAATCAACAAGTGTTAGCATCTCTGCGCCTCAAAGGGAACGGCGAGGTAGAAAAGTGTTGGTCTCGTGAGGGTAAACTCTTTGCAATATACATGGGTAACACACGACCTATCGAAGTAAAATTCAATGACTACGCAAAATGGATTGAAAAACCCTGGCCAAAGAGGAATGACTTAAAACAACCATCTTCAAAATAAAAAGCGATACTGTAGCTGTGTACCCAGCCAGCTTAGATCAAGACTGAACTGCACTAAACATGCAGTCTGATCGTCGGTCTTCGTTGACTGCCTTGCAGCGATAATATTACGCAATGGCAGCTTTGACTTTTTACCACACAATCCTGACCTTAAATGACCCTGAGAAAGAAAGCCTTTGAAGGCATTGTTGGAAAACGAGAAAAAGCCGGTTTTCGGCCTTTTCTCCTTTTCCAACAATATTTTCTACCCTGTCCAATTCAAAATTCAATTTTAGATCGACCGTCATGGTGTCATCTGCAAACGCTTTCAAATTGGACTATAAAAAAATTCGGTTGGTAAAGAGTTAACATCTTGGTCTCTTTTTGTGACAAAAAGCGCCAACATGGTCTATTTCGCGCTCTAAAGACTACAGTACATAGAAACATTGTGAAAGAACCATCGAACAATACAGTGTCATATCTAACAGGAAAAGAAAAACTAAACAACTTACCTCTAGATACTTACCCCAGTCATGTGTTACAGTGTCATATTATTTTTGGTGTGAATTCTCTTAACCCTTCATCATACAATAAAAGCTTCGAACAACCCAGAGAAATAAGCCTTATAATGGAATTGTGGGAATAGGGAAAAGAGCTGGTTGCAGGCATTTTTTCCTCTTCCCACTTTGTCTTGTTTTTTCCTTACCACAACAAAAAATCCATAATTCGAAATACTATGAAAATGTCGCGAAAATGCTTTCAATTTGGACAGGAAAGAATTTACTATATGGTGAAGATTTAAGGCTGAAGATTGCAAACAAAGGAACTAGATTGCTTACCCAAAGCACTGTGGGGAAGGGGTAAGGAGGCTGGTTGCCAGCTTTTTTTCCTTCTCTTACGAAGTTTTTCCTCCTACAACAAATTCCATATAATTCGAGCTATTATGATATGTAGAAATGTAGAGCTACGTCTGCAAATGCTTTCAGTTTAGATTGGAAAAAATTGCTATGTGATGAAGTTGAAGGCATAAGAATGCAAAAAAAGGAACTTGATTGTTTTACAGGGCATTGTGAGAGAGGAGAAATAAAGCTGGTTGCCAGCGTTTCTTATCCATTTCTCACAATGTTTTTTCCTACTACAACAAAGACAATGTTCATAATTTGACCTACTTTGAAACTGTCGTCTGCAAATGCTGCCAATTTGGATGAGTCAATTTTTGACAGGGCATTGTTGTAAAGGGGAAATAAAGCTGGTTGACGGCATTTTTATCCTTTTCTCACAATTTTTTTCCCTACCACAACAAAAACAAATTTTCATAATTTGAGCTTCTATGAAATTGTCGTCTGCAAATGCTTCAATTTTGGATAGGAAATTTTTTGCAATATAGTAAAGGTTGAAGGCTGAAGATTGCAAACAAATGAACTAGATTGCTTTCCTAGGGCATTACGGAAATTGGGAAATAAAGCTGGTTACCAGCATTTTTTTTTACCACAACAAAGATACTTTTCATAATTTGAGCTACGTTGAAACTGTCGTCTGCAAATGCTGCTAATTTGGATAGGACAATTTTTGCCCTGTGATAACAAATTATGGCTGAAAGACTATGAAAAAATTGCCAATCTCTTTTATTAAGGTCTGTTTGAACCTATTTTTGACATATTTAAGCAGTTTTGTGTTCTCTTTCTTATATCACTGCTCATTAGTGACAAGAATGACAAAGAGATTCAATATGCTTTTAAAACGGCGAGAAGCTTGAATATCCCTATCTGCTTATACAGTTTAGACATATCTGGGAAATATCATGTAGAGAGGAGAAATTGCATCTAATGAATAGATTGTAAACTCTCAGTTTTTTTTCCCTTTCTGACTTCTCTCAATGTCTTTTTGGAAATAGATGATATTTGGAGATATTGTGGTGGAGGGTAAGCTAACTGTTTACGCGCGGTTCCTCTTGTGCCACAATGTATAGGTCTCATTTTTACAATAAACTTACGATTTTGGAAACAGTCCACACTTTTGACTCTTTCTGCGCCATAAATGAAAACCGGTACTTTTGCGGACGGCATGGATCAAGATCAGTCTGCACAGAACGTGCAGTCTGATCTTGGATCCATTCCCCCGCTTGTTTTAGTCAATCTTTTGAGACAAAAATCCCTTTGAGTTACGATGGATTCTATTTTCAGGCAACGAAAAGGATGAAGTTTATATATTTTGCACAAAAGAGTTAAGTGCTTGCTTTTTTTTTTATTTATTATTTCGTAATTATATACAAAACTTGAATGTGTTGTATACTGTTCCTCAGTCATCATCTCATGCAGACGATATTGTGTGTTGAAGTTGAGTTTACTCGTAAACATCTAAATTTCGACTATAAATGATTCCTTCTGTCGACATTTGTTGCTCCGTGGAGTGGGGTGACATTGAGGTCAGCATCAAGATTTGATGCTTTTGTCACACTGTTTTTGTATACATCAATTAGCTGAATTCGATATATATGTATATACTTCATTCATTATTCGTTTTTGCTTTTACAAATTGCTGACTTTTTGAATATTGTGACATTGGAAGAAAATGCTTGTAATGGGTTTACCCCACCACCACGATGTTTTCACTTGAGCTAATTTGAGAGTTAAAGGCATAGCTTATATTGCTCATTCAATAAATCTCTGAAGTGTATTTTAACTGTCACTTGTGCTTTCAATATTATAGAAGTGTCTAGAATTTTTAGATTTTGAGAGAGAGAGAGTGAGAGAGAGAGAGAGATAAGATTTCATGCATTTGTAAAACATATTTGTTTTTTTTTTTTCTTTGTTTATCCAATACTATCTCTCAAGCGTTTTTGCACACGTCTATTTTCAGTCGTAAATCGGATGAGATTTGCAGATATTTTGACTAGATAGGAGGTTTTCTGATCTGAGCAATTTCTCTTTTTCTTCACTATGTTAGTTTGACTTGTACGTGCATAGCAAGCTTTGGCTTTGTTGTTACCCTTTACCAATTACTATACAAGCGTCAAACTACTTAGAATAACATACGTCGAAGTAGAGACACATCAGTCTTTCGTTTTAATATTGAAATGAGATTCTTTATTGGGATTTCATACCATAAGCTTTTCGAGAGTGAGTGCGAGAGAGAGAGAGAGAGAGAGAGAGAGAGAGAGGGAGAGAGAGAAAAACCTTTCAGCCTTCCATTTATTTCGCTTTCGATAAAATTGAAGGTATTTATGTAATCAAACTGTGTAGCAATTCAAGAGAGGTAGAGAGAGAGGAAGAGAGAGAGAGAGAAACCTTCAATTTATTTTCGCTTTCGATAAAATTGAAGGTACATGTACATATGTGAATCAAGTTGTGTAGCATTTCACGAGAAATATGGAGAGAGAGAGAGAGAGAGAGAGAGAGAGAGAGAGAGAAAGGGAGGGAGAGAGAGAGAGAGAGATCAATTCAATCTTTTTTTCCTTTCGTTTTTTCGATATGGAATACAGTTTTAGTTCTTTTTTTTTTTTCACCAGACACAAAATGATACACATAGAGAGAAAAAGAGAGAGACAGACAGAGCAAAACTGTATTAGTTAGAAGCTTCTTTGTTTTTCAATGAAACCCACTGACCAAGATCTACTGATGTATTTGTTCCAATTATTTTGTTTATCCATTGTACTTTGCTGCGTTTTTTTTTTTTTGCACAATGCTTTGTTTCTATCTTTTTATTTTTACTTGTCGAATTCTTCCCACGTTTTATCCTCAATATTTATTATTCCTTTTTGGCTACAAAAACTATCTGTTTGTAAGAATCATTTGATATGGCTAATAGTTTAAAAATCTTGTCAGTGAACTGTAGAGGTCTTAATAACAAGAATAAAAGGCTATCGGTGTTTCAGTATCTCCACAACTTAAAACACGACATTTACTGTATACAAGATACCCATTTTACTCCTGATATGTATCAAAACCTATACTCTGAATGGGGCTCTGAAATTTACTTGAGCTACAATCATCTAAAAGTAGAGGTATAGCTATTCTGTTTTCCAAACTAAATTTCAAAATTTACGAATCAATAACTGACGACGAATATGGTAACTTTGTTATTCTCGATTTAAGCGTTAACGACTTCCGGTTTACCCTCACCTCTATCTACGGTCCTAACACCGATCAACCTCAATTCTATAATAACATCTTCGGAAAAATAGACAGAATTGGAAATGCCTCTTATATGATTTGTGGAGATTTTAACCTAGTTATTGATCCTAAGAAAGACTATTTTAATTACAAACATATAAACAACAAAAAGTCTAGAGACACTTTACTAAATCATATTTCGATACGTGATCTTACTGATCCCTTTAGGCAATTTAATCCGGACAAACTATGTTACACTTGGAGAAAACGCAATCCAATACAACAAGCTCGCCTAGACTTCTTTCTAATTTCTCCACCCCTAAATACCTTTACGATCTCTTCCTCAATAGAAAATAGCTTCATGTCTGATCACTCTATTATTTCAACACATCTACAAATAAATGAATTCCAGTATTCCTCAGGCTTGTGGAAGCATAATAATGCGTTACTCACTGAGCTCGATTATATAAATACAATAAATACAAAAATTGAAGAAGTTAAAAATCAATATGCACTTCCAGTATATGACAGAAATCATTTAAAGAAAATTCCTAACTCCGAAATTCAATTTACTATTAACGATCAATTATTTCTCGAAACACTATTGATGGAAATAAGAGGCAAGTCAATTTCTTACGGTTCACATAGAAAAAAGTTGAAAAACGAAAGAGAACTTGAAATTCAATCAAAAATAAAACTCTTGGAAGAGAATCTCAGTCAAAGCAATTTAGATGAATATTATTTATTAACAAACGAATTTGAGCAATTGCAACAGGAAAAAATGAAAGGTTCTATTATACGATCAAGAGTAAAAAGGAATATTGAAGGTGAAAAGCCAACAAGATTTTTTTGTGGCCTTGAAAAATCAAACACTATTTCAAAAACTGTACAAAAAATAATTAAAGATGATGGATCTGAGATCACAAATCAAAAACAAATTCTCGAAGAAATTAAAGCATTTTATGAGACTCTGTATATCTCAAATCAATCTGACTTCTCTGATATACATTTTGATGGCTTTATTTCTAATCTTGAAATCCCAAGACTTTCAGTTAAAGAATCGGAAAGCATTGATGGAAGAATTACTATGACAGAAGCATCTCAGACCTTAAAAAATATGAAAAGTAATAAAAGCCCAGGAACATCTGGTTTTAACGCTGATTTTTACAAAGTTTTTTGGGGTAAATTGGGAGATTTTGTTGTAAGGGCTCTGAATGAGGCATACAATGTAAATTCATTATCTGAAACCCAAACACAAGGTTTAATAACGTGTATCCCAAAAGGTAATAAACCAAAAGAATACTTAAAAAATTGGCGGCCAATTACTTTGTTGAATACAGTTTGTAAAATAGGAACAGGATGTATTGCAAACAGAATTAAATCATTTCTCCCTAAACTTATCCACACAGACCAGTCCGGATTTATTAAAGACAGATACATCGGAGAAAATTTACGATTGATATACGACTTACTACATTATACTGAAGAAAATGACATTCCTGGAATTTTACTTTTAATTGACTTTGAAAAAGCCTTTGACTCTCTTTCTTGGTCTTTTATCAACAAAACTCTTGAAACCTTTCGATTTGGACCATCAGTTATAAGATGGTTTAACATTTTTTATCAGGATGCAAAATCAACAGTATCTCAATGTGGATATCTATCTGACTTTTTCAAAATTGAAAGAGGATGTCGTCAAGGAGACCCTTTGTCAAGCTACATTTTCATTTTATGTGCCGAAATTTTATCTATTAACATCAGAAATAACAAACATATAAAAGGAATAAAAATAAATCAAACAGAATTTAAACTTTCACAATTTGCTGATGATACAAGTATTATTCTTGACGGATCTGAAAGATCCTTAAACGAAACATTAAATGTTCTTTTAAGATTTTCAAAATTATACGGTTTAAACATGAATTTTGATAAGACTAAAGTTATTTGGATTGGAAAGAAAAAATACAGTGCTGATACTATCAAAACAAAGTGGAAATTAATATGGGGCCATAATAAATTTGAATTGCTAGGTATCATTTTTCATGTAGACCTGAATAGAATAATTGATATGAATTTTTTGACAAAATTTAATGAAATAGAAAACATAGTTAAAAAATGGAATCGACGTGTCCTTACGCCTATTGGAAAAATTACAGTTTTGAAGAGTCTACTGATTTCTAAGATGAACCATTTATTTTTTGCTCTACCCAATCCTTCTGTACAACTAATCTCGAAACTAAACGATGTTTTCTATTCATTTATTTGGGAGGGTTGTCACAAAGTAAAGAAATCAGTAATCACAAAAGACTATGAAGAAGGTGGACTAAAAATGTTAAATATTGAATCTTACATTAAAGCACTTAAAATCACGCTGATAAGGCGCTTACTCAAAGATAATGGTGGATGGTCAAATATCATAAAGGAATTCATCGATATCGAAAAGTTGTGTTTATGTGGAAAAGATTACATAAAAATCCTAATTGAAAAAATCAATAACCCTTTTTGGATAGACACACTAAAAGCATTAAGTCAGCCATTCGATAATATCAGTATTGAGAGTACTAATATTGCAGAATGTCCTATTTTTCATAATAACAATATTCACATTTCTGCAAAAAGTTTTTATTTCAAAAGACTGTTCAATGCCGGTATTCACTGCATTGGAGATACACTTGATATTAATAATTGTTTTCTAACTCTCGATCAGATAAACGAAAAATACAATATATCTGCAAATTATTTACATTATATACAGATAAAATGTGCTATTAATGAATATTTTAAAAAATTGTTGATAACACCTCGAGACATAACTTTACATCAAAAACCGCATCTGCCACCACACCTACAGATCATTCTCAAAGATTCGCAGGGTTCTAAACATATCTACCAATATCTGATTCGAAATAAAGATGAACCTGCCTGCATAAAAACTTGGACAAAAAAAATAAACATTGATCTTGACAAAAATGAATGGAAACTGATTTTTTATTTACCATTTTTATCAACAAGGGACACATACATACAGTGGTTCCAATTCCGTATAAATCACCGTATCCTTGGAACAAACTATTTTTTGTATAAAATAAAATATATTGATTCTGCGAGCTGCACTTTTTGTTCCAACGATCAAGAAACAATTGAACATTTATTCTGGAATTGTCCTAAAGTTCAACAATTAATTACAAATTACTTGAAACATGATAATGTCATTTACATGGACCTTAACATCAGTAAAATGTTATTTGGTTACACAAAAAATTCAAAAAGCGCTAAAAACATCCTTCTCATTCTTTTTAAACTGTATATTTATAAATGTCGAACATCAAAAAACACACCTACTCTAACCGGTGTTGAAAAATTTATATCTTATAAATATAAAATTTTGAAAAAAGTTGCTATTGAAACAAAAAAATTAGAGGAATTCGAAAGAAACTGGAACGATTTTGGATCTTTTCTTACAGAATAATAGGTAAATAGCAACTTTATTACTGTTCTATTTTATTTTATTTTCAAACGCTGGGAAGATTCGAACCTTTACTATTATAAATTACCCTTTACATCTTTTCTTCACCATCTATTTTTCTCCTTTTTCTTCACTTTCCAGTTTTCTTTTTTTTTTTTTCACTAGTTTCTTTTTTCTTCACTTTTTCTATCACATAAAAATGTTTTTTGTTCCTTGTTACGTGTATATATGTAAAACGTCAGAGATTATAAGATGTAGAGAGGGATAGATCCCCGACCCTCCTACGTCATTATACGGGGACAATAAAAAATAAAAAGACATGTAAAAAAAAAAAAAAAAAAAACATGTATCTGTGGTATACTTTGTATAAATTCTATGATGGTCATTATTTCCTTCTGGCTGGGCAACATTGTAGGAAAACAAGAAAATGCTGTTTACGAGCATTTTCTTCTTTTTCTCACAATTGTTTCAAAAGCCGTCTATCACGGGGCCGTAAAAACCAGGGTACTGTTTGGTAAAAGGTTAAATTGCGTGTTAAAATGGATGATTGTCAATTACATTGTGACCTTATTTTTTTTTTATCAACAAATACATGTATCTGTGGTATACCTTGTATAAATTCTATGATGGTCTTATACAGGCATTTTTACATATGATTTCTTTTCTTTTTATTTAAGGAAATACATGTAAGTAGACACGTTTTATCTTTAAATTCAACCTTGTACAAACCCTACTGTCAATCATATTAATTACACATACTTCGTCTTCAGAATCTGTAAATAACTATGTTTCCCTTTAATTCTAGGAGTTGTTTGTTTGTCAGTATCTTTTTCTTGTTTCATTTCCGATGCAAAAATACTACAACATCAAAACACGACTTCCATTGTTATTGTGGACAGAGTAGGCCAATGTAAAGCTGTACAAATCGCGATTTCTTATCTACTTTTGCATTTGTCCGCTTGATTATAAAATATGAAGACTTAACGTTTGGAGTCAGAATGTTTGGTCTATTTTTCCGATTAAAATTGTTTACTGTATTTTCTAGCGCTATGTCATGTTTTCCTTGTATTGCCTCATAGCATTAAAGAAAATAACTCTTTCTGTCTTAACTCTTTCCAAAACGAAAAAAAAAAAAAAAAAAGATTTGTTCAAGTTGCAAGCACTTCCAGACGGCGAAATAAATGTAACTCAAAAATTATTTCCTTCTGGCTAGGCATTATTGTAGGAAAAGAAGAAAATGCTGGTTACCAGCATTTTCTTCTTTTTCTCACAATTGTTTCAAAAGCCTTCTATCACGGGGGCGTAAAACCCAGGGTACTGTTTGGTGAAAGGTTAAGTTGCGTGTTAAAATGGATGATTGTCAATTACACCGTAACCTTATTTTTTTATCAATAAATACATGTATCTGAGGTATACCTTGTATAAATTCTATGATAGTCTTACACAGGCATTTTCACATTTGATTTTTTTTCTTTTTATACAAGGCCGAAATGGTAAGTAGACACGTTTTATCTTTAAATTCAATCTTGTACAAACCCTACTGTCAAACATATTGATTACACATATTTCGTCTTCAGAATCTGTACATAACTATGTTTCCCTTTAATTCTAGGAGTTGTTTGTTCGTCAGTATCTTTTTTCTTGTTTCATTTCCGATGCAAAAATACTTCAACATCAAAACACGACTTCAATTGTTATTGTGGACAGAGTAGGCCAATATAAAGCTGTACAAATCGCGATTTCTTATGTACTTTTGCATTTGTCTGTTAGATTATAAAATATGAAGACTTAACGTTTGGAGTCAGAATGTTTGGTCTATTTTTCCAAATAAAATTGTTCACTGTATTTTCTAGCGCTATGTCATGTTTTCCTTGTATTACCTCATAGCCTTAAATAAAATAACTCTTTCTGTCTTAACTCTTTCCAAAACGAAAAAAAAAAAAATAGATTTGTTCAAGTTGCAAGCACTTCCAGACGGCGAAATAAACGTAACTCAAAAATTATTTCCTTCTGGCTGGGCAACATTGTAGGAAAACAAGAAAATGCTGTTTACGAGCATTTTCTTCTTTTTCTCACAATTGTTTCAAAAGCCGTCTATCACGGGGGCGTAAAAACCAGGGTACTGTTTGGTAAAAGGTCAAGTTGCGTGTTAAAATGGATGATTGTCAATTACACCGTGACCTTATTTTTTTTATCAACAAATACATGTATCTGTGGTATACCTTGTATAAATTCTATGATGGTCTTATACAGGCATTTTTACATATGATTTCTTTTCTTTTTTTTTAAGGACATACATGTAAGTAGACACGTTTTATCTTTAAATTCAACCTTGTACAAACCCTACTGTCAATCATATTAATTACACATACTTCGTCTTCAGAATCTGTAAATAACTATGTTTCCCTTTAATTCTAGGAGTTGTTTGTTTGTCAGTATCTTTTTCTTGTTTCATTTCCGATGCAAAAATACTTCAACATCAAAACACGACTTCCATTGTTATTGTGGACAGAGTAGGCTAATGTAAAGCTGTACAAATCGCGATTTCTTATCTACTTTTGCATTTGTCCGCTTGATTATAAAATATGAAGACTTAACGTTTGGAGTCAGAATGTTTGGTCTATTTTTCCGATTAAAATTGTTTACTGTATTTTCTAGCGCTATGTCATGTTTTCCTTGTATTACCTCATAGCATTAAAGAAAATAACTCTTTCTGTCTTAACTCTTTCCAAAACGAAAAAAAAAAAAAAAAAAAGATTTGTTCAAGTTGCAAGCACTTCCAGACGGCGAAATAAATGTAACTCAAAAATTATTTCCTTCTGGCTAGGCATTATTGTAGGAAAAGAAGAAAATGCTGGTTACCAGCATTTTCTTCTTTTTCTCACAATTGTTTCAAAAGCCTTCTATCACGGGGGCGTAAAACCCAGGGTACTGTTTGGTGAAAGGTTAAGTTGCGTGTTAAAATGGATGATTGTCAATTACACCGTAACCTTATTTTTTTATCAATAAATACATGTATCTGAGGTATACCTTGTATAAATTCTATGATAGTCTTACACAGGCATTTTCACATTTGATTTTTTTTCTTTTTATACAAGGCCGAAATGGTAAGTAGACACGTTTTATCTTTAAATTCAATCTTGTACAAACCCTACTGTCAAACATATTGATTACACATATTTCGTCTTCAGAATCTGTACATAACTATGTTTCCCTTTAATTCTAGGAGTTGTTTGTTCGTCAGTATCTTTTTTCTTGTTTCATTTCCGATGCAAAAATACTTCAACATCAAAACACGACTTCAATTGTTATTGTGGACAGAGTAGGCCAATATAAAGCTGTACAAATCGCGATTTCTTATCTACTTTTGCATTTGTCCGTTAGATTATAAAATATGAAGACTTAACGTTTGGAGTCAGAATGTTTGGTCTATTTTTCCGATTAAAATTGTTCACTGTATTTTCTAGCGCTATATCATGTTTTCCTTGTATTACCTCATAGTATTAAATAAAATAACTCTTTCTGTCTTAACTCTTTCCAAAACGAAAAAAAAATAGATTTGTTCAAGTTGCAAGCACGTCCAGGCGGCGAAATAAACGTAACTCAAAAATTATTTCCTTCTGGCTAGGCAACATTGTAGGAAAAGAAGAAAATGCTGGTTACCAGCATTTTCATTTTCTTCTTTTTCTCACAATTGTTTCAAAAGCCGTCTATCACGGGGGCGTAAAAACCAGGGTACTGTTTGGTAAAAGGTTATGTTGCGTGTTAAAATAGATGATTGTCAATTACACCGTGACCTTATTTTTTTTTATCAACAAATACATGTATCTGTGGTATACCTTGTATAAATTCTATGATGGTCTTACACAGGCATTTTTACATTTGATTTTTTTTCTTTTTATAGCAGTCCTTAAGGGTAAGTAGACACGTTTTATCTTTAAATTCAATCTTGTACAAACCCTACTGTCAAACATATTAATTACACATACTTCGTCTTCAGAATCTGTAAATAACTATGTTTCCCTTTAATTCTAGGAGTTGTTTGTTCGTCAGTATCTTTTTCTTGTTTCATTTCCGATGCAAAAATACTTCAACATCAAAATACGACTTCCATTGTTATTGTGGACAGAGTAGGCCAATATAAAGCTGTACAAATCGTCATTTCTTATCTACTTTTGCATTTGTCCGTTAGATTATAAAATATGAAGACTTAACGTTTGGAGTCAGAATATTTCGTCTATTTTTCCGATTAAAATTGTTCACCGTATTTTCTAGCGCTATGTCATGTTTTCCTTGTATTACCTCATAGCATTAAATAAAATAACTTTTTCTGTCTTAACTTTTTCCAAAACGAAAAAAAAAGTTTTGTTCAAGTTGCAAGCACTTCCAGACGGCGAAATAAACGTAACTCAATATCTTTTTCCTTCTGGCTAGGCAACATTGTAGGAAAAGAAGAAAATGCTGATTACCAGCATTTTCTTCTTTTTCTCACAATTGTTTCAAAAGCCTTCTATCACGTGGGTGTAAAAACCAGGATACTGTTTGGTAAAAGGTTAAGATGCGTGTTAAAATGGATGATTGTCAATTGCATCGTGACCTTATTTTTTTTTATCAACAAATACATGTATCTGTGGTATACCTTGTATAAATTCTATGATGGTCTTACACAGGCATTTTTACATTTGATTTTTTTTTTCTTTTTATTTAAGGCCGCAATTGTAAGTAGACACGTTTTATCTTTAAATTCAATCTTGTACAAACCCTACTGTCAAACATATTAATTACACATACTTCGTCTTCAGAATCTGTAAATAACTATGTTTGCCTTTATTTCTAGGAGTTGTTTGTTCGTCACTATCTTTTTCTTGTTTCATTTCCGATGCAAAAATACTTCAACATCAAAACACGACTTCCATTGTTATTGTGGACGGAGTAGGCCAATATAAAGCCGTACAAATCGGGATTTCTTATCTGCTTTTGCATTTGTCCGCTAGAGTATAAAATATGAAGACTTAACGTTTGGAGTCAGAATGTTTGGTCCATTTTTCCGATTATACTTGTATTACCTCATAGCATTAAATAAAATAACTCTTTCTGTCTTAACTCTTTCCAAAACGAAAAAAAAAAAGATTTGTCCAAGTTGCAAGCACTTCCAGACGGCGTAATAAACGTAACTCATAAATTATTTCCTTCTGGCTAGGCAACATTGTAGGAAAAGAAGAAAATGCTGGTTACCAGCATTTTCTTCTTTTTCTCACAATTGTTTCAAAAGGCTTCTATCACGGGGGCGTAAAAACCGGGATACTGTTTGGTAAAAGGTTAAGATGCGTGTTAAAATGGATGATTGTCAATTACATCGTGACCTTATTTTTTTTATCAACAAATACATGTATCTGTGGTATACCTTGTATAAATTTTATGATGGTCTTACACAGGCATTTTTGTTCTTTTTATAGGAGGCCGCAATTGTAAGTAGACACGTTTTATCTTTAAATTCAATCTTATTAATTATACATACTTCGTCTTCAGAATCTGTAAATAACTATGTTTCCCTTTAATTCTAGGAGTTGTTTGTTCGTCAGTATCTTTTTTCTTGTTTCATTTCCGATGCAAAAATACTTCAACATCAAAACACGACTTCCATTGTTATTGTGGACAGAGTACGCCAATGTAAAGCTGTACAAATCGCGATTTCTTATCTACTTTTGCATTTGTCCGCTTGATTATAAAATATGAAGACTTAACGTTTGGAGTCAGAATGTTCGGTCCATTTTTCCGATTATACTTGTATTACCTCATAGCATTAAATAAAATAACTCTTTCTGTCTTAACTCTTTCCAAAACGAAAAAAAAATTGTTCAAGTTGCAAGCACTTCCAGACGGCGTAATAAACGTAACTCATAAATTATTTCCTTCTGGCTAGGCAACATTGTAGGAAAAGAAGAAAATGCTGGTTACCAGCATTTTCTTCTTTTTCTCACAATTGTTTCAAAGGCTTCTATTACGGGGGTGTAAAAACCAGGGTACTGTTTGGTAAAAGGTTATGTTGCGTGTTAAAATGGATGATTGTGAATTACACCGTGACCTTATTTTTTTGATCAACAAATACATGTATCTGTGGTATACCTTGTATAAATTCTATGATGGTCTTACACAGGCATTTTTACATTTGATTTTTTTTTCTTTTTATAGGAGTCCTTAAGGGTAAGTAGACACGTTTTATCTTTAAATTCAATCTTGTACAAACCCTACTGTCTAACATATTAATTACACCTACTTCGTCTTCAGAATCTGTAAATAACTATGTTTCCTTTTAATTCTAGGAGTTGTTTGTTCGTCAGTATCTTTTTCTTGTTTCATTTCCGATGCAAAAATACTTCAACATCAAAACACGACTTCCATTGTTATTGTGGACAGAGTAGGCCAATGTAAAGCTGTACAAATCGCGATTTCTTATCTACTTTTGCATTTGTCCGCTAGATTATAAAATATGAAGACTTACCGTTTGGAGTCAGAATGTTTCGTCTATTTTTTCCAATTAAAATTGTTCACTGTATTTTCTAGCGCTATGTCATGTTTTCCTTGTATAACCTCATAGCATTAAATAAAATAACTCTTTCTGTCTTAACTCTTTCCAAAACGAAAAAAAAAAAAATACAATAGATTTGTTCAAGTTGCAAGCACTTCCAGACGGCGAAATAAACGTAACTCATAAATTATTTCCTTCTGGCTAGGCAACATTGTAGGAAAAGAAGAAAATTCTGGTTACCAGCGCTTTCTTGTTTTTCTCAATTGTTTCAAAAGGCTTTTGTTACGGGGGCGTAAAATCCAGGGTACCGTTTAGTAAAAGGTAAAATTGCGTGTTAAAATGGATGATTGTCAATCACAACGTGACCTTATTTATTTATCAACAAATACATGTATCTGTGGTATACCTTGTATAAATTCTATGATGGTCTAACACAGGCATTTACATATGATTTATTTTCTTCCATTATTATTGTGGACAGAGTAGGCCAATATAAGGCTGTACAAATCGCGATTTCTTATCTACTTTTGCATTTGTCTGCTAGATTATAAAATATGAAGGCTTAAACGTTTGGAGTGCGAATGTCTGGTGTATTGTACCGATTAAAATTGTTCATTGTATTTTCTAGTGCTGTGTCATGTTTTCCTCGCCTTGCCTCATGGCATTGAATAAAATAACTCTTTCTGTCCTTACTCTTTCCCAAACGAAAAAATAAATAGATTAGTTCAAGTTGCAAGCACTTGCAGACGGCGAATTAAACGTAACTCAAAAATTGTTTCGAATCTCAGACGTGGCGGTTTGTATTTGATTTATACATTTTTTCGTGAACTTTAATTTTCTTTCAATTTTACTTTACTTTAAGCGAAGTTCAAGGTCGCTACTACTAAACCAATTGAAAAGAATGAAGAAAAGCTCCAGTATTTATTTTCGACGTTAATGCAACTTAATTCGAAGCACAACCGATACCGTTTAATCTGTTATAACAGTGAAGCGTTCTTGTTGAAATCTACCAGGCTGATTAGTCTACGAAATGTATATCAAAGACTCACAAATAACTATCCTAAATTTTACGTGATAGAATGTTAACCTTAACTTTTACTTGAAAACTTTTGATTTGGAGAAGAGAGTAGCGTGTTGAAATAGATCTGGTCGTAATCCTCTTTCCTAGAGCATACCAATCAAATCAAACAACTAGATGGGGTAATGACAAAGTTCTTGTTTTCACACATAAACGCTTATGGGATACCACACATATGGAGTTATAGAAAAATAGGTTTAATAATATTTGAAATACAAAGCAATTTCAGAAAAACACTTTATACTCGAATAGTCGAATAAGTAAAATAATATTTGTAGTACTCAAAACTTAAGGAATTGCATTTTTTTTAAATATCCTCACATAAGAGTACATAGTTTTCGTTACGCAGTTGCTATCGGGTCTCCGCTAGACATCTCTGTAACTCAGACGAAGTGAGATAATAAATGATAAAATGCACCGAAAACGTTAACTACAAAAAATGTATGTTACACTCAGTAATGTTGAACTTGATGTATTATTGCACTATGTTACTGCTTGACGTCTTTGAAACGATCCTCAATGATTTTTTTTCTCTTTCAGGAGACAAAGTCTCCAGTAGAAGAAACAGGTTTGAATTTCATTTATTTATTTTGTTTTTGATACATTCAGAAACTGATATAAAACAACGACTGATCACATTCGGCCAAATAAATGAAATAAATTTTCTGTCAAGTCCCTTCTTCCGTGGGGATGTTGTTGTCTGTACTGCATTTTTTTTTCTTAGAAACAGGGTGGAAATGCTTTAAGGAGAATACAGAGTACATTCTAAGGCAGTCGAATGCATAAAACACTGTACATTGCGGTAAAAGTACTCTTGTTTCGTGTGATAAAGCTCTATAAAGTGGTGACTTTTGTCCTGTCAGTGAAAAAAAATTAAAAAAAACGGACTAAATCTATATTAGATCTAATCTTCAGCAGAACAACCTACATGTATGTAGGTTTGTATAGCGTTTATAAACGAATCCTTTAATGCATTCGACAATTCCTGATATCATTTGAGATCAAATAATACCCGAGTAACTTTTGCTGTTTTTTAGAAAAAATGTAAGATATCTTTAAAAAAAAAAGGTTTTACTGAGGGAGCCGTTGACACAAAAACATTTACATTTCTTTCTCTGTATTTGCTAAATATAGAAGGGGATGGTTAGAAATTGTGTGTCTTCTGGTTGATCGCACAGCTTCACACGTATCACAATCTTTCGCACATTTACTTGATTGGTAAAAAATGACAACAAATATCTAGTGACCGGATTATTCCTTATAAATCATCGCCAGTTTAATGAGTACAGATTATCTTATTTCCTACTTACTACCTTGTTTCCTACTTACTTTCAACGTATTAAACGTTTATTTTTGTATTAATATAAGCAATGAGTTATACTTGGAAATTATTCATACTGTTTTTACTTCATGTTTTTTCTTTTTTTTTTTTGGCGGAAAATATTGTGTCAAAGAAATCATGACAAATCTAGTTTTTTGACTGTTTTTTAAAATGCCATTTAATTTTTTTCCAATAATAAATGAATCATGATCTGTGAAAAGGGGGTTTAATACATCATCAAAAACTTTTAGCCCAGGCTAGCCTGTGTAGTTCGGGCAAGCTGACCTGGATAAAAAAAAAACAACTCTTAGCTATTGATCAATTGTAGTAAGGAAATGTCTCCGTGAAATGTTCTTTTAGAGTACGTAGACCAATATCGCTCCGATGTATTTGCCTCCAAAGGCAAGTTAACAAAATTGTCGGGGAAGTGTGTTTATTCTGTGTAGAAAATCCCGGACCGTTCACCCAATTTCTCACATTGACCACTAAAGAAGAACATATTCTACTTTTGACAATGCAAAGCCGGTATTCGAACTCATAATCCTATGATTTCAAGGTCTAGCTCGTCATTCGCATTATTACATGTACATGTTTAAGATATTTGTTCCACAAATCAATCATGTCGCTGGTACTGAGGCTCTGCCTTTTTCATATTAATCACACTGAACATCTTTCCGTTCAAGCCAGTTCTTATCAGTTTGAGTAAAAACGCCCGATACCAAACAGAATTAAGGATCGCTTTACAGTCAAGTAAGGCTACGTAGCCCCAACTCAGTTTATCAGAGATTTTTTTCCCTAAATTTATTGCTGCCCTTATTCAACTTAACTCTGTTTGAAATCCTTATTGTTGAATATCAGGGAAGTTTTATAAAAAAAAAATGCAAGTGATTCTTGTCTTTTCCAAAACCTTTGTATGTTACTTAAATAACATTTATCTCGGAAAGTTGGGAACACTGTCATATTCTAAAGTGCGGTTTTATAAAGCTGCGAATACCCTCCCCCCACGTAGACAACAGTATCAAATTGTGGAATGGACTTTCACTTGATCTTTATTGTGAGAACTTGTTTAACGTCTTCTGCGGCAAATACAAATATTAACACAATTATTATCTTTTGTTGGTATATATCGAGTTGTATACTATTGGCAACAAATTCTGCCACTGATCTCTATGCGCAGAGATTTGTCACATGATGATATTATTGAAGTTTTCTATGTGCAATAAATTCTTCCACTAACCTAGAAAACCGTTTTTTCTAAGATATTTGGCTGTTTTGTTTTGTTTTGCATTTAAAGGCATCTGTAAAGAATTTTAAATCTTTTGACCGTTATGGTTTTGTATGTCGTCTACTTTTGTGATAAAAAAAATCTGGATCACAATAACTCTAAATTTTTTTATTTGGACATTTGTTCGTTAGGGAAACTGACGCCGATAGATATTGCGATAACTAGGTTTGAAACGCTTATATATGGTTATTATTATAGGTTTTAGTCTAAACATATTTTATTGCCATACATATGTACATGTCAATAAAAGCAATACTTAAACACAATTTCTAGTACATGGAATGACACATGTACATTAGCAAAGGGGTCTGGCCACAAGTTCTCACAACTTTGATTCGGCCGTTCCCCTCCTCCAGTTACATGTTTAAAAAACCACTGTCTTAATGGCAGCTGAAAAATTTTCAAACTTTTCAGTCGTTAGGGATGATAAAGAAAAACGGATAATTAAACATCTGAACACGAAAGACTAAAGTACTAGATAACATAAGAATGATAAAGATAAAAGATATATTGTCAGTCGGGATTCGAGATTGGAGAATTCTGATCAAATGGCGACTCATATAGGATGGGCTCAAAGTACATAAAATAAACAGCCATTTAAACCTTACTGAGTTTTTAATAAATTTTTGGACAGAATAAACTATTTCAATGATATCATTAAAGCTTAAGTTATCAGATCCAAACAATGATAAATTTAAATTATTATAGGTTTGTGGTTATTGGTTACGTAGATCTCTGGCGGCATGTACACTCCTATAATAAAGAGACTCTCGGTATTTTTCAATTTTAATTCGATAAACTTTTTTTTTCTTTTCTTAAATCAACACGGATAAGCGACTGTTGTAATTGTCTTGCTCCATAAAAAAGCGATAGTTCGCTTATATACTACCTCTGAAGAATACAGAATGATTAAACAGTATGTGTTTGGCTATTACACAAACTAAATACTTTTAGTCCAGAATGTTGGAGAGTATGTATGCCGAGGACATTATCCTCTAACATTCGAACACACTAAATTATATTGAACTATTATGTAGTAAATTTCTTATACTTTAACCATGGACTGTCGATCGAGTGAGTGTAATTTCAGTCATTTCACGGCGACAGCTTACATATTTAAGTATGTCCTGGTTTCACAAGCTCTAGGCCAGGGCTCTGGAATGTCTTGCAGAAGGAAACTCTTTCAGATATCTAAGTGATTCTAGTGAGGCTCAGCCCCCAGTCTGTGGATGTTAATGACGCTTAATTTGATAACTGTTCTTGTCTCCATTCACTTCAACTTTCACAGGTCGTATCCCAGTCACCTTCAACGGTTTTTGAAGAATCTGCAAAATGATCAGCTCTCTGATCTGTTATGTAACGATTACTGCCATATCTAGTTTTTCTGTTTCTTCCATTTAAACTTCCGTTACGTTCGGTGTTCCACTTTCTTCTGTTTAATGAGCGTTCGTAGCCTTCATTCGGTACCTCTGTTGAATTCTGCGTGCTTTTGATTTGTTTTTGTCCTGTTTTCCACTGCCTGAAAACGATGATTGAGGCCCAAAACGCATAGGATTCAACCTGGTTTGCAAGATTAACAAGTGTACGATACCTTCCGATCAATTGTGAATTGTAGATCACTATAACGATTATGCATTTCACATTTCTTTCAGCGATATATTTGTAGCTTTCGAAAGCAGATGACCCTTGATTAATGTTACGAATGAAGTAATACCAGTATAAGTTTCTAATTGGAACAGCGCCAAAGCGATCGGCTGATGCTGTGTTATCGTTTGCATAATCGGTCTTTTCCCTCTTTTGATTCTTAGGTAACGTCCCCTATCCATTGGTTTGTTGAGACATACACTTTATTGACGCAAGTTCTGTGCATTAACCGCTTTATAATTCGTTTTACTCTTTTAATCGGGCTATGTAATGACATCTTTTGTAAGAACTGTACACAAGTTTTGCCTTCTCGATTTTAGCTCACCTGAGCATGAAGCACTTATAGTGAGCTATTGTGAGTATATTGTGTCCGTCGTCCGTCGTGCATTGTCCGTCGTCCGTTGTCAACTTTTTACCTTGTGTACGCCGTAGACGCAATTTATCCGAAGCAATACTCCTACTTTTTTCACGTGCTGAATTCAAATTTACACACAAGGTTTCTATATATATGAAGTTGAGCATGTGCAATTTTCATGTTCCTGCCGCGATTTGTAACGGAATTATCTCCCCTTGAATTTTTTTTCAATTCTTACTTTTCTACTAAGCCATCCTGCATTCTGTAACAAAGACCTGTCTTTGTGACAAGGAGCTGGTGGGGGGTATTACCACGTTTAGTGATAGCTCTACTTAAATCTTAGAAAAATCTTGTGAACGCTCTAAACGTCATATTTTCTGTCCAGTAGTCATAAAAAATGGTCAGAATATGTTCCCTTGATGGAATATCGGACAAGTTTGAAAATGGATCAGGTCAGCTAAAAAGCTAGGTCACCAGGACAAATCTTAGAAAAATCTTGTGTACGCTCTAAAGGCCACATTGTTGAAAGTTGGTCAGAATGTTTGTCTTGATATCTCGGACGAGTTCGAAAAAGGGCTATGTCAGGTCAAAAACTAGGTCACCAGGTCAAGTCTTAGTAAAACTTTGTGTACGCTCTAGAGGCCACATTTTCAGTCCAATACTCAATATCTCAAAAGAGTTTGAAAATGGGCAATGTCGGATCAAAATCTAGGCCACAAAGTGAAATCTTAGAATACCTTGTGTACGCTTTAAAGGCCACACTTTCAGTCCAGCCATATTTTCAGTCCAATACTCCTGAAAGTTGGTCAGAATGTATGTCTTGATGATTTTTCAGTTGATTTTGAGAATGGGCCATGTTGAGTAAAAACTTTTTTTGTTTGTTTTTTTTTTATTTTCTGATCAAAACTTAGGTCACCAGGTCAATGTTTAGAAAAGACTTGTGAAAGCTCTACAAGCTACGTTTTTGTCCACTAGTCTTGAAACTCCGTCAGAAAGCTAGCCTTGATAATATCTGAAAGGAGTTTGAAAGTAGGCCATATGGGTTCAAAAACTAGGTCACTTGGTGAAATCTTGGGTATGCTCTAGAGGCAACATTTTCAATTCAATACTCTTGAAAATTGGTCAGAATGTTTGTCTTGATAATATCTGATAGTATAAAAATGATTCATATTGCATATTGCACGGAAAATCTTGAAAGCAGCATAGAGGCCTTTAAGAATACTTTTTCTACGTTCTGTAATGTTTGTCAAAGTGGCAATATCTGACTGTAGGCTGAGCTTTTTTTTAATGATATTCGGAAGGTTTCGGAAGGTTTGTCTTAAAAAGTTTTCTTGGAACATATTTTGTGAATTACATAGTTTTCGTGATGTTTTCTTCTGTTGTGTACTGAGAGATACTGTGATCTGACTGATATAGTCATTCAATTTTATCCGAGCCATTTACATGTATATATGTAGAATTCGCCCGCCCTCAGTCCTGCAGGACTGTTAGGCTCCACCACTTTTTTACCGTGGGTGGAGACTCGTAAGCCAGAAAAAAAAAGGGTCCTGCCAGTTGAGGGAAGCCCGTGGTACTCCAGCTATGCTTAGGTCTCGGCTTCATCGTAAACGCGAGCCATGATAGGCCCGGTCTAGTGCAATCGGCTAGTCTCTTTTCAATTTGGGGCATTTTGAACCGTTTCCAAAGTTTGTAACACTTTTACTGGTTTCAGAGGAAAAATATATATATTTTTTTATCACAATTGTTAACCTGGTACTACATGTATCTTAACCCTGTTTAATCTAGTGCAAGCATTAATGCATACCACAATAATATGTCCGTTTTACTTGCTTTCATTTACATTTGTTAGTCCATACTTTATTGTAGCATCAGAGGATAAATATATTTTCCGCTTTGAGGAACGAATAAGAAGGAAATTATTTTCCCTTTTTCGATGACGCTTCGATAAGTACGAGTATCTATTGAGTATGAAGCACAGACATTATGATAAGCATGTTGTACATGTAGGTGGTACGAGGTTCAATTAGCTTTGTGAGGGCAACGCGTATACCTCGAATGCCTGTGGTAAGAGGATTAAGATGAAACTCAGCTTTCAACCACCACTCCATTATATTCAGGTCTGCACAGAAGTAACGAAATTTCTCGCGAGACCTGATATCTAATTTCGGATAGGACTGATACGGGAAATGGTTGTCCTCATCATCCTCTTTAACAAAAAATGGGCTTCCAAGTTCTTGCACAGAATATAGGCTTCCCCTGATATTAAGAGGAAAAGTACGATCCCATTTAAGACTGTCATACGTACAGAGGTTTTTTTTTTTTACTTTGTGAAAGTAAGCGTGGGTACCCATGGTTTAGCACTGTAGCTCTGAAGCACTGTCGCTTATTCCTAGTAAGAATACCATCGATACAGTAGTACCATTTCCAAAAGAAATCATTTGATTTCCAAGGCCGTTGTTAATATCATATACAATTTTTTTTTTTTTTGTTGCTTAAATTCAATTCATGAAATGAAGCCCAATATTCCATTGCCATAGACTTTTACAAATGGTCACAGGTTTCCATAGTTTTTTCTCGATGTAGTTTTCTATCTCTGGTTTTTCCTGGGCGAGTACCACTTATTAGTAAATGCAATGAACAATGCTCGTATGGCTCAAAAATGGTGTTAAAGAGACAAAAATCATCATTACTTTCATTCCTAGTGCATAGGGTAGCACATAGAGTCATGTATTGTACATACTTGATTGAGCAGTAAATTGAAAATTGTCAATGTGTCATATGTAATCATATATTTGTGTCGCTGCTCATACCAGCATTTCCGTTTGCTCAGCCAAGGTTTTTGTTTTTGTTTGTTGTTGTAGACAAGGCATCAGGGATAAGAGGTGTAGTTCAAATTAGGTCAAGCTGAACAAGAGTTGTTGCATTACTACACATGTTTGTTAATAATGAGTTGCTGATGTATGTGGCGTATTTAAAGGCACAGAGGATATTTGTTTTATTCGGTGAAAGATGGAAATTTATTTCATCGAGTGAACATCATCGGTAATATTTTCACGAGTGGCTGCGCCACTCGAGAAAATATTTACGTTGTTGTTTACGAGATGAAACAAATTTCGCTCTTTCACCGAAAAATAAAAAAAAACAACAAATATTCTATTTATTTCAAGCTTCTGACCCTTTGTGGGAGGAGCTTTATCAAAATTTAGTACAGTTCTTTTCAGTTATTCCCCGTTGCGTACCCCTCCGGCATAGCAACGCATTACAGTATTACGTCAAGCGCGAGAAATGTAACGTAAATGACGACATATTTCCATCCGGTTGTGAGTCACGTGCAATTTACCTAAGTAACTAGAATATAAAAATCGGTATTTTCACTGCTCGTATCAGTGGAATATCGAAAAATATTTTCACTGCTATTTCTCGATATCCTACCGGAAAGCATGAAATAAATGTTTATACGCTTGCTGTCTCAAGCGCTTACGTACCACGTTACCATTTGAAATATATATATATATATATATATATATATATATATATATATATTATTTATGTCGACATGTGTTGTACAATGAGAAAGTCTACGGGCTAGGGGAATTGTTTTCTGCTTTAGCTTCGATTAGCGTGATTGCCTCCTAATGTTGGGATTTTGCCACGCCTCTCTTTTGTTGAATTGTCTGATTTGCATTGCACAATATATTAGTTTGGTAACCCTGTCATCTAGAGCTGGATACTCGGATCAATAAGACTTTGGCTCCATGGTCGGTGGGTCGTAAACGATGAATTTTAATATATCAGACATGGATCCCGTCCCTTATCCCCTAAAAAATGCTTCGCAAAGCAGTCCATACATACATGCGCCCGAAGATGCTTGTCAATGAAATGGGTTAATGTCTAGAATGCCTCGAGATATCCAAATTTTCAGAGTCAGATGCGCAACTACACATCATAGAAATTCATTGTAACATATTTGAACTTCTACAAATGAACATTATAGGAGGGATTCACACAAAAACACTCGTTTAACAGAGACGAAAGAAGGACGAAAAGACAGACGGACGACCTCGGTCATAACGTAATACGACCATTCGAGCGCATAAAAACAAACACACAGGAAATTTAAACTAGAAGGCCCTGAAGGGCCTGAAATCGCTCTCCTGGCAGAGATTTTGCTTTTATGCTAGCATGCATTATGAATTCATGATGCAAAAAGAAAAGCACTAAAATCAGTGTGAAGGAAAGGGCTTATAAACAAGAAATGGAAGTTTTCAACTTTGAATCACTTTTTTTCTCATACTTATAGTCAGATTTGTTTTCAAAATCAATAGGGTTCCAGCTGTTGATGAGACAAAGCAACTGTGCAAATTTCATAAAAATCCCACTACAAGTGCTGACTTCATCATGTAAATTAGATATCGAAATTTTCAAGTCGAAATGGCTACTGTTCCATTAATGTGTGTTGGATTTTTTTTCAAAGTCAACAGGATTAAAGCTACTGATGAAAAAAAACAAACTGTTAAAAAAATCACAAACATCTTATCACAAATAAATACTTTATCATGCAAACAAGCGATGAAAATGTTCAACTTGAAATTACTTCTTCTCCCATACTATTTGTCAATTTTTTTCCCCAAAATTAATAGTGTTTAAACTATTGATGATATAAGCAAACTCTGCAAGGTTCATGAAAATCTGACCATAAATACAGACTTTATTGCCTGAACAAGAAATAGAAATTTCGAACTTGAAATGGCTACTTTTCCCATACTGTTTGTGGATTTATTTTTTCAAAATCAATAGAATTGAAGCTATTGATGATATAACCTAGCTAGGCAAGTTTCATTAAAATCTGACCTCAAATGCAGACTTTATCGTGTAAACAAGAAATGAAAGTTTTCAACCTGAAATAGCTACTTTTCCCATACTGTTTGTTGGATTTTTTTTTACAAAATCAATAGGTTTGAAGCTATTGATATGATAAACAATCTCTGTAAGTTCATTGAAATCTGACCACAAAAACAGACTATATCGCGTAAACAATGGAAATTTCAAACTTGAAATGGCTACTGTTATTTTTTTTTAATCAATAGGGTTAAAGCTATTGATGAGATAAACAAACTGTGCAAGTTTCACGAAAATCTGACCACAACTGCAGACTTTATTGCGTAAACAAGAAAAAGACTAACGGACAGATGGACGGACGGCGGAAACCACGGCATGACATAAGCTCTGCTGGCTTTCAGCCGGTCGAGCTAATAAACATGCTGAATGAATGAAATTGAATCTACCGAGTCATTTGCGAGGCTGGAATTTTTACAAATTGATGAACACCTCTCAAAGCTGATGACATCAACATTTGTAATGTAAAAAAGGTACTTATTTCTTTGGCATCCACTGTCTGAAGTCTGTCAAGAAAAAGTAGAAAAGGCATATACTCAAAAATCCTGCTAGGCTTGAAACTTTTTTTTTTTTTAAATAACCCCTTGGAAATGCACCGCACGCAATATCCTTAACTCATTCAGATGTATAGTTCGATGCCCACTTTTAGCTGGTGTATTGGAAAACGAGAAAGAAACCGACAAAAATGCCATAGAGGCTAGACCTATTCGTGTTTTATTGGATGGTATCTAGAAGGACACAAATACCATAGTTTCAAGTTCAAAAAGCCAATTGTACCAAAACAGTGAAAGTCATAAATGTTCATGTGGGTCTCGTTATTCTGAACCCTCTACAATGCATGATATAGTTTGCAAATGCGTCTAATATGACCAGCTTTGAAACACTTCTCATTCATTCCATGTATGAAAACTTCCAAATACGAATGCTTGTTCGATTTAAAAACATATACAGAACTTTGTAGTAATGGCCATGTTTTTGCGCTTTCGAAGATCCAATAGAATTCCTTCTATTCACAAGTTTTGTATTTCTGAGATTGGATTTCAAGTCTTTGCTTGATAATTTGTTCCTCGGTCAGGATCCCGGTTGCAACTTAAATAAGCGTTTGAAGTATACCTTATTGGTAAACTGTTTAGTGCGAGATCCAAATTTTTGAAAATTGTTATGGCAGTGGTTGTTGTGACGTTATTTTGTCATCTTTGGAAGAGTTAATATACGGTTAATTCACGTTTTTGTGGCCGTTAACATTCGCAGAGGCCCGAAAAATGCTTTAACGCTCGAGTGCGAAGCACGAGGGTGTTTAAGTATTTTGAGGGCCTCTGCGAATGTTAACGACTGAAAAAAAACGTGAATTTACACTATTATTGCATACAGTAAAGGTATTTTAACTATAATTTGCACAGATAGCAAAAATAATTCCATAGAAATGCAAATAAGCGAACTTCAAATGTACTGTACGTAAATGGGTCAAAACCGAAAGTAGGCGAAGAAGTTTTTGTTACGAGTAGTAAAGGGCCGTTAGTCCTGTATGCCAGTTTTGATTCTCTAGGTGTAAATACAATTCTATTGATTTTTAATATACACTGGACTTATGTGGAATAAACTTGCACACGTTTGGACGATTACACCTAGGAGGAAATGAGTGAATATGAATTTCTGTAACTGAAAGACGATAGTGGGTTCGATCGACATCAAGTGAGGCTGACCAATTAAAAAATGGGTGGGATGTAGCTGGTTTAGAGTACATTTCACGGGTGAAGTTTTATTCAGATCTCGATTACACTGAGGTCCTGTGCAAAACTTTGTTCGTGGTGTACTAATGTCATCAAAGCCATGCCGTGAAAAGGATCTAATATGGTACAAATTCCTGCAGTTTGATGTCCGAGTCTAGGGAAAATCTGACAAAGACAGACGTTGTTTACAAGGTAGGCCCGAATCGAGGATATTGACAGTTCAAAGCTGGGCGTTAACAACGCGTGAATTTACTGATTAATACACGTTTTTTCCCGTTAACCGCCCGATTTTTACCCGTTAATACATGCTTTTAACGGCCCTAAAAGGCATGTTTTATGCAAAAATATATGTTAACGTCATGGACCCGTTATAGAAAACCGCTATTTCCACTATAGTATTATCCTACAAAACTTGCTAAGATTAAAAATGAGTATTATTGTACTACTTTCCCGAGCCATTATTTCCTTTTTTGTCCTTCCTAGAATTATCATTTATAAGTCTAAAACCACTATACTCTCATTACAAAGTAATATGATAATTATCTCCCTTTCCTGAAAACTAAGAAAAGTATTAACAAATAATTTCAAGATAGACATCAAAGGAATTTCTGGTCGGTTAAAAATGTGCAAAAGTATTATATCTGTATAAATCCGTCTTTATAAACTGTCAAGAAATTTTATTCCATGTTGCTCTAGAAGTATTACGGGTCCACTACCTTTATTCAGAAGTTTCGAGATTTGTGTTTGTATCTATGCCAAATCAAAGTTTCACACACTGTTTATATTGTCTCTATTGATACTCGATTAAGAACAATTCACAAATAATAAAGACGTCCAGTTATGTTATTAAACATGTCAGTCTTGGACCGAGTCACCTCGTAATGTATCTCTTCAATTGGGTTGAGCGTGAAATTTCTGCTATTGTTATAAAGCCTCATAACGGATATTAGTATAGCTGTTCATACATGCATTCACTCTCTAGCTATATTTCGATACATAATGCTCTCAAATTCAGTGTCTCGAATTTAGGGAAAAAAATAAAAACTCCATAGTTTTGATTACATATAATATAGATATAATAATCAAATAGTCGTTAACAAAATTCAGTATAAACCTCCCATTAATATCTCTTTGACTAACGTAAACTGCATCTTTATTGGCATAAATACTTTCGTTAATTTACTGGTATCTAATAAATGTATGTATTTCCTTTACTACTAGAATTACAATATAAAAAAAGAAAAAAATCCATTGGCAGTCTTCACTCGGACCAATTTAAAACAAACGCGTGCGCATTATTGTGTTTGCATGATAAATAATAATAATAATTAAAATAAACATTCATGTGACAACTGTAAACTCAAACAGTAATCTTTCCAAAAAATGTTTCATAATCCGTAACTGACACCCTTTCCTCTTTTGGCACCTTTTTTTCTTTTACTTGTTAAATCAATTAATGAATGAATAAAATAGGACTGGTACCATCTAGAATCCATGGAAAGGAACAGTAGAAGCTTATGCTTTCGTTCCAATCCATTTTGTAGCATATTCTAAGTATATTTTGTAACTGTCTTATTATATTCTGTATGTAAAGTGTTGCAAACAAAATATGTTTAAACTATTTCATAATTTAAAAAAAATCAATATTAACGGTTCTCGTGTTCATCAACATTGGCAAGTTCTAATAGGCTTTCTTTTTAATCCGCGCTGGACCCGCTTTTGCTGTCAAACGAACGTAAAGTAACATGTAAACGAGATTTCATAATGTTTTTGTTTTTGATTTTTTAATTTTATACCGAAGCCGAAATTGAAATGTAACTTTTTTCCCTGAATATCATTATTTGAATATATATGTCTACCCAACAAATTAATTGAATCAAAGAGAAAAGTTAAGGCTAACTGTCAGTTTACTGTGTACGAATTACATAATTCAACTTCCTTCCAGCGTATTAAACTTGAAATAATAGCTCTACTAACTATGCAATATTCAGTGCTATGATGACGTCATGAATTACACATTCTTACATATTATTGCATAAAACGTGCCTTTTCGGGCCGTTATAAGCATGTATTAACGGGTAAAAATCGGGCGGTTAACGGGAGAAAACGTGTATTAATCAGTAAATTCACGCGCCGTTAACGCCCGGGTTTGTACTATCAATATCCTCGATTCGGGCCTACCTTGTAAACAACGTTTGTCCTTGTCAGATTTTCCCTAGACTCCGACCATCAAACTGTAGGAATTCGTACCATATTCGATCCTTTCCATGGCATGTCTTTGATGATATTAGTGCACCACAAACAAACCTTTGCACAGAATCTCAGTTTAATCGAGATCTGAACAAAAATTCACCCGTGAAATGTACTCTAAACCAGCTACATCCCACCCACTTTTTGACGTGATCGGTCCGCCTCGCTTGATGTATATCGAACCCTCTGTCGCCTTCAGTTACAGAAATTTTTATCCACGCATTCATCCTAGTTGTAATCGTCCAAATGTGTGCAAGTTTATTCCGCATAAGTCCAGTGTGTATTAAAAATCAATAAAAGTGTATTTACAGCGAGAGAAGCAAAACTGGCATACAGGACTAACGGCCCTTTCCTAATCGTAACAAAAACTTCTTCGCCGACTTCCGGTTTTGACCCATTTGCGTACAGTACATTTGAAATTCGCTTATTTGCATTTCTATGGAAACATTTTTGCTATCTGTGCAAATTATTGTTAGAATACCTTTACTTTATGCAATAATAGCGTTAATTCACGTTTTTTTCTGTCGTTAACATTCGCAGAGGCCCTCAAAATACTTAAACACCCTCGTGCTTCGCACTCGGGCGTTAAAGCATTTTTCGGGCCTCTGCGAATGTTAACGACCTCAAAAACGTGAATTAACCCTATAATAACCCACGAATTAGACAGTATAAACTGAAATACTGGATATCATAATATTTCGTTTGCACAAGTTTTGCTACAAAAAATAATATGTTAGAGTTTATCGTCTTCATTATTTATAACTATAAAAAGCAAGCTATTGAAAAATGTAAAGTTTGATTTAAGTCATACCAAATGAACACTTCCCTAGTATGCTAGACTCGCAACATTCTGAATAGCTTCATTTTTTAGTTATGATTATATAGTCATAGAGTTTTTAATCTTTTATCACTTTTGACGAAACCCTTCGTTGTTTACAACCAAATAAACATACATGTATATTGATACGCCCATTTTTACATTGTCATTCAAATTGCTATTATCTTTTACATTTACTTGATGACTATCATAGCAAGATCTTTGACGGACGCCTTGGCCAAGAGTGAAATTTTGGATATAATTCAGCAACTAAAACAAGAAATTCCAGCAATTCAAGCCACTAGAGCATGTCTCAACCCCAAAAACACAAAATTCGACATAACTGTTGTATCTAAACGTCCAAATGAAGTGAAAAGACGGACAAAGGATATAATTACTGAAAGAATCTCAAGAAACCTAGACTATGATCTGGAAGTCCGAGAAATTACTGAAGAAGGGATCACAGTGACAAATTCTGAGGAATTTATTGAATTCTTTTCAGAAAAGGGTTATTCTAAAGAAATCCTCAAACTTCAAAGAGTAATTTCTAAACATTCGAATTCTTTTATGAAAAACGATCCGAATATCACATGCATATCGTTTTCTCCCGTGAAGTCAACTGGATATGGGACTGCAGAGCACAAGATCGTGAAAGAACCGTGTATTGTATTTTTCGTACAGGTCAAGTTTGACAAAAAGCGCATCCCTTTAGACTCCAAAAGAATCCCAGAGATCATAGAGGGTATCAAGACGGATGTTAGAGAAGGTATTGTTGAAACTTTGATGCAGGCCCAACAGGATGCATTAAGTATTGGACTTGGTTGCTCAATATCCAGTGTGCATAGAAGCGGAACACTAGGTCCAATTGTTTCTACTGAGCACAATACATCTGGATTTCTTACATCCCTTCATGTTCTGTTTTCGCAACGCGACCTTAAAGCTATTAGCAAGAATAATCATACCGACGACGAAGCTGGCCTTAATACACCTGTTTACAAAAAAACTAAAGACAGATATATTGAAATAGGAAAAGTGATAAAGGTGTATTTTGCGAACGGAAATGAAGATCAAAGTAAACCTGGATATGAGGTTGGATTGGTTGAGCTGCATCCAAACGTTCATATTGAAGAAGGTATGTTGTCCACGATTTCTGAATGCAATTTCAGTGCGTGAGATCGCGTGCTGAAATATAGTTATCATAACTGTGACTTTTTCAAAACTTCTAGGTTAAATAAAAAATCTACAAAAACTGATGATCTATTTTTTGCCAACACAAACGGGAAATCAACAAGCAACCTCGGCTGCCGCCTACGAAATTTGCTTCTAGATGTTGATTTTTTTTTTTCTTCTCAAAACACAAATTATATCGTAAATCGCGCCCCTTGAAACAACTTTAAAGGTGTAAGACAGCATCTATTTGTTTAAGAGTTATTTCGTTTAATCCTTATCCCATTTCAAAAAGGACACATATTTCCAGCTGAGGAAAATATGTTTTTTCATCAGCATCAAAAAAGTAATAGGATCATATCCAATCAACTTACAGAAGCAGTTTCTTCATTTGAAGCTATCAGGTTCGTGGGAATTAAAAGTTGGTTTAACTTCAGTAGGAAAGGGATTTAAATACAAATCTGAATGAGGAACAATGACAAAAAACAGTACTTCAAGACATCTAATTTCTGTAACATCCCATGACTAATGATTATATACATGTAGTATTTGTAAAAAACAGAGCGAATATCCAAATTTGTCGAAAAGAATCGAATGAAATAGAATCTATACAAACTGATTTAACCCAGAATACAATTCAACCCTTTACCACACAATCCAAAACAACATTGTGGGAAAAGTAAAAAACTACTAGAAACCATTATTTCCTTTTTTCACAGTATTTTCTATCCCATCAAAAAGAGTAATCAACGCTTTTATAACAGTTATTTTGTCGTATACACTTGCTTTCAAATGGGTACAATCTAGAATCTTGTTTTTTGGTACAGAGTTTAATCAAAAGGGATTTATCAAGTCTGGGAAAAGGGAGAAAATGGCAAAATAATTTCCGATTTATCTGTCATAATATAGCTAAGACAAAAGAACGGCACGATCACGAGATTTTCTATCTTACTTAGACCACGTGACTATTTATTCATGCTTTTTACGTCATATGCTCAGATAAAGAGCTTGTTACAAAAGTTTTGCACCTGGTTCAAAAGAGGCATGGTAAGGTACTAATTTATAATAAAATGCTAAATTATCCATTATGATTTTATTGAAAGTAAACTTTTTTGTGGATTGTTAAGATCGAAATTGTATTTGTCGGCAAACTTTTGAAAACGTTATGTTTCGATTGATGTAGATTGTCAGAGACAATAGGGACGTTTATCGTTTAGAACTTACTATGTGTCTCTTGTAATTAGACAGTACTAATCTATTTTATTACGAGACATATGGAATGTTGCTGAGAAATATTGGTCAGGTTTTTTGGCAATTATGTTCAATACGTAAATTTCGAGCAATTTTTGTAAGCAATGTCAAGGCCGTACATGAAAACCTTGTAAATTTATCGAGCCATTGAGCTTAAGGTTCATGTGAAGTGTTTATTTAATGTATGAAATTTGATGAATGAAATTTAAGCCAAAAAAAAAAACACTTTACATGAATCTTAACCTGTAGGCTGCCAACCTCGACTCAAGGACCTTTGGTGGACAATGTAGATTCGGATCAGAAAGCACAGTACGTGTACAATCTGATTTTGGATTTACACTGTGCAATAAAGCGATATTTTTCCGTAAAATATCTTTGGATTAGCCAAATTTGGGGTTTTATTATTGGTTTAAAGGTTTCATTTCACTTATTAAGCAGGTTAAGAGTTAAACAGTACTAAACCAACCTAGTCATGTGTAGGTGCACTGACACGTTAAACTCCAATGCAAACTACAGAGCTATCGAATTTTTTGTAATTTCTTAGCGAAAACAGGTGTTTAATCCTTCTCAGATTGAAGTTTTAGAAAAATGGTTGGAAAGGCAATGACATGTTTTAAAGCTAAAATATGAACACTACATTTTTAACCAGACTGGAGCCTTATTTTTCTACCGCTTAAAGCACACTCCACTCAAGAGGTTGCTGTAGTTAATCGTTAGTTGAGGGCAATACTATTTTAAGTGATTGTACATTGTATAGACTTTGAATAGCATTGCACTCACACATGAAAATGTTATATCCAGTTCAAATCATACCTCAAAATTGTTTTTCCGTGAAGGGTACATTTTGCCCCGACTCGACATTGCAAACAAAAATTATCGGAATTCACGTGAGGGATATACAAGCATAGTATATCCAGATATACAACTGCGGGAGTTGTATCTTCGATATATATAATGGAAATACTAAACCCTGATTGATCAAGTCCCTACAAGCGTGGACAGAAAAATTCTCTTCTCAAATTGTCATTCCTTCTTAGAGGAATTCACCACAGAAAGGTCTACTGAAAATGAGTGACTGAAAACTCTTCAGACTGTGAAGTTCACGGCTAATTTTCCTAAATTTCCTTTCAAAGTGTGCTAGGACTGACACAAAAATCCGTTTTTAACTTGACTATGTTGTAACTTGTAATGTTTTCTGTATGTAGTCTGATACCTACAGGAAATGAAAGCAACCACAATAAAATGAGGATTTGTTGAACAGTTTTAAGCTATGATTAGATGTAATAAAAATTTACAAAAATTATCACACGTAATACAAGTATAATATGGAAGTATATGAAAGTAAGCAAGGACAACGGGGGTCAAAGTTGGTCTACAAAGTGTGCTGCGCAGCAATGCTACTTTGCTAATTAGTAGAGTGGTAATTTGATGCGACGGTTTGACGTGTTTTTATGATGTATTGTATTTCGGACTTTAAACATGCATAGGACTTCATATCGTATTTCAAAATAAAGGGAAATCGGGGTGTACCAGCTAAAAGTTTAGCCATCGTCACATCTTATGTAGCTGACTCCAGTGGGGGAAAGGCCATAGATGGCCATAGTTAAATGTATTGGACGTAGATACACGTTGTTAAACGTAGTTAAACATAGTTATGAACGTAGTTTGAACGTACGACTTGCCCGTAGTAAACAACAAAATTTTTAAATATGATGAAAAATTTGTTACGGTTAACTACTATGTTATGACCGTACTGTGACAGTAGTTTAAACATAGTTGACTGCAGTTAACCGTAATTAACCTTAATTAACCGTAGTGCGTTTAATATGTTCAACTACGGCCGACTATGGTAATTCCCTAATACTGTCAGCTACATAAAATGTGACCAGATCTGAATTAAATTATTTTAAAAAGTAATCAATAAATTACAATTAACTTATAATTGTTTTAATTGAATTGTGATTACAATTACTTGCTTTTTATAAAAGTAATGGATCAAATACATAGTTGTTTTTTGATCACTTGTTATTATATTTATAAATAGAGTTTGAAACTTTAACCTGCTAGGTACCACACAAGCCTATGCATTAATGATCCTGAAAGATAAAACACATAGTCATTGGAAACAATGTGGGAAAAAGAGAAAACAATCGCTTTTCTCATTTTTAGCTCTCCTGAGCACAACGTGCTCAAGGGGAGCTTTTAGGATCACGGAGTCGTCCGTCGTTTGTCGTCCGTAGTCCGTCGTCCGTCATCAACATCTTCACCTCCGAAACCACAGGGCCGATTTAGATCAAACTTGGCTGGATTGTTCCTTGGGAGGTCATCTTTAAAAACTTTTCACAAAATTTGATTCAATCAAAAGCTCTGGTTGTCATGGCAACCAAGTGGATTTTTTAAGAAATTCTTTAAAAATCTTCTTCTCTGAAATCTCTGATCAGATTTTGAAATCATTTCACAGAGATGTCCATTGGGTAACCCTTTTCAAAAACTGTTTGCAAAATTTTGATCCGTCAAGAAACATGGCTCTGGTGAATGGGTGTCACTTGCACTACTGAGATGAAGATATTCTTAAAAATCCTTCTTCTCTGAAAGGGCTGGTCAGATTTTAAAATAATTTCAGAGATGTTCCTTGGGTAACGTTTTTCCAAACATGTTCGGGAAATTTTGATTCGTAGAGAAACATGGCTCTAGTGAATGAGGGCTTCTTGCACTATACAGAAGTGAATGAATTTTTAAAAAATTCGTTTTCTCTGAAACGGGTGTTCAGATTTTAAAGAAATTTCACAGAAATGTTCCTTGGGTGACCCTTTTTAAGTAGTGTTCGCGAATGTTTGGTCCGTCAAAAAACATGGCTTATGAATGGGGGCTACTTGCACTATATGGCCGTGAAGAAATTCTGAAAAATTATTTTTCTCTGAAACTAGTGGTCATATTTTGAAATGATTTCACACAAATGTTACTTGGATGACCCTTTTGAAAAGTTGTTCGCGAAATTTTGATCCGTCAAGAAACATGGATCTGGTGAATGGGGACTACTTGCACTATATCAGTGGCCGTCAAGACATTCTTAAGAATTATTTTTCTCTGAAACTCCTGGTCAGATTTTAAATTAATTTCACGTAGTTGTTCCTTTGGTGACCCCTGTAAAAGAATTCACTGCTGATTCGCTAAGAAACGTGGCTCTAATGGGGGGGGGGAGGGGAAGCACTTGCACAATATGGACATGAAGAAGTCTAAAGTCTTCTTCTCTGAGACAGATGTTCAGATTTTTAAATAATTTTACAGAAATATTTCTTGGATGACCTTTTATGCAAATTATTCAAGGAACTTTGATCCATCAACAAACATGGCTCTGATGGCTGTGGGCTATTTACACTATATGGACATGAAGAAATTATTAAGAATTCTTCTTCTCTAAAACTGATGGTCAGATTTTGAAATAGCTCCACTTTTTCAAAATCGCATGGCAAAATAATTTTTTCGTTTCCAAAGTTTAAAAAAATGACGACAGTCCTCTCAAAAATTCATATGAGCGATCCAGGGCCATCTTGTTTTTAAATGTTTTCTACCCTTTTACAGACAAGTTCTAGCATTTGAGCTACATTTAATTTGACCTCTGAAAGGTCTTACAATTTGAACAGTTTCAATACAGGGTTTATTCCTTTCAACAGTTAAACTTTCATGAATGATCTTTCAACACCTTTTTATGCCAAGGCTGATTTGTATACTCCCAGGCAAAATAAATACTGCATAAAAAACCTGTCTTTTGCCAATGCTTTATTTTGTTGCATTTTTGCTACATGTAATTGAAAAGTGAGTGAATTTGTTATTGTTATTTATTTACCTATTATTTTCATAATATAATAATTAATTTCTATTTAAGTAATTCATTTTTACATCAATTACCAATTACTTTAAGATAACAGAAAAACTATAATTAATTACAATTTATAAAATTATAATTGTAATTGGACCCAGGTATGGATGTAACAGTTAAGTTAGAAATACAATGACTACAGCCTACCCATACTGAGCAGGCACAACCACAAGGTTTTACCGTAGCTTAACAGATTTGACCTTGATATACCGTAGTATTGCATTCATAGGATATAGTTTATGCATTGTCATATATAGCAATATCCTAGTTACTCCTGGCAACTTTGCAAATAGTTGAATATAGTTAACTTTACTTCCACGTAGTTCAACTTTCTTACAAAATTTGTACCTACTTTGAACATACTACGGCAGATTAAGTTTGAGATTAATTACGGACATCTATGTGCATGGCCGTATTTGTGACCTTTGCTTTAAAATAAGATGTTAAGTGCGCGAACGTGCACACACGACAGTATCTGGTTTGGGTCAAACCAATCACATTGTACAGTCTTAAAAAAAGAATATTTTTCAAGGCGAACATCAGCATAAAATGAGGAGATTTGAGCGGTAATCATGGCTCTATATAAAAACATATTTTATTTACACTTGCTGATTTCATCAAAATTTTAAGGTCTTTCTAAAAGCATTTAGCTTTTTGTAGTAGAATGCTGTAGTGTAGCTGTATGTAAACATACTTCAAAGTAAAAACAATTATATAAATTTTTTGTAAAAACAAATGGTTAAGGTACACAACTGTTAATGACTTCCAGCAATCATGGATACATTTGATCGAAGAGTCCAAGATATTGCGACTTACACATGTATTCAATATTTTTGTACTTTCTTGTTGAACTCTTTACCAGAGGTCAAAATCTTTTACTTTCCCCCCAAACAAAACTCTATTCAGATTTTCATACTTTCACAAAATTCAGAAATGACTAATCACTGAATTCTAGCTGAAAAATCGTCAGTAAAAAAAGAAAGATAAGATTTAGGAAAATAAAGGTATTTACTAAGTGGGCTATATAGCCTCTTTGGAATTATATGTATTAGATTTTATGCCACAGCTCAGGAAAGCCTAGTGAGAAGGGTACATTATGAGTAACACGCACCGTCGACAAGGATTCATATTCAAATCATTATCGAGACACCGTACCTGGTGTAACAAAAAATAAAAAGAGTGGCCCATTGCTAAGTTACATATATGACAAAACGCTCAAATTTGCATCATTTTACTTCATCTAACCATACACTGTATATGAAAAGAAATACATATATGGTATTTACTGGCCTTTTACAAAAAAAAAATGATTTGTTACATAACACTAAACAGCTTCCTTTTTAGAGTATTAACAAATATTCCCATAAATCTGGCTCAGATTGTGTGGTTTGTATTGGTAAAGGGTAGAAAAAAAAATCCAGAAGATAAAAAGGACTGAAATATTGATGTCTGCTATCCAACAATGTTTTCATAAGCCCTTCACCTAGAACTCATAAAACATATGACTAATTGTATGGTTGAGGGCTAAAAAAAAAAGAAAAATCCTCAAAATTTCTCAAAATGTTATTTTGTATGATGTAAAATTAAAGGGTCAAATATAGGCCTTATGGACAAACCATTATGCATTCTGAATACTGATTTCATAAATATGTAACAGTTCTGTTAAATAGCCTCTCAAGGCTAGAATTGAGGCTAGAACCTTCAGGTCCTGAGGCAAATGCTGTACCATATTGCTATAAAAGCTAGCTCTGTAGCAAGACTGTATGATTGTCCCCTTATAGGCCTACAAACAGATGCTATACATTTACACCAATCTGTGGAATAAACCAGTATACAGCATATCCATGTCAGGTTTCCTTGGTATTTGACAACTGGATCTGAAACAAAATTTGTTTGGGGTTTATTTTAACACTTTACCAAACACTCCATGTTAATAACCCTGAAAGAAATAGGAAATTGAAAGCATTACAGGACAAGGATAAAATTCTGGTATGCAGTATTTTCTCCTGTTCTAACAGTGTTTACAATCATATTAGTAAAATTCAGCCCATTTAGTATCAGATTCTGACTTGTTGTCCATAGATACATTTAAAGTGCCTAAAACTTGACATATGGGGAAGGACTGAATAACAAAATGGCATCCATTTGATTATCTTTTGATTAATGCACAGAATGTGGCCATAGACTAATCCATACAATCTTACAAAAATAACTCCTCTCCAAAATGTTGATCTGGAGTCCTGCATGGCTCACCAGTAATGTGTAGGACTTGTTACCTGATGGTCTAGGTTCCAGCCTTGTTGGAAGCTGCATATTTTACTGTGGGAGTGTCCTTTGGCAAGACACTTTGAACAGAGACCTAGCCTAGTACTGCTATAACCTAGACATACATAACTAAGCTAGTTGTAACAGTTATATGACTGAAATGATATTGAAAGCAACATTAAACACTATTCAATGAGTCACTGTGGATCTAAAATTGGCCTGCAAGGGTAACCTTTATCTAATATTTACCTAAGTCTAACAAAATGTAGCTCATAAGTTTCACTGGTAGACCAACAAAATTTTCAGTTTTTTCATTCTTTAGGGCGCATCGACTGCTGCAAATGTTTTCAATACTTTTGTTGTCAGGTATAGGGTCAAGATGAAAACTACTGAAAACAATGTGGGAAAAAATGCTTATTTCCAGAATTTTCTCTTTTCTCACTATATTCTTAAAAACTTTCTGTCTCAGGGACTGTATGGTAAATAATTAGATCTAACATATTGAACACTAATATTTATAATTCTTTACCACGTAATGTCAACTTCTAATTACCTTGAAATGAAAACTTTTGAAAACGTTGTGGAGGAAATGCATGTAACCAGCATTTTCCACTTTTTCCACCTTTTCTGTACTTCAACAAATTTAAAATTTCCAATAAATATTTTTGTCTGCAAAAGCTTTGATTTTGGGCAAGTCCAAATTTTTCTTGTTTGGTAAAGAGTTTCTCCCTCAGTCGATAATAACTTTTGAAAACATTGTGGGAAAAAAAGAAATCATTCCTCATGAGCACTTTTACCTCATCCAAATCTTCTCTGCAAGTACATGTATATACAGTTTTTCTGCAACAAAATAGTTTCTTTCACCTTTAATTAGGCGAGAAAAAGAAAAAAAAAGGGGGGATAAGGAAATTGAATTCTTTAAAACTACAAAATAATGACATGAACACCTACCCATTGCCACACCAACACAGTCTCACGATTGCTGCGAAATAAGGTATTTCATTCCCCTTCTGTCTGTGTTTTTCAATAAACGGGACACAAGGAGCTCTCGAACATTTTGGTTTGAATTCGAAAACTCGCCTTACAATTTTCCAGCCATCGCCGTTCGCAAGCTTTTGATGTGATTGTAGAAATTTGAGCTGCAATTCTTCAATGTGAAAACAGGTTTTCGAAGCACTTTCATTTCCAAGTCTACTTGAGTTCTGCTATCACATGTTCATCCAATTGTCGCGTCGTAACACTCTTCTTTTTCACTTTTTAGGCGTCCTCGGTGATCTTTCGATGCCATTTTGGGTATCATTGGTAACCTCATTTTCGATATTAATACGAATTGATGCGGGGTAGCCGCGTCTGTCTGTCAATCGATTACGGATTACCATTTAATAAATAACCATTTAATGGCATTGGTTTGTAAATAAAATTTTGGATTGATTTAATTAATTCTAATTTCTGCTTGTAAGAGTCATTAACAAGTAACTTTATTAACCTTGAGTATAACACATGAAGACTGATTCGGGTGTTTTAATGATTAAAATCTATTTAGAAAAAAGAAGTATGAAAGGTCAGTTCTATCACAAAAACACGTTCTTTGATTTACATCCATAACAGCACCATATCCAGGTAAGAATTGTACATTTGAAATAAATAAATCAAATTTTAACTTTGCAACAATATTTTTTGACAATAACTTGCAAGCATTACAAACATGCTAATAATGAAAACTCTAATTCCTCAAGCTACCCTTTCTATTTTAGGCAATTTACAGGCAAATGGACTTGCACACTTTAAGGGTGAGACAACGGTTGTTACAGAAGACAACTGCGAAAACCGTTTCAAAAAGCTAGGTGCAGAAACTGGATTAACAAACGCTATTTACAAAGGATTCACTTCGACATATTTTAAATATGAGGAAATTAATCTGTATTATCTATGCTGTCAGATAGAACTACTGAGTATACAGTACAACAAGGAAAAGGGCAAGTATGTCGTAGAAGATTTTGCCCAACCTGGTGATTCCGGCGCTATGGTGACGATCAAAGAAGACATCACTCACAAGATTGTTGGAATTTTCACAGGAAAGCGCTCAGATAATGTTTACCTAATTACCCCGATCCAGCCAATCTGTGATCGGCTACAGGAGGACGGCTGGAAAATCTGCGGGCAAAGAAACCAGAATAATAATGGCGAGCAAATGGACACATCCTAACTGCAAAAATTAGTCTGTTCTTTCCAGAACAAGTGACAGTGAAAGTTGACATTCTGCTTGTAAAGTTTTTCATAACAATCCCACATGATATGCATCTACGTACCGTGGTTTCCTAATTCAAGTTCAACCCTTAGGCTGCGAAGTGCGACTCATTGATCTTTTGTGGACAGTGTAGATTAAGATCAGACTGTGCACGTTCTCACTGTGATCTTGAATCTATACTGTCCCAAAAGGAGACATTATTTTCCAAAACAAACACTTTGAAATAGCAATATTTGGGTTCTTACTATCGAATTGAATAAACAGTTTCAGCTATTCAGCAGGATAAGTGTTAACAGTTAACCCTTTACCTGATATGCCAATTTGAGGCTCTTCCATTTCAGCAGCAAATAAGGATATGATGTCAAAAATATGGACAAAATTTTAATGAGGATACAATATCTAATTGAGTGGAAAACATTGTGGGAAAAGGAGAAATTGCTCGTTACGAGCAATTTCTCCTTTTCCCACAATGTTTTCGAAAGCTCTCTGTTGTTGATACGTCAAGACGAGTATCTATGGAGTAAAGGGTTAAGATAAGCATAATGTATAAGCTAAAGTACTAGGGCTGTTCAATAAATGCTAGGAATTTTGTTGTGAAAACCACATTTCTTGATATTTCAAGCTAAAGATTTGCCTTCAGTAGCAAGAAATATAGAACTTTTGCAGTTTTGGGGGAAAATATACGTAACTATAGTTACCCGTGTAATTCGCATTGCCGGGCTCCAATTTTCTACTGATCTGAAATACGTTATTTCGTGTAAAACGAACATTCGGAATTGAGTAAAATTGGCGATAGTTGTGCACACGGTCAAATTACATCATCTTGTCATTGGTCTGAAAACATTATCGCTGTGTTCCTTCCGGTTAGTGTTATGGCATAGTTTTTACCTCGTCAGTTCTAGGTGTTTCTGACGCAATCTACGTTTTCAATAGATATTGAACTAGGCGTAACAATCAAAATTTGTGTTTGATTTGGTAAAACACCAAAACAAATTTCTAGAAGAGTTAGGAGTCTACATCTTTAAGTTCCTGTAGTATTACATTTACGAGTATCTACAAATGGTATGACCGATTCAGAATAGAAAGAACTTCACTTGAAGATGATCAATGTAAATGACAGTCGATTGGCATAGTGGCATCGGATGAGGACTGTGCGTGACAACTACCAGTGGGTTACAGTGCGAGGTATAACTGACAAATTTGGGTGTTCTGTGCCTCAGTACATCCGGTAACCTGACACAGGATCTAGGAATGTATAAAACAAGCGGGCGATGGGTGTTTGAGGGGTTTTGTAGAAGAGATACGAAGATCTCATCACTGGTAATGAGATTGACATCATGTTTTCAACTCCAGAGTCCGGCGATGTACGTTTACACGTGTTTTGTAATTTTCCAATGAAAATGTATTTCTCTATGAATTTGTATCCAATCTGGAGGATGTTTAGGGTATAGATTGTTTGATATGTATGCTAACAATGATGTTAAAAAGTTTTCTGGTTTCATTTTTACGACAAAATTCCACGAACTTATGAAAGAGCCCTAGTATTCGTGAGACTACAATGTCAGATACAAGTTTTGTTAATGATTGTGTTCTGCGCAAAGTTGGGACTGATATGACTTTTCCCGTGCAAGGTTTTCTGAATCTTTAAAAATGGATAAATAGTAAAAAACTGTATAATTGTTTTATACAAAAGCTCACGCATGTCACAGTTTCCAGTATTTCGCTTGTAAAATGTATTCAGTGCAAGAGTATGTTGGTTGAATACGCCGCAATAAGAATCCATATGTTCATATTTTTCTTGACAATCTTCAGTGATAAAAAAATGACCGTCTACTGATTTGGACAGACAGTTTATTGTCTGTTTTTATGACGCATAAGATCAAATATGTTATTTTTTATTAGATCGAAACTGTTTTCAAGGGAGGTAATGCATGTAGGTTTTCCAAAATTTTGATAATTGTAATTACGTTTCCTTCCGCTTTTTCACGTGTTTCAAGCCCTCCCCCCATTCTGTTCTGTTCTGTTCATACACACACCTAACACAGACACGCACTCACTACTCATTCTTAGAAAAGTTGTATTTTAGGTGTTATAGAGTGTGATGAAAACTTTCGACTTTCACTGAGCCATTTCAGATTTCCTTAACCCTCTACCAAACGAAAAAGTTTTAGACTGGTCAAAATTGAAAGCACTTGAAGACAACAAAATACAAATAACTCAAAAATTTAAATTTGTTACCTGCAGGATAGAAAACATTGTGGGAAGAGGAGAAAATGCTTGTTATCAGCATTTTCTCCTTTTGCCAAAATGTTTTCAAAAGGCTTCTATCGCAGGTTCGTAAAAACCAGAGATTGTTTAGGAAAGGGTTAAATGAAATAATGCGTAGCGATGTAATAATTTTCCTTGAAAAATCAATACTTCTGATTGAATTTAAACACTGTTTATATTGTATATACACAAGAGAAAATAAAAGTTAAATTGAATAACCGGAAATTTATAATTATGGTGACAAAAAATGAAAATATCCGTGTACCGTATCATTTATGTTTAGAAAATGTCGCTCTTGTTTGATTTCATGTGGATTAGAATAAATTGATAATTATCATTATTTTATAAGCATTTACTCTTTCAGTGCAAATCATATAAAGTTGACTTCTGAAACAGATGAAAATGCAATTAAAATGAAACTCGGAAAGATTTCCTTGATACAGGCTCGACTACGCAAGCGGACGGTATAGATCCAAGATCGGACTGCATGTTCGGTGCAGTCTGAACTTGTTCTATGTTGTCCACATAAGCCATCGTTTTAGCCTATGGCACTGAAAGGGCTAAATAAAACTTAGCTTTTCAATTTAGGATATTTGCAATGTAAATAGTTACATCGCAGTAATGGTTTGCTTTGAAAATAGTTACAGTTTTTCTCACAAACATTAAGGGAAAAAGATTTGCACTTGAATTGCTAAAGATCCCTTTTCGCTTTCTAGCTGAGATACTGTTAGAATATGTCGGTGTAAATACTTTTTATACGCCCGTCGAAGATGGGACGTATTATGAGATCACCCGTGGCGGGCGGACGGGCGGCGTCCAGTTCTTTGTCCGGAGCATATCTCCAAAACTATACTAGCTACGGTTATGAAATTTCATGGGTGGATAGACCTCATCGAGGGGGGAGTGCAGTGCACAGGAGTCATAACTCTTGCTCGCTTAATTTTTGAGTTATTGCCCTTTGTTGTTTTTCATACTTGAATTTTGTCCGGAGCTTATCTCCAAAACTGTACTAGCTAGGGTTATGAAATTTCATGGGTGGATAGACCTCATCAAGAGGGAGTGCAGTGCACATGAATTATAACTCTTGCTCACTTAATTTTTGAGTTATTGCCCTTTGTTGTTTTTCATACTTGAATTTTGTCCGGAGCATCTTATCGAGGGGGAGTGCAGTGCACAGGAATCATAACTCTTGCTTGCTTAATTTTTGAGTTATTGCCCTTTGTTGTTTTCATACTTGAATTTTGTACGGAGCTTATCTCCAAAACTGTACTAGCTAGGGTTATGAAATTTCATGGGTGGATAGACCTCATCAAGAGGGAGTGCAGTGCACATGAATTATAACTCTTGCTCACTTAATTTTTGAGTTATTGCCCTTTGTTGTTTTTCATACTTGAATTTTGTCCGGAGCATATCTCCAAAACTATACTAGCTAGGGGTATGAAATTTCATTGGTGGATAGATCTCATCGAGGGGGAGTGCAGTGCACAGGAATCATAACTCTTGCTTTCATAATTTTTTAGTTATTGCCCTTTTTTGTTTTTCATACATGAATTTTGTCCGGAGCATATCTCCAAACCTATACTAGCTAGGTTATCAAATGTCATGGGTGGATAGAGCTCACCGAGGGAGAGTGCATTGCATAGGAATCACAACTCTTGCTTGCTTAATTTTTGAGTTATTGCCCCTTGTTGTTTTTCACACTTCAATTTTGTCCGGTGAATATCTCCAAAACTATTCTAACAAGGGTTATGAAATTTCATGGGTGGATAGATCTCATCGAGGGGGAGTGCAGTGCACAGGAATCATAACTTTTGCTTGCTTAATTTTTGAGTTATTGCCCTTTGTTGTTTTTCATACTTGAATTTTGTCCGGAGCATATCTCCAATATACTAGCTAGGGTTATGAAATTTCATGGGTGGATAGATCTCATCAAGGGGGAGTGCAGTGCACAGGAATCATAACTCTTGCTTGCTTAATTTTTCAGTTAGTGCCCTTTGTTATTTTTCATACTTGAATTTTGTCCGGAGCATATCTCCAAAACTATACTATCTAGGGTTATGAAATTTCATGGGTGGATAGATCTCATCAAGGGGGAGGGCAGTGCACAGGAATCATAACTCTTGCTTCCTTAATTTTTGAGTTATTGCCCTTTGTGGTTTTTCATACTTGAATTTTGTCCGGTGCATGCCCCAGTTTTACAACTTGGGGTAAGACGGGCGTATCTTGCGACAATTTGCCGCTCTTGTTTTTATTTTCATTGTTATTATTCTATTATTGCTTGTACGGACAATTTGACATGGCCTAGACGGTAAATTAATGTTCAACACACTTTTTCAGCCAATGTCCAATTTTCTAGGTGAGATACTGTTAGAATATGTCGGTGTAAATACGTTTTTTATTTTCATTGTTATTATTCTATTATTGTTTTACGAACAATTTGACATGGCCTAGACGGTAAATTAATGTTCAACACACTATTTTAGCCAATGTCCAATTTTCTAGCTGAGATACTGTTGGAATATGTCGGTGTAAATACTTTTTTAATGTCATTGTTATTATTCTACTATTGTTTGTACGGACAATTTGACATGGCCTGGACGCTAAACTAATGTTCAACACACTTTTTTAGCCAATGTCCAATTTTCTAGCTGAGATACTGTTAGAATATGTTGGTGTAAATATTTTTTATTATCATTCTTATTTTTCTATTATTGTTTGTACGGACAATTTGACATGGCCTAGACGGTAAACTAATGTTCAACACATTTTTTAGCCAATGTCCAATTTTCTAGCTGAGATACTGTTAGAATATGTCGGTGTAAATATTTTTTCATTGTCATTGTTATTATTCTACTATTGTTTGTACGGAAAATTTGACATGGCCTGGACGGTAAATTAATCTTCAACACACTTTTTTAGCCAATGTCCAACTTTGTCAAGCTTTGGTTTTTTTCCGATACCCTAGTTCATGTTGTGTCTGCAGATGATATCAATTTGAGTCTTCATTCACTGCCTCGGCTAATTCTGAACAAAGCATGTCCACTGCTTTGAATTATAACACAGGAAACAGGAAAGCGAAATAACATCAGCAAATACTTGGGTTAAAATTGCCCATTCTGTTTCTAACACATGCAAAGTGAATATTGTCGGTTCACTTCCGAAACCCCGTAGCTAAAGCTTGTAACAAGCTGTACTAGTTACCAGGTTTTCGAAGTAAACCGACGATATTCTGCGTTTTTAAGTTGTCTGCATGGATAGTTATATAAAGCTAACCAATACACATTTTTTAAAAAACTAGTGTAAATTTCGTATTTTCCCTAACCAGAGGTTTAGATAGTAGACTTCATACTTTTATGTCTAGATACCTTGTTTGTACGGACAATTTGACATTTTCTAGCTGAGATACTGTTGGAATATGTCGGGGTAAATAACTTGGAGTGCAAATTGTCTATCTTTAGTTGCTATTTACCAATGAGCATAGGGTATGATTTGTATAAAGATGTTAATATTTATTTTAAGGAACAATTTTTATAAATCCAGGTCATCTCTCTTAAAGGTTTTTTGATTGTAATTTTGAAGTATTTTTGCTACTTACATGTTCCTGTTGGGAATTTCAGATAGGTTAGAACAACTTCATATACTTTTTTTCCCAACAACTGTTAGGTCGTTTTCTTTTTTTCTTTTTTGACATTTTTGGAAGAATTACAAATCTGCACATATTCACAACATGTGCCTAAAGTAATGGCATTTTTCTTCGAAAGGGTAGAAAACATTTTGGGATTTTTTTCTACGTCAATAAAATGAAGAACAGAAATACAGAATTATTGAGTGTCTATGTACTGTTTTTCAGAAACATAAGTACATTTGTACTGAAATTTAATGATAGGTGAAATTTAATGGTAGTTTAAATATCCAAGATTGAAAACTTATGGTAGGTGAAATTTAATGGTAGTTAAAATATCCAAGATTGAAAACTACTTTGGTCTCTTTCTTTTTACGCTTTATCTGCGGAGAAAGGATTAGAAGAGTGAGATTATTTGACATACAAAAATAATATGCCTAAAATGATGGATATGTAGTTAAAACGTGTCAAAATATTTTTGAAATATACAATATGAAATAATTCAAAACGGTTTACTGCTTGGAGGTCACGAAAACAAGCCAGACAATTTGGTATAAGATTATTTCATTGATTTGTACGATTTCTTATTGTATTTGTTTCTATACTAACACAGATATAAACAGTTGAAATACTTCTCTTTCTTTTTAATCTTATTGTAAGACAAGAGACTGAATGTGATAGCATTTGCCTCACTCTGGCGTTTTTGGCTGTGTATGTTTTGAAAATTAAAATTCAGACGGCGAAAAGTTCATCGTACTGTAAAGTCGTGTCTCATCCAAAGAATGGAAAGGACCAATTTTCTGTTAAAGTTATCAAATTGAAAAATTTCCGATCACCTCATATTGATTTTGGGCGTAATCAGAACCTTTTTCTCCCAATTGCCATCCTATTTCTTGTTCTCGTTCACAATTTTCCTTTTACGAGTTATTCCCATTTTACGGTAATCTATTGCAGGATTGAACGCCGTTTTGACAGCGAAGGTCATATCATGGCGGTCAGTGCACCTGCGAATGTGTTTCCTGTTTTTTTTTTTTTTACTTTCTTTTACAACAGTCCTGATACTACATGCTTTCAAAACTATGATTTACTTTCTAACATGCATCAAAAGCGAGATTTCTTTCACTTAACCCATTACCACACAATCTCTACTTTTGACGCCCCTGAGAAAGAGGCCTTTTGAAAACATTGTGGGAAAAGGAGAAAATGCTGGTAACCAGCATTTTCTCCTTTTCCCACAATGTTTTCTACCCTTCACAAAACAAATTTGAAATGTTCAGTCCCTTTTATTTTGTCGTCTGCAAATGCTTTCAATTTGGACCAGTCTAAAATATTGTCGTTTGGTAATGAGTTAAAACGCAAAACCTCCGTGGATTAGGTTTGTCTGGATACTTAATAATTCCAATCATACCCTGATACGGAATTCCAATGATTTTTAGCGCTCGGCAGGCTAACGAGTTAATGTACATCTTTAAGTGTCAAACTATTTTACAAATTCATTGTCTCTCTCTCTCTCTCTCTCTCTCTCTGTCTCTCTCTCTCTCTCTCTGTCTCTCTCTCTCTCTCTCTCTGCAATAATCGTGCCTCAGTGACTGTGGTTTATCTATACAAGTTCGTGCACATATTATATGTTTACGTCCAAAAGGAGCCATACACTTTTCATAGACGATAAATATAAAATAGATAAGAAAAGACAACGTTTTGATCTATGGTAAATTGAAAACATGATGGTTTCAAGAACAAACTGCTGTGAGTAAATTTAATCAAATCTTCAGTACTGACGTCCTTACACGATCAATAAAAAATGTAAGTACCCTGAACTCATAGGTCCGCCATTTGAGTCTGTAATAAAAGGACGGCACACAATCTGAGTTATGGCGTTCCAGTCTTCCACCTTGTAACGCTTAAGTTGAGCCAAATTTGTAGGGCGTCGTCGACGACTAGCTCTGCGATCTAACATTTCCAAAGGGTGCTCTACTTGCGACAGGTCTGAGTTCTTTGATTGCAAGGGAAAGACACCAATGTGGTGCTGCTGTGACATCCGGCGTTCTGCTGCTGATATAACTTCAACTCCTGGGTCCGTATTCACCAACCATTCTTAAGAACATTCTTAGTCTTATTCTTCAGAATTTGGTCAGTGTGAAAGTAACAGAACTTCTGATTGGCTAAACCATTTGGTTTAGCCAATCAGAAGTTCTGTTACTTTCACAGTTGGAAAATCTTGAAGAACAAGACAAAGAATAGTCTTAAGAATGGTTGGTGAATACGGACCCTGGTGACCGTCTATCAACGGAACGACAACAAGGGCTAGTACCTCGCCCTGATACCACATTCCAGTCAGATACCCTCTGCTATTAACCTGGCTTGAATATGGTAGAAGGAAACTATGTACTACCAGACCATAACACTGCTTACCTCAATACCTTTCCACTTCACATGCACATGGGTTTGAAAATCGATCCTCTGTCAACTGTAGACCTAGTGTCGTCTGTCAACTCGATCGAACTGGAAACAAGATTCATCCGTAAACAGCATCGTGTTCCACTGATTTTGAGTCCAACTCGTGTAACCGACCTCGAAACCAATGCATTGCAGTCTGAACATTGCGTTTATGTCGAGGTGTAAATTCGATACTATTATATGGCTTGCACTACGTGTAAAGGGACAATCAGACATTTGCCTAAAGTGTCATCTCGGATCAGCCTGCGCAGTCCGCGCAGGCTACTCCGAGACGGCATTTTACGACTACATTCGATTCTGTCAAACAGTAAACTTACGCAAAACAGGAAATAGGACAAGATCGGAAAGTATCGTCTCGGGTTATCTGGCGCGGATTGCGCAAGCTGATCCGAGACGACACATTTCGCAAATATCCGAAAGTCTCATTTCTTTTCGCATGTTTCAGACCAATTATGGAAGGTAAGTAAAGTGGTCAATTACATTTCCAGTGATGTTTTCGTGTCACCATGGACAAGGCAAGCGTTTCAGATCGTCACAACCTTCCAGCTTTTACATATGTGAACCATCACGCAAAAAGGGACAATCTTGGAATTCCATACATCAATTAGATGAAAACAGACCAAAGATACTGCAAGTGCAATGCAGAGAAATTACCCTTCCCTACAAAAAAGACCCATAGGTCAATTCTCTACGCAGAGGAAAGACCCGGGTCATTCCTGTGCGCAGAGAAATCACTTCTGGGGTCATTTCTCTACGTAGAAAAATGACCCGTGTCATTTGTAGGGGAAGGTCATTTCTTTGCATTACACAGGCCATTTTAGATTGATAGTTCAAAAAATGATCACAGTAGCCAGATTGCCCCTTTTGCGTGACGGGTCACATAATTGTACTTCTTATGTAAAAAGTTGAAAAAGGATAGGATAGGACAAAATATCCCAAGATCTCTTCTAAAGAATCCTCTCCTCAGTCTCCCAACTCTACTCGTAATCAAAATTTGAATTTCGTGCGTTCCTCAAATGAATAACAAGAGTCTATGTGCGAAGGGAAACAAGTCGAATTAGTGAAAATACATGGTCATCGGTAAAGTTATTGGTCGCCCGGCAGAAGCCGGCGACCTTATATTTAATATAGTTCAGAAGAGATGTTCATGGAGAGTGTAGGTACTTCCGGTTGAAATCTTTCATCATATTCGCCAGGTTTATATTGGTAAAATAGGTGTGAATGTTTGTGAAATTGTTGTGTGGGGTTTTTATCACCTTTTTTTTGAAGCTGTTGACTTGTTTTGAACCCGATAAAAAATCATGAAAGAATTATTAACGGTCTGGTGCACAATGTTTTATGAAACAATTAATGTTCTGGTGCAGAATGCATCTATGTTTTACGCGAATGAACTCGTCCAGTCACATGATCTTAGGAACCAATGGAAATGCATACTGTTTACCGATAAGCCTAAAGAGCGCAACGGAAATATTATTGAGCAATGGGCGCAATGGAAAAGAAAGTACGCAGTGAAAATACATTATGTCTGTGTTATTAAATAGAATAACAATAATGATTTGAAACGTGTTTTTCTTTTCAACCTATTAAAGGTACATGTACAAGTAAAAACCAAAAATTATTTTTTGTACGGCTGAAAAAAATGCACTTAGTGGTGATATTTTTTTATGCAGGTATTCCCAGATTGTACCCAAAATGTTACACGTCTTTAATGTATTTTCTTAAGGGTAGTTAATTGAAGAAATTTATTGGAATTTCTTTATGCTTATAAGTACAAATGTTAACACATTTAGAATTTCCTTTTTGCGGGACTGGTGCAATGGAAAAGAAAGTATGCAATGGAAATATATTATATATTTGTTGCTATATAAAGTAACTATGTATGATTTCAAACGTGTGTATTTGTACTCATATATCTTTTATAGGGTATATCTAAAGGATTATTGAAAAATAAAGTTTTTACCGTCAAAAAAAGTATATATATATTTGTAGCAATATATTCCTCTTTAAGCAGGTAATCTCGGAAGGGGAAATGGAAAATTTACCAAGTTCGAACAAGTACAATATAATGTACCCAGAACAGGTCTTAAAGTCCAGATTGAGTTTTAAACTGAATAATGAATTGATTTAAATATCAGTTAACATACACTAGACTGCATGAATCTCGGATCAGACTGCAATTTTGGTAAGTCTGATCTTGGTCTACACCGTCCTCAGATATTTCACTGACCGGCTTTGGTTACATTTATCAGTTTACATGCATTAGACTGCGTGAATCTAGGACCAGACTGTAATTTTGGTAAGTCTGATCTTGGTCTACACCGTCCTCAGATATGTCACTGACCGGCTTTGGTTACATTTATCAGTTTACATGCATTAGACTGGGTAGATCTACGATCAGACAGCAATTTGGTTAAGTCTGATCTTGATCTACACCGTCCTCAGATATTGCACTGACCGGCTTTGGTTACATTTATTAGCTTACCTGCCAGCTTACATGTTTAGCAATATCTGTAATTACTACTTATTTTGTCAGGATATATATGAATACATATACATCACATGTACGTAGTAAAGCATGTTGATCAGTGTATTGGACTGTATAGATCTAGGACCAGCCTGCAATTCTGGTAAGACTGATCTTGATCCACACTGTCCCGAAAACTTCAACAGAATTTGGTAGCATTTATCAGTATACATGTATATGTTCATATCTTTCGCATTTGTTTAATTGTATTAAATTAATGTACATGAAATTTTTTTTAAAAAAAATTCAGTAGTTCGAAACGTTATCAGACTTTCCTTGTATTTATGTAAATGAAAACATTTTAGGAAAGAAAAGCTGAAGATGGAGTAGTTCGAACCGTTAATTTTTCAGACTTTGTTAATTAGCGATCAGACTGTTTATCTTTTCCATTATTCCTTCGGAAAATATGCGCAAAGTATTTCATGTAATGCCGACACACACTTATTTTTTCCAAATTATACTGATATACATGCATTTTTGTCTTTTCTAATCTCGTGCATATCTTCTTAAACTGTATTTTGTATTGGCTATAAATATGTTGTATTTTATGCCAAAATAAAGATTATGTGTTAAGCTATAAGTTAAATAAACTGAAACTTTTTTCCCAAGTTTGGTAACCACGTATGATTTCAAATGCGTTTATTTTATTTGTACTCATTGACCAATTATAAGGTATATCTCCAGTTATAAACGAAATACAATATTTTTGTAATCATGGTTGAAAAATTACCGGTTGGTTATATGACATTGTAGGTCATTTCAATTTTATTGGAAAACAATATCTATTTTTTTCTCAAATGAAAAATAACTGAAAAAATTGAAGTCGGATATATTCTGTTGTCTGCATATTTGTTTAATAATGGGGAAAAAAATCATTTTCGGGCGACCTTTGACGCTCTTGCGTCTTCTTTTTCTCTTGTCTTTCTTTTAGATAGTATACCTTTGGCCGGTAAGTTAACGGTTTACACTATGCCCAGTAAGAGAAAAACGGGATTGAAGTTCAATTATTATTTTAATTTTTAGGGGCAAATATTATTTTATGCACCCCAGTTATTTTGTCATGTGAAGCATGCTTTCAGTATAAAATTTCTCAACAGTTTTCTTCCTGTGGTAAAAAGCTGTAAAGAATGACTTTTACAACCTTCGTTGAAACAATGCTGTAGTTAAAAAGTTTTTTGAAGTAAACCGACGATACATGAATCTTTGAAGCCGATAGTAAAATTATTTTTATTCTATTTTAGTGTAATGGGGGTACCTCATTATGTGACAATATAGATCGAAGATCAGATCTCACCTTTGGCGCGGTCTGATCTTGATCTACACTGTCCACAAAGATCCTTGAATCGCACATAACAGCCTAAGGGTTACACATTACCAAAGTACTTATTAGTTTACTAAATAGAACAGAACACAACTTCACTTACACACAAGCATTTACAAAATACAGTTAAGGAAATATAAAAAATAGTACAAAAAAGAGTAGAGATAGTATGCGAGCCATGCTCTGACAAAAGGGGGCTTAATGCCGGCATATACACGTACGTGATGCAGGACAGCAAGCAAGTCATTACATGATCATGGATCCGTAAATTTATTTTTCTAGCAGTCAACAGAATCATGTGGTAAACGGATCCTTTGACATACAAAAAAAAATGACCCAAAACGGAAAGTATCGGCCCAGGTCAGCCTGCGCGGACTGCGTAGGCTGATCTGGGTCGATAATTTTCGCAGACCTATGCATTAGACCCCCATTCAACAGAGCGTGACCCAGATATGATTCTTTGGAAGACGTTTCAGACAGTCAACGGATACATGGGAAATGGTAACACCTGCAATATACCTGTCTGCTTTTCTCAGGAGGAAAGGTTTAGAAACATCGAGGCAAAAGTCGAAAATATCGCAATGAAGAAGAAATCTCCCATTATGGGCAACTTCTTCTTATGCCACAACGTTCTCAGTGTAAGCCCTGCTCTAAAGAGGCATAAACATAAGGTATACATTTTTGGAGGCAATTTTCACCGACTTTAAAAAAAAAAAAAATGTTGAAAACAAGGAAAGAAACATTGATGAAAAAATTGCAGTAAAAGGAAATATGGCCCATTGAAAGGAATTTCCCTTTTGTAACAATGTTTTGAGGTATGACAATCCTAACACTGCTAGTGCAACATAGGACTAAATTTCTAACTATTTGATAAATAAGGATTTATACTGATATAATAGGCCTACTTTTGCACATTTCTAAGCAGCAATAAATTCTTTTGATGTGTATCTTGAAAATATTTTGTTGATAATTTTGTTAGTTTCCTGAAAAGCGAGGTAATTATTATCTCCCTTTGTAATGAGAATATAGTGGTTTTAGATATATAAATGATAATTCTGAGAAGGAAAAAAAAGGAAGATGTAGCTTGGTAAAGTTGTACAATGATACTCATCTTTAATCATAGCAAATTTAGAGCTATTTTTCATTAGGTGGGTACTGCCTTAATGTAAACCCCATTCCGCCGGGACATAAACATGACATACACGTCAGACAACATCTTCGCGAGCCAAGGTTACGATCACGACGTGGATCTTACTTTGGCTGATTAAGCCCGATTTTGAGATTCCTGCGATGCGCTCTCTATTGGATACTGGTTATTACCCTCCCCCCCCCCCCCTTACATCATATTTCTAAAAGCCAATGAAATATAGTTTTACAAACCGCCTATGAATACGCATGAAGCGATAAGCAGACATCCACGTGGGGTTCCATGTTTACCTTTTATTCAAAAGGTAGCGACCTTGTTCTATTTTTATCAAAGATGAGCGATTCATTCGTTGCAGTTAGAGCTGGCTGCATCCAATGAAAAAGCGCATCGGGGGAATGTAAAAATCAAGCTCGATCCGCCAAGGGTAGAATAGCGTAGTGAATCGTCAGCTTTGGCTTGTGAAGATGATCAGACACTATTATGAATACTTCCATAAAAGGACAAATCACCCGTTATGAGCAATATATCATTTGTCAAATGTTTTTGATGGAAGCTCTTTCCTATAGAGGCTGAACCTGCCGTAAATACAATGACAAAATTTGCAAAAATCAAAATACTGAACGCATTTGCAGACGAGAAGACGACAAAATAAACGTAATTCAAAAAGTGAATTTTTTTCCTGGAGGGCAGAAAACATTGTGGAAAAAGGAGAAAATGCTATTTAACAGCATTTTCTCTTTTTCCAACAATATTTCCAGAAGGCTTCTATTTCAGGGTCGTAAAACCAGGGATTGTTTGGTAAATGTTTAACATGTCATACATCTTTAAAAAATGATTTTTAAAAATATCGAAAGAAATGTGACCCATCGCGCTAACAGGGACCCTCTAGAAACTGCGCAAAGTGTCAACCCTAGTCAAACTTGCGAATTGCGCAGGAGGCCCAGGTTTAAACTTTTCGCTTTAATGACATTTTCTGTAGTAAAAGTAGTTATTGTACCTTGTTATACAATCATTTACAATCATTTTTGAATTATAAACTTAAACTGACCTGCACTATTATTGATCTGTTTTCATCTAATTGATGTACAGAATTCCCAGATGGTCCTTTTTTGCGTGATAGGTCACAAATGTTAAAAATATTAAAAGAAACGTTGACCTAAAATTAAAAAAAAAACCTGGGGGCAATTTAGACCTAAGAATAGACAACATGTTCTTAGCAGTCTGGTCTTGATCTTTGTCGTCTATAAAAGCCGATCTTTCATCATTGGCTCTGACAGGGTAAAATAAAAACATAATATTTAAAGCATAATCAGCATGAAATAGATAGGAAGATGTCCTTGTACTTTGCTCAAGTGATATCATGACGCCCCTTTCAACAGTCATTCTAAAAAAGAAAGCAGTATTTTTCGTGCTATATTCTGAACCCAGCTGATCTAGAATTCATATTTAAAGATACCTCCTTACTCGTTTCAGCCAAGGTTATTAACCTATTTCACCTTTATCTTTTAAAACTATAACAATACTTCTATCTTCATACCTATTGTGGTTTCTGACGATTTCAAGATGGCACGGATAGACCCATAGAAAATGCATATTATCCTCTTGGCAGCTATTAAAGGAAGCATTGATGTTGTTTCCGGTTTTGAACTGAACACAAACGAATTTCTGTACCGGTTACACCATATGCATTGAAGTTTTACTTCTGTTTAAAAAGCTGACAAATATCTGAACCATTCTGAAAGCTATCAAGTTTTGACAGTGTCGGTTTTCTCTGGTCGTAAAGATGGATCTTTAACTCTCACAGAGCTATGTGTTTATATGTATAAGCCCAACTTCTTATGGCGGTTAAAATACTGTGAACAAAAACTCAGAAAGATCTTTCTTCTTTTACATAATAGCTAGAGTAACTATAGATCCAAGATCAGGCAGCACTTTTTGTATAGTTTGATCTTGATCTTTATTGTCCGTAATTTTCTCCTCACACTTTTAACAGGAATTATCTGAAATATTGCCCATTACAGTTAGTCTACCTGGAAATTCCATTTATTTTTGCCAGAGCCTAACACTTGGACGGACTGTAATCTTCACAAAAATTTCCATACTTTTAAATGGTATGATTTTAATTAAAGTGCACCCTAACAAAACACCTATGGGCCTTTATAAAACATGAATCAGTTTTTGCAAGCAACTCAGCGTTTGAGAATCTCGTAAATAATACACTTGTGTTTTAGATTTAAAATCTAGAAATTTCCGACCAATGCTATGCTTTACGTCCTTTCACCGTATGCGTCTGAATTATTTTATTACGATTTTTATTTTTTGTTTAATGTTTTTGGTTCATGTATGTCAATATACATGTTTGCAGTACTAAAAAATCATGTTGTTTTCATAGTTTTTTTTTTTTTCCTCAAGATTCTGATCTTGGTTTAGTGTTTGTGGTACATGTATGTCAATATACATGTTTGCATTTGAAAAATCGTATTGTTTTCATAGTTTATTTTTTCAAGATTCTGATATTTTTTCATTTAGTTTTTGTGGTTCCTGTATGTCAATATACATGTTTGCAGTAATTTAAAAGAAATTATGTTGATTTCATATTTTGTTTTTTGAAGATTCTGATTTTTTGTTTAGTGCTTGTGGTACATGTTTGTCAATATACATTTTTGCAGTAATTTATATAAAAATAAAACTCATATTGTTTTCATATTTTATCTCTTTAAGATTCTGATTTTTTCTTTAGTGCTTGTGGTACATGTATGTCAATATACATCTTTGCAGTAATCTAAAAAAATCATGTTGTTTTCATATTTTGTTTCTTTAAGATTCTGATTTTTTGTTTAGTATTTGTGGTTCATGTATGTCAATATACATGTTTGGTGTAATTTAAAAAAAATCATGCTGCTTTCATAGTTTTTTGTTAAGATTCTGATTTTTTGTTTAGTGTTTGTGGTTCATGTATGCCAATATAAATGTTTGCAGTAATTTTGAAAATCATGTTGGTTTCATAGGTTGATGAGCAGCATTGTGGTTGAACTTTGTCACGTGTACAGATGTGAGCTGTGGTATGACAGAGTGCACCCCTAGGGTTGCCATGTTAAAACATACTTAATCCTTAGCGCTGCTAAGCGCGACTTGCTGACCTTTTGCGGACAGTGTAGATCAAGATCAGACTTCACAGAACGTGCAGTCTGATCTTTGATCTACACTGTCCGATACGGAGATATGATTTCCAAAAACATAACCTTGATACAGCAATATATTTGTTATTATTATCGAATTTAAAATTTATTTATTTTCTGGGATAAGGGTTAAACTAATCATCAACACTGTTGAAGACAAGGGGTGTAGGGCTCATACATGATCCACTCATATCAAAGGTTCAAGGTTCGAGATCCACTGGTTGGCAGGTCAACCTTTAGACTTCGATTTATCATGGTATAAGTATGGTTCAGTATATAGGAACAATTTGTCGAGAGTGATTGATATATTTTTGTACGGCCTTAAGGAAGAAGGCTTTTGAAAAGAGGAGAAAATGCTGGTTCCCACTATGTTTTTGCTATTAACAGAAAATCAATTTTAATTTGAGCTACAACTGATTTGTCCCCGACAAATACATGTATTTTCAGGATAGACAAGTATGATTTTTTCTATTGGTCGGAAAAATTCAGCTAACTTGATTTTACTGATCAAGTACGAGAAAGAAATCTAAAAAATATACACATTTATATTTCGTGCTCTCAGGTAGATTATCGAGAAATAACGGTGAAATATTTTTCGATATTTCATGGTTACGACCAGTGAAAAATACCGATTTTTATATTCTAGCTCTTCATTTGAAGGCGGAAACAGTGGTTCCTGCGCACTAGTTACCTAGGTACAATGTGCGTGCCTCTCAACCGGATGGAAATATGACGTAATTTACCTTACATTCCTTGTGCTTCACGTAATAAAGGTATGCGTTGCTATGCGGAAGAGGAACCCTACAGGGAATAACTGAAAAGGACATTACTGTACTTTGATGTAAATCCCCCCAAAAGGGTTTAAAGCATAATATAAATAGATTTTTTTCCGCGAATGATCGAAATTTATTTCATCTCGTGAACATCATCAGCGCCACTCGTGAAAACATTATTAATGACGTTCACTCGATAAAATAAATTTCTATCTTTCACAGAACAATAATAAAACAAATATCCTATATAACTTTAACCCTTAACCTGCCAAAATAAGCATATTGGTAAAATGAAAAAATGAAAAAATGAAAAAATAAGCATATTGGTAAAAACTAAAAAGTTTTTTTTTCCCTGAAAAAATCTCCTCGTCGGACAGTGTAGATTCAAGATCAGACTGCAGGTTCTGTGCAGTCTGATCTTGATTTACATTGTCCGCAAAAGATCCTTGGGTCGTGCTAAGCCGTCTATTGGTTAATTGGTGTCCCTGACAATGTAGATGTGTAGATCTTTGTACACCTTCCTGTCTTTTAGGAGGTACTAGGAGCTTAACCCTTTCCCAAACGACAAACCTTTGGACGAGACCAAATTGAAAGCATTTGCAGACGACAATTCAACTCTTGCTGAAAAGATGATAGAGAAGAAAACATTGTGGGAAAAGGAGAAAATGCTGGTTACCAGCATTTTCTCCTTTTCCCACAATGTTTTCAAAAGGCCTTTATTCCAGACCCGTAAAAAAAAGGGATTGTTTGGGAAAGAGTTAAGGATTACGACCCCTAACTCATCGGTAAATAACGTATAACATCTACGTTTTCGTAAAGGCTACTCGGCAAATCTCGGCAGCTTCCGTTTACAAATATTTGAGTCAGGGGGCGCACTAACTCATCCGAAAAAATCGTATAACATGGACGTTTTCTTAAAGGTGGCCCTTCAGATTTTTGGGACAAACATTTTACAAAAATACAAAAAAAAATCATCCTTATACTCCCAAAGCCTTATAATTTTCGTTCATTAAACCCCAGAAGTCAAAAACCATTCGACAACTAGATAAATTAGAGATTTACTAAAGCCCAGGTCCACACTGAAGGGAAACACAGTCTATTTTTACATGAGCAACTAGTTCATTTACATACCGGAAATATACAGACAAAGCTTCAAACATAGCATCCGAAATTCCAGACATTATGGAAAATACTTACATGTTTGTCATGTTATGGAATTTAATAGTCATTAGTCACATGCAAGTCATTTAACATTCCCACAATGCTTTTTTGATTTTGGCGCGAAATCTAAAAATAGCTTAAGAGGCTACGTAGCCTTTTAAGGGAATACCACCATCAAAAGAAATTTTTTTGTAAATTTATGATTCTTAATTACTGATGATTTGTATTGTTTTTTTCATATAAATTTCAGTGACATATATATTTTTTTTTAATTTGGTGTGATGTGAAAATTCTAAATACCCACACAATCCCTATTTTCGACGACCCTGAGAAAGAAGCCTCTAAAAAACATCGTGGGAATGGTAACCAGCATTTTCTCCTTTTCCCAAGGTGTTTCTACCCTTCAAAAAACAAATTTCGAATTTTCATTCACTTTTTTGTCGTCTGAAAATGCTTCCGATTTGGTCAAGCCTAAAATTTTGTCGTTTGGTAATGAGTTAAAGGCTGTTGCCGATCTCGTTAGCTTCCGTCTTATAAAATGCGAGTTAGGGGCTGTACATCTTAAAAGCCCATGTTAACCCTTTACCCCATAAGGCATTTCTATGGTATCTCTATTTGACCCTAAATAACAGCAAGGATGAAGCTGTTTCTTTTGCGTGTGTGACACCTTTTGATAGCATAGAAAACATTGTGACAAAAGGTGAAATTACTCGTCACGAGCAATTTCACCTTTTGCCACAATGTTTTCCAAAGGTTTCAACAAGCAATGCGTGGAAATGAGTATCTATGGAGCAAAGGGTTAACAATAGGATAAAAAGATGCCAAACAGGTTATCTAACTTCAGTTTTCAAAGCTTCATAAAATGACCAGTTTAATGTTTTTACGTCATTTAAGTATTTTAAGAATGTGTTTCATGAGTAGAAGTTATCACACAGATGCGTCACGTTAACCCTTTACCAAACAAGCCTTGGCTTTTACGTGTCTGCTGTACAAGTCTTTTGAAAACACCGTGGAAAAAGAAGAAATTGCTCATGATGAGCAATTTCTCCTTTTCCCACAGTGTTTTCCATCTGTTTAGAAAATTTTCTGCCATTTTCATCAAGTTTGAAATTGCCATCTGCAAACTCTTTCATTTTAGAAGAGTCTAAAATTTTTCGTTTGGGAAAGGGTTAAACACTTTACAAAACAACAAACTTTCTTGTACTCGACCGATTTTCAAAGCGTTTGTTGATGAAATTTCAAGTGTTGCTCAGATATAGTCTCTGAAAGGGTAGAAACATTGTGGGAAAAAGAAAATAATGATGGTTACCAGCATTTACTTTACCATCATTTATATAAATAAAAAGTAGAAGCAAAAGGACAAAGATTTAACTCTTAACAACATAACTTTACTTGACATTGGCTCAGAATAGTTGTATTAATAGTTGTTTAACGCTGTTTTCAACATTATTTCAGTTATATCGCGATTGCCTGTAGACCTCTCTATGCTTTCCCGGTACCAGTACTCCGTAGAGAATTTCTTTCCAACCCACTGGCCGCTTTCCCACATAACCATCGTTGAAATAATAGCTAGAGGTGGGAGAGCAATGAGGTATGTCTCAAAGGCAATCGCCAATCCTCGGAAGGAAATCAGCCGAGCCATGGATCGAACCCACGACTCCCTGGATCAAGTCCTGAATGCTTCCGACTGAGTTGTTGGGGTACATGACTTTACTTGACGTGGGCGCAAGAAAAGTACACTTCTTTACCCAAGAATACAATAGAATTAATTACCCTTTACCACATAATGACGACTTTTAACGACCCTGAGGAAGAAACCCTTTGAAAACATTGTAGGAAAAAGAGAAAATGCTGGTAACCAGCATTTTCTCCTTTTCCCACAAGGTTTTCTACCCTATCAAAGCAAAATTGTACCATTTGAACCACTTTGAAATTGTCGTCTGTAAATGCTATCAATTTGGATAGGTCTAAAATTTTGCCGTGAGGTAACGGGTTAAAAATGTTTGCAGATGTCGAATTAGATGTTGTCAAAATGATTGACTTCGTTTATGACATGTTAGAAAGCATAATTCGAAAATGGTGAAAATGCTGGTTAACTCATTACCAAAAGACAAGATTTTAGGCTTGTTCAAATCGAAAGCATTTCAGACGACAAAATAAAAGTTAATGAAAATTTGAAATTTGTTTTGTGAAGAGTAGAAATCATTGTGGGAAAAGGAGAAAATGCTGGTTACCAGCATTTTCTCCTTTTCCTACAATGTTTTCTCAAGGCTTCTTTCTCAGGGGCGTCAAAAGTAGGGATTGTGTGGTAATGGAAGTATTTTCTCCTGTCCAAGTTATGTTTTCAAAATCCGTCTTCCTCTGACACTTTAAAAATCACGTGGATGGTTGAAAAAGAGTAGCACAGCTGGTGTTAGAGAGTATGTTAGGCTCTTTCTGCTGTGAATGTTATTCTGGTATTTTATCAAACGATGGACTTTATCCTCGATACCAAATTACGACAAATGTAAAACTGTATTTAGATATTGACGTTACAGGTCCGAACTTCAGTGAGTTTTTCGCATACTTTTGTGGCTTTGGATTACGACTATAGTAACGTATGATATCTAGATGACTTCATTTCATTTCCAAACTAATGTTTATCTATCCAAACTAATATTTATTGATTTTAGCTCTTCTTACTGATGTTGAATGAGTGTATTTATTATTATCTGTCATTGTTATTACTATTTGAATTCTAGTAGCATTGTATCAAATACCGAAATCAATTAAATCAACCGAGCGAAATGGAATCAATGTCTGAAATTGTTAGGTGGAAAAACTGTTGAGTAAAAAGATGGTGTCTTATAGCATTAAATTAACAAAACCAGGGGAGAACTTGCGTTGGCGTTATCAGAGTGATCCCCGTTTTCATATCCATAAAATTATACTTAAGACGCTCTCTCACTATTGCGTACCGGCTTGCGTATGGGCGGCGCATCACGATAAGAAAGGAACGCCGCAACAACGCCGCAGTTACGTCAGCTTATGAAGCTAACACTCTTTGTACGGAAGCACGATCTCTTTGTACGCAAAGGGGGGCGACCTTTTCTAAAGACGCACTATCACTATTGCGTATCAGCTTGCGTATGTTCGGCGTATCGCGTTAAGAAAGGAACACCGCAACAACGCCGCAGTACTTAACGTCAATTTCTGTAGCTACTACTCTTTGATGTGTGGCACGTTCTCCTTGTACGCGGAGATGCGAAGTATTTTTAAGTCCGCACTTAAAAATACGTGGCAAATACGTAGCAGCTCCGATACGTCATACTTACGTCACACATACGCTGTAAAAGCAAAACTAACGCAACAGTGATGCCGCGGGAATGTATCTCGAACACTTACTACGTCACGCGAACGTATTCGTTAACTTGATTCGTTCGACTTCTTTTGTACGAATGACAGCAACAAGGTGAGCAGAGCTGTTTTCCATCAGTGGCCACAGTAATTACACAACTGCAAGGCTGCACATAAAAAAGGAACGTTGTATTAGCGAAGCGGTTACGTCATGCTTACGCCTCAGTACGCTGTACTATAAATCTCATGAACTCCATACGAACAGGTCCACGCCATGGGAACGCCACAGAAACGTCGTAGATACGCCATGTCTTGTCCTTGATTTTGAACAGAATACGCCTCAGTTATTGGCGTTTGACTCGCGTAAAGAAATGTTCTTGCATACGCAATAATGAGATTGTAGCTTTACCTTTTTCAGTGCTATGGGGATAGCGTAGATTCAGATCAGATTACACAAAATGTGTATTCTGATCATAGATGACACCATCCGAGTCTTCAGTTAAGTCTACAAGGTATTTTTAGCGTGCACGTGGACTGTGCTTTCAGGCGTATTGTATCTAAATCGTCTTATAGACATTGTCACGTCTCTCCAAACCTCGCTAGGTAACATTCATCGGAAAGATCTTGTGAGTACACGTCTTTTAATTGGCTGTATATTTCTAAGCTATTTCTCAAGTACCAATGGTTCTAAATGCTTTGCTTTAATGTGTTTGACAAAATGTTTAAAAGACACACAATGTTTTTTTTTTTTTTTTCATTCTCTCCTAATGTCTTCTTTTATGAAAAAGCTTTATGATTTTCAACGTGTTCTTTGGATTCACCTGCAGTTTCACTCTTTTAGCACTATCCAAGATTAATCAAATGCCAGTGTTGCAAATAAAAATGACTGAAATTGCTTTTTAAAGCGAATCTCAGTGATTTTTTTTGTGGCGTCGCATGAGAGGAGGCACCATATTTTTATTCGGTTTTGAATACTACCTATCGAGGTAGCCATATTATTTACTCGGCTTCAAGTCATTTCGTGACCAAGGTCATTTCGTACAATTTTGGTCATTTCGTACCCACCTATTTTTTTCATTGGTCATTCCATACTCACTTCGATCATTTCTTACCCACTTTTGTCATTTCATACCCAGTTTTTTATATCAATTTGGTAATTTGGAACCTAGTTTTGATACTATCTTCTTGAGTTATTTCTCGAATGACAACTGCTTTTGTACACAATTCTAATTGAAAATATGTTAATTTTCGCCGAAGAGTGGCCATGATTTTTACATTCCAATATTTTTTTTTTCTTTTCTAGTTTTAAGTTGCAGTCAAAGGACCGTTTAGGACTTCTAAGTCCATTTCCCACCAAGTTCTGCAAAAATTTACTTTGGTCAATTTGAAATGCTGTAATGGGCCTTATTTTAGAAACAACTGATATGCGGCGCCATTGTATGCATCAATATTATGTCTAGTTAAATGTATATTTTTCAGTTTAGTTTTCCATTCAACTTAAAAAAAAACATGAGGGTAGTTCTCGTGATAGCTGCGGTGATTTCCTGTGTGTTCGAAGTATCATCCGGCTATAAACCACTGGAATGGATTGACTGCTGTAAGTATATTGGTGTCAATGATCTGTAAAATGGCGGTTCAATGTCTCTGCAAAAAGTATCGACTCATGCCAGCCTGCGCGGACTGCGCAGGCTGACATAAGTCGAAACTTTTTGCTATTAATGAATTATCAGCATATACAAGGATCATTCTACCTGGTGCTTCAACCAGATCCATATCATGCTACGACTTGTTTGGTGTGACGCTTAATGAAATTTCTTACTTAAATCGTTATTGTTAGGTTGGTATTGACAAAAATATTGTGCTCTCTAATTTTACGGTTCCCCCCACTCCCCTGGAATTATTGTACCTGCTGGAAAATATGCCACCCCTTTGGCGCTTTCATATGGCTTGCAACACGCGAAAAGGGGCAATGGGACATTTGTGTAAAGTGTCGTCTAGGATCAGCCTGCGCAGTCCGCGCAGGCTAATCTGAGACGGCACTTTACGACCTACATTAGAATCTGTGCAACAGTAGACTTGTGCAAAACAGAAAATTGCATAAAACCGGACAGTATCGTTTCGGATTAGTCTGTGCGGTCTGCGTAGGCTGATCCGAAACTACACGATACGGAAATGTCCGAATACCCCTCTTTGCAGGCCAGTTACGTGAGCCATGCTGTAGTAAGGAATGTCGCCGGTTCAATACCCGGCTCGGTCATTTTCTTTCCGAGGATTGATGATATAGCCATTGCAACAAGGTTTATTCCTCTCCTCACAGAGAACGACTGTTTGGACGATGTTTATGGGGAGAAAGCATTTACAGCCGACAAAAAAAGGTTAGCTGAAAATTTGAAATTTGTTTTGTGAATGGTAGAAAACATTGTGGTAAAAGGAGAAAATGCTGGTTACCAGCATTTTCTCCTTTTCCCACAATGTTTTCTAAAATCTTCCTTCTCCGGGTCTTCAAAAGTAGGGATTGTGTGGTAATGGGTTAATTAAACACAAATCAAACCTTTTTCAGCTGATGACCCCAGTAACAAGGCCATCACGATCAATCATTTCGACTTTTTCCCGATCCCTCTGAAGCTCCCTGGGGACATGTACGTGACCTTGAACTTGACGGTGAACAGACAGATCGTCCAGCTGTACTCGGATGTTGAACTCACGAGAATATCATACTTCGGCAATGAGGCTCCAGTTCCTTGTGTTAATAATGTCGGGTCATGGTACGTGGCACGTGTCTCTTTTTCTTTTACCCCCAGTTTCGGATGATGACCGAGCACCGGGTAGCTCGGTCGGTAGCGTGCAGGACTTGTGTACAGGGGTCGTGGGTTCGATCCCCCGGCTCGGCCAACTTCCTTCCGGGGATTGATGACAGTCATTGCGATTAGACTCAGTTCTCTCCCACTGATGACCATTGTTTCGACGATGTTCATGTGGGAAAGCAGCCAGTGGCTTGGAAACATTATTGTGAAGAGCACTTGTAAAAGAAAACCATATAGACAGGTGCACTAGACGTCGTAATATACTAGTAAATGAAATGATATTAAAAATGGCATTAAATCCTTGCGATACAAGTATTTAGTCCTCATACATTTTAGACTTGTTACGCTCTCAGGACAAATTAGATGAATATTATATACTAGTATGAAATTTGTCCCTATAAAACATTCTGGAAGAAGAAGAAAATGCCGTATTATACCGTATTTTCTCCTTTTCCTGTAATGTTTTCGAAAGCACTATCCCTCAGGATGGTGTGTTAAATGGTTAACCTGAAGTGCCACTCACTTACTATCATTTGCGGAAATTATAGATATAGATCAGATTGCACAGAAAATGCAGTCTGATTTTAGACCTAAACCGTCCTATAGAGAGATTTTTCTTTCTCTCCAAAAAGTAAGTTTGAATTTCCATTATTCTAGTTTTTATCATCGATTTGAGACTTTCATTAACTTTTATAGCAAAATAAGGGTTGAAATGGATTACGAGACTGATAATAATATACTACTCATAATTTGCTAGGGATCACCCTAAAAGTGTCACCCTAAATCTATATGTGGCATGTATCATGTATGGTTTTACAATATGTTACATTGCTACACTGATCAGTAAAATGACCAGTGGAAATGGATCTTTAACCCTTTCCCAAACAATCCCTGATTTTTACGGGTCAGGAATAGAAGCCTTTTGAAAACATTGTTGGAAAAGTAGAAAATGCTGGTAACCAGCATTTTCTCCTTTTCCCACAATGTTTTCTACCCTATCATATAGAAAAACCATCTTTTTAGCAACTGTTAATTTGTCATCTGCAAAATGCTTTCAATTTGGTCTTGTCCAAAATTTGCCGTTTGGGAAAGGGTTAAGCCTATACCTCACAATACCGAATTTTAAAGACACTGAGAAGGAAGCCTTTGGAAAACATTGTTGGAAAAGGAGAAAATGCTGGATACCAGCATTTTCTCCTTTTCCCACGATGTTTTCTACCCCATGATAGACAGCGTAGTGCACGTTGCATATAGTCTTTGATCAGCAAATGCTTTCAACTTGGACAAATCTAGAATTTTACAGTATGGTAAAGAGTTTATGCAAAACTGTTATAATATATAAACCCAAACAGAAATATGTAAGTGATCCCTATCAAAGTGTGAATAGTATATATTCTCATTTCAGCAAAGGCATTTCAGCTTGCGAGCTTCTTGAGCAAATGAAGAATGGGAGTGTACCGGCCCCCGTGTCGCAGGGAATAGGTCAACAGATGAACGCTATTCTATTGTCCACCCTCGGCAAAGATGCTTCATGCCCCGTCGATCCCAGGACAGTGTCCGTGGTTAAACAGAAGTTTAAAGTTGACAAGCTACCCCCGTCTCTGGCTTATTTGGCATCCGTAAGTAGCATACCGTCGTGCTTTTGTATGTTTCTTTATTTGCTTAATGGTATCACTTGAAAAATATTGTATAGAAATCGTTAAGCCGACATATCGTCCAAATTTTCCATTTTGTTTTATAGTAAGTCTGTCATTTCTTTTTGCAGTACATTTATCTCCCCTGTATCTTTTTTCTTTGCAGTGGAATTTTAGACACTCATCTACCATGTTTCGACTAATTGAATTTCATAACAAATCAAGAATACTGCTCAACCAGAAACAATCTCAAAATATTGCATTTTCTTTTTCCCTTTTGAGAAATTTTGTATTTCTCGATATCGCATACATTCTAACTGTGCTAATATCTTTGCTATATTTGTCTGGTGATGTCCATCTAAATCCTGGTCCTCATTCAGATACTTCATCAACCTCTTTTTGTACCAGTGACCTTTACAGTTTTCTGAATCTCCCGAACCATTTGTCTATAGTTCATTATAACGTGCAAAGTATTTCTAATAAGTTGGATATTTTGATTTCGGAGTTCTCTTACTTCGACATACTGTCCTTTACAGAAACGTGGTTACATAGTAATGTTGCATCTAGCGATCTTTTTTTCTCAAATTTCCATCCACCAGAACGTAAAGATAGAGACCGGGACAGGTACGGTGGTGTGATTCTATATGTCAAAGATAACATTGCGTATAAACGTAGACTTGACTTGGAAATAAACAATTTGGAATGTATTTGGGTTGAGATAAAACTTAGTAATAGTAGAAATGTTTTATATGGTGTCTTTTATCGACCACCTAATTCTTCTGCGATGTATACCTCTTTACTCGAGGACTCTATCGGTCTCGCGGTCGATACGAATATTACCGACATCATTATAATGGGTGATTTTAACCTAAATATAATGGACCAGTCTCATTATAGAAAAACTGATTCTATCTGCAGGCATTTCAATCTCACGCAGTGTATCGAGGAACCTACTCATTTCACTGAAAATTTAATGTCAGTAATTGACCTCCTTTTTGTGAAAAATAGAGAATCTATTCTAACTTCAGGAGTAGGGGAGCCATGCCTGAATTTGAATGTTCGTTACCATTGTCCTATTTTTGGTGTTTTCAACTTTTTAAAACCAAAATATAACTCATATAAACGTAAAATATGGAAGTATGAAAACGGTGATTATTGTAAGCTTAGAAGTACTTTATCAGAAGTTGATTGGAATTCTGTTTATGATGACGACCCGGACATATACACACAAAATATTTCGGACATCTTAATCGAAAAGGCATCCCAATCAGTTCCAAATAAAACCGTCACCATTAATCCGCATGACCAGCCTTGGATAACGACGGAAATAAAAAGAAAAATTCGCAGGAGAAAAAGATACTACAAAAAAGCAAGGAAAACCGACTCTGACCAGCATTGGATGAAATTTAGACGTTTAAGGAATGAAGTGATTTCAAATATTCGACTTGCAAAAATTGATTATTTTAACAATATGGCACTTAAATTAAGATCTGGCAATCTAGGTTCACGTGACTGGTGGAAAATCCTTAAGTCGTTTATAAGTCCGACTTCTAGTTCAGGGTCAACGTTGCCGCCTATTTTTGACTCTACTAATGACAGATTTGCAGTAGATGATTACGAAAAGGCAAATCTTTTGAATTCGTTTTTCTGCAGTCAATCAGAGATTGACGATTCTTCAATCACTCTTCCGTGTGACCATCCGCAATTTCTCGGTGAAAATATCAATAATATTACTATAACGCCCCAAGAGGTTTTCGATGTATTGCAAACTCTTTGTATTGCAAAGGCATCAGGTCCAGATGGCATCAACAACAAAATATTGGTAGAATCAGCGTTCCAAATTTCATTTCCTCTTTGTCGATTATATAATCTTTGTCTCGATAAGTGTGTACTTCCATCTGCTTGGAAAACATCCCTTGTGTGTCCGATATTTAAAAGTGGTGATCGTTCTATACCATCTAATTACAGACCTGTATCGCTCTTAAACACTATGGAGAAGGTTCTTGAAAGAATTTTATACAAACATATATTCAATCATCTAAAAAGAAATAACTTTTTCACGCCATGTCAGTCTGGATTCCTTCCTGGGGACTCAACAGTCAACCAGTTGACTTATTTGTATGATAGGATTTGTAGTGCTTTGGACAATGGTCGTGAAATAAGGATGGTATTTTTTGATATTAGCAAAGCATTTGACAAGATGTGGCACAATGGTCTCATTTTTAAATTACAAGCTGCAGGTATAGATGGTAAAGTTTTATCTTTTCTTCGGGATTATCTGTCTAACAGAACTCAGAAAGTGGTTCTTCCTGGAGGATCTTCTGAATTATTACCTGTACGAGCTGGAGTTCCACAGGGGTCAGTACTAGGTCCATTGATGTTTTTGGTTTACATAAATGACATCGTGGACAACCTTGAATCAGTAATCAATTTGTTTGCTGACGATACTAGTCTTTCCATAGAAATCGATACTCCAAATATATCCGGAGCTATTCTACAGTCGGATATTGAAAAAATAAACAACTGGGCGGATAGATGGTTGGTTAAGTTTAATCCCTCGAAATCGAAATCATTGTTAATATCTCGTAAACGTGACAAACCCGATCACCCAGTCCTTACTATGTCAAATATTGCAATTCCGACGGTCCAGTTTCATAAACACCTCGGTATCTGTCTATCTTGTGATGGATCCTGGGACCAACAAATTAAATCTATTGTTGAGAAGGCATGGAATAGAATAGGTATTTTACGCCGTTTAAAATTTCTGCTTGATCGCCTTTCTCTGCAGACTATATACTTTTCATTCATCAGACCTATTCTTGAATATGGAGACACCGTTTGGGACAACATGTATGAATACCATAAGGCAGAACTCGATAAGATCCAAAACGAGGCAGCCAGGATAGTAACAGGATGCACCAAATTAGTGTCTCTTTCAGACCTTTCTAGAGAATCTGGCTGGGAGACATTAAGACATCGCAGAAACAAACATAAACTCATTCTTTTTTTCAAAATGGTTAATGGTCTAGTTCCAAACTACCTATGCTCTCTTGTTCCGTCCACTATTGGAAGTAACACAACGTACAATCTTCGCAATTCTAATGACTTGGCAAACATACTTTGTAGAACCAGCCTTTATAGGAATTCTTTCCTGCCATCAGCTGTAAACGCATGGAACTCCTTGCCACAAGCTACAAGAGAATCTGACTCTCTCTCGGCGTTTAAACGTTCGCTGAACATAGACAAACCCACTCCTTGTAAACTTTATTTTTATGGGGAAAGAAAAATGCAAATTATTCATACTCGACTTAGAAATAACTGTAGCGATCTAAAACAACATCTCTTCTGGAAAAATATTGTGACTTCTCCTCTTTGTCGTTGCGGGGAAGTTGAATCTAATACACACTACTTCTTTGAATGCAGATTTTATTGTAATATTCGAGTAACACTCAGACAACATATTAGCGTTAAATCTGCTTTTAATATTGATACAGTCCTTTTTGGCGACAACGAACTCTCCCTTGTCGAAAACGAACATATCTTCCATGCAGTTCATGATTACATTGATAAAAGCAAGAGATTCTCTTAGTTTTATTCCAATCAAAGGTTAGATCCGCTGATCTTCTTTTCTGACAATGTACTGTCGCGAACTTTTATATACAAGCATAACTTGTATCTTTTGCTGCCGCTCTGCTCAATCACCAATCACTTTTCCTTTTTTCTTTTTAATTTTTCAGATAACGAAGCCCTTTTGTTTATAATCCTATTATCTGTTCTTTTGTTATAAATTCTTTTCTTTTTTGACATTTGATATTATTGGAATATCACGTGTTTCAGTTTAGGGAGAGGAACTATATAAGCAATATGCTTTCGTTCCAATCCTTTTCACATCATTTTTTGTATTGTAAATGTAAATGTCAATATATTGAATAAAATATGTTTAAATTTAAATTTAAATACCGTCGGTTTACTTCAAAAACCTCGTAACTACAGCTTGAAACAACTGACGATAATAGTACCTCGTTGTAACTCCTAAAAAAACGCTGCAGGAGAAGAAAAAAATGCTTATTACTGGCATTTTCTCCTTTTCCCACAATGTTTTTTTCTAAATCCATCTTCTTTGAGGTTGTTAAAACTCAGGATGGTGTGATAACCATATACTCCATAGATACTCATTTCTACGCATTGCTTGTAGGAGCCTTTGGAAAACATTGTGACAAAAGGTGAAATTGCTCATGACGAGCAATTTCACCTTTTGTCACAATGTTTTCTATGCTATCAAAAGGTGTCATATACACATAAGAAACAGCATCAGCCTTGCTGTTATTCAGGGTCAATTAGAGATACCATAGAAACACCTTATGGGGTAAAGGGATAAAGGATTAAGTGAATAAGACGGAATGAATGAAAGAGACTTTTTAAAATCATAAAATCATTATCAATTGGCCTGCAACACGCGAAAAGGTGGCATTCAGACATTTGCGTAAAGTGTCGTCTCGGATCAGCATGCGCACTCCGCGTAGGCTAATCCGAAACGACACTTTCCATTTTTATTATAATTTTCTGTTTTGCGCAAGTATTCTGTAGCACAAAATCTAATGTAGGCGTAGAGTGCCGTCTCGGATTAGCCTGCGCGGACTGCGCAGGCTGATCCGAGACGGCACTGTACGCTAATGACAGAGTGCCCCATTTCCCGTATTGTAAGACATTTAATCAGGTAAAGCTTGGATAATCGTCGACTGATCAAACGAATAGCATTTAAACCACTTTCAACATTATTTCAGTCATATCACGACAGTATTTCAGATTTTCATTTGTGTCCTGGGTTTCAACATTACAAGGTTGTGGCTTTGAATTGATTTGCAAAAGGACAGTTTTTTACGAACATGAAAGTTCGCAATAAATGCGTAGCTAATATACACAATACAAACCAGAAACAATATATACAAATGATTCATAATAAATTACTTTTTCATTGTAGAGAACTTATAGAATCCAGAAACCATGTCTACAAATAATTCTTGATAACGATTTCTCCATTGCAGGGTTCTTATAGAATCCACAAGGCTTTGTCGATAAAAATTAATAGGCTCTCTATTGTACGGAAATTTTAGAATCGAAGCAATATCCAGAAACGATTCATTATCAATGATCCCTTCATTACAGGGAAATTATTGAATCCAGAAACTGAGTTTATAACAATTCATATTGAATCCAGGAACTGTTTCTATAACAATTCATATTGAATCCAGAAACTGTTTCTATAACAATTCATATTTAATGGCCTCTCTATTGCAGGAAAGTTTAACCCTTTACCAAACGACAAAATTGTAGACTGGTCCAAATTAAAAGCTCTTGAAGATGACAAAAGAAACATGACTCAAAACTGAAATTTGTTTCTAGCAAGGTAGAAAAACATTGTAGGAAAAGGAGAAAATGCTGGTTACCAGCATTTTCTCCTTTTCCCACAATGTTTTCAAAAGGCTTTTTATCCCAGGGTCGTGAAAACCGGGGATTGTTTGGTAAAGGGTTAAGAAACTAGAAACAATCCATAATTGATTGTCTCTCTGTCTCTCTCTGTCTCTCTCCGCTTGCAGGGACCGTATAGACTCAAATAATATCAAGGAACAATTCATAATTAATGATCTCTCCTTTGCAGGAAAATTTTAGAATCCAGAAACAATACGGTATATACAAGCAATTCATAACTAACCCATTACCACACAATCCCTACTTTTAACAACCCTGAAAAAGAAGCCTTTCGAAAACATTGTGGGGAAAATGAGAAAATGCTGGTAACCAGAATGTTTTCTACCCTTCACAAACAAATTTCTAATTTTCATTCACTTCCATTTTGTCGTCTGCAAATGCTTTCGATTTGGACAAACATGAAATCTGTTTATTTGGTAATAAGTTAAATAGTAAATGTTCTCTCTATTGAAGGAAAGTTTAAGATGATTAATGATCTCTCTCTCTCCCTCTCTCTCTCTCCCTCTCTGCTTGCAGGGACCGTATAGACTCCAGTAACAATATCAACGAACAAATTCATAATTAATTATCTCTCCTTTGTAGGAAACTTTTAGAATCCAGAAACAATATATACAAGCAATTCATAATTAATTATCTCTTCATTGCAGGGAACGTACAGAATCAAACTTTCTATCTACGAAGACAAGGAAAGCACACAGAACGTTGGCTGTATCGAGTTCAAGACAACGGTGACCAATTCAGGTGGCTTTTTCTATGGATAAATCTTAATCCATGGGTGATCATTGATGATTGGCTTAACAAAATAAAAAGATCTTTTTTTTTTTGAGGATTGTTTTTATAAACTAATATGAATTCAAGAAGTTTTGTGGTGTACATAGAAAAGCTACACTGATTCAGTTAAAAAAAAAGTCTTCTGCTAATAAAATAAATAGTGTTTCTTTTTTTTTTTTCATATCCATTTCCATATTTGAGTCGCCTGGTTGCGTAGCAAACAGGCTCTCATTGTTATCGTCCTGATCTAAGGGGTGACGTAAGCATACCTCCGGCCTTGTACTGCTTCCTGTCCCAAGTTCCGGTTTACGAGATAAAACAGTTTTCTAATAATTCGATGAACAACCCAGTTTTTTATGTTGTAAATAATTTACAATTGTGCCTTTATGATAATAAATATGTCTATAAAGACTGAGCTGTTTAACGGTTCAAACCTTTGAAACAATCATTTCGTCCGCAAGGGCATAGATTAGCCTGATGTCTGTGTAAGACATCATCTCTAAAAATAGCGCATTACGTATATGTAAAAATAGCTGCCGCGAACTAAACAAGTCTGCGGACACGCTGAGAAATCTTCAACTACAAGCATCTGTTCTGCTTCTATTTGTGGACAATTCTCAGTGAAAATTGTTTGATAATTACCCATTAGAAGTACGTTCTAACTCTTACAATCTTACAATCCTAACTGCAAGCCTTATTTCGATTCAACGCTCAACCTATGATCGGACAGAGAAAGGCGATGCCGAGTTAACATATTGCTTTTTTTGTCAACAGTAAGCTAATTTTTTTTAACGAATTTATAACGACATGGAATGGTTGCATTGCCTTCTTAGACATTCTTACACGTTGCTTCCTCCCAGCTTTTTAAAATAATCTAGACTTTAGATACTTTGCACACCCATATTCTAGGTACACCAGAGATCGTACATAGCGTATGCAATGTAAAAGGCTCTAGACTGTACCAAGTTATCGCTTTGCAGGTGTTTTCTGGAATGTATTTTTGCGACAAATATAGATATTGTAATCACGTGACGTATAAACGTCATTTGTACCCGGAAATCTTTATGAATTTACATATTTATGAATCAGTCGCTGAACCGGCCTTTACTGAACAGCGTGCACTGACCTATGTAGAGAGAGTGCTTTGAAGTTCACTATATTTAATTGGTTTTCGTTCATAAAGACAGCCAATTTTTTAAAGTCTGCTGTTTTCTTTTTCAATTAGCAGATCTAGTATTTATTAAACAACAATTTATTAGTGCGGGTGTTAGAACGCAAGGTGCTTTTGTAACTGCCAAAATCTGAATTTACACTACGCAGTTCTAACAACCAGCAATCTGAAAAATTGACTTTTTACTCCGCTATAATTCAAATATAATAGAACAGATCAGTGTTTACCCGCTCGAACAACAAGTTCTTTATCGGAGTGTTTATAATCTTGTGAAGGGTTTTTGTAAAGGGTAATAAAGGAATCGCAAACATTTAATTTACACCAAAGCAATATACATGTAGACAATTTTCGATTGGTGTGGAAGCACTATAATCCCTGGGACGTTATAAAACGCAGACAAATATTAAAGGGTGATGATCATGCTGTTGGGTTATAGATTTTATTGAGTTGTAGCAGCCACATTCATAGAGTCCATTGCTGGTCAAAACCTCAATCTGGACAACAACAAAAACAAATTATTTCCAAAGGACAGGTAGATCACTGAGTCAAATATTTGTTTGTGCTCCAAAGGCTACAGTTCAGTCCAATGATCATGAAATTGCCCGGCTGTTTGTCTCAATAATTTCTTTGACAAAACTGAATATAGGTCACCTGGGGATAAAAGAAAAAACCTAAAGGTTGTCATTAGGTCAAATCAGACGAAACCGTAATAGAGCTGTAGAATTCATTTATGTTCAGTGTAATACTTATGAAACTTTGTCAGACTGCTAAGATTAGATATGGGCGAGTTGCAAAAGGGCATTTTTTGTCTAAAAGTATGTCACTAGATCCTATACCAGAGGATAATCTGGTCTTTATTTGTAAAGGGTTGTTGTCTGTGAGTAAAAAACGTTGAACTTATTAAAGCTGGTCCTGGTGCCTAAATTTTAATTTCCACCACATTTTTTTAAATGTAAATTTTAATACGGATATTTTGAATTTTAGGATGACAACTCAGAAATATGCTTGAATAAATGCTGTCTTGTGGTTAAGTTATTTTGTATCTTGAATGCTTTTAATGGATTTCAACAAAAAAGGGTGAAAACTTCTAACCCATTACCCTACAGGCGACTCTCAGGACTATCAGTCCTTTGATTTTGACTCTGCCCTCCAGATAGGGCTTGCCCACTCGTCACAACTCGGCCGATTCCGTACCAACATCTAACCTCGTCCATGTAACGGTCGTTTCCTTTTGAACATCCAATCACGTGGTCTTACATATGGCAGGGCCACCGTTAGTCGATTTGCAAAGACATGAATTATCTCGATTAACTTATTCACATAAAACACGAACTGTTTGTCAACTAAATATAGTTAGAAAGATTTCGATAGCACAATTCAGACTCAAGTTTTCTTTTTTAAGAGGTGCCTTACAATTGTTAGAACGGTGAACCGGCGTATTTCCGGCGATGAAATGTAGTGATCTGGTGCATATCAATCCACTAGATACAGCCGAGGGATTAATGGCTCCCAGCACCCGAGTATGCCGAATGGGGGCTTGTCCAATCTGTTTATTACGTCGTTAGCGTGATTTCTGAATCATTTGATACCAGTGCTATAGACGTTTGACCTTTAACCCTTTACTCCATAGATACTCATTTCTACGTATTGTTTGTAGGAGCCTTTGGAAAACACTGTGGCAAAAGGTGAAATTGCTCGTAACGAGCAATTTCACCTTTTGTCACAGTATTTTCTATGCTATCAAAAGGTGTCATATACACATGAGAAACGGCATCATCCTTGCTGTAATTTAGGGTCAATTAAAGATACCATAGAAATGCCATATGGGGTAAAGGGTTAAAGGTTAAAGAAAAATATCGCATAGTGAGTCATGTACAGTGAAAAGAGAACATGATCGCCTCCTCTTGATCCACTATACCAAACAAGTACTCACATAATTATGGATGCGTAAAATCCATTTCTACACAGCCACAAGCTAAATCGTGAGATAGAATGGTCATTAAACACACATAAAATTGACCGATTACTAGCAGTTTCAACCCACGTCAGCCTGTGCGGACTGTACATGCTGACAATGGTCGATGCTTTTGCACGTGCATTAACTCATTACCAAACGACAAAATATTAGACTGGTCCAAACTGAAAGCATTTGCTGACGACAAAATTAAAATGAATGAAAATTTCAAATTTGTTTTGTGAAGGGTAGAAAACATTGTGGGAAAAGGAGAAAATGCTGGTTACCAGCATTTTCTCCTTTTCCCACAATGTTCTCTAAAGGCTTCCTTCTCAGGATCGTTAAAATTAGGGATTGTGTGGTAAAGAGTTAACCCATTAAAGCACAATCCCTAATTTTGACGACAATTTTCCCACAATGTTTTCTACCCATCACAAAACAAATTTCAAATTTTCAGTCACTTTTGTTTTGTCGTCTGCAAATGCCTTCGACTTTGACAACCCTGAGAAATACGCCTTTAAAACATTGTTGGAAAAGGAGAAAATGCTGATAACCAGCATTTTCTCCTTTTACCACAACTTTTTTTCTACCCGTCACAAAACACATTTCAAAGTTTCAATCATTTTTACTTTGTCGTCTGCAAATCGATAGGTGAGTGCAATACCGGTAGTATTCTAAGTGCCTGTGGGTTCGATACTCGTTTACGGCTTACTTTTATTCCAGCGAGTTTTCGCTTCTCACCTCCGATCCATGTGACAAAGCACTCTCTTGATCTCCGGATCATTCACATTCACCTCTGTAGTGGGCTCAGAAAGTAGTCCGTCATTACGTGATATTTTCGTCACATGACCAGAACTCAAAATGGCGACACAAACGCCGGTAAAAGAAAGATCGATATCGATTACTTTGTGTGCTGTTCAAACAGCATACGGCCAATCAGACAAAGTGGTAGGAAATGTGAAAAAGACAGATTTTCTGAAAAGCTTAAATGTCTTTTAAAGGACCATAACTTGTTTTTGAATCTTATAACCTAAGATTAATCGGTGTGTCAAAACTATTGTCATCATTCACGGGCGCAGTTATTTTTGTTAAACTTGGCGTAAGATTCTGATCAGTAAAGAGGCTCGAAAAAAATAGTTCCATTTTATACAGGTAAATTCATCAGTTTGAACGCACCTATAATGTATCCAGAATCATATTTGCTTTGTCAACCTTATAATTTTACACATGAAACAGTTAAACAGTAACAAAACATCTTTTCCTCTGTTTGACAAGATTCTTGTCATTTAGCCCATCGCAGAGATGTATGTGAGAGTAACAAACGACAATTCTGCTCGGAGATTGACTGACCCCCATGACATGACCTTAGCTGTTAAAATGTCGTAAAAGTCTAATACAAATATTCCATTAACCCTTTCCCTAACGACAAACTTTTGGACAAGACTAAATTGAAGCCATTTGCAGAAGACAATTCAATTCTTGCTGAAAAGATCATTTCTGTCTATGATAGGGTAGAAAACATTGTGGGAAAAGGAGAAAATGCTGTTACCAGCATTTTCTCCTTTTCCCACAATGTTTTCAAAAGGCAACTATTCCAGACCCGTAAAAAACAGGGATTGTTTGGGAAAGGGTTAAATCCAACCATTTACATCAATAGCGGCACATTTCATCACAACGCAGAACTAACAAGCATGTTGAAGCTTTCATCAAGAACAGAGGGGACATCACCCCTCACAACGTACGTCAGTGTGACGTCACAGGTAGTGATATCGGACCTGGGCATTTTCATAACCTTTGTCCGCCATATTGAAAAGTAAGTATGATATGAAGATAGAATGAGGCTAGCTTGGGTGGATACAAACGGACTACAAAGACTCTCATGTATTTATCAAAGACATAAGATGAATACATTTAATATTCTGATGTTTTAGACAGGAAGCAGATGTCTATATGCACAAACACTTTGACCAAATATCAAAAAGTGATTGGGTTTCAATAGTTGCTGTCCCGCTACTCTTGTTCTTTTCTTACCATATACTCACAGAAATGTTCAAAAATGATTCTATGGGACCATTTATATTAAAGATTGCATTCATACCAGAAATTCATCAAATCAAAAGCTGGCTGGCTAATCACACCTCTGCCACTAGCTTACGAACTTGAAATTTCTCAACAAATGCACAACTGAAATACAAACGCTACGGCTGATTTTGGAACTCACGCGGTAAATATCTTCGTTTATCGAGGCTTAACCCTTTACTCCATAGATACTCATTTCTACGCATTGCTTGTAGGAGCCTTTGGAAAACATTGTGGCGAAAGGTGAAATTGCTCGTCACATAGGGAACGGCTTCATCCTTGCTGTTATTTAGGGTCAGTTAGAGATACTATAGATATGCCTTATGGAGTAAAGGGTTGAAATAGCAGTACATTATTTCATGCTTTCCGGTAGGATATCGAGAAATAGCAGTGAAACTATTTTTCGATCTTACACTGGTACCACCAGTGAAAATACCGATTTTCATGTTCTTGTTGCCTTGGTTAATTGCGCATGCCTCACAACCAGATGGAAATATGACATCATTTACCTTACAGTTCTCGCGCTTGACGTAATATTGTAATGCGTTGGAGGGGTACGCCACGGGGAATAACGGAAAAGAACTGTACTGGATTTTGATAAAGCTCCTCCCAGAAACGGTTAAAAGCATGAAATAAATAGAAAATTTGTATTTTTAGGTGAAAGATCAAAATTAATATCGTGAACACAATCGGTAATATTTTCACGAGTGGCGCAGCCACGAGTGAAAATATTACCGATGATGTCCACCCGATGAAATAGATTTCGATCTTTCACCGAAAAAAAAAAATATCCTCTATCTAATCGATTCTTTTAAGCTCAGTTGTAAGTGGAATGATCTTTTGAACCTAAAGAAATGGGGATCGTTACCGCGAGTTTTCGAATTCCAAACGGGGCGGTTTGTATTTCAGACAACATTTGTTGCTAACTTTAATGTTCGTAAGAATCCCTGAAAATGTGGAAGCCTTTGAAACCTTTTAGAAGAGATCTATTGCTTGATGACAAGAGTCGTTTGGAATTTTTTAAGGTTAGGTACCAAAGAAAATTCAAACATGAACCCATCTGCATCTTTACCTAGGTTTCTTTTTCCATTTTTGGTGAGATATTATCTCTGAAAGTGGACAGGGTAAAATTTTCTTCCATTTCGTTGCACACCTTGCCTTACTATATACGATAAAGAGGGAGTCGCCAATATACTATTTATAATAATGATGTCCGAAATTGAAGACTTAGTTATCCCTTCACAGACCAATGGAGTTCCAGACGCATATCGTCGGTTTACTTCGAAAACCTCGTAACTACAGCTTGTTACAAGCTGTAGTTACGAGGTTTTCGAAGTAACTCGACGATATGGTTGAAGTTTCATATGCTGGAAGTAAGTTAAAAATCAGATTATTTGTACCCAGTAAACTGACAATAAGTTTTAAGTTCCCTAAGAATTTATAAATTTTAACAACGGACATTTATTGTGGCATATTTCTGCCAGGGGATACTAGACCCATGTAACTATCATGATAATTTAACAATTAAGTCGAATCGCTTCAGAATTCGTGGATTTTTTTAAATTAAGTTACGAATTTTAAACAGCTGCCGACATATTGTGTCACGTGACATTGTTTGGAACGAGAAATTTCATTGGTTGATATGTACTGACAGTCGTGCATTCAACCAATGAAATTTCGTACAGCTGTTCACGCCTTTTATTATGTGACACTGTTTGGAACGAGAAATTTCATTGGTTTATATGCGTAACCGGCAGTATCGACTGCACGAAGTCTTTTCAATGGCGAAGATTTTTGAGCGACTTTACAAGTTCGAATGACCGTAGCTGGCAGACTGCATTAGCCACTGACAAACAGTGGTATTTTTGGTAGACAAATAATTTAGCTATCAGTTGTCCAAAGAATAAGGAGAATACCTGTTAGCGTAGAAAAGATACGTTGTTCTTTTTTGTAACCGGAGACGAGTAACGGGCTGCATACAGTTCAATCCCTTGATTATACTGTATAGTCTATGGGTGACAAGAGTCAAACTAGGCACCCCTATGATTTCGGAACATCTTCGTCTGAAGCCTCATAAAATTTCTTTTCCCCTGAACAGTTTTAAAGTCTCTCGTAAGAGGCATTTCGAGCTCGTTTTTGTGCTTACCAGACTTTAGTTCATATGTAGCCAAAACTTATTAATTGAACTACAATGGTAAATGATTCGCATATAACTTAATGCCATCTTGAGAAGTAAAAAACAACCGAGTTCATCCAAAGGGTGGATTTTCTGTTTATAGAGATCGAAAAACTGGTAGAACGATCACAGTATTTTCTATCACATAACCCCCCTTGTTTTCAATGCAATACAGCCATTACGAATTTCTTGTCTCACACACGTGTGAGATAAGAATATAAATTCCGATTTGGTTAACACTCTGTAATCATACGCTTCATTTCTAAAACAGTGTTGACCAAGTTTCCTGGTGGAAATTAGTGGTCAGAATTCTTAATCGTGATAATGTTGTTATTTTAATCACCTGCAGACTCAAAACAAAATCAATATATGCAAGTTTCTTCGGAACTATTTTTCGTTCGTAATGCACCTGTCTAAATAAGCGCACAGGCTTCATGTAAATTTCACTACACATGATACATGTATGCCTCTGGTTTAACACATTTTGGACTATAATTCTTGCTATACAGTAATGCGATAAAAAGAATCTGACACTCGTTGGCTTTCGAGGTAAAAAATTATTAAACTCGTCCACGAAAAAATATCATAAATATATAACATATTTTTATTGACTCGGTTAATAATTTTTTACCTCAAAACCAACTCATCTCAGATCCTATATATCTCGAAAGTCAGCTTCGAGCACGAATGAGAAATTTTGTATTAAAATATTTGCTGATCAAAGTCAATTTTCTAGATAACTAAATTTATCGAGATATTTTTTCATCAAACTTTTCACGATTTAGATAAGATTTCTAGGATTTTTTTTATCTTTATTACATACCTAGCAGTGAAATCCTGGAATTTCCTAGTGTAATAAATTTTGATATCATCACTAGTGACGATATCAACTTTCACTTTCATTTCTTACTGTAATTTAGGAACTACTTTTTTTTCATTAAGCACTTATAGATAGTGTTATTTGTAAGTTCTATATTTTCAAACAGGCAATCCAACTACTTTTCTCGTCTTATGTATTCAGATGCACTATGTCCCTGATTTCTTCTCTCTATCCAAAGTATTGATTTCGACTTTCAAAAGAAAAATTAAAAATGATAATGTTAATATGGTATATAATAAATAGAATAATCAACTGGTTATTTTTATATGAAAAATATCTCACTCGGATGCGTCGTAAGGCGTTAAAAAAACTCGTGCTGCGCACTCGTTTTTTCAACACATCCAACTCGTGAGATATTTTTCATATCAAAAATAAGCAGTTGATTATCCTCGATATCGCGATAGGTTTCAAAATCATCATGATTGTTATCTCGTATCTCGTGGCAGATATATACTAAAACATATTTTCTTATTTCAATTTATGATACAGAGAAAATAAGCCTAGATAGCATTTCAACCCCGGACTCGATATAAAATTTAAAAAAAAAAACATTATGAAATCTAGTTTAAAATGTGTTTACATTAGTTTGGCAGCAAAAGTAGTTCCGGCACTGCATGACCTTTTTTTTTTTCGTGGAGCTGAACAAGAAATATCGGCCAAACAGAACTCGCCAATATTCATGAAAACAAATATAATTATAAATCTATGGCAAACAAGATAACGAGCATCAAGGTATTCGACCTTTGCCTCGTGATAATTGCTATAATTTACATTTTTCGTGGGAAGGTTACGAGTTAACAGAGGTATGATCCTTTAATATTGCAAGATTACAGCTGATCAAAAATAATCATAAGGTGCCATTATAAAAATCGTTAAACCCCCAACCGTGGTAAGTAGGATAAGTGTTACAGAAGCTCTAATAATACGAGTTCAAAGTTGGAAAACAATAAGGGTGTTTGTAGAGTTGATTCACGCTTTCAGGTCGTTAACATTCGCATAGGCCCGAAAAATGGTAGCACTTGGGTGTTGAACGACTTAAAGAACCTCTGCAGAAGTTAACGACAGAAAAAAAAGTGAATCAACGCTATCATTGCATACGTAAACGTATTTTAGCATAGAAATATTACCTTAGATATGCAAAGAAATAGACTTGAAATATACTGGACTTATACCAGTCAAAACCGGAATTCGGGGAAGATGTTTTTGTTATGCGCAATGAAGGGCATTCCACTGTTTTCATTTCTGACTTTAATTAACTGCTACTGATTCGTAATAAAAAGTTAACTTTTGTTACACAACTTGCACAGGTTTGGATCGATTACAACTCGGATGATTGAGTAGGTATGAATTTCTGCAACTGAAAGACGACGAATGGATCTATCAAGCCAAGAAATTGCCGTCCACGTTAAAAAGTGGATAGGATATTGCTGATGTAGGGTACATTATGAATGACCTTTTGTTCAGATCTCGAGAGGACTGGGATTCTGCTGAAGTCTTGGGGCGTAATTCCAACTAATGACTACATGTATTTAAAATATTACTTTTTACAGTAAATGACATTTCATGAATAAAGACGTATTACTACAGGTAACTTTTTAATCTGGGTTTAGAAATAAGAAAACTTTCGTTATCAGTACATTCCAGAGCAAAATTCCTCCATAGGAAAAAAGACTTTTTGCCAAAGCCTTTGGTCCTTGTAATTGAAAAGCGTCCACTCTCTTTGAAAAAATGTTCAGAGTAGTTATTGTTACCATTGACAGTAACTCTCCATCTTCGCGAGCCAAGGTTACGATCACTACGTGGATCTTACCTTGGCTGATTGAGCCTGATTTCGAGATTCCTGTGATGCGCCCTCTATTGGATGCTGGTTATTACCCCCCTTTACATAATATTTCTGAAAGCCAATGAAATATCGTTTTACAAACAACTTACGAATATAATTATTTAACATGAAGCGATAAGCAGACATCCACGTGGGTTTCCATGTTTACCTTCTATTCGAAAGGTCGCTACCTTATTCTATTTTTATCAACGATGAAATGCTACGAGCGATTTCATTCGTTGCAGCTCGAGCTGGCTGCATCCAATGAAAAAGCGTATCGGGTGTATGTAAAATTCAAGCTCGATCCGCCAAGGGTAGAGTATCGTAGTGAATCGTCAGCCTTGGCTTGCGAAGATGGTAACTCTCCGTCTAGTACTATATTGATGGGTGTCGCTAATTGGAGTGAAGTTTTCATGCATATACGGAGGTGCTGTACTCTGAGGTTGATCGATGAATGGTGTTAAACGATGGTTTCAGTATTATTTCAGTCATATCACGGTAAAACACAACAGCTGAAGTCTAAACTTCAAAGAGTGATTATTCCAGAGCATGAGCAAGATACCTTTTTTGTAGATTAAACTGGGACCATTCACTCTCTTTACTCTTATTTTAAAGGTGGGTATTTAGAATTTTCACATCTCACCAAATAAAAAAAATATATACATCACTGAAATTTATATGAAAAAATGCTACACATCATCTAAAGTTAAGACTCATAAAATTACACACAAAAAATTTTTGATGGTGTTTCCTTAAAAGGCTACGTAGCCTCTTAAACTATTTTTAGATTTCGCGGCAAAATTCAATAAAGCATTGTGGGAATGTCAAGTGACTGGCACGTGACTAATAACGCTTAAATTCCATTACATAACAAACATGTAATAATTATTTTCCATAATGTCTTCTTCGAACGCTATGTTGGAAACTTGTCTGTGTATTCCTGAATGTAAATTAGAGAACTGATAATCCAAAAATAGAATGTGTCTCCCGTTGGTATCAACATGGGCCGTAGTAAATCTCTAATTTCTCGTGTTGTCGGATGGTTTTCGCTACTGGGGTTTTATGAACGCAAAGTAAAAGGCTGTTTGAGTATAAGGATGATTTTTTTGCATTTTTGTAAAATTTTCGTCCCAAAATCTGAAGGGCCACCTTTAAAGTTATAGAAAAAAATATTGTCAGGGCCCATTTTATCTGCTTTGGTGACAACCTCTTCTGTAAAGATGAAAATGACAACTGGAATGTAGTGAACAGAACAAAGTTGCGAACGTTAACCCTTCACTCATAGATACTCATTTCTACACATTGCTTGTAGGAGCCTTTGGAAAACATTGTGGCAAAAGGTGAAATTGCTCGTGACGAGCAATTTCACCTTTTGTCACAATGTTTTCTATGCTATCAAAAGGTGTCATTTACACATAAGAAACGGCTTCATCCTTGCTGTTATTTAGGGTCAATTAGAGATGCTATAGAAATGTCTTATGGGGTAAAGGGTGAATCAACTCTTTACAAAACAATTCCATTGATTTAATGACCCTGAAATAAATCTTCTACACATTGCCAGAAACAGAGAAAATACTGATTACCGAAATTTTTCATCTGCAATGTTTTCTATCCTTACAAATAAATCCTGTCATTTCAGCAACATTAAGTACGCATTATGTGTTTTTCGTTTATTTGGAAAATTCCAATTCAGGAAAACGACGTAGTCTGGTCAAGGCTCTTTAAAAAACAACAGCTAATATTTGCCGTAATTCTATACATTATATATCTAGCCCTCAGGCGTTAAATTCTAATTAAATACTAGTATTAGTCTTGTTAGAGTCCTCATTATTTCGCTCCTATAGAAATTAAGTCTCACTTCAAGACAAAAAACAGTATAAATGAACCCTGCTTCTACCCTGCAAGTCTATTGTTTCATCAGAACTAATGGAAGTACACATTTTTTTATGGTTCCAACATGAAATGGTAACTTGACACGGCATCGGATTTACTAACTGATATTTAGATATACACCAAAACAGCGGCTTAAGTTATTGGAAAATTTCGAAATATTTGCCAGATAAGAGGTTGTTTCAGATGAATAATGCTGCAGCAGTTCTATTTGCTTTAGCCAATGATAAATCTGCTCCTGTAGGTTTCATGTTACAAAAATAATTCAAACAAGCAAAACAACCGGCAGGCAAACAAATAACTACGATTGACTTTCTATAGGTTGAAGTGTAAGATGAATGTTTTTATGATTTAGATACATTGGTTATCCGTATGAGTTTTTTGTTCCCATTCGAATTCGATTTATCGCGATTTTGCTTCGAGGATATAAAAATTATATATTTGGAGATATACATGCGTACATTGTGAAACGCCAAGACAAGATAAGCGTGGAAACCGCACAAAAAAATGGAATCAGGGACCTGGGATAAAAAGATGTTTACAACAAGTGATTAAAAGCGTTCTTTTTCATTAATCAAACTTTGATGATAGAATACCAAGATAACCTGTGCTTTGAACATTTTAAAAATCGAAAACAAAGCGAAAAACTTTTAAAATCGAGAAGATGATGTTATAGATTTGATACTACAAAAACAAGGGGACTAAATTATCGTATATCCATTTGGAACAAAAGATTACATGACTGACAGCTTAGAACAAGCGCATACAACATCAGAGACAAAGCAACCTTCTTCCGACAAAAGAAAAACACCGTTTCATTTATCTTTGTCTATGACTTCATACTTATTTCAACCATTGTGCATACGAATTCAGAGAAATAAACATTTCCTAAGGATCCTTTCAGGCCAAACAAACCCAGAGTGAAGACATGAATCCTATTTTAGCGTGTTGGAACTTAACAGTTCAAAGAGTTTTAAGTAGTCGTGACCTCGTGCACCATCACAAATACAGCTTCCAACCATCCGATTTGAGTCTTGTACCATTGGCAATATTTTCTTTGTAATCTGTCGTGTCAATATAACGCTGTGCACGCAAATCTGTCTGAGGGGATTACGTTTTGATGTAAGATCCATTGCAACACCAACCAATTTGATCAAAATGAATAATTCAACGGAAGTTTCTGATGAAATTGCAGACAGCATCTGGGACAAAGGTGAAAAAAGGGATGCTTCATTTGTCGTTGCATTGGACGTTCTTTCTCTTGTCATAGCGGTCACAGAAATCATGTCGCTGCGTGTTCTGAGTAAATGTGTCTTGATTTCCAAACAGATTCGAATTATACTTCAAAGTGCTTTGATTGCCGATCTCTTGTTTCACCTGGCCAACGTCTTGATACCGATTGTCCTTTTAGATTTCGAATATAATCTTGCCATCATTTACTTATCCCGCCTGAAACTATACCTACTTCACCTACTTGTTCTGATGTACTGTTTCTGCATGGTGATCACGACGGTGGACCGTTTAGTCGCCATCAAACATCCTATCAAGTACAAACTTATTCTACCAACATCCACCTTGAAGAAGATGATCAAAACGGTTTGGTTTGTACTGTTTCCTCTGTTTTTGATTCCTAATGTTTATAACACTGTGGTGAACTGTTTCCTGAACTTGGACTTATGCGAGAAGTATGCCTATATCACGGATATATTTCAGCGGACGATTGCTGCATGTCTCTTGGTTTGTGATATTGTAGTTATCACGTGCTACCTCTCTATATATTACATAGCAAGATATCATTTTAAAGCACTTCGTCAACGTTATGCTTCGACCCGAGCCGACAAGACCATGCCAGCTAAGCGCATTATGATCATCGTCGGATCTTTTGTGGTCCTTTATTCACCTTTTATATTTTGTACGGTGATCTTTGACCTTTTTGGCGCCAATGCTAGCATCGAGGCCGTCACTTTCTTCTATGTTTTCGGTATTAGGCTTGCTACCTCTATTCATTCCGTCATTTCCCTGTACTATTATTTGTACAGCATGCCGGAATGTAAAATGGTGTTCCTAAGAATATTTTTGTCGTGGAACAGACGGTGTAGTAAGCGTAAAGAAGAGATGAAAACTCGGCTTTTTCACGTGCCTGTCTCGTCGCCGGCTTGCTCGTCATGTAACTCAAAGGCGTCCAATTTTAGTTGAATGATGTTAGAGGATATAGAGGATATTTGTTGTTTTCGGTGAAAGATCGAAATTTATTTCATCTCGTGAACACCATCGGTAATATTTTCACGAGTGGCGCAGCACTCGTGAAAATATTACCGATGGTGTTCACTCGATGAAATAAACTTCGATCTTTCACCTAAAAAAAACAAATGTTCTATTTATTTCATGCTTTTAACCCTTTATGGGAGGAGCTTTATCAAAATCCAGTACAGTTCTTTTCCGTTATTCCCCGTGGCGTACCCCTCCCGCATAGCAACGCATTACAATATTACGTCAAGCGCGAGAAATGTAAGGTATATGACGTCATATTTCCCATCTGGTTGTTATGCACGCGCAATTTACCTAGGCAACAAGAACGTGAAAATCGGTATTTTCACTGGTTGTACCAGTGTAAGATCGAAAAATATTTTCACTGCTATTTCTCGATATCCTACCGGAAAGCATGAAATAAAATGAACTTAACAAGCTGGTTGTGTGTGATATTGAATTTGTCACTAGACTGGGGTGTGATGCCGTTGAAAAAAACGTTTGGACTCGCTTTTTCAACCGCATCAGACACTATTCTAGTGACAGATTTTTAGCCTACACACAATTAGTCCATTATCCTATTTATTATATTCCTAACACAGCCTTTTTTATTCTAATAATTATTAAAAAATGGAACAATGCGCAAAGTAGGAAAAAAATAAAAGTAGTTCCGATTGCGAAGCGGTTCTGCTTCATGGAAACTTCGAAACTTCACCAGTATTCGCGCGGAATGTGTGGGCCAATGAAAAATCCGAAATTCGACACCCGCTCCCGGGTATCGAACTCAGGACCTTTTGGTTACGAGGCTGTACCTCACGACCACAAACAACACAAGCAAGTTATGGCGCAACATGCTTTAACGGTTAAAGTCTGTACAGTTGTCAAAGGTAAACCATGCGGTTGTGAAGATGCATTTGAACTTAATGCATATGCTTCTAAATTATTGAAATTATAGAAAAGTTATTGATATGCTATTGTTGGTTTGTCCAAGCCCTACTAACAGGGAGAAAAATGAGTTTCTAAAGCTTGTTAAATAATGGCAAGCCGCTCCATGTTTTGTTTCTTTTCTACCTGGTTTCAAAATTCACTTCTTTTTAATCATCAACCCTACTATAACAGATTGTTATTTAAATTTGATTTAAATTTTTACAGGAATTCTGCACAGTTTACCAGAAAAGTTTTGATTTTGTACTCTAATACCCATATAGTTTACTTTTTTTGCGGCTGGTATGCCTTAAAATTTTTCAAAATTGTGTTTTAACTCTATCAGCGCCAAACAAACTCGACCTCTTTCGACGGTTATAGAATTGGCTTGCAACACACGATAAGGGGCATTCGGACATTTGCGCAAAAGCGTCGTCTCGGATCAGCCTGCGCAGTCCACGCAAGCTAATCCGAGACGGTACTTTACGACTACAATAGATTTTGTGCTTCAGTAGACTTGTGCAAAACAGAAATTTACATTAAAACGGAAAGTGTCGTCTCGGATTAGCCTGCGCGGACTGCGCAGGCTGATCCGAGACGACACTTTACGCAAATGTTTGAATGCCCCTTTTTGCATGTTGCAGGCTAGATATAATTCATTGAAAATAACAAAGAATTTGGTTGTATAGGCTTGACAACACAAGCGGATCGTATGTATCATGATCAGACTGCACGTTCTCATCTTCGTGAGCCAAGGCTACGTGGATCTTACCTTGGCGGATTGAGCCCGATTTCGAGATTCCTGCGATGCGCCCTCTATTGGATGCTGGTTATTACCCCCCCCCCCCCCTTACATAATATTTCTAAAAACTAATGGATTTTTCTGGATTATAGGGAAAGAAGAAAATGTTTCTTTTGCCTTTGTACATATTTTTGTTATGTTGTCGCAGTCGTGAATGTCGTCGTTGTTGTTGTTGTCTTTGCTGTATGCTCATTTTCTGGAACATACGGGTGTTCGAAATTTATATATTAATTCATTTTTGGGAGAAGTCGTCAGACCTCTCTAACAGTTGCGATTTTAAAGATGGCCCTTCAGATTTTGGGATGAACATTTTACAAAAATACAAAAAACTCATCCTTATACTCCCAAAGCCTTATAAGTTTCATTCGTTAAACCCCAGTAGTCGAAAACCGTCCGACAACAAGATAAATTAGAGATTTACAACAGCCCAGGTCGACAGTGAAGGGAAACACGGTCTATTTTTACATGAGCAACTCGCTCATTTACATACCGGAAATATACAGACGAAGCTTCAAACATAGCATCCGAAGTTCTAGACATTATGGAAAATAATTACATGTTTGTTATGTTATGGAATTTAATAGTCATTAGTCACGTGCAAGTCACTTAACATTCCCACAATGCTTTTTTGATTTTGGCGGGAAATCTAAAAATAGCTTAAGAGGCTACGTAGCCTTTTAAGGAAATACCATCAAATGTTTGTTCCCTGTAATTTTATGATTCTTAATTATGGATGATTTGTATTGTTTTTTATCTAAATTTCAGTGATATATATATATATATTTTAATTTGATGGGATGTGAAAATTCTAAATACCCTCCTTTAACATTAAATTTTCAACGTTACAATCAATGTTATTTGGATCTGTAGATATTCATGTACAATCTAATGGAGCAGCGCGAAATCATGAGATGAACAACCCATTTTTGAAGAAATTGTTTCGGAATAAAAAAAAAACCAGTACCAATCGATCGGGAGACAAATTTTGTATCATTGAGCCAATAGAAGGCTATGAGCGAATGAGGCTATTTTCAATAAAAGATTAGTATTACCACGATTGATGGCCTCACCAAGTGTATTTTTTACATGCCATTTCCAATTACACATCCGAGTGCTACCGAAAAACTCATTTGCCTGAAAAAAATAAGAGGATAATTGGGTTCATTTTCTTCGATTTTGCACAAAACACGATACATGGTCTTCAAATGTAATATTAAACTCATAGTGGTAAATTGTCTTCGACAAATAACCAAAAAAATAAGTCATGGGTTTAATACACTGTCTGAGGAGGTTTTATGTGATAAATGAAATATATTTTCAGGTTTTTTGTTTGCTTACCTTAATTGCGTGCCTGAATTTCTTGAGTGGTCAATATAGAGAAAAACAAGTGGCTTCTTTAAAAAAGAAGCCAGGAGAGGTCGACATCATTTTTTTCTAATACTTTTTATGCTTTTAGGTTAAATATAATCTATGTACATGTAAAGAAACAAGCAAGACAATAAACGGGTAGTTGAAATCTGTTCAGTTGTAAATACACATTCATCAAAGTGGATGGCGAAAACAGGATTCCGTATTCATCCGTCCTTATATAATTTATGTAAGTCACACGACCTTCTTCCCGCGTTTTAAGGTCACGTGATTTTTTCCGCTGTGTTCGTTTCTATTTTTAACGAAATTCTTTTTTCTTTTTCTTCTTTTTGTTAAGATTTAAGATTGTAATACAAAATTAAAATTGTTGGAAAAGGAATATGCAATTAAATCCTTACAATTTTGTTGAAATTCGTGATATAGAAACAAACCACGTCTATTTCCTATTTCAGTTTTTAGACTTCGATTTCTTTATAAAATCATGACGAAACAGACTGTGTATCGGAACAATTCCCCTACAAAGATTGGATTTAGACAGCAATTTCTGAGGCAGTCTGCCTTTTAAACTCAACACTGTTGGAGAGGTCTGATGACCTCTCCAATTACTCAGAAGACAAAACTGTACACACTAGTCCATGGTTAAAGCTTTGCAGTCGTCTGATTAAATATAATTAACCTGACGAAGCTATCCTGGAAAAAAGACCGAAACAGCTCTTTCAACAATGGTTTGTTACGGGAGACCACTCCTTCCTGCATGGCTTCGTCCCGATTTAAATACAATACCTGACTGCTGCACCAGACAGGTGTCTCTTTGGCTCAGTGGTTAAGATATTGGCCTTTCGTCCGGGAGTTCTGAGGTTCGAATCCCGCCCGATCCCTTATTTCTGCCATGCGTTTATTCCATGCATTTATTCATTTGTTTCATTGCTACCGACTTTGTTCGTAAGAGGTTCAAAAGGCTCTCTAAAAGGGTGTTTAAAGCGCACGATTGTTCGTTTAAAACCTTTACTCATTACGAAACGACAATATCATGGGCTTGTCCAAATCGAAAGCATTTGCAGACGACAAAATAAAAGTGACTGAAAATTTGAAATTTGTTTTGTGAAGAGTAGAAAACATTGTGGCATTTTCTCCTTTTCCCACAATGTTTTCTAAAGGCTTCTTTCTCATGGGATGTCAATAGTAGGGATTGTGTGGTTAATCAAATAATCCTTGTTTTTTACGACCCTGCGATAGAAGCCTTTTGAAAACATTGTGCGAAAAGAAGAAAATGCTGGAAATCAGCATTTTCTCCTTTTCCCACAATGTTTTCTACTGCTGGAAACAAATTTTAATGTTTCAGTTACGTTTATTTTGTCGTCTGCAAGTGCTTTCGATGTGGACCAGTCTAGAATTTTGTCGTTTGGTAGAGATTTAAGAGTATTACGAATATACATTGAGTCTAGCAATTCATCAAGGGAAACAACTCTTGACTCTAAGGCCAGATATAATGTATTTACCATTTACCTCCCTTATCACCACCTAGCTCAGATGGTTGGTTTCTTGTAAATTCTATGTGTATTGAATAGAAATTTTCAGTGGCGTTCGGATGTGTTGAATATTTAAATATTATATTTCATGTGTCTATTTTTAGAAATGTTATGGATGTTAAGAATTGTCGTAATTTAAGCTTCGGGAATTATTTCCCCGTCACAGTGAATATTTTCCATCTGCCGAAAATCTGGAACTACTTTTTTAAGTTTTTATGTTTTAAAAGTAGCATTCGTTGACAAAATAATCAGAGGAAATATACAATTTATTTCAAAAGCGTGTGGTTAATATGGGGAAATATTTGCCTCAAATGGGAAAGGTCCGCGAAATAACTCGTGCCGTAGGGCACGAGTTATTTTCGCATATCTTTCCCTTTTTCGCCAAAATATTTCCCCCATATTAACCACAATCTGATGAAATAAACTCTATTTCTTACCCCACTTAACAAATGAAATTAAACTATCAAACCGTTTGTAAAAATCTCAAATTTTGCTATTTTAAAGTTTTTTGTTTTTTTTGAGAAAAAATCTCCTTCTTGAACTGTGTAGATCCAAGATCAGACTGCAAAATTTAGTGCAGTCTGATTTTAATCTACACTGTCTGCTGCATGCCCTAGAGTCGCTTTTAGCAACATAAGGTTAACGATAAAGTAAAATTTGCATAATTTCATTTTCTGTACAACTAATGGTTATATCATCATTGTGTTAGAATAATATAAGCTTTTTGTCAACATATTAATCATCATCTTTTACAAATTAAGTGAAATTCATTTCGTATGTCATCCTCACTTATAAGCAGTTTTTTTTTTTTGTTTTTTGTTTTTTTGTTTTTTTATTGGGGGGGGGGGATAGAGAGAGAGAGAGAGAGTGTAAAGTAGAGAAATTGTGTGATAGAGAGAGAGAGAGGGGGAGGGAGAGAGAGAGGCCTTGACAAATGCTTTGTTATATAAATCATGTAATACTAGTATTTGACTATGTACACTTGTACTTGTCCAATAAAATATATGTTCTGTTCTGTTCTGTTCATAATTTTGTTAACTTAAGCTCAAACTGTTCGTTTGTTTCATCTGTCCTGGTGTTTTAACCCTTTACCCTATATGCCAATTTGAGGCTCTTCCATTTCAGCAGCAAATAAAGATATGATGTCAAAAATATGGACAAATGAGGATACGAATATCTGACTGAGTTGAAAACATTGTGGGAAAAGGAGAAATTGCTCGTTACGAGCGATTTCTCCTTTTCCCACAATGTTTCCAAAGCTGTCTGTTGTTGATACGTAAAAATGAGTATCTATGGAGTAAAAGGTTAAGAAGGGTTTTCAATATTTTTTCGATTACATCATGGCAACTGGCGTATGTATTTCATGTATTCCTAGATATTCTTTTCCAGTAGACCACACTTAAAATCCTGTCATAGTAACTGGCTGCTTTCCTTTATGCATTTAGCAAATACAACGTGTAGCGCTAACAGAGGACTTTGTCCTAGCGCCATGACTTTAATCAATCTGCAGAGAGAGATGTGGACGAGAAGAGATTTGAACTTTTGAGCTGCCATACAGCATACAAGACCTAAGTCATATGTAATGCAATTTCTCACAAACCAATGGCCATGGATGGCTCATTGGTGAAGGCCTATAATTAACAACATCGAGGCTTCAGGTTCGACCCTTCATAGAAACTCTAGGGTTTTGGTTTGAGTGCCCTGGTCGCGTATTAACCAACCATTCTTTAGAACAATCTTTGACTAATGCTACTCTCTCACCATTGCGTATTAGCGGCGTATGCAACAAAATTTCTTTACGCGGGTCAAACGCCAAGAACTGTGGCGTATTTTGTTCAAGATTAATGGACACGGCTTATCTACGACGTTTCTGTTGCGTTCCTGCGGCGTATCTTTGTTCGTATAGAGTTCGAGGGACGTAAAGTACGGTGTACTGAGGCGTAAGCGTGGCGTATGACGGATTGCCGTGGCGTAACCGCTTCGTTAGCACGACGATCCTTTCTTATGTGCGGCGTTGCCGTTGCGTATATACGACGTTCACCGATGAAAAACGGCCGTGCTCACTTTGTTGCTGTCATTCGTTAAAAATAGTCAAAGGAACATGCCACCGAAATCAATTTCTCGGTTCAGAGGCAGAAGGAAATGCCAGCAGTTGCTCCCTAGCCAAGTCGTCAGTCACCGTCTACCTCCAAAACAGTTACAGAGGCAACCGTGAACGAAACAGAAACCTAAGCTTTAGGCCACATTGAACGAAACAGAAACCCAAGCTTCAGGCCACATTGATCCCCAGCTCCCTCTCCAAGTTAGACCAACAACAGCTACCTGAGGCTCAGATTCTACCAGGTGCATGACTTTGAAAATAACGAGAAATAGCAAAAAATATCGTAAGGTATTAGTCAAAAAAAAAAACGTCGTATGTACTCTTGGAGTGCCACAAATACTTTGACAGCGCAACACCTACGCAGCTACAACGACTCAGAAGCGAAATGTACGCGAAACGTAAGCTGTAAATACGCGGAATAAGTAATTCGTACGCAACTAATACGCAACGGATGCAAAAAGAAGGTCGAGGATACGCAGTGACTACTTTTTTAACGCCCTGCATACGTCACAGTTACGCAGAGTTACGCCCCAGGTACGTACCATGTTAACCAGAACGTTCGCGTGATGTAATAAGTGTTCGAGCTGCGTTCCTGCGGCGTCACTGCTACGTTGTTTTCGCTTTTACGGCGTGTGTGTGGCGTAAGCATGACGTATCGTAACTGCTACGTACGTGTTACGTATTTTTAGTGCAGACTTAAAAAAACGTCGCACCTCCGCGTCGCACCAGGAGATCATACTAGCATTCGGCATACCTCGGGTGATGGGAGCCATCATATCCCTCGGCTGTAACTGGTGGAATGATATGCGTCAGATCGATGCATTCGCCGGAAATATGCCGGTTTACCGTTCTGAAAATTATTGAATCACGTGATTCTCATTTCAAAATGGAAACCTCCTTGATACGGACGAGGTTAGATGTAGGTACGGAATCGGCCGAGTTGTGACGAGTGATCATACTAGGTATCAAAGAGTACGAAAGTTGACGTTAATGCGGCGTTGTCGCTGCGTTCCTTTCTTATCGCAATAGGGTCTGTAAGTCTCGTTTGGATGAAATGCACTTCCGGAATCACTGGTCGCTATATTGAGATTTTTTCCTCTATATTTGCTTATGCATGTACCGACATTCGTGACGCAACACCGATGTGTATATTATTCAAATTCTCAAAAATGGGTTTGGAGAGGAAAAACTGGAGATGAAAGATATTAGTAAGGGTTAAAATATTGTTTAGAAATAATTTTGTGATTTAAATACAGGCCGTGGAAATCAGCGAAAATCCGTAACCCAGTTTTCGTACATCCTTGCAATGGACATGTACTCGGTCGATTTCTGATCTAAGAAGGTCAAACTAACCTAGTTATGGCAATAAAATAATGTTTTTTTAGCATTTCATTCTAGAAATGCACTCATATCGCGTCTTCAGGGGCGTTTAGAAACATATTGCGGTTTTGATATGTTTCGCACCAGTGCAGTTTCGCACCCAAGTCTCCTTTGCACCATATTGAATGTTGCCGGTAATGACAGTTGGAATTATTCGGCCTCGTTTTATTCATTGAATTGCCTTAGACAGCCATTCTAAACTGGTCGTGAATTATTGGCTTCAAAACCTATTTTGGCATCTTATCTGGAATTATTTTCAGTTAAATTCATCATTTCTAGTTTAAAAACTAGGTATATGAGCTTAACCCTTTAAAGAGCACGGAATAAATCAAAGACGCGTTTCATTCTATAAATAAGATTGTGAGAATAATGTTGAAGTTGCCCTCGTCTGGACAGTCTTAGTAAAGCGATCAATGTAGATCAGAGATCAGACTGCAGACTTTCTACAGTCTAGTCATGATTGTACATTGATCACAAAAGCAACTAAAGTGGTCAAAGGCACTTTGAGGGCCATAACAAAGAATTGTAGACTATTTGAATACTCAGAATCAGTACTTGTGCTTGCCTATTTTGATGTAGCCTTTACAAGTGTAATGTTTCTAATGATGAAATATTCTGCAGAAAGTCTTTTTGAATACATTGCTTTAGCCTGTTTTGTTTTTTTTGCAGGAGGGCAAATAGGCCATGAAATCCTAACAATCACAATAACTGTCCAAAACATCTGTACAGTGCCACATGAAACATCACCTACTTTAGACTCATTGGAAATGCCAAACCAGTAAAACAGAAGATTAATTCATGACTGTCCAAATGACAGCAGATGCAACAGGATGTACTACACAAGATATGATTTGCAGGGATGTACTACACAAGATATGATTTGCAGGGCATTTTCTTCTACTTAGAAGAATAGGCATCTTGTTGGCTCTTTATCAAAAAAGCTAGTGTCAAAACAGCCAGGGGGAGGGAAGCCAGGACAATAAATATGAGAAAAAGAGAAAATATTGGAAATCATTTTTTCTGCGGTATTTTGCACCCATTCAAAGACAAATTTCAACAGTTCATTTGCATATCACCTGCTAATCCTCTCAGCTTGACCCAGTCGAAATTTTGTTCTGTGAGTTAACCCTTTACCAAACAATTTTGTTCCTCATTACCCTGAAGTAGAGCGCTTTTGAAAACATTGAAGGAAGAGGAGAAAAAAGCTGGTCATCAGCATTTTATACATTTCTCACAATGTTTCCTTTCATTTAGGCTACAATTTTTCATCCTCCAACTTTGCTTTCAAAATAGACATGATGAAAATTTTGTTAAATGTTAAAAGATTAAAATGGTTGCATGTCTTCTTATATAGCCCTTGTTTAATTTATCCTTACAAGTGTTGTTGGACCAGAGACAGCCCAGTAATTTTATACCAGCAGATAAAGGGGTCAATGGTCTGTCTCCTGTAGATAACTTTTTATGTCTTGCAGCAGACCAATTTTGAAAACATTTTGACCTAAGGACAAATTGGTCAAAATAAATAATGTCTAATTTTGACATGATTTAACGAATACTCAAGCTTTACTCCTTGATTAATTTTTTTCACATTCACAAGGATGCTTCTGAAGTTTTGTGCTGCAAATATGTTTCAGAAGCAATTTTATTATTTTTGGTGACTTGTAAGTCTTTACCAAAAAATCCTGAGTTTTAACAACCCTGCAGAAAAATACTTTAGGAGACATTGTGTGAAAAGACAACTAATAATTTTTACTTTCAACACAATGTTTTCTACCTTTTAATAGGTAAATTGCAAAATGTGAGTCAAAATCAATCAATTGTCTGCAAATGCTTTGAATTTGAAGAAGTGCAGAGTTTTATCAGTTGGTAAAGATTAAACAAAATAAACATGAGAAATCTTAAAAGTTTTGTAGATATTTATCTTTATTACATTTGTAGTAACAAAACACTTTTGCATTATTCTCATGTTATTTGGGTCCCTTGATGAAGCAAATTTCTGCTTCAGAAAAAAATATTGTTAAAAAATGCAAAAATGTTTCTTAATTTGCCATTTCTCACAATGTTTTCAAAGGACTATTAATTTTGTGCAGCTAATAAGACTTGTATGTAACGAAATTTCTTTTTCCACACAATGTCAATGACTGAAATTTACTACATGTATATTGCTTTCACTCTTCAAGGAGCATTAAGGATTTTGTTCTAAACATAAACAAGAATATTGCTTGTCCTTTATTTAACAAAGTCATGAAACCTAACTTTACTTTTAACACTACATAAAATCTGAGGCAAATGGAGAAAAATAATTGAAAGAATGGGATGAAAACATTATGGCAAATAGATATTGCTGACTGTGAGCAACATATTTGATCACAATATTTTCAAAAGCAGTCTACTGCAATGCTGTTTTAATTTAGTGTCATTTCTCGGTTAGGATTTTAATACCCTTTTTCACTATTGAGCAGTACCGGTAAATACTAGCATGAACTTCTTTGCCGTGCAAAGATGGTAAACATAGAAAATTAATACTATACAGCACTATTTTTCTTTAATTAAATGTTTAAATGACTGCATGTCCAATTATACATATATGAGAACACCATTGCATAACATGTGGTCCCTGTAAGATGCAGTTGTCTTGGAATCATGGTACCTTTTTAGTGTCATTCTTCTAGCAGGAGAAAGCTCTGAAAGTATATTAGGAAGAGATGTTTGTAAATACATGTATAGTATTTCTTAATACAAGTTTTTAGCTCACTAGAGCAAAAATTGCTTAATTCTTTATCACAGGACAGATCCTAAACTTTTCCAATTGAAAACATCAGGAAACAACAATTTAAATGGGGCTGGAAGAATGGAATTTGTCTTTGAATGAGTAGAAAACATTGTGGAAAAGGGAGGAAATGATGGTTACCAGCATTTTCTCCTTTACCCACAATGTTATCAAAAGGCTTCTTCCTTGAAAGTACTAGGGTAAATGACTTGTACAAATTGAAAGCACTAGCAGACAAAAATGTAAGAGTGGCTAAAAAGTTGAAATTTATTTGTGGAACGGTTGATAATACCCTAAGAAAAAGAAGACATGCTGGTCTGGTTACCAGCATTTTCTCCTATTTCCACATTGTTTTCATAAACTGTTTTCTGTACAGAAAGGGTTAAACATTTCATTCATGTGCCAGTTAGTGCAATTGGTCATGGGTATCTTTCCAAAGTACTATGCACAAAGGTAATATTCAGTGTGTATAGTGAAACAAGCATATTGCATTTTTCTTAAATGACCCTTGGCTTTTGAAGCACAATTAATCCTTGACAACACAATCCTGATTTTTAAAGACCCGGAGGAAGCCTTATGAAAACATTGTAGGAAAAGGATTAAATGCTGGTAACCAGCATTTTTTTCCTTTTCCAATAATATTTTCTATCCTCTCAAATAAATTTCCATCATTTGAGTACTAGATCTTTATTCTATACGGCATTAATTGTCATCTGCAAATCCTTTTAATTTGGATCAGTCAAAGATTCTGTCTTGTGCCAAGAAGATAATTACATACCTTTCAGCAAAGTGTCGATCTAGATCAGACTGCAATGAACATGCAGTCTGATCTTGAATTTGAACTCTCTTATATTTGATATTTAAAGACATAATACTGGAGTGGCTGTCTTGAAAATACTTGAATATTACCCAAGGCTGAAATTAACAGCGGCTCAACGTAGATCTCGCTGCACGATCGCCCTCGGCAAATTGCGGATTACAAATAGATCTATAAATATCTGCTTTAAAACGTCTTGTGTCGTACTTTAGCTTTCATTTTATGCCTTCACACAGCTGTAGTTTTGTGAAAGAAACGTGATTCACCTTTTTTGATTTAACTCTGTCAAAAAAGCATGATTCTATTGAATACGAAACCGAAAGTAGGTTGAACCATCAACCTGTTTACCTGCGCTGAACACGATCTCTTCTTTACTGTGGCGTATTCATAGTCACATATCGTTCTCTGATCGACTACCGAAATTTTCAAATCGCTCGGACTTTTTAAATCTTACTTCATCATTCGTAATTGCTTCGTGTATCTCTCAACATACTGTGATGAAAAGGCGATAAATTTACGGTGGATCCCGGAAGTGATGAACTCTCGCGGTCACGTGACGAGACTTTCGGACCCTATACGCCATACATACGCAAGCCGATACGCAATAGTGAGAGAGCGCTTTTAGGAAAGGTCGCCCCCTCCCCCCTTTGCGTACAAGGAGATCGTGCTTCCGAACAAAGAGTATTAGCTTCAGAAACCTGGACGAAATTTGAATAGGTAAGGTGGCACCATGACGAGTCGAAAACGATTTGTATGTTACACATCAATTAATTGATCGATGGGTGAATTGATCGATGAGTCGATCGATCGATCAACCACGCAACGTATCAACCAGTCAACCAGTAAAGCATAAATCCAGAAAAACCAACCAACCAGAAAAAAAAAAACGAGTCAATCAACCAACCAGTAAATCAATTTAACCCTTACCCAAACAATCCCTGGTTTTTACGACCCTAAGATAGAAGCCCTTCTGCTGTAACCAGCATTTTCTCCTTTTCCCACAATGTTTTCTACCCTTCCCAAGTCAAATTTCGATTCTTCAGTCACATCTATTTTGTCGTCTGCAAATGTTTTCAATTTGGACCAGTCTGTAATTTTGTTGTTTGGTAAAGAGTTACTAGGCCGCATACCGATAGACACTGAAATTTAAGTTATGCTAGCTAATGGTATACGGGCAGTCATCATTAATATCAGAGACGTGTCAAAAAGAGCGGTATACCTATCAATAACTGGGGGCTATCGGAATTTGATAAATATAACCTAAACCGTCTTATCGGTCGTTTAAGGCTAAGAGCACCATTGGCAAAAAAAAAACAGGAATTTTTTTGTGGACGGCATAGATCAAGATCAGACTGCACAGAACATATATACAGTCTGCTGGTTATGTCAAGCCAGATAATTAGTTTTGCAGTATCATCACAACTACCACAATCATCATCATCATCATCAACATCATCATCTTCTTCTTCTTCTTCTTCTTTCTTCTCCTTTCCTCTTTCTTCTTCTTCTTCTTCTTCTTCTTCTTCCTCCTCCTTTTCATCTTTCTTCTTCTTCTTGTTTTTTTTTTCAGATTTAAGGCGTTCTATTGTTAGCCATTGAAAGAGGTCCAATCTAAATAATGAGCCCTACTCTAGAAAAATGGGGCTTAACCCATCTCTGTGATACAGGATGCCAGGTGTGACGTCATGTAATTATGTAACTATAAGAGCCACTTTTTTAAACAATCGAATCAATCATGAGGTAGACTGGTCCTTGGACACACAGAAAATTTATCAATAGCGGAAAGTTTCGGCTCAGGTCAGTCTGCGCGAAGTGAGCAGGCTGACCTGGGTCGATATTTTTCGCAAAAACATCAAACCCCTCTTTTACAGAGCAAGGCTCATATATCTTGGCTTGGAAGAGTTAAAATATTACCACACAATCCCTACTGTTGACGCCCCTAAGAAAGAAGCCTTTTGAAAACACTATGGGAAAAGGAGAAAATGCTGGTAACCAGCATTTTCTCTTTTTCCCATAGTGTTTTCTACCCTTCCCAGCACAAATTTCTATTTTTTAGTCACCTTTATTTTGTCATCTGTAAATGTTTTCAATTTGGACCAGTCTAAAATTTTCTCGTGTAGTAAAGAGTTAACTTTTTAATCAAACGACAAAATTTTAGACCGGTCCAAATTGAAAGCATTGGCAGAGAACAAATACTGTTAAGTTATGCTCAAATCATGAAATTTGTATTTGAAAGGGTAGGAAACACTGTGGGTAAAGGAGAAAATGCTTGTCACCAGCATGTTCTCCTTTTTCTCTCCCACAGTGTTTTCAAAAGGCTTTTTTCTTGGGGTCGTAAACACTACATCTTCGCGAGCCAAGGCTGACGATTCACTACGTTACTCTACCCTTGGCGGATCGAGCTTGATTTTTACAGTCCCCCGATGCGCTTTTTCATTGGATGTAGCCAGCTCTCGCTGCAACGAATGAAATCGCTCATAGCATTTCATCTTTGATAAAAATAGAACAAGGTCGCTACCTTTCGTATAGAAGGTAAGCATGGAAATCCACGTGGATGTCTGCTTATCGCTTTATGTGTATTCGCAAGCGGTTTGTAAAACGATATTTCATTTGCTTTTAGAAATATGATGTAAAAGGGGGTAATAACCAGCATCCAACAGAGGGCGCATCGCAGGAGTCTCGAAATCGGGCTCAATCAGCCAAGGTAAGATCCACGTAGTGATCGTAACCTTGGCTCGCGAAGATGTAAAAACTAGAGACTGTGTGGTAAAAAGTTCATAAAATCAATTTCCCCTTTATTGTTGTTCTTTATCACACGCAGAAAACTTTTTATGGTCACAAGTAAGATGGCTTGTTACAAGCAATAACTTAATTTTCTACGGAGTTTTCACATCTGGTCTCTTACAAAAGATGAGAGACCGCCCGCAGGACAACAAGAGTTGAAAAGATCAGACCGCGATAATTCAAAATGTAGGATGACTTCGAAGACTGAGCAAGCAGACGTTCGCTGCGATTACTAATCTCTTTATCCGTCACATCATTATTGCAGAAGAAGAAGAAGAAGAAGAAGGAGAAGAAAAGAAATAGAAAAGGGGAACAGGTGGAGGAGGAGGAGCAGGAAGACGAAGAAGAAGAAGAAGAAGAAGAAGAAGAAGATGATGATGATGATGATGAAAACGATGATGAAGAAGAAGACGAAAAAGAAGAGGAAAAATAAGAAGAAGAGGAAGAAGAAGAAGAAGAAGATGATGATGATGCAGATGCATTTAATCCCTTTTTCCCATAGCGTGACTCATACAATACCACGTTAAGAAATTAACCCTGTTCAAAAAAAATTCCAAAGGTTTCTCGATCCAGAATAAAAATACCTTTGAAAACACCATGGGAAAAGGAGAAAATGCTGGTAACCAGCATGTTCTCCTTTTTTCCATTATGTTTTCTAACAATTCTAAAGTAAACCCGAATAGAATTAGCCTCATCTTAATTTAAGTTATCGTCTGCAAAGACTTTAAAGTTAAACAAGTTTGTGAGGCTTTCACGGTTTACCTCGAACGACCCTAATGGAGAAAGTTTTGGAAAATGTTGTGGGAAAAAAAGAAAACATGTTGGTAACCAGCGATTTCTCCGTTTCCTCAATGTTTTCTGTCCTTTCACTGGCAAATTCCATCATTTCAGCCACATTTAATCCGTCTTCTGCACATTCTTTCAATTTGGACAAGTCCAACCAAAATTTTTGTCGTTTGGAAAAGCTTTAAAACGTCCAAATTCCGGATCTATGGCCCTTGGTGACGAGGTGCGATATAAATTATGTATTTAAAAGTTAAATCGAAGAATAAAACCTCCACAGATTACGATCTCTTTAATGTCCATTGAATACGATATTAGTACTGGGGATAAGAATAGTATAATTTGCACAATATATCGTGACACTGCCATAGAATAGAACAGTTGCTAAGTCGGTAACATGCATGGTTTCACACCTTTAGCTCACTGATTCAATTCCTAAACTCGGATAATTATTTTCAATGGATTGCTGATGGTCCTCATAATTGGGTTCATTTCTGTTTAATCACTGAAGAATCATTCGCCTAAATTTTTTGTTGGAAAGCAGCCGGTGGCTCGGAAAGAATGTTGTGCGAAGAACTAGGAAATAAAAAGAAACATCAGTAGAGTATGGTTAAGTAATCTGCCAGCTGCGATATAATAAGAATAATGTTGAAACTGGCATTAAATTTCATACAAACAAATTATGAAATTGAAATGATGAAATTATTAATAATAATGATAATAATAATAATAATAACAATAATAATAATGATAATAATTACTTTGACTGTTTTCATTGTTCCAAAATAAAACTAGAGTCTGACAAAATACTCATTGGTTACATTTTTATTCAGCAATAGTTTTTTTTTTTTAACAAATTACAAAAAAAAAAATATGCCTTATTTATTAGGCTAGGCAGGAACCATTATACCATAGTTAATCAAGTTATTAATCCATAAGACCTTAAGCGCAATCAAATGTGAATTTGCAGAATGCGTGGATCAGGATCAGGTTATGAAAGATGTGAAGATCTTGGCTCTAAACTCTCGGGTACTTTTTGAAATGATATTTAAGCCAAATCAGTCTGCAGATGAAATAAATGTAGGCTGAAAATACTGAAAAATACATTTTCCTTGCAGATAAAAGACATTACTGACTCTTAATCCTTTCCCAAACAATCCCTGGTTTTTACGGGTCTCGAATAGTAGTCTTTTGAAAACATCGTGGGAAAAGGAGAAAATGCTGGTAACCAGCATTTTCTCCTTTTCCCACAATGTTTTCTAACCTATCATAGACAGATATCATCTTTTCAGCAAGAGTTGAATTGTCGTCTGCAAATGCTTTCAATTTTGTCTAGTCCAAAAGTTTGTCGTATGGGAAAGGGTTAAACTACAACTTGAATCGGCCCTTTACTAAACGGCAAAGTTTTAGACTTGGTGAATTTAAGAGCATTTCAAAGAACACCATGAAAAAAAGTTTGATTCGTTAACAAGGCAAAATTTTAGACCTTACCAGATTGAAAGCATTTGCAGACGATAATTTCAAAGTGGCTGAAATGCTGCAATTTCGCTTTGACAGGGTAGAAAACTTTGTGGAAAAAAGGAGAAAATGCTGGTTACCAGCATTTTCTCCTTTCCCCACAAAGTTTTCAAAAAGCTTCTTACTCAGGGTCGTTAAAAATCGTCAATGTTGTGTGGTAAAGGATTAAAACATTAGTGAAAAAAGTGATAAATGCATTCACACATTTTCCCACACTGCTTTAAAAAAAAACTTCTGCTCTCAGAGTCTGTGTTGTTTAGTAAAGAGTTAAACCTTTTGCTGCTAAGCGCGACTCTATGGCCTTATACAGACCGTGCATATCAAGATCAGACTGCACAGAAAGTGAAGTCTGAGCTTGGATTTACATTGTCCGATGAGATACCCCTTCCCCTCCCCTCCCCCTTTCATTATTACTTTTTATTTAATTTGTCCTTTTACTATAGACATGAAAGTTTATTTTAAGTTAATAAGCAGAATAAGGGTTAAATGAAAGTTTGCACATATCCAAAGGTTGAAATGATCTAGGTATTACTAATATATACACAACTTTCGATACAAACAATCAGCAATACAGTGGTGAACAAAAGATTTATGATAATCCTGATAATCCCGATTAATTCGGACTCGTTATAATATTAAATACCCCCAGTGATTTAACACGTCTGACTTGTGTGAAGTTATTGTGACATAACAACACAGCAAAATTAGAAAATGGACATAAAATGCAAGCAATCCTTTTCAGTCGAATTTAGGCCTATTAGCAGTACCATTTTATTTGTACAAAAGCCTACCGGAAAGTTATCGATTCTGTTTTCTATTTCTAGCACTACATGCAATGTTTCCAATGGACAGTGTGGGCTCAGTCTTTACCAGATGACAAAATTTTGGATCAGTCCAAATCCAGACTGCAGAGAGAGGGAGAGAGAGAGAGAGAGAGAGCTTAATTTGGACCTTGAGAAATAGAGAGATAACCTAATACTATACTCGTTCAATTTCGATGTACATGTATCTTTAATAAGCATAAGCATATGAACTAGTAGATCTACATTCTACCTACCCACTCGAAAAGAAAGTCTAGATTGTCTGATCTTGATCTACACCGTCAGTAGAGTACTCATCGCACTTGAACAGTATTTTCTCCTTTTAGACATCGTTTTCTATCCTGTGAAAGAAAAAAATGCATCATTTAAGCCACGTCTGATCTGTCGTCTATGTACAAGTAATTTCAATTTTGAAAAGTCTAATAATCTCGTATGGATGAGAAACGTTTATGTTTAAATCCAATAAAATATTTGTTCTTTTCTGTTCTATTTTTTGTCATCTGATAAAGAGGTAAACAGTTGGCGGTATGGGATCCATTTATCATGTCGCTATTATACTCTTCAATACTAGCGAGGAGGTTCTATATATAGAAACGGTAAACATTTCAACTACCCTTAGCAACGTCAAACTTCCGATCGAGTGGAAACACGGTTAGTTTCGGTAGCGGGGTTTAAAGTTTCACTTTAGGTGTAATCGTTCCTAAAACTTGATATTAATTGTTACTAACTAGTGAAATTGGAGACGAGTGAAAGTTGAATCACATGGAAATGTGATACTAACGAGTGAAATAGGATATTTGATTAACTGATTTTTTTTTGCAGTGCATGTTATAATGAATTTTGATTGGAATATGACTGTTTGCAGTAATATTGACTAGCATGTTTTGCGACTTGTATCCTAAGTTGGGAGAGATAGTTTAAGGTCTTGCTCATTTCAATATGGAGCCCAAGAAATGGGATCCGATCGTCAACCGTGTTTTGGCTGGTAATATTCCGACGGATGAGCTGCCGGAAATCCCACAGAGGCTGGTTCGAGTCTATTTGAGCTCGACCGGAAGTGGTATGTAGTTTATTAGATAGAGTTAAATTTTTTAATAATTTCTGTGTCCATTAACCCTTTCCCAAACGACAAATTTTAGACTCTTCCAAACTCAAAGAGTTTGCAGACGATATTTCAAATTTGATAGAAATGGCAGAAAGTTCTCCAAATGGGTAGAAAACACTGTGGGAAAAGGAGAAATTGCTTGTTACGAGCAATTTCTCCTTTTCCCACAATGTTTTCAAACAACTTGTACTGCAGATACGTAAAAATAAGGGCTTGTTTTTGGGAAAGGGTTAACTAATGTGTTTTCGTTTTTTATCTCAAATTTTCAAGATTTGCAATCTGATTGGCTGAGACGTTCCAACTCAGCCAATCAGATTGCAATCTTGATAATTAGAGTAGAGGAACATTAACCCTTTACTCCATAGATACTCATTTCAACACATTACTTGTAGGAGCCTTTGGAAAACATTGTGGCAAAAGGTGAAATTTTTCGTGACGAGCAATTTCACCTTTTGTCACAGTCTTTTCTATGCTATCAAAAGGTGTCATTTACAGATAAGAAACAGCCTCATCCTTGCTGTTATTTATGGTTAGTTAGCGATGCCATAGAAATGCCTCAAGGGGTAAAGGGTTAAGACAAGTTGATGAAAACGGACCAGGAGTTTTATCAGTTCTTGCACATTTACAAAACGTTTATCCATTTATCACTTGGAAAGGCCTATGATTTAGATTTCTAAATAACTGTTTCCTAGGACAAGGGCTGGTATAAAACATTCTATGTTTCTTTGTTTGTCTGCTTGTCTGTCTGTTCATCCGTATGTGTATCTGTCTGTCAGTCTCTCTCTCTATTTTCAACCACTCTCTCTTCTTGCTCTCTCTTGCTCTTTCTCTCTCTCTTCCAAGCCTCAGTATCTCTCTCTGTCTTTGTCTCTCTCTCTCTCTGTCCCTCTCACTCTAAATTTCTTTCTCTGAATCTGTCTGTCTCTCTCTCTCTCCCTCTCATGGACTGTTTGTTATTCATACACTCACCTTTTTATCCCCTATACATTTCATCTGCATGTATATCAACTTCTAGATCTACTCACATAGCGATGCGTTTGCCTAAAATTTATTGGCTGCTTTCCTACATAACAATCGTCAAAACAATATTCAGCAAGAATTCAGACAATCTACCTTATATCTGAACAAAGTATATAGAGTTTGACGAATTAAGTTTTTGTTCGATGTAATCAATACGTTAAGTTGACAGCACAATGACTTATTCTCTAAGGTGTATTTATTTACCCTGCACCTTTATTGTGCATTATCGGAGCTGATGGTTTTAATGATATGTTTGTTTGTAAAGTGTTTTACATCATTTCAGCATTATTTCAGTTACATAGCTGCGGTCAGTGCAAATATCCATGCTGTTTAAGAGTTTCTTTTACTTGATTGCTTTGATAATGATTTTATAAGAAAGCAGCCAGTCGCTTTGGAGGAATATTGCGTTTAGGACTTACAAGTCCTAAGCACAATATTCCTCCAAAGCCACTGGCTGCTTTCCTATAATCATCATCAGAGTCCAAAGTGCAATATTCTTCCAAAGCTACTGGCTGCTTTCCTATATAATCATCATCAAAGGAATGATCAGCGGTTAGTGGGGAATGAACCCTGTCGAAAATCGTTAATCCTCAGAAAGATCTTTGCTGAGCTGGGAATTTGAACCTATGAACCTCTGTTCTGAAGCCTTCCTTACTTCTTCCTTACTGCATAGCATTCCCGTATAAAATCAATACCTGACAATTGCGTCGGAGAGAATTCTCTTTGGCTCGGTGGTTATGGTATTGGTCCTTTAATTCTACAGTTATAACGGTATTTGTCCCTTCAAGGGTTCGAATCCCGCCAGATGCGGGTTGTATTTGAGCTATGCATTTATTTGTTTCTTTGTTACAGACTTTGTTCATAAGAAGCCCCGTAGGCTACCGACTGCAACACCGAAACACTGGGCTTTGATTGAAAGTACTCGGCTTTTCATAGATCTTTTAGTTGACGGCCTTGGGGGACCATTGTGGGTCATTTTCCCCTTTTGCCACATTGTTTTCTACCCTTTTATGCATCTTATCATATAGGCCATTTTTTATTTGGCGTGCATAAAAGCTTTTCATTTAGACAGGTTGAAACTTTTGTCGAATGATTAAATGATTTATAAGTCTTATCTCATGGCTCATAATTGTATTGAAAAGTTATGTTTTGTATGGTGTGCAATGCGGTTCGAAATAGCATACAATCATCCACTACCCTACATATGCATGTTCATGCAGAGTATTAACTTGTTACCAAACGAAAAAATTGTAGATTGGTCCAAATTCAAAGCACTTGCAGGCGACAAAATAACTGTGACTGAAAAATTGAAATTTGTTTTGGGAAGAGTGGAAAACATTGAAGGAAAAGAAGAAAATGCTGGTTACCAGCATTTTCTCCTTTTCCCACAGTGTTTTCTGAAGGCTTCTTTCTCAGGGTCATCAAAAGTAGGGATTGTGTGGTAATGGGTTAAAGATAGCAACAGCGATACTTGTAGACAATGAAATTAAAAGAAATCAAAGTACTGACAATACTGAAAAAACAGTGAGCAGGCGATTAATTATTTAGTGACAGGTTTCAACCGATAATGTATTCTGAAAAGAGTGTATTAAACAGTTTATCATTAAATTTCATATTCCTCTTAAAAGGGAGACACACAGGAAAGAAGAAAATGTTGGCAATTCTTATATTCTGCTTAACCCTTTACCAAACAATAAAATTCTAGATTGGTTCAAATTGAAAACACTTGCAGTCGACGAAATAAATGTTACTAAAAAATTTACATTTATTTCCAGAAGCCTTTTCAAGGGTAGAAAACATTGTGGGAAAAGGAGAAAATGCTGGTTACCAGCATTTTCTCCTTTTGCCACAATGTTTTTAAAAGGCTTCTACCTCAGGGCCGTAAAAACCAGGGATTGGTTGGTAAAGGGTTAAGGTATTTACTATCACAATGCTTCTAGAGCAGCATGGAATAAAATTTCTTAATAGTTGATAAATAAGGATTTACACTGATGTAATACTTTTGAACATCTTTAACCAACAAAAATTCCCTGTCTATGTCTATCTTGAAATAGTTCACTAGTTTCCTGAAAAGGGAGGTAATTATTAGGAGGGTACTACCTTAACTATTTCAGAGGAGATCAGAACATGGGGGCAATATTGTTTGCTTGCAAGTACTATAAGGCATTGCCATCCTAATACGCTCTCTCCAATCTCGTTACTTTTTGTCCAATCTGGCCATTTTCCGTAAGATTTCATAGTTATTTGGGCTGTATCTGAAGTATAACTGAAACGAGGATCTGGTTCCTCCCTTTATATTTCGAAGTATGTGTGAAGTGCCAAACCAGCATGCTAAAATGGCATCCCTTGACAGTTTCAGCCATTTTGAGTTGGCAAAAGCGAAAGGAAGAAAGAGTTTTTTTCTTACTAGAATATCAGTGAAGATCATGCTAAAGCCGATATTCAATGATACTGGATCCGGTATGAGTGCAAAAAAAGATGGGGGTAATCATTTTTACGTGCAGATTCCAAAGACAGCAAGTCGTGACAGTTGGATGTAAGGAAAAACTTAGTGTTTTACTTCACAATTTGAGATCATGTGCGTAAAAGATGTAGCCTATATTTCTATCCGAGTTCAGTTTTGTTGGGGAATTGTGATAGGGACTTGAAAGGTGGTTTGTGTCACATTCAGATGTGAGGACATTGATTTTAGGTTTATTAATTTGCATCCCAAAATATACTCACCTTGACTCCTTATTATCATGCTGTGCATCACAGACTTAAGAGAAGACTACAGAGGAGGGAATATTGGCCATCAAGGCACCAAAGAGCCCCACAGAAAGTCTACATTTATTGATAAGTACTGGAATACTGTGTTTTGCTGCCAACACTGAACTGGTGGGTAAGTATGCTATACAGCTGCCTCCTTGAAGCTTGATTTTATTTTTATGACTTTGAAATAATTGTCTCTTACCCAAACTTAAGACTGTCTTAACTTTAACTCTTTACCACATAATCCCGACTTTTAACCACCCTGAAAAAGAAAACTTTTGAAAACATTGAGGAAAAAGGAGAAAATGCTGGTAACCAGCATTTTCTCCTTTTCCCACAATGTTTTCTACCTTTCATTTTTTCAGTTACATTTATTTAGTCGTCTGCAAGTACTTTCAATTTGGACTTTCTTAAATTTTCTTGTGTGGTAAAGACTTAAATCATTTGCAGATGACAGTTTTTCAGATGTAGAGAGAAAAATTGTGGGTAGATGTCAAAGTTCTTGGTACAGGCAATTTCTCGTTTTCCAACAATGTTTCCAAGATTAGGTATAAAAAGGGAAAAGGACGTTATACCTAAAAAGGGAAAAGGACGTAATAAATGAAACTTAATTGTTAACCCATTACCACTCAATCCCTACTTTTGACGCCCCTGAGAAAGAAGCCTTTTGAAAACACTGTGGGAAAAGGAGAAAATGCTGGTAACCAGCATTTTCTCCTTTTCCCACAGTGTTTTCTACCCTTTCCAGAACAAATTTCTACTTTTCAGTCATCTTTATTTTGTCGTCTGCAAATGCTTTCAATTAGGACCCGTACAAAATTTTCTTGTGTGGTAATGAGTTAAATGTATTAACTTTAGCCTTTTACCACAAAATCAAGACTTTTAATGAATCTGAGAAAGAAAGCTTGGAAAACATTTAGACAAAAGGAAAAAAATGCTGGAAACCAGCATTTTCTCCTTTCCCACCATGTTTTCTACCCTTCCTGAGACAAATTTCAATTTTTAGTCACGTTTTTCTTGTCTGCAGCCCAGCCAGGTAGCTTGTGACTTGTGACCTGGTGGTTGTGTGTTTGGTACCCGATTGAGGCAAACTTTCTTTCTGGCAATTTTACGATTCTCACCCTATGATGCGTGTGAGAAAAGTAGTCAGTAACTTTGAAAGAAAGTGGTGTCAGTACTGGTGTGAGAAAGCCAGGAAACACATGCAAATGTGCACTGATTGCTATATTATGACTTTAGCTGATAAGAAAGTGTTAAACTTGAATAAAAACTAATAAAGTTGTTGTCTGCAGATTCTTTCAATTTAGGCTTGTCTGAAATTTTATGGTTTGGTAGCAACACAACAGGCTGTATAGTGAAAACCCTTGGTTATGAAATAAATAAGTTTTTGGGCAAATTTTGCATCGCTTTTTTTTTTCTTTATTTTAGCAATGAGAGACAGCATAGGATATTCTGCAAAGACAAGTGATTAAACGGTGATTTCCCTGAATGTCAAGCTCATTCTAAGAGCAAACCTCAAAAGAATGGAATGCAGACTAGGCCAGTTTGTGGAGGCTTAAGCATAATCCTCTTTGTAAAAAGCTGCTCAAAATGCACTCTAACAGTAAATAAGGTACCTGATTCTCATTTACCAATCATTGAATACTTTAACCCTTTCCCAAACAATCCCTGGATTTTACGACCCTGAGATAGAAGCCTTTTGAAAACATTGTGGGAAAAGGACAAAATGCTAGCAACCATTACATTTCTACTTTTCCAAAAAACGAATTTCAAATTTTCTGTCACTTTTATTTTGTCGTATGCAAATGCTTTCAATCTGTATCAGTCTGAAATTTTGTCATAAAAGAGTTAACCTTTGTCATATTTTTACAAAAGATATTTATTTTTCAATTACTGTAAATGTTGCAGTAACACAATTCTTTATTAGAAAATACTGTTATTTCTCTTTTGCATGTTCTATTTGTAATCTACATTTTACACTAAATTATACCTCACATAACAGACATTTTCTGGGACATATTTGAACCTCTGCCTGTTGTCTGTGTACAAATATATGAGTAGTTATTGCAAATATAAATTTGTGTTGTCAACTTTTCCAAATCCTACAATTGCTGTTGCTCATATTTAGTATGTAGATACTGGTCATGGATATTATGCATTTGGTGATGTCAAGGTCAACTGTAAGGTACAATATCAAGGTCAAATTTCCTAAAAAATTTCTGTTAAGGGAACATTTATTTTAGCTCTCATGACTGAAAGCCAACAGAGCTCATGAAATAATTTGGTTTTCATCGTTTGCCCGTCTGTCAGTAAGTGTTTTTCTTGTTAACCTTTTACCCCATAAGGCATTCCTATGGCATCTCTAATTGACCCTAAATAACAGCAAGGATGAAGCCGTTTCTTATATGTAAATGATACCTTTTGATAGCATAGAAAACATTGTGGCAAAAGGTGAAATTGCTCATCACGAACAATTTCACCTTTTGCCACAATGTTTTCCAAAGGCTCCTACAAGCAATGTGTAGAAATGAGTATCTATGGAGTAAAGGGTTAACGCTACTAAGTCTGCATTTGCCATTGGATTTTAATGAAACTTGCACAGTTTGTTTCTGTCATCAATTGCTTGAATATTATTAATTTTAAAAAAATCTGACAATCAGTATGGGAAAAGTAGCCTTTCGGAATAAAGTCTGCAATTATGGACAGTGATTATGTTTTAATTTAACTCATATATCATTTTTTCAGTCGGAGGACAATAGGTACCACATATAATGCAAATACCAGGACAAGAGGGGCACAGGTTTCATCAAAGACCAAGACAGTTATAAATAGGAAGATCTTACATGCAACATATTCAGTACGGAATGTAAATATATGCATAGTGCTAAACATGATCTGAAAAGTTTAGCATCACCAGTAAACCATTGTGTAAGGAATTTTGAAAAAAATGTTTTTACATGAAGCTTTTAACCTTTCAATAGAAATTATGTTCAAAATGCAGAAATGTTTTTTCACACGAAAAATAGTCAAGGGCAACCAAAGGTTACAAGTGTCATAGAAAGTCTAGAAAGAGTTCATCCCCAACTTTCAGCTGCAGGTCGAGCAAGAGTTACTCTCCTTGGAACTTATCGATTATCTGGTCCGAAAGGGGCTGACTTCGTTTGGGGCTATAGCCACGGCTACAGAAGCAATGGCTTCAATCGAACATCAAAAGCCAGGACTATAATGATGTCATTTGACCTTTAACCTCGGCTATTGTCGGACCGCGCTCGCACCCACGGTCGGTTTAGTTCCAAGATGGCGACTGGGGAAGGAAATGAAATGTAAGTTATGTTGAAAAGGTAGTTACAAACCGTATTCGTTCCATATTATTTATTTGATCAGACCTATATGCCAGCCAATAGTTATGCATCGAAATGGAGTATATGTGTTATTTCAAACGAACCGATGGCTTCAGCCGATGATATTTTTCATTATGATTGATGGAGAGGATGTCAGAAGATTCGGACCCAAGAAGATTCGGCCCAGGGCCTTCCAGCGATTTTCGAGAAGATTCGGCCCAGCAGGTGAGAAGATTCGGCCCCGAGGGTGAGAAGATTCGGCCCAAGTTGTATTATATTGTTTGTACCAGTAAAATTACCTGATTGAACTAATTATTCTTAAACGTTAGAGTAATCTTAATCGTCCACGATATTGTTTTGCAGAACGTAATGTTTATTAAGTAAAAAACTAAAATTATTTCTATTCAAAATCACTATTGTACTGTAGAAGAGCAGCAATATGATATTTGCACTTGTTTCTTCTTTCAGGATTATGGTGCAGGTGAACAAAAATGGCACAATGTACTTGGCAAGAATTAGCCAATCTTTATTTGGTATGATCAGTTCACCAGAATGTGGTATGTATGATTTGGGAGAAATGTTAAAAAAAAAAAAAAATGTTGCTAGGTTGGGGTATCAAACACCAGTCTTCTAGCTTGTGTCAGATTAGTACCATGCAGGCAGGTTTTTTGAAGTTTCATAAGCTTTATCAGTACCCTTTACACTCCTATTAATGATGGAGAAATAAGATTGATAATTGCTTATTGGGGTTCATGCCACATTAGCAAATTTTCAGTTATACATGTATATCAACACTCATCCTAACCAGACTCTACTGAATAGGCAGTTAACCAGTACTAAGTCAGATACTGGCATCTGCCTACTTCAGAAAGAATCTTACCTGTCCTGTACCAAAAATAGTAATAACATGGGAGTTATATCACTTCTCCAAAGAGATAATTGTGTAATCTTATGAAATCATATATTGACTTCTATATTGGCAAGTAAACTGAAACTTAATTTGGCCTCAGCAGAACTGGAAAGATCATTGCTTTTCTAGAGCCGTGAAAGTAAGTGCTCAGGCCAAATCAAAATTCTGTTCCTTGGCAGAAATGTTTGTCATCACAAGATACAGTGGCTTTGAATGATTTTAGTGGTTGAAAAAGAACTAGGATAGGCTATCTTTTCCTGACAGCACAGGAGGAGTCCTGCAGGGCTCAGTGGTAAAGTGTGGGACTCACAAGCTGGAGGCTCTGGGTTCAAGCTGCACTGCATTCATTGGAGTTTTCATTGGAGTGCCCTTGGGCAAGACACTTCAAAGCCCTTACCTAGTACTGCTAAAACCCAGAAAATACATGAATATACCAGCTGCTGCAGTGATATGACTGAAATAATGTTGAAGCGGCATAAAACAGTCGTTAAATATATCCCTTTTTTTTTTTATTTTTTATAGCTTATACACCTATGGACATCAAGTGAAGAGAAAGCTCTAATAAGTGTGAGAGGAGAGGTTGATGAGGAGTTTAATAAAAATCAATGCCATGATGTCCTGGTTTACTGGTCTAACTTTTCCATAATTTTAACATTTTCGGACTTTTGAGTGCTTCTTTGCAGAGGATCATTTTTTCTGTTTCTTTGATAACTCTAAAAAGGCAGAGTGGCTGTATGTGTCAGAAGTCAGTGGCCATTTGTTACCAGTGTCATACACTACCATAGGTTTGGTTGAAGCCCGGTTTCAATAGATTATGTTGAAATCTTCAACATACTTGAATTTAGTTGGATTATTCCCTGTACTGTTGTTCTCAAGACTGCTTTCCGATAATCTTTTTTAAGTTTGTTCCATTTATTTTTCACCTGCACCTTTGTCACATTTATGCCCTAACAATATGGGAAAAGTAGCCAGTTAACCCATTACCACACAATCCCTACTTTTGATGCCCCTGAGAAAGAAGCCTTTAGAAAACATTGTGGGAAAAGGAGAAAATGCTGGTTACCAGCATTTTCTCATTTTCCCACAATGTTTTCTACCCTTCACAAAACAAATTTCAAATTTTCAATCACTTTTATTCTGTCGTCTGCAAATGCTTTCAATTTGGACAAGTCTATAAATTAAATATTATTGTTTGGTAATAAGTTAAAATTTAAAATTTCAATTTCGTATTTACATGATTTGGTCAGCCATTTTTGGTTGGATTTTCGTGAAACTTGCACAATTTGTTTATCTCATCAACAGCTTCAAGCTGATTGATTTTGAAAAAAACAAACAAACAAACAAACAGTAAGGGAAAAGTAGCCACTTTAATTTGAAAATAGCTATTTCTTGTTTACTTGATAAAGAATGCATTATCTGTCAGATTTCTGTGTACTTGCAAAGTTTGTTTTATCAATAGCTTTAACCCTATTGGTTTTGAAAAAAAAATGAAACAAACAATATCGGAAAAGTAGGCATTTCAAGTTGAAAATTTCCATTTCTTGTTTACATGATGAAAATTTCATTTGTTTTTATGTTTTTTTTTTTTAACTTTGACAGTTTGCAAGAAAATAAGTAGATACACTGCAAGTAGAGCAGTTCAGGCTCTTAAGGGCCACTAGTTCTTTATACTCTACCACAGGAAGTGATGGGATATTTATATGTTATATTGTCTAATGCCTGTTGCCTCAATTTAAAACAGGACAAGGCTTTTACCCTAATTCTGCTTTAATTTGAAGCAGCATACAAAGAAACTTTGGTGGCTGCATTTGATTTCACAAGTTTTTATGAACAACCTTAGACATTTTTATCTCCACTGGCCCAAGGCCAGCAGGCTTATGTCATGGCCTGGTGCCCGTTGTACATGTGTGTCTGTGTGTTAACTTTTTTTTCAAACTTCTTCACTGAAACTACCCATTCATTTGATGAAACCTCACAGAAACGATCTTGCTATTGTCTTCTCCAGAAATTCTTGAAAGAATTAAAAAGCTGGTTGCCATAGCAACAAAACCGAAAAATTTTGATTGTCTTTGAAAATCTTCTTGTCTGAAACCATAAGGCCCAGGGCTACCAAATTTGGCATCTAGCTTTATCTTATGGACCTCAATCACTTCAAATTTGTATGGTTAAAAAGCCAGTGGAGCAATGTACAGAGGCATAATGGGCCTCTTGTTAGATTTATCTGACACTTTGATTTTCATGTTAGTTTTCAAACTTTATTAAAATGATGTTAACTGTTATTGGCATATCTCATTTATTTTCCAAACTTCTGCTTTTATGACTTAAATATACCGGTACCCTTCAAATGATCAATTTTGTAAGACCTACTTTATAGTAAAAGTTTGGGTTTACAGTTATAAATGTCGTAGGCTAGACAGGAATTCAGCTAGATTCAGAATCTGGCCAGACCAGATAGGCAATCGATTTTATCAGGACTAGGACAGATAAAAATTCTTAATTGGTCTGGACTCATTCAGGATCTGGCTAAACAATTTTTAGCCAGATAGAAATTGTTATTCAACTCCTGATCTGCCTTACACCAAAAAAGGATTTTTATCAAGACTTCAACTAGGCCTACACTGTATGAGTCTTGGTCATAGCCGTGGGAATCTTTGTATTTAACTCTCTAGCAAATAGCAAAATTTTGGACTTGTCCAAATTGAAAGCATTTGCAGACGACAAAATGAATGTGAATAAAAAATAGAAAATTGATTTGGAAAGGGTAGAAAACATTGTGGGAAATGGAGAAAATGCTGGTTACTTCATTCTGGTTACCAGCATTTTCTCCTTTTCCAACAGTGTTTTCAAAGGTTGAAATTAAATGCATGTGCAGAAATCAAATGTAGCTGGAATTATGGTAGAGCTAATTGTCTCCAAAAGTTTTGAAAACCTTTTGGGGTGAAAGAAAAATACCAAAAATTTTCATTGAAATTTGCGATTTTTCGGAAGAAAAACAGATCTGTGTCCTCAATACCACCACTATGGTCCAGGCTTGTAAGAAAAAGGCCGATAATCCTTAGAACCTCCTCACACATCCCTTTATCAATTCGAAAATGGTACCTTAACCCTTACCCAAACGACAAACTTTTGGACTAGACCAAATTGAAAGCATTTGCAGACTACAATTCAACTCTTGCTAAAAAGATTTCTGTCTATGATTGGGTAGAAAACATTGTGGGAAAAGGAGAAAATGCTGGTTACCAGCATTTTCTCCTTTTTCCACAATGTTTTCAAAAGGCTACTATTCAAGACCCGTAAAAACCAGGGATTGTTTGAGAAAGGGTTAAGTCAAAGTCTATAAACTGCGGAATTATATTCTCTGAATAACCCTGCACCCGCGGAATACTAGTATGCTGTCCACGGAGTCTGAGTAAGAGACCAATCAAAACAGTCACCTTTTTTTAATTAATTCAATTATGACTCTAATTTTTAAATTATCTTTCTATCTGATAGCAACGACAAAATGTACATGTCCCTAACGATCAATGCATGTAGGAAAGTGAAATAAACTATGCAAACATTTCTGTTTATTTGTGTAAAAACAAAAAACAAACTAACTTGAAATATATATATATATCATTAATTATCAAATTTTCAAGTAGATAAATCTGGGAAAAAAAGGTTAATTGCTCTTATAAAACTAATATTAGGCACCGAATTAGGTGCAGGATGGCGTCCGCTTTTTCCCTCTATATTTCATATCGTCCGCTTTTTTCCTCTTTGTCTATATGGTCCGCTTATCGCGTCCGCGTTTTAGTCACACCCGTTGCAAAGGCTATGTGTGTTCGCTTCATGACATGCGTACTTGACAGCTTCCCGTTTATTTATAGTTTTCTGACGTCACTTTAGCTGTGGCTATAGCCCCAAACGAAGTCAGCCAGGATTTCCGATAATGGCCTGTCATATAGGATTCAGAAGGGAAAATTTTTTGATCGACTAAAACACATTTTTCTTCTAAAATGATTAAAATCTATAACGTCTTGAAGTATTCTGTAATATCTCTACTTTACTTCAATATAATTTTATTTCCTGTAGCAAAATGGGAAGTTGCGTCCATTTTGATTTAAAGTTACTGACCCATTCTCCTTCTTATTTCTATATAAAGGTTTAAGAAATTTGCTCTTGCGCCGTTTTTGACGCTAAATAACATAAAAATGAATTGCAAGCAAAAAATCTATAACGTCTTGAAGTATTCTATGTTTTGTTGTGATTATGATCAAAGTATTCGTTTACATTTGTGAAGTTGAGATCTTGCGTCCATTTTAGTTTAAAAACGACACTATCGTTAATTTTTGTATAAAAAATGCAGTATCGAGCAAAGTGAGATTTTAAGACTGGGTGAAAAGATTTAGCAACGGATAAAGGGAAGATAAGAACTGATGACATGATAACCTTGTCTGTATTGTTTTGTTAAACCTGGATCCTGTTATTACACATTGTCCAAATATATAATGATTGTATTTATCATTTTTATACATGTACATGTATATTATTTGCATCAGTGAAAACTTTTAAGAGATTTGTAAAAACCATTATTTTCCCAGTATCGTCTTTTTTAATTCTTTTTGGAAAATAATTTCAATTTAGTTAGCATAAATTTCTTTAAATTGCATTTTTATTTATTTCTTTTTTTATTTCTAAAGAAGATTGAATTTGTTGTACTATTGGATCATTATAGTAATTATGCAGTCAATAGACCAGTAACAAACTGTACAAAACAAGCAGTCTGATCCTGGGCCGAATCGATTTTATTTCATGTGTCGAAATTCTTTTGGCTTAAAAAAATTGACGTATCAATATCAATATGTGACTAAAATCAGCAGAAAACAATTTGCGTTTTGAGAGTATTGATGTGACCCGTACAGCTTACTCCCGAATTTCAACGGTCCTGCATAAAATCTTTTGAAAACATTGTGAGAAAAGGAGAAATACCAATATCCAGTATTGATTCCTTCTCCTACAATGTTTTCTACTCTTTTAAAGTGAAGAATATCAATTTAGCTACTTTTGATTTATTTTCTGAAATTGCTTTTTTTCTAAGTTGGTGAAGTCAAAAAGTTCTCCATATGGGAAAAGGTTTTAAATTATTGACTTTTGAAAACACATGAGAGGGAGAAAATACATGTGATCAGATTGAAAATAGCGAGGAAATTTGAATATGTGAGCTGTCGCTATAAAATACTTTTGAAAATGCATTAATCATCACACATTTGCAAGTAAAGAGCTAAAAAGAGAAGGCGGCAAATTGGACTTCCTTATACAAGATCTTGTTAAACTTGACTTTAAATCCTTATAAATAATCTCATAAAAAAATTATGATCTTAGTTTAAACATTTAGTTTTAATTTATTCAATATACTAACATCATTCATTTACAACAACATGTATTGCGAAAAGGATTGAAACGAAAGCATCAAAGCTTATATAGTTCCTCTCCCTAAAGAAGTCTGATTTTTTTCCTGTTACATGTACTTTCTTTCCGATTACCCCGTATAAATGTATCAATGTATACCATTACGTAACACCAATCAAGATACCCGATAGGCGTCTTATCTAACAGTGAGACTCGGTCATCATCGGAGAACTCCGGCACAATACAAATGATCAGGGAAAAAGAAAGAAAATACGATAGTTGCTTTAAAAAGGTGTAAAAAGGGCTAAAAATGTATTTTCTAAATGACTGAAAACTACGCCATATTAAAGAACAATAAGTAAGCTTTCTGACTTCCCTGAAGATAATTTTGATTTTCCAACAATATTGTGCAGGCTGATTTATGTTTACCGTGTGCTCACAAAACCACTGACTTCTTCTAAAAAATTACGAAATTATTTTAAAAAGAACTGACCTATTGAACATAAAGGTTAAAAAAATATAATTTGTATATGGTTGGTTTGTTTATGATAGATCAGACAATGCCTGTGTGGGCTGATCTACCACACTTTCCCCAGCCTAATATACATGTACGTACATGTATTTGTGACGATGCTAAGCAAAACAATTACAATAGAATGCCGTCTGTTGACTATGTAATAGCTCTATGCAACAGGTTGGAGTTTAATGTTTTCAAAAACATTGTAACAAGAGAAGCCTCTTCATAATATCCTTAACTTTGTTAGCTATATTAGCTATTAAGAAATATATCCAACCGAAGTATTTTTACTATTGTACCATTTTTGTTGATAAATCAATAAAAATATCAGAGATTGAATTCAAAATTATGATGAAAAAATCAGAGATAAAATTCCAAAGATGCAGTAAACATATGTGCTGTTACATTTCGAGCGTTCGTGTCGCGCTCCTCCCCCGGCTTTAGTCTCATCATAAGAAACTTGTACTGCGGATATTTTTCTTTTTTTTTTTAACTCTTCAGGGACAGGCAATGTATGACTGCCCAATATTTAAAGCAGTTGTAGACAACACAATAAATATGGCTCAAATTATTCAATTTGTATCAATTAAGGCATGACAACATTGCTTGAAAAAGAGCAAATGCTGGTCAAAAGCATTCCTATAGCTGACCATAATTTTTCAAACGCGTGCTTTCGGTAAACTTTGAGGTAGATCAAACTGCAAGACCTGAAAGGAAAACAAATCCTACAAATTTTGGAACCCCAGTAATTTACAACCCCAGATATCCCGCAGAGTTGTTTTCCAATAAATTGAAACCCTCTACACTCGTAGCGCGAAATTCAGGTTATAAGTGCAAAGGGTTTGCAGAGTAGCCAGTCAATATATAATTCCGTATGTGATCGATTTCACGGCCAAAAGGGATCAAACTCTCATAATTTAATTGACTTACATAGCGGTCAAATAACAGTTACCGGGTTTGATTTGCATGATAAAGTTGGCCATGATTCCAAAAGTAACAAGGCACTGTGAAAATGGAAAATAAGTGTCAAAAATTTTCAGTGCAACCTCTTTAACCCTTTACCACACAATCCAATTTTAACAACCCTGAGAAAGGTGTCTTTTGAAAACATTGTGAGGAAAGGAGAAAATGCTGTTAACCATCATTTTCTCCTTTTCCTTCACTATTTTCTACGCTATTACAGCAATATTCCATCATTCCAGCCAATTTTAAACTGTCATCTGCAATATGCTTTTGGTTTGGTCAAGTCTACAATTTTGTTGTTCGGTGAAGAGTTTAACTAGCCCTTTTTGACAAGCAACCTCTGTTTAACAATATGATTTATATGCTGTGTGCATTGTACCCACAATGGTGTTTTTTAGAAAGTCAATTGGTTAATATCTATTTTGATTTTCATCTGCAGGCGCTTTCAGTATGGGGCCTAAAATGTGTGGCTTGGTAAAGGGTTAAAAGACTGAAAATCTTAGTAAATCCTTACAAAATAGTTAGTATTTTACATTTTCTTGCTAAGAATTATTATTCATTATGTTTGATTTCATTTGAATTTAATGATGATGTTTAATTCATAAAGTTTAAGACTTTGAAATCAGCTAACGGAAATTTCACTAGTAGTTATCTTTCATGTCACGTCGTATTTTCCAATTTGGCTGGTGAAAGTCATTTTCTTTCATTTTATTTCATCATAACAGTGTCAACTTTGCCAAGCAAAATATTTATATAAGTTTTAGATCTTGCATTTTTTATTTGAACTCAAAACAGCAACTCTTTCGCGCCCTCTTTTTGCAAACATTGGTAAAAATGAGCATTTAAACCTGTGGGGTGCACATGTTAACCCTTTCCCAAACGACAAATTTTAGACTCTTCCAAACAGAAAGAGTTTGCAGACAACAATGTTAAATTTGATGAAAATGGTAGAAAGTTCTCCTGAAGGGTAGAAAACACTGTGGGAAAAGGAGAAATTGCTCGTCACGAGCAGTTTCTCCTTTTCCCACAGTGTTTTCAAATTTGTTTATACTGCAGACACGTAAAAACCAGGGCATGTTTGGGAAAGGGTTAACCTAGCAATATCTTATAAATATACTTGCAATGGCTATTTCATTACATATATTTGTAAGAAAATCATATTGGTAATAATAAAAGTATAAAGATGGATTATTTTTATCATTCTTTCAGTTGAGAATGAAAAAATCTCGATTTGGGTATTGGTGGCCATATTGGAATTTTGAAAGGCGGGGGATGGGGTGACAGAATCTGAATTTTTTTAAAAACGGTTTGGTGAAATTCTTTCATGTTGCACATTTTTATGCCTAATACATTACTCTAATACCCTATACTAATTCAATACCTGCACTAAAAGTGCAGTGTTAGGATGGCAATACCTTAAAAACGCCGGGATAGGCCTGGTTTCTTTTATAGTAAATGAATTCTGTGGTGATCTCAACCAGGATCGTATATCCCTGTCTCAACTGAACAAAACACTATGCTACATAGTTAGGCATGGATATCTGACAAAGAAATCAGGTGCCAGCCCGGAAATTTTATGTTTGAATGGTGCTGCACACTTGATGCTCATTTCGAAAGAGAGAGGGAGAGAAAGTCAACATTTTTCATCTCATTTTATTTACTAAAACTGTTAAACACGCTATCTCTTGCAAACAAACCAAAATATAATCTGAAGTGACGTTTTTGTGAAAAATGCGAGCTGTTCATATCATTTTCTGTTAGATTTACACAAGCACATTCAGACAGTGTTTGCATTATAATGTTCCTAAGCCACTAGTTGCTTTATAAAAATAGTTTGGTGCCATGATGATTAAACAAAGGTAACACACACTGGGTAAAATTGGATTTGAAAAACAGAGGTGGACAGTGAATTTTTATCGCCAGGGTGACGGGGAAGGGGTTCTTATCAAAAGGCGCATCGAAAAAAAAAATCCCAACAGTTCAAAACCAATATTATTAAAACAGCGGTTACGTAATCGCCGTCTTAATAATGACCAATGGAGTGGCAAGATCACCATCACGAGGGAGAAATCTGTAACAAAATTGCATTGGTTAACCTGGTTGCATTACCTGGATATCTATACATGTATATCGACAGTAAAAAGGAATGTTTTAGGTAAACAAGAAGTATTTTTCTATTGAATTTGAATTTTCGCACATTTACTATCTATTTACATTTCCAATATTGACATTATTTGGCCGAAGATTTACCTTTGCGGAACCGCTTTAATCCCTATAACCAATTTCATGTACCTCTAGCAAACGATTCTTCCCTGTAACAGCGAACCAATTTCAGAAAGTATTGCAAAAGAAAAACTATTTGTAAAGAACTATCTATCTATCTATCTATCTATCTATCTATCTATTATAGCCTCATGTTTTTGAAGTCTTATTTCGAAGTTTATAAAATAGGAATAAGACTTGGGGTGCATTCTGAAATTGTTCATTAGCACGGGTCCTGGAAAGACCGGTGGTTCGCAAGGAGTGCTGGTCATGTGGTAGAATTAAAAACCGAAATATTGCAAACATTGAGATCAGTTTCATTTTTAACGTAGCAGATATTTATGTATAGTACCAAAAGCGGCATACCAACCCTAGAGGTAGGCGTTGTTAATAAGATACGAGCCAAGGTCTGGCAAGGGGGGTGGGGGGGTTTAATGGATATCTGTGATACATTTTACCAGGCAAGTCATCACATAATTATGGATCCATGTAAATCATTTTGTCTAACAACTAGTTGTATGCCAAGTTATGATGATTCTTGGACATCCAGAAAATTGAACATTTGACTAGAAGCTCTTACGGAAAAAATCCGTAAAAAAGAAACAAATGAACAAATGCATAGCTGAAATACAAACGGCCTCTGGTGGGACTCGAACCCATGACGGGCAAATATCCTCGTGTTTCGAGATTTAAAAAAAACAATACCATAACCACTGAGCCAAAGAGATATCTCCCCAACGCAGTGGTCAGGTATTGTATTTAAATCGTGACGGAGCTATGCATGAAGGAGTGCTCTTCCGTAACAAAGCAAAAAGCTGAAATACAAACGGCCTCTGGCGGGACTCGAACCCATGACGGGCAAATATCCTCGTTTTTCGAGATTTAAAAGACCAATACCGTAACCACTGAGCCAAAGAGATATCTCCCCAACGCAGTGGTCAGGTATTGTATTTAAATCGTGACGGAGCTATGCATGAAGGAGTGGTCTCCCGTAACAAAGCAAAAAGCTGAAATACAAACGGACTCTGGCGGGATTCGAACCCATGACGCGCAAATATCCTCGTGTTTCGAGATTTAGAAAAACCCAATACCATAACCACTGAGCCAAAAAGATATATTTCCAACGCAGTGGTCAGGTATTGTATTTAAATCGGGACGAAGCTATGCATGAAGGAGTGGTCTCCCGTAGCACGAAAAAAAAAAAGTATCGATTCAGGTCAGCCTGCGCGGACTGCGCAGGCTGACCTGAATCGATACTTTTTGCAGATGCATTAAGGCCCATTTTCAAAGAGCGTGGTGCATTTGTCAAAAAACGTTACTTATAATACATACATTAGGTCAATCTTTGAACTTGGATTGCTACTAGAAGAAATATAAACATAACGGTCCACTGCAGGTCTAAGTGTCTTGACTACTGTCTGTTGATTATTAAAGCTATTTTGTTTTGTTTTTTTAACACTTTCCAGATGTTTAGGTGGTTGGAGTAAAAATCGACCCCCCATCTAAAGAAAAAACATCTGTTGATATATATCCACTGGCAAAAATCACCGATTCGTCTTAGCCTGCAAGGTACGACGAGCAGGCTGACCTTGATCAAAACTTTTGCTATTAGTCAATTTTCTTCAAAGGACAACTCTACCTCACAAAACAGTGGTTGTGAAACGAAATCGACCTTACGAACCTTCTACTCCATATACAGGGTGACCCCCAAAAAATGAGACCCATGAACATGTTAATAAAAACTTTAATTTTCAGGCTACAGAAACCAAACATCACACATGTTATCTCAACTTAACGCAAGGCCTGTACACCAAGTTTCATTAGTCAGGGCATATCACTTTCTGTTCAATGACGTCTTTCCATAATGTGCTCAAAATGAGCCCCTAGGCCCTGGCGGCACACTTGAACACGACGCGCAAAATTCTCAATGACTCGAACGCACTCCTCCTTTGGAATCTCACGAATCTTAGCAGTTATGGTCTCCTTCAACTCGTGAATGTTTTGGGGATTATTCCTATAGACATTGAGTCATTGAGAATTTCGCGCGTCGTGTTCAAGTGTGCCGCCAGCGCCGAGGGGCTCATTTTGAGCACATTATGGAAAGACGTCATTAAACAGAAAGTGATACGTCCTGACTAATGAAACTTGGTGTGCAGGCCTTGCGTTAAGTTGAGATAACATGTGTGATGTTTGGTTTCTGTAGTCTGAAAATTAAAGTTTTTATTAACGTGTTCATGGGTCTCATTTTTTGGGGGGGGGTACCCTGTATTTACTTCTGAATTTGCTCGGTACAGTTTGAATACCAGATCGTGGCAAGCGGTGAGGCCGCAGTGACTTTTCGCTTGACAGTGCAAACTTGCAAAGTGCTAGCTTAGGATTTATAAAAGGCTTTGTACGTTTAATGTGGGAATATAAAAAACTAATCAAATAATGATGACGATATCAACATTAGAATGGCAATTTATCGATCAAACTGAATGCAAAAAACATTTAATTGAAATCTCCATTTTATTTACCTGACCTCCCTTGCACAAATGAAATTAAATCACAGAAAAATTCAAAGGGAAGCGAAGCTAAACGGTGTTAACATAAAATCTTTAAGATTAGAGATACAGCTTTTATGCATGAAAAGGTCGACAGTAAAATGTTTGAAAGACGTATAAAAACTTTCCAGTTTCTTTGATCGAATAATACGTGTTTTCATCAGTGTGTATTTAAACTTAATCGGACGGTTTAAATAGGTAAAAGAGCATTCAATTTTTTCCATTTATCCTCTTTCTACTTTTAACCCCTTTTACGAAACTATTCCGTGGTTTAACGACCTTTCCAGCTGAAAGGCCTTCGAAAATATTGCGGACAAAAGAGAAGATGCCGGTGAACAGCATTTCGGCATTTCCCCAAAATGTGTGTTTTTTTTATAGATATATTTTTAAGATAAAATCTCATCGATTAAGCCACATTTACTTTGTCGTCTGCAAATGCGTTCAATTTAGTTTATACATGTATATAAAAAAAAAGAATTGCCGTAAGGTACAGAGTTAAGCCAGTCTTAAACTTAAAGACAGAACAAAGAGTGACCACTAGTTTCCTTGAAAATTGCAATATTGTATTTGACTGGACACTGACAAAAAAAGCGGTTTCTCGTTATCATCATTTTTAGTTTAAAGCCTATTAAAACAAGTCTACTTTTTTAAGAAAAAACAAAACGGTTCAATCAATATTCCCGATTTAGAAGCATGTCTGGTGACAGCTTATATCACAGAAACGAGTCTTGTTTGTCTCCTAACTTGATCGTTGAAGCATGCAAAAAATACAGCTGTTTAACCCTTTCCCAAACGATAAAAACTTTTGGACTAGACCAAATTGAAAGCATTTGCAGACGACAATTCAACTCTTGTTGAAAAGATTATTTCTGTCTATGATAGGGTAGAAAACATTGTGGGAAAAGGAGAAAATGCTGGTTACCAGCATTTTCTCCTTTTCCCACAATGTTTTCAAAAGGCTACTATTCCAGACCCGTAAAAACCACGGATTGTTTGGGAAAAGGTTAAATGTATTTCTTTACTAGAGGACGATATTTCAGCTTTGTCCAAATTGAAAGCATTTGCAGACGACAATTTCAGTGTGGCATAAATGGTGCATTTTTTCTTTGATAGAGTAGAAAGCATTGTAGGAAACGGAGAAAATGCTGGTTACCAGCATTTTCTCCTTTTCCCACAATGTTTTCAAAGAGCTTCTTTCCCATGGTCGGTAAAAGTGTGGTAAAGAGCTAAGACTAGAAAGTGTAACAAAGTAATGGAAAGTAGGATTATTATATGAGACTGCGCATTCTATACAGTCTGATCTAGTTCTTCACTATTTCCAGAGGCAAGTTGATCTATTTCCAGCGCTAAAGTAGATTCAATCGCTGAAAGTTAACCTAAAACAGTTTAGCTGTGCTGTCAGTACTGTCGGTGCTTTGAAAATTTCGTCGAGTCGACAATTTTTTAGACTACTCTAAGTTTCAAGCATATGGAAACGACAAATCAAACCGAAAAAGTCCATGTAAGAGTCGAAAACCGCGTAGGAAAACGTAAAATGCTCTTTTTTCCCAAAAAGGCCATTTAAAGTCTTCCTGTATGCGTAAAAACACACAGGCCTGTCTGGTAAAAAGAAAAGCAACAAAATTTAAAAGGAAATTGCATGTCTGCAGAACGTGCATTTCCATAATGTGTGATTGATACTTAAAGAGTGTTTTCATGTCAGTCGTTCATAAATAATGTAACGCGTGGGATGGTTTATTTCTAAAGTTCCACAGACCGTCTCTACACCTTGTATAACCGAAACCTTCATTTCTTGTCCTGCTGTGTGTTGATACAAATGTCTGACCCAAGATCATTTTGGTACAAGTTGAACAGTGCTTATCACCGTTTTCAACATTATATTAGTTACATCGCGGCGACCAGAGAGCCTATCCATACCGTACTAGGATTTCTCATACCAGCGTTACGCACAATATTCTTGTATTTCAGATAATAATTGCATTTATTTCAGTCTAATTTTTCGATTGAAAGTGTCTGTTTGGTTTATTTGGAGCTCAAAGGGTTAATTTTTCGCCATTCTCATACTCGACTTAATGTATTACGAAACGACAAATTTTGGACTCTTCCAAACTGAAAGAGTTTACAGGCGGCAATTTTAGATTTTGAGAAAATGGCAGGAAGTTCGATCTCAAAAAGGGTAGAAAACACTGTGGGAAAAGGAGAAATTGCTCGTTACGAGCAATTTCTCCTTTTCCCGCAGTATCATTCAAAAGACTTTTACTGCAGACACGTAAAAACCAGGGCAAAATGCGCAATTAGCTACATCACTATTGTTGAAACAATGATCTGTGATATACGAGAGATGATTTTGTCGCCATGACTATCCTAACGTCTGTAATGGCATTTGGCTGAGTGGGGGATTCGAAGCCTTGACCCGGTGCGACCAAGCAACTGGGCATGGCAAATGACTTTAACAGGACCGTTTGTCATTTATTGGTTAGCTAAATGGTGTTATAAGCCATTTCACCATTGTTTCAGTCATATCACGGCGACAGCTCACATATTCACGTATTTTCAAGGTTTCACCAGTACCCGACTTGGGACTGAAGTGTCTTGCAATTGTTTGGAAAAATGTTTAAAGAAGATAGACATAAAGTGCGACATTGTCCGTCACGTGAGAGTACAAGATAGTGTGTTTTCTCGCCATTCCTTGATGAATAATAGAAACATGTGGAATTAACTTTTGTCACAACCTGTATTTGTACATGTAACGTTATCTTGTTCCAAGAATTGGTATTCATTTCCATGCTGAATGTATAGAGACTCTATTGAGTTTATTTCTTCAGCTTGTGGTTAATATGGGGAAATATTTGCCGAAAAAGGGAAATGTATGCGAAAACAACGAGTGCCGTTTTGGTAAGGCACGAGTTATTTTCGTATACCTTTCCCTTTTTCGGCAAATATAACCCCATATTAACAACAAGCTGATGAAATGAATTATATATTATATTTCCTCTAACTATTTTGTCAACGAATGCCACTTTTAAAACAGATTTTCGGCAGGAGGAAAATATTCACTGTGACGGGGAAATAATTCTCCTCCAAGCTTAAATTACGACATTTCTTTACCCATAGCATATCTAAAAATAGACACATGAAATATAATATAGTTGGCTAAATAACAGACATAATCTTCATTACGGTTTTTGGGACATGGCTGAAGCACTTTACCCTTTACCACACAAAACTGACTTTTAACAATCTTAAGAAAGAGGATCTTTCAAAACATTTTGGAAAAAGGAAAAAATGCTGGTAACCGGCAATTTCCCCTTATCCCACAATGTTTTCTACCACACCAAAGACAACCATTACACTTTTTTACCATATTTGATTGAGTCTTGGATCTGGACAAGACAGAAGTTATCTCGTGTGATAATGAATTAGTAGAGAAGTGAAGTGTAGACCAAGTGGAGATTTCTCGGATATACTGCATAATCCGCGTCTACACTCTGAGCAAAGGATGTCACTTGTCACTGTTTGTAAGATATTGGGTTAAAAATCAATTGCAGTTTATTTTCACACCATGTCAGTCTGCTGTAAATCTCATATCGATCGACGTGTTATGTGCTATTTTAGTAGTTGAGTAGCAAAAATGGTGAAGATCAAGATAAAACTCACGTGTTGTCTGTTTCTTTCTTCGCCATTATCTCCCGCTAGATGGCACTCTATAAATACTTACCTATCTAATTTGGGCGTCCAGGGTACACAGGACCAGACCACATTTCTACGTGACAACCGTTACTTTGAATTTCAACTAAAATAAACGTTTACTTAATAAAACGCTACCTGATGCGATTTACTCAGCTATGATCAGTAGTTTAGAGAAATCTGGACCTAAAACAGGCCTGATTATTCCTCAAACGTATCATTAAAAGCCATTTTCTCCATTGCTACTTTATAGCGCGTATTATTACAGTCTCCCCGATATCGGGGAAAGTGATGCGTCATATATGACAGGCCGAATCTTCGAAGAATATGACGTGCGCAGGCAACGTTTCTTTGCTCTTTTACAAATGGCTTGCAAAACGCGAAAAGGGTCATTCGGACATTTGCGTAAAGTGTGTTCTCGGATCAGCCTGCGCAGTCCACGCAGGCTAATCCGAGACGGCACTTTACAACTGCATTAGATTTTGTGCTACAGTAGACTTGCGCAAAACAGAAATTTCCATAAAAACGTTTTGATGTAACTGCTTGTTTTGCGCATGTCTTCTGTAAGATGAAATAGTCGTAAAGTGCAGTCACGGATCAGCCTGCGCGGACTGCGCAGGCTGATCCGAAACGACACTTTACGCAAATGTCTAAATGGCCCTTTTCGCATGATACAGGCCGTATGAAGTTTCATTATCAGCAAATAAATCATTTTAAGCGCAAATTGTCAATACTGCTGACAGCTTTTCTATCGGTCTATCTTTTACACTTAACGTATTGATTTATTTAACCCTTTACTCCATAGATACTCATTTCTACGCATTGCCTGTAGAAGCCTTTGAAAACACTGTGGCAAAAGGTGAAATCGCTCGTGACGAGCAATTTCACCTTTTCCCACAATGTTTTCTATACTATCAAAAGGTGTCATATACACACAAGAGACAGCTTCATCATTGCTTTTATTTTGGGTCAATTAGAGATACCATAAAAATGCTTTATGGGGTAAAGGGTTAAACTCTTTGAACAGTGGAACAAGACAGACAAAGATCTTTATCAAGAATCTCTGGTAATGAATTGATTTGTTTTGTTTGTACTGGAGTTTAACGCCATTTTAACAGCTTAGGTCATATCATCGCGGTCAGTGACGCACCCATGTGTTTCCTGGCTTTCTCACACCAGTACTAACACAGCTTTATTTCCAAAGCCACTGTGGACTATTTTTCTCACACGCACCAGAGTTGAGAGGCGACAAAAATCGCTGGAAAGAAAGTACGCCGTAACCGGATATCGAACCTGCAACCCTCAGATCACGAGTCGGATACGATAACCTCTGAGCTACCCGGCTAGGCTTGGTTATGAATTGCATAATTGGCTTGCAATACGCGAAAAAGGGCATTCGGACATCTGCGTAAAGTGTCGTTCCGGATCAAACTGTACAGTCAGCGCAGGCTAATCCACATTGACACTTTTCGTTTTTATGTAATTTTCTGTTTTGCACAAGTCTACTGTAGCAGAAACTGTAATGTAGTCGTAAAGTGCCGTCTCGGATCAGCCTGCGCAGTCCGCGCAGGCTGATCCGAGACGGCACTTTACGCAAATGTCCGAATACCCCTTTTCGCGTGTTGTAAGCCGTGATACCGAGCAAGCCATCTCATACTTATCTGAGGATCCACAACGACCAGTTTTCTTATTCTTTCTTCATTTTTTTTTTTTAACAACCACTTAATCGTGAGGTAAGCCTGTCCTTAAACAAACAGGAAACGGAACAATTGCGAAAAGGTTCGGCTCAGCCTAGCCTGCATGAAATGCGCAGACTGACCTTATTCGATACTTTTCGCAGAAGTATAAAGCAGCCTGTACGTACATAAAGAATTTTTGATAAACGTAGGGCGCCTAAATTGCTTCAAAAGTAAATTGGGTTGGTTGGGGGATGGGGGTTTGGAAGAAGAAGTACCTCTATGTATACATACATGAAACTAGACAGAGGATATGCATCTAGAGATAACAAGAGAACAGGCGGAAATAGGTGGGTGTAGGGGAGAGAAGGGACTCCAAAGCATTTGGCCCCGCCCCTTTAACCTTTTACCAAACAATCTCTGGTTTTTACCACCCAGAGATAGACACGGCGGGGAATCACGTGACACAACAACAACAACAATGACCGTTATTTGAAAAAATTCCCCAACTTCAGGTAAGAAAATCTTCAATAATTCCGTTAATACGTGACCGATTGGAATTTGGTTTGAAGCAGAGAAGGCGGAAGGACTCCGGGGATTTGCTTGATGTGTTAGATTTTTTAAACAACACCTGATAAAAATGTTATTGACGAGCAAACAAATTATCCAGGGTAAAAAATTTGTTTGCTCGTCAATAACTTTTTTATCAGGTGTTGTTTAAAAAATCTAACACATCAAGCAAATCCCTGGAGTCCTTCCGCCTTCTCTGCTTTAAACCAAATTCCAATCGGTCATGTATTAACGGAATTATTGAAGATTTTCTTACCTGAAGTCGGGGAATTTTTTCAAATAACGGTCATTGTTGTTGTTGTTGTGTCACGTGATTCCCCGCCGTGGATAGAGGCCTTTTGAAAACATTATGGGAAAAGGAGAAAATGCTGGTTACCAGCATTTTCTCCTTTTCCCATAATGTTTTCTTGCCTGCTGGAAGCAAATTTTAATTTTTGAGTTATGTTTATTTTGTCGTCTGCAAGTGCTTTTAATTTGGAGCAGTCTAAAATTTTGTCGTTTGGTAAAGACTTAAATTATTTTATTGCATGGCCCTCTTCTGTCTGACTACCAGCCCGCATAGCTCAGATGGTAGACCGTAGAACTTGTGGTTTTGAGAATGATGGTTCGATCCCCACTGCTGGCCATATAAAATTACTAATAGTCTTTCGGATAAGAAGTTAAACCGAGGTCCCGTGTGACGGTGCTATACATCGAGCACGTTAAAGAACCAGGCGTGACTTAGGATAAGTTTGGTCCTGTATCTGCACCATCCCCCATAACAATACTAACAGCCTTCAGGGGGCGTCGCCCATATGGGAAACCGGTGGCGACGATAAAAAATTGGAAAATCATTCATTCCTCTTCTGTATTTGTCCTCCATCTAATAGATACATTATTGTGAAATACATGTATACACTAGAAGGTCGAACCTTCAGCAAACTCCATGTATAAAGGACCATGGCGAAAAGCGCTTAAGAAAACATTGTGGAAAATGGAGAAAATGCTGCAAACCAGCATTTTCTCCTTTTCCTACCAGGCTATCTATCCTTCCAATAAAAATTCCATCACCCGAGTCACATTTGTCTTCTTCGAATGTTTTCAGTACATGTATATTTAAACTTAAACTAAACTAGGTAAATACAAAAATGTCTTGTCTCTGGTGAAAAGTAATACAGCCAAGTGAATAGAAAGGTTTGAAATGGAATTTATAAAAAAATTCAATATAAAATCTCATGTAGGTATTTTAAATTTCTCGATGTATCGTATATAAATACTATACTTTACAGGGTTTGTATTTGGGGATTACGATCAATAAGGTGCGCTGAACTTTGTAAACGCGATTTTAATCCTGAACAGCTTTTCATTATTATTGTTGACTTGGCGGCCAGTGTAGATCAAGATCAGACTGCACAAAACGTGCAGTCTGATCTTTGATCTACACTGTCCGCTTTGCTAAATCTATATAGAGAAAAAGTGACGATGAAATTGCAATTATTTCAGTCTAATTTTTCGATTGAAAGTGTCCGTTTGGTTTATTTGGAGCTTTTAGGGTTAACTCTTCGCCATTTTCATACTCGACTGTATTTACGGTATAATTCAAAAGTTTCAATGCCTTTGAGGAAAAGGATCTTTTGAAACTTTGTGAGAAAAGAAACCAAGCATAAGTGATAATTCTCAACTGATGGCTTTAAAATAATCAGAAGTTTGGTATTGGTGCAAGGGAACAATTCCGTGTTTTAAAAAACAAGATGCGCATTTTACCTCAATGTTTTGAAAAACTCTCCTACACGGACGTTAAAAAGTTGAATATGTACAGTATGTTAATATTTTATATATTTCAGATTCACAGACGGAAAGAAATGTATTCGTAGAAAAGGTTTACCCGAAACTCAGGGAATATTGCAGTCAGCGGTATGGCGTAGATTTCCAGGTAATTGCCGAGGGTTGTTTCAAAAGATCTTAGACTTGATTACTACAGCATGAAATCTACATTGTCGATTTGATCCAGAGTTTGCATGTGATTAATGAGTACATGTGATCAATATTTATCACATAACTCCCCTTGTTTTCAATGTTATACAGCCATTACAAAAATTGTGCTGTATTTGGCAACACTCTGTAATAATACGCTTCATTCTAATTTATGAAAAATAGCTGACCTAGGTTTCCTCTGTGAAGATAACTGTCAAAATTCGAAATTTCGATAAAGTTGTTAATTTAATGACCTTTAGAGTCAAAACAAAGCAATATATCCTATTTCCTTCGGAACTATTTTTAGTTCGTAATGTACCTGTCAAAAAATCGAAAGGTCTTCATGTAAATTTCATTACACATTATACATGTATGCCTCTGTTTCAACACGTTATGGACTGTAATTTTTGTTATACATTTATGTGATAAAAAGAATCTGACTCTCGTTGGCTTTTGAAGTAAAACCACAAGAAACTCTTTTTGTATTGGAAAAGTCGGTAATTCTCTATTTAACCATTTAACAAACAATCCCTGGTTTTTACGACACTTTCTCACAGTGTTTTCTGACCTGCTGGAGACAAATTTCAATTTTTGAGTTACATTTGTTTTTTCGTCTGGAAGTGCTTTCAATTTGGACTGGTCAACGATTTTGTCGTTTGGTAAAAGAGTTAAACAATACACCAGCCAACGCGGTGTTACCTCACTCATATATGCCCTTTCCTCGTTACCAGCACCCGGCTTTGGTTCTGCATTGCCAAAGGTTTCTTCTTCGTGAACAGCGCTGCCAGGTGTGTTTTAAGCAGACTTTCCTTATCCCATTTTTTTCTGCTATTACCTAGATTTGTCCTATTTATTTAAACCACATATTTGAATTCACGAGGGAATGTATTACGCAAAGGTACGGTTGAGTAATGACGGATATATATATGAAGATAAAAGATCTAGCTCATCGATATTCACTGTCATGTAAATCTTGAACCCATAGACGAAAACCGGGTGTTTGCAGACGGCAAAGTTCAAAATCTGACTGTATAGAACATGAAAGAAGCCACTGAAAGGCATCTTCGAGAGCCAAGGTTATGATCACTACGTGGATCTTACCTTGGCTGATTGAGCCCGATTTCGAGATTCCTGCGCCCTCTATTGGATGCTGGTTATTACTCCCCTTTACATCATATTTCTAAAAGCCAATGAAATATCGTTTACAAACCGCTTACGAATATACATGAAGCGATAAGCAGACATCCACGTGGGTTTCAATGTTTACCATTGATTCGAAAGGTAGCGACCTTGTTCTATTTTTATCCATGAAAGATGAAATGCTACAAGCGATTTCATTCGTTGCAGTCAGAGCGGGCAGCATCCAATGAAAAAGCGTATCGGGGGAATGTAAAAATCAAGCTCGATCCATTATCTTCCCCTAGATGGCATTCTATAAATACTCATCTATCTAATATGGGCATCCTGGGTACAGAACCGTACGACTTTCTTACACGACAATCGTTACTTTGAATTTCAAACTAAAATAAACGTTTACTCAATAAAACGCTACCTCGTGCAATTCACTAAGCTATGATCAGCGGCCTAAAGAAATCTGGAGCTAAAGCAGGTCTCATTTCTCCTCAAAAATATTAATAAAAGTTATTTTCTACATTACTATTTCATAGAAGGTAATATTACAGTCAGTCCGCTTTTGGGGGCTAGTGATGCATCATGTAAGACAGTCGAATCTTCGAAGAACATGACATGTGCAGACAACGAGCTCGATCCGCCAAGGATAGAGTAGCGTAGTGAATCGTCAGCCTTGGCTTGGAAGATGTTGAAAGGAGAAATCGCTGGAAAGAAACTGGGTATCAACCCGCAACCTCCAGATCACGAGTTAGATACGCTACCAACTGAGCTACCAGACCGGGTGCTCCTTTTCCCACAACTATTTTTTTACAATGTCAATGACAAAATCTCATCATTGGTTCCAATTAAAATCTGTGGTCTTCAGATGCGTTCAACATAGTTTGGTCTCTTTTTTTTTTTTCGTCTGGTAAAGAGTAAATGTCATAAATTCTCTCCCTTTATCACTTTTATGTTTGTTTTAAGATCTATTTGTAATCCAATCCTTGTTCGAGTGCAATAAAATTTCTAATCTAATACTGTCATTGCAGTGTGCTTGTCACTTTATCGTGTATGTAAAGTAGGCCATATTACTATTATTTGGGAGAAGTTTGTTTGGTTTCTAACCCGTTTTCAACATATTACATATTTTACCTGATATAAACTGGCATTTAAGATGAAATTTTATGGAATAAAATAAGAGGTATATTACTAAACAAGACTTTTTTTCCTGCATTTAACACATAGCCACAGTGGGATTGAATAGCTCTCCACCGTGAAAGGTACACCAAAATGCTTTTTTATTACTAGTTCATTGTCCTTACCGGATGATGTCAGGATGTCAGAATTAAAAGAATTCACAGACGACAACTAACGTGTGACAAAAAAATAAATACTGTCCTATTAAAGTGAGAGTTTATTGACGGAAAAGGAGAGAATGTTAGTAATCGGCGTTCTTCTCCTTTCTCCTAAATGTTCTTAAATGTCTTCTCCGTTAAGGTCGTTAAAAATTCGGAACGTTTGGTAAAGAAATGATTCCCAGTGCTTTCTCTTTTCACCCACAGATAGTTGACTTTGAAATGGGACTTCGAATGGCCAAAACATCAAAGTTTATCTTTAAAAGGATAGAAAACATAATGGGGTAAAGGAGAGATTGCTGGTTACCTGTATTCTCTTATTTTCTCCACCATGTTTTCATAAGTCTTCTTCGATAAAAGTTGTTAGATTTCGGCACTGTTTTGTAACGGGTTAATTCATAGTCCAACAATCTATTTTTAACCGCAGGTAGTTGACTCCGACTGGGGACTTCCGCCACAAGAAAGGAAGTCCGATATATCGCTACAGGAGTTCAAAACGAAGGAACTGCGACGATGCCATCAGCTCTCTGTTGGACCAAGTTTTGTGGTATGCGCCCGTTTCTAGCATATGTATCATTTTTTCTACCTAATCATAATACTTATACCGTTTTTAGGTCGCTTTAATCGAGTTTTAAGCGTAATTGGTACAAATGAGCCATGCTATGGTCAAAGGTTGCTATTGAGGTGAGCTATGGACCTCATTTGTAGCACACATAACTAAATTCTGTCATAAAATGTTTTTGGATTTTTTAGCTTCACTGGCCAGCAGGCTTATGTCATGGCCCGATGTCCGTCGTGCCTGCGTTAACTTTCATTTTAAACATCTTCTTCTCTGAAACTACCCATCCAATTTTGATGAAACTTCACAGAAATTATCCTTACATGGTCCTCTTCAGAATTCCTAGAAAGCATTTGATTCCTTCAAAAACTCTGGTTGCCATGCCAACAAAACTGAAAACTTTTGAATTTTTTAAAAATCTTCTTCCCTGAAACCATAAAGTCTAGGGTTACCAAATATGGCATGTGGCTTTATCTAGTAGACCTGTACCAAGTTCCTTAAAATAATAGTCCCGGGGTCAAAATTGGCGCCGCCTCCGGGGTCACAAGTTTTATATTGGCTTATATAGGGAAAACTTTGAAATCCTTCTGGTACCTAGCCATAGCGCATAGGGCTACCAAATTTGGCATGTATCTTTATCAAGTGATTGTCTACCAAGAGTGCCCAAATGATAGCCCAGGGGTCAAATTTGGCCCGGCCACGCGGGTCACAAGTTTTATATGTGGATATATAGGGAAAATTTTAAAAATCTTCTCATACCAAGCCATAAGGCCTAGGGCTACTCAATTTTGCATCTAGTTTTATCAAATTGTTGTCTACCAAAGGTGCCCAAGTTATAGCCCTGGGATTAAATTTGGCCCTGTCCTGGGGGTCATAAGTTTTACATGGGCTTATATTGGGAAATTTTTAAAAATCTACTTGTACCTAGCCATTAGGTCTAGGGCCACCAAATTTTGCATGTAGCTTTATCTAGTGGGCATCTACCAGGAGGGCCCAAATTATAGCCTTGGGGTCAAGTTTGTACCCACATCAAGGGTTACAAGTTTTACATGGGCTTTTGTGGTGAAAACTTTCTAAGTCATCTTGTTACTAACCATGATAAAGAGTAGGGCTACTAAATTTAGCCCTGTCTCATGGGTTTCATGTTTACAGGGCCTTTTATTGAGAAAACTTTAAAAATCTTCTCGGGGTCAAAATTGGCTTTGCCCGACGGTCACAACTTACTAGTATGATTTTATAGAAAAAATTTTGTATGTCCTCAAGTTTGAAACCAATTGGCCAAATATTGTAGTAATTGGCTTGTAGTGTTTTTACTTATTAGCCAGTGGAGCGATACAGGACCACCATAGCCCTCTTGTTTAGGATTATAAAAGCCCGTAAAAATCCATATAAGTCCTGGATTAGTATTAACCCTTTACCACAGGGCAAAATTTCGGACCTATCCAAGTTGAAAGCATTTTCAAACGACAATTATATAGTGGATCAAATGAAGCATTTTTAGCTCACCTGAGCACAAAGTGCTCATGGTGATCTTTTGTGATCGCCCAATGTCCGTCGTCCGTCGTCCACAATTTCTTTAAACATCTTCTCCTCCTAAACCACTGGGCTGATCTTGATGAAACTTGGCAGGGATGTTCCTTGAGTAAAGCTCTACCAAATTTGTTCAAGAGATTGCATTCTAGCCATAACTCTGGTTGCCATGGCAACCAAAAGGAAAAAACCAGCAAAATCTTTGAAAATCTTCTTCTCTGAAATTAGAAGGTGTAGAGCTTTGATATTTGGTATGTAACATCTCCTAGTGGACCTCTACCAAGATTGTTCATATGATGTCCCTTGGGTCAAAACTGGCCCCACCCTAGAGGTCACAAGTTTGTAACATAGGAACAAAGAAGGAAAACTTTAAAAATCTTCTTCTCTGAAACTAGAAGGTGCAGAGCTTTGATATTTGGTATGTAGCGTCTGCAAGTGGACCTCTACCAAGATTGTTCATATGATGCCCCTAGGGTCAAAACTGGCCCCGCCCCGTGGGTCACAAGTTTGAAACATAGCAACAAAGAAGGAAAACTTCAAAATTCTTTTTCTCTGAAACTAGTAGGTGCAGAGCTTTGATATTTGGTATGTAGCATCTCCTAGTAGACCTCTACCAAGATTGTTCATATGATGCCCCTGGGGTCAAAACTGGGCCAGATCCGGGGGTCACAAGGTTGAAACATAGGAACAAAGAAGGAAAACTTTAAAATTCTTCTTCTCTGAAACTAGAAGATGCAGAGTTTTGATATTTGGTATGTAGCATCTCCTAGTGTATCTCTACCAAGAATGTTCATATGATGCCCCTGTGGTCAAAACTGGCCCGGCCCCGGGGATCACAAGTTTGAAACATAGGAACAAAGAAGGAAAACTTTAAAAATCTTCTTCTCTAAAAGTAGAAGATGCATTTTGCACAGTTACATACCCTGTCAGAATTATTTGACCTTGAACTTTGATATTTGGTATTAATCTTCATTGTAGACCTTTACTGCTTAGTACTCAGGTGAGCGATATAGGACCATAATTGTTCTCTTGTTTTCTTTGATAGGATAGAAAACTTTGTGGGAAAAGGAGCATTTTTTTCCTTTTCCCACAATGTTTACAGAATACTTCTTCCTCAGGGTCTCTAAAAGTTGTCATTGTGTGGTAAAGGATTAAAGTATCTGCACCATCTTATCTGACCTATTTATTGTTCTCTTCCCTTTCTTTTCAGGCATTTATTGGTCAGAAGTATGGGGATTCGCCACTACCTTCAAAGATTACTGCCCAGGAGTTCGAACTCATCCGCATTGCTCTACAGGGTCACAAAGGTCGGGATACCCGCTCAGCTCCAATGTTAGATAAATGGTACAAGAAGGATGATAACTCTATTCCACCAATGTACATACTACAACCTGTTGAGAGTTTGCTACCAGACTTTACAAGCGTAAGATAACTATCCTCTTTTTTAAATTACATCTTTGTGTACTTTTTCACTTAGTTTGTTGGCTGGTTGTTTAAATGGTATTCTATGCCGTTTAACCTGTGAAAATCATTAAAAGATTTCTGATATAGACATACTTCAACTTACACCCATCATGAGTTGCATTAATTTTGTACTTTCATTTTGATTATGTAAGTCAACTCCGTAATCAGCTCTAAATGCAGCGTTTGGTTAATTTGTAACATAGCAAGCTACTCCTGGATTTGTTACAGTGCTTTCAAGTAAGATCATGTTAATTTCTACCTTACAAGTTGCTAAAGTACCACTGTTCGTCAAGAGTTATGTTTTTTCCCATTTATGATATATTTTGTAATACATAGATATTTTCCTTCTTCCCCTTTACACTTTTGATTTGATTCCACTTGCTGCAAATTTGGATGCGATTTAATAGCCATGAAATGATGGGCTTGAGCCACTCTTTCTTCTTTTACAGTCAGATGCACAACTCCAATCAGCTGCCAAAGAGAAATGGTTGGAAGACGAGACTGAAATGAAACGTATATTTCAGAAAGGAGCTGCAATCAGTTACCTGGAGGGACTCATCGACAGCGATACCAAACAGAAATACTACATGTCAAGTAAGGATGCCGACCATACTCCGGAAAAGGAGTGTTATTTTATCTACGTGATGTATGATACGAAACAAAGCATTAGATGAAAATGAATACATAAGATCACTTGTTTAAAACAGCAGAGTGAAAAACGAGGTATACTGTCCTTTCACTCACAGAAAATTGACCGATAGCAAAAAGTATCGACCCAGGTCAGCCTGCGCAGATTGCCTTTTCACCGACTAGGCTCAATTGTTTATTTGAATAATGTTTTTATGTCACTTTCAACGCTAGTTCGGTTACTCCACAGCGACAGCTCAGCGATACATGTGTCTACTAAGTTTTCCTGAAATGAGACCAGTGCTCTGAAGTGCTTTGTACAAGAGCACACCGATGTGACAACAATCGCCTTTAAGCCCAAGATACGGCGGACCCCGTTTATCATATAGAATTTTAGACTTGTCCATATTAAGAGCACTTGTATACAATAAATAAAATATGACCCAGATGATGAAGTTTCTCTTTGCAAAAGCACTCCCAGTCAGGGACGTTATAAAGCAGACTGCACAGACTGCCCTCGGCCGATACATTTTTGCAGATGTATTTCATCGACTTTCATAGAGTTATGAAAAAATTGTTCAGCGCTTAATAATCGAATGAATTCCTGTCTACACAACCTGACTTTCAAAATATCGTTGGAAATGGAGAAAGTGGGGGTAAACCTTGTAATGGTCCTTTGCTCAACCTTATCAATAACAAATCCCATCACTTGAATGACATTATATTTGTTGACAGCAAAATTTATGCTTCCAATACGAATGAGTATAAAAATGATGTCGTCTGGTTCAGAATTATGTTGTCTGTATCGTTTTCAGGTCAAGACACATTTGTTCAACAAGGAATGGAAAAGTCTGGTCATCCACAGTGTCGATGTGTGCTGTTAATGAGATCCATAGTTGACCTTAAAAACTATGTTGACGACGACAAGGCAATCAAATTCGCCGAAATCACTTACAATGACAGAACTGAACGTTTGGAAATAGACGAAACATGTTCCGCTAAATTATCAAAACTTAAAACACGTGCAAAAGGACTAACGTCTCCTAGCAACTGTTTAGAGTATGAAGTATTGTGGCGCTATGATGACGTAATACATCCGAAGCTCCACGCCCCATATTTAGAACAGCTCTCCAGTGAATTTTATGACGTCATGAAACGACTTATAGACGAAACAGTTCCACATACATCATTCGACGTTGAGCCGGATATATACGAGGAAGTGCTACAACACTGGGTGAACAGTAAGAGAAAAGCTCGAACCTTCTACGGCCAAGATGAGTATGTTGCAAAACTAGAATCCTACTTGATGCAGACCTCTGACAAACCTCTAGTACTCTATGGTGAATCTGGTGCTGGGAAGTCAACTCTTCTATCAAACTTAGCCACGAGGGTAACTATCTTACCAATATTCAGTTCAGTTAACACTTAATCTGCTAAATAAGTGTATAACAACTTGTGGGCCCATGCTAAGAAACATTTTTTTAACTCATTACCAAACGACAAAATTTTAGACTGGTCCAAACTGAAAGCATTTGCAGACTACAAAATAAAAGTGACTGGAAAATTGAAAATTGTTTTGGGAAGGGAAGAAAACATTGTGGGAAAAGGAGAAAATGCTGGTTATCAGCATTTTCTCCTTTTCCCACAATGTTTTCAGAAGGCTTCTTTCTCAGGGGTGTCAAAAGTAGGGATTGTTTGGTAATGGGTTAAGGTTATCTGTGGTAAAAATATCTTCATATCGGACAGCGTAGATCTAAGATCAATTTGCACACGTTTTGTGCAATCTGGTCTTTATCTAAGCTATCTGCTAAAGGTCGGTGAGTCACCCCCAGCGTTGGGGTCAAAGAATGCTACAGGAAACATATGTGGCGCTTACGGACAGTTTAAATGAGACCATGGTCAAAATGAGAACCTGGTTCGTGCAAGTAATACCGGTATATGTACCTTCATAAACAATTAACTGTTTGCCAATTAAACCTGATTTTAAGGATCTTGATGCAGAAAGCTACTAAGCTATTGGAAACAATTTCGAGACATTGCTAGATACCTTGTACCGTCTCAAAGACAGAAATCATCTTTAAGCAACTTGTAATTTCAGTTTGGATGAGTCTACTTTTACTCACTTGGCAAGTTAAAAGTAAATTCAGCCTTCTGTTTAGGCAAAAGATTATTCGTTTCTTGATTGTCTTTGAAATTGCATGTAATTTAAAGTTATAAATCTAGCGAACAAATTTCTCTCAAGTATTAATGTCAGCTTACTTTTCACTTGTTCCTAACTTTTCGCCAATAAATTGTTTCAACCAACGGAAAACAAGGATCGATATACCAAACATTTGTTTATATCAAACTATATATATAGTACACGCTTTTAACCGTCTGTAGAATTACATATCGTTTGCTCAGTATGATTGCTTTTGGGAACAAGAGACAAGTGCGTGCGTCTATTCAAATCTTTTTCCCTTTTTGTTTTAATTTTGATTTCAGTTATGAAAGTAATCATATAGATGAAAAAGACATTTCAAGTCATGTTCAGGTGTAATAAAACACCATTTAATACTAGCTATCCTTTTCAGGTCAGCAATAACAACGACGGCCGTACAATATGTGCCCTGAGGTTTGTTGGTTACACCCCGAAAAGCACAGATATCAAACAGATCCTTATGACATTGTGTTCACAAATACTCTATACACTGGGACGACAGAGTAATGATATGCCGTATGACTTTAAGGACCTCCAGCGTTACTTCAATGAATTGCTAGAAACCATTCCAGCTGATATCAGAGTGTTTATATTCTTGGATTCATTAGAAAAGTTAATACCAGAGTACAATGCTCACTTCATGTCATGGCTTCCATCAAAACTGAAACCAAATATCAAAATCATTGTGACTGTTCATGATCAAAAACATGGAATTCTAGAACGGTTGAAAAACGAGATACTGAAAGACACATCTTCTATAATTGAATTGAAACCAATGTCAGCTGATGACGCCGAGGGTCTTATGCAATTTATTTTAAGTTTGAATGGACGTGAAATTACATCATCTCAGATGCAGGTGTTCAAAACCTCATTCAGAACGTGCTCATTGCCAATGTATGTTCAGCTACTTTCCCACATAGCTAGGGAGCTCACCTCTTATTGCACTGTTAAGTCTAGTGACATTCCAAAGGACGTTCAAGAAGCAATAAATAAATTCTTTGATAAACTGGAAACAAAGCATGGTAAGATACTGATTGCTCGATCTCTGGGATATCTAGTGGCGTCGGTAACTGGACTTAGTGATTGTGAAATGGATGATTTATTGTCCTTAGATGACGATGTTCTCAATACCATATTCACTACATATCACCCTCCTGTTCGACGAATCCCATTCATCAAGTGGTTATCTGTTAAGAACGACATCGAACAATTTCTTGACTATCGGGAGGCAGATGGTGTGACTGTTCATTTCTGGTGTCATCAGCTTTTCGAAAATGTAGTGAAAGAAAGATATCTCAATAACGAAAAATCTGTCAAAGAGTTGCACACTCTCCTGTCAGACTACTTTCTCGGAACATGGGCAGGGAAGCCAAAACCTGTCAAAGTACCAGAATTTGTTGAAGGTTGTGATCCACCTATACTCCCTTGTGGAAAGGAAGCTGATCGATTGGTAGCTTTACAACCTCTATCATTTGAAGTTCCTGGTGCGCCTGTTCGATACAACAAAAGAAAATATGATCAGGTACCTCGCCATTTATATCTTGCCGGTCGTTTTAAAGAATTAAATAGCCTTGTACTGTTTTGTTATGAATGGCTTTACAATAAGATAAAAGCATTATCTCTGACACACATAATGGCAGATTTTGTCTTGAACCCAGGTGAAGAGGCAACTTTGGTTGAAGAAGCATTGCGTGTAGCTGAACCTGCAATTGAGAGTAACATAAATAATCTTGCTCCAGAGATTTCGGGTCACCTTCTTCCATATTACAAGACACACCCAAACATAAGAGCATTGGTTCAGCAGTGCGATACTGCAGGACTTAAGCACTGTGCTCTCATTCCAAACTTTCCTTATCTTCAAGTACCAGGAAGTTCTTTGCAGTACACTCTCAACTGTTCTGTCGCTGGTGAATTTTACAGGTTTACAAACGACGATAGATACCTATTGACAAAGGTTAAAGATAGTTCTCTTGTCTACATATTTGACGTTGCAACTGGTGAAGCCAAAGGATCAGTTTTTGCATCCAATGGAGATCTTTATGTCACACCAAATGGCAAATATTTTGTAATAGTAGACCATGTGACTGAAAAGGCCATCAAAATCCATAAATCTGATACGGGTAATTATGTTGGACAACTGATTGTAATGAATCACATTCAGCTGAAACTTAAAGAAAGATACAAGATGGGAGCTGTTTGCCTAACTGATGAACGTCTGGCTGTCATTGTTACAACAGAGACGAGTTTCCTTTGTATTGCAGATGTTGCTGGCTGTCAGTTTCTTCAGATCATTGGTTTAGATGGAAAATGTGATATTTGTGATGTAACACCAAATGGTCGCTTCGTGTTCTGTAATTCAAATGAGTTTATGCTATGCTACGACCTTTATACATTAGAACATATATGCACTGTGTCTGCAAGCCAACGCCCATGTGCTATAGCATTTACCAAAGATGGGTTCCGCGCATTTCTTGCCAATAGCCGTGAACCAAAGTTATTAGTGATGCATGTCCATAGAGGAGCAGTGGAGATGGCTTACAGGACACCACTTGATGAGGAAATGCCAGATGATCGCATCATAGACCTACGAGTGTCGCCTAAAGATGACATGGTTCTAATTCGCGGTCGAAACAATATCCTGGTATACAACAGATTTACTGAAAAAGTAACGGCTCGATTCCCACGTCCGCCTGATGTGCCAAAAGAATTCAAACTGCCGAAAAGCTATTACACTGACTTATTTTTCACTAATGGTGAATTCTCGAGAGATGGCAAGTTCGTTATTGGCACCATCTTCAGAAACATCTACCTATGGCAAGTGTCCACAGGTAATCTCATTACCAACATTCAAGCACCAGTTGGTATTGTATCAGAGCTATTAGTTTCCAGAACCCGCAGTCAAGTTGTTACCCATGTTCAGGGTTCAAACGATATTCAGATCTGGAATATAAATAAAGCTGTTTATCAAGTGAACATGCTGGACAAACTGACGGGGGTTATTGAGGATATTAAACTGACCAATGCAAACTCAATCGCGTACGTGCGATGCAGGGGTAGTGACGAGCTTGGTATTATTGACATGCGAAACGGTGTCATGCTTGATCTTCTGACACACACATCACCAATCACTGACTTCGGCTGCACACCCAATGGACAGTATGTCGTGGTTTCAACCAAGCCAAAGAAAAAGAATACTGCATTTAAGATATGGAACATGGATGAAAGAAAAGTTGTCAAAGAGTTTGGAAACACAAACGGATACTGTATAGGCGCCCATAACAATCAATCTGTGATTCTAGTGGCACAAGAGGAGTTCGAATTTAAATCACCATATTACATTACAAACTTCAGCTTTATGTCAGATGGGTTCAGGGACAACACCCATCCTCTATCCTTAAAATACATTCTCAAGCGTCCTTTCTTAACCCAGGATGACCAAAATGTTGTAGTTTTGACGGCCCAAGACTACGTTGAGTCCATGGCATTCTATGACACACCAACTATCTGTGCTTTCTCCATGGATGATGATTTGAAAGTTTCCTATTACACACCAGAAAGTTTTCGAGAAGCGGTTGACATCAACACAATTGAAGATCTTCAACCATGTTCAGATAGTGCCAATACAGTTATAGTTTTGTACACGACAAACGCAGTAATAGTCGACGTTAATGAAAACAAAGAATGCAAAAGTTTAGACCAACTAGGATTCCTAGTTCTTGACATCAACACAGGAGCCATTATGTCAATATGTGAACCGTTCCTTAAGCCTGGAGTCACAATGAGTTCTGTCGTCTTTTCTGGTACCCAGTTTTGTATCGACGCAGGTTACAACATATTCGACATCATTAGGGGTCAGTATGTGGCACAACTCCAGAATCCCAATGTTCCACCAAGACTCATCGCAATGTATGGCAGTGCTCTGATTTATTACAAAGGATCAAAGGTGTATGTAATGAGTCTACGATCTGGTGAGATTATCGCCTGTGTGGAGGTCCATGCTACAATCTCAACAGTCGTCCTGTGTTCTGACCAATGCACCATTATGGTGGGCTGTACAGATGGGTCAATAGTATCTTACGTACTGATTGACCCCACCATAGAAGATCCAGAGTCTGTCATCTCGACAATGGGAAGCAGGAAAGTCGATGGCATTGTCGAAAATGGGCGGACCTCTCGAGCTTGGGATAAAGTGGAGGAGAGCGCTTGTCCAACCTATTCCAGACCTCCTTCAGCATTAAGTTTAGGGCCAAAGGAAAGGTCATTACTTAAACAAGTACGGCCTGTGCCAAAAGTCAGACCAAACTCAGATACATTGCTGTATCTAAATGAACGATCAAAAACCTGCAGCATTCAATAGGTACATGCGTAAATCAGACCAAACTCAGATACATTGTTGTATCTGAATGAACGATCAAAAACTTGCAGCATTCAATAGGTATATCTAAGAATGAGATACATTCCAAAGTTGGAGAAATGAAACATAAATTTCTTGCAGTTCCCAAAAGGTCTAAAAGCTATTATTTGCGATATAAGTAACATGATAGCTGACGACAGGATGATACCTGACCTTTTGTAGTGAGAATGTTGCACAAGAATATATTTATGCTATTTTATTTTGGTAAAGGGGAGAGGATTTGGAAAGTGATGAAATTTTTGTAATCATTTTGAAAGTGTCAGTCTGTTATATGTATAACCAATATGATTTTTTTAGCTTTAACCCATGACCACACAATTCCTACTTTGACAACCCTGAGAAAGAAGCCTTTTGGAAACACTGTAGGAAAAGGAGAAAATGCTGGTAACTAGCATTTTCTCCTTTTCTCACAGTGTTTTCTACCCTTCCCTGAACAAATTTCAATTTTTCAGTCAGCTTTATTTTGTCGTCTGCAAATGCTTTCAATTTGAACCAGTCTAAAATGTTGTCGTGTGGTAAAGAGTTAAAACATGAATACAAGTAAAACAATGTAGTCTGTTGCAAGGCTACACATTGTCAGGTGTTACGGCAAACAAAATTATTCCCCTTTAGAAAATGCAAATGAAAAAAGGTTCGGCAGATTGTCAGGTTACTTGTGTTTTATACTAGGTAAGGCAGAAGAATGTCAAGCAAAATGTGGGATGTATCCGTTTTTTTAACTGCACTAGTGCCAACCTAATCACCATCACCTTGTATTTTCTGGTCCCTCTTCACTTATTCTTTTATTGAACTGAAATGGTCATAAAGGGAGATAATTCTGTTATATCCATGTTTCGTTATATACATTTAACAATTATCCATCCACTCAACAATGAATGTGGTTGATTTGCATTTATTTATGTACCTGTGTTTTGGTTTTGCATTTTTCATATTAGTTAAATTATTGTGATGTTGATTCTTTTGAATAGAGTTTATTTTTCTGTCTTTTTTTAATGTAAACTAGATAACAAAGTTCTGTGATCGAATAGTCGTCTGTGATATTTTATTTAAACTAGTGTAGTAATATTGTTACATTCTTTTTAGTAGTGTGAAGCGTAAAAGTGCGTGTCACAACTGTGGTTGCCTCTGTGGTCAGTTAGATCAAGATCAGACTCCATGTTCCATGCAGTCTGATCTTGATCTTCACTGTCTGCTTTGATGAAGCCATATAGACCAAAGAAAATGTGAAATTGCAATTAAAATGGATTTGATATCTCGACTGAGAATGAATGTTGCATTTATACAGCGCTTCAAGGGTTAACAAACTGTTAAACGTGGTAGCGAGCATTTCATTTAATGGCCTGCAACACTCGCAAAAAGACTTTTGGACATTTGCTTAAAGTGTTGTTCCAGATCAGCCTGGTTTGTCTGCACAGTCTGATTCAAGAAGGCTCTTTCTGATCACTTGAGAATTTCTGTTTCACACAGGTCTGAATGCCCTTTTTCAGGTGTCGCAGGCAGTATCATGGTGCATTTCAGGAAGTAACTTATCAAGTTGTATGAGCAAATATTTATTCAGTATTATGTACAGTAGTGCTTTTAGTGTTTTATATTGTCATTTCATAGAGAAATAAACTCTGCCTGTGTAATACAGAGAAATGACCCTCCGTACAAAATGACCCATGGGTCATTTCTCTAAGTAGTGAAATGACTTCTGGGGTCAATTCTTTATGATGAATAATGACTCGGGTCATTTTGTAGGGGAGGGTCATTTCTCTGCATTACACCTGCACTAAATATAGAAACTCGACCTCTGTTGAGGGTAGAAATTATGATTGACTAACACTCGGAAAGATTATTCTTGTAAAGGGGCTTGACCGAAAAAGTAGAATGATCCGAGGCCAGACTGTACGTTCATTGCAGTCTGGTGTTGATCCTTGTTCTTCGCAAAAGCCCTTGGTTTTGCAAATAGAGCTGAAAAAGTAAAGACCGAGATCAGACTGATATGTAGTTTTCAAACTCATATGTGAATGTTTATGTATTGTGACTTCGTACATCAAAGTATCACTGTGCTTGTTGCTTTATAATCGTCCTTAATCATCCACCAGACCATCCCAGGGAATGCGATTTAAGGTAGTGGACCTGTAATAGAAAACGGCTATTTCCACAATAATATTATACTACAAAACATGCTATGATTAAAGATGAGTATTATTGTACTACTTTAACCAAGCTACTTTTTCCTTTTTGTCCTTCCTGGAATTATCATTTATAAATCTAAAAACCACTATATTCTCATTACAAGGGGAGATCATAATATTACCTCCCTTCTCTGGAAACTAACAACAGTATCAACAAATAATTTCAAGATAGACATCTATGCAATTTCTGGTCGGATAACATGCGCAAAAGTATTATATCTGTATAAGTCTGTATTTGTCAACTGTTAAGAAATTTTATGACACAGATCTACTACCTTAATTGAAGAAATGAAACCTTGTTGGAAAAGGTGGAGAAGCTGCTGCCTGGAATCAGCTTTTGAAAATGTGTTAACTATGACTTGTACGTAAATATGACTTGATTGTTTGGTATATAAAATGCACATAACTGTGTTTCCTACCTATGCATTTGTTTTGTTTGTATCAATGTGCATTTATTTATGAGACTTAAGATCAGAAAATAAACATATTTAGTAAAAGATTTGGGTTTTTTGTGTTTATATTTGGAACAATATCTTATTTCTAAGTGCAGCGCAAATCGAAAGATATTAGGTTTATCCTGGCTGGGCTTCAAACATATCACCTGGCCATTACCTTTTGAGATATATTTGTACATGAAAAATTTCTTTGCAAAAGAATATGTGGCCTATGAAGCAAAAGGGGACACTCTGGGAATTCTTTGCATTAATTAGATGAAAACAGATCAATGAAAGTGTAGGTCAATTTAAGATGATAATTCAAAAATGATTGTATAATAAGGTAAAATGACAACTTTTCATACAGAAAATGTCAAAAAGCGAAAAGTGTCAACCATGGTCAGCCTGCATGATTCGCACAGTCTGACCAGGATTGACACTTTTCGCAGTCCCAAGAAGGTCCCTTTTTGCGTGATGGATCACATATATTTTCAACGCTCGGTGAAAAAGGGGGTTTAATACATCTACAAGAGTATCTCCCTAGTTCAGCCTGCAGAGGTCGTAGGTCTGTGCAGGCTGAACTAGGTCTAAACCTAGTCAAACAACTGACTGAATCACAAGGGAAAACAGGTCCTTTGACATGCAAAAATTGACCGATAGAAAAAAGTTTCCGCCCATGTCAGCCTGCGAGGATTGTGCGGGCTGACATCAACAGACAATTCTTGCAGATGTATTAAACCTTTACCAAACGACAAAATGTCAGACAGTTACCAATTGAAAGCATTAGCAGATGACAAGTTAAATGTTGCACAAGTAATGAATTTAGCTTTGAGAGGGAAGAAAACATTACGGGAAAAGGAGAAAATGCTGGTAACCAGCATTTTCTCCTTTTCCCAGAATGTTTCCAAAAAGCTCTATTGTTGGGGTCCATAACATTCGGGATTGAGGGTAAAGAGTTAAACCCCCTTTTCTTAGAGCATATATAGCTTACTTGCCTCGGCTAACATAAAGTGAGTTTTGGTCTGTAGAAAAGTAACTAAAAGCAACAAGTTTCAACCATGTCAGCCTGCACAGACTATGCAGGGTGACAAGGATCCATACTTTTTGCTTAGGCATCAAATCCCTTTTTTTCACAGAGAATGGCTCAGATTAGTAGTGTGACAAAAGAAATGCACTATAACAACAATCTATAAGCTGGAATCATGTCTTTATTTAATAAATCATTCATGAGGTAATCAACAAATTTTTCACAAGAAAATGACTGAGTAAAAAACGAACACGCATAAATATACATACAGTATGTTGCTAATAAAAACTTCAATTTAATCTTATGTTTAAACATTATTTATTCTACATTGATGAGAAACAAGTATTTCCAACTTACACTTTTCTCTCTTGATTCCGCTTTCTGGGAACCACACCAGCACTCACAACAATTACCGGTATATGGGCAAATGAAAAACCCCGAACTTGAGACCCCCTTCTGGGTGTCCCGAACCCTGAACCTTATGGTTACAAGGCCGACATTCTATTTCACAACCACTGACACCCCACTTCAATTTATCAGGGACTGTATGTTTATTATCCCTTGATTTGTTCTCCATTTATCAGAATATTTTCAAAAAGAGTCATCTGCCATGGCTGAATTTTTGTAGAATTTCCCTATTTTTACACAGTTCTCAAATAATATTACGACAAATTCAGTCTAAAAAGTAAGGGAATCCACCTTGATTTGTTGCAAAGGTCGTTAATTAATCATCAGTAGTTGTAATGTGAAAACAAAAAGAGAAAAAATTTAAATGGTCATCTGATTGAACCCTTTACTAAATAATCCCAAGTTTTAACAAACCTGGGGAAGAAAGCTTTTGAAAACATTGTGGAAAAAGGAGAAAATGCTGGTAACTAGCATTTTCTCCTTTTTACATCATGTTTTCTATCTTTTAGGAAAAAAACTCCTGAAATGTTATCAATTATCTTTTTGTTAGCAATGCTTCCAATTTGGAAAAGTACAAAATCTGGGAAGAGTAATATGATGCAGATTTTGCAATTTCGAGGCTATATTTGTGACTAAATCTAGTACAAAAAGTGGTTAGTGAAGATCTAAGATCAGACTGGTCTTAATCTGCACAGTCAGCATGAGCAATTATATATCTAGGTTCAGTGCCTCAACTATTTACATGTATAAATAAAGCAACCCCCCCCCCCCACAAATTAAACAATTTATTATTCAACTTTTAACAGTTCTTTCTAAAAACCCTCCCTTCAAAAAAGAAAAAAAAAAAATTCACAATGATACACAAAATCTCACCCTTTTTCTCTTGAGCAACAGTCTCACTTTGAACCAACATTCCGCATTTAACCCTTTACCACACAATGCCCATTTTTGATGCCCCTGGAAATGAAGCCTTTTGAAAACATTGTGGGAAAAGAAGAAAATGCTGGTAACCAGCATTTTCTCCTTTTCCCACAACGTTTTCTGCTCCATTAATGAAAAATTTCACCATTTGAGCCACACTGAAATTGTCGTCTGTAAATGTTTTCAATATGGACAAGGCTAAAATTTTGTCCTCTTGTCTACGGGAAAAGGAGAAAATGCTGGTAACCAGCATTTTCTCCTTTTCCCACAGTGTTTTCTACCCTTCCCAGAACAAATTTCTATTTTTTAATCACCTTTATTTTGTCGTCTGCAAATGCTTTCAATTTGGGCCAGCCTTAAATTTTCTTGTGTGGTAAAGAGTTAAACATCTTTCAATGGAATGATCTCCAATTCTAAGCTAACAAAAATAGAAAAAAAGCATATCAAAAATACAGTACAAATGAATAAATATATTGCAAATACAAAAATAAATCATCATACATCACATAATTATCACAGTAGACCACATTCAATATGATTTCTTATCCCACAACCATCCTTGTTTATATTGAAATATTGCCATTTTGAATTTTCTTATCTCACACACATTTGAGATAAGATTTTGTGACACATTAGAACCATCATGTGATGTTATTAATTTTGTTAAAGCAAACAAATTTCTGCCAAGGCAAGTCAGATACAAAGTTTTAAGTCATTCTTAGCGCTAAAACTTGTTACCTTTACAATGGAAGTCGGTGTAGGTTACAAACATCAACAAAACATCATTATAAAAGTCATCAATATCCCAATTTCTATCTTATATTTTTATCAAATAACTTTCCTTGCTTTCAGCTCTATGTACCACAACACAAATTTTCTTATCTTATACACATTTAATATTACAGTTGTGTGATGTCATTATTGACGTCAGTTTGTACTCATTTTATAAAGGTGAATGGGTCTGAAATATAGTTTGTAAAATATTGTTACGTGATAAAAAGAATCTGACAGGAGTTGGTATTTGAGATATAGAGGATAATCAACTGGTTATTTTTGATATGAAAAATATCTCACCAGGATGCGTTGTTAGGCGTTGAAAAAACGAGTGGGCAGCACGAGTTTTTTTAACGCCTTACGACGCATCCGAGTTGATTATTCTACTTATTATATACCTTATTATATACCTTATTAACATTATTATTTGTAATATTTTGTTTGAAAGTCTTTAAAAAAAATGTAGTTGAAAATAAAGTAGTTCCTAAATTACGGCAGGAAGTGAAAGTGAAAGTTGATAACGTCACTAGTGATGATATCAAAATTTATTACACTGGGAAATTCCAGGATTTCACTGCTAGGTGTATAATAAATCATTTAACCCATTACCACACAATCCCTACTTTTGACGCCCCTGAGAAAGAAACCTTTAGAAAACATTGTGGGAAAAGGAGAAAATGCTGGTTACCAGCATTTTCTCCTTTTCCCACAATGTTTTCTACCCTTCACAAAACAAATTTCAAATTTTCAGTCACTTTTATTTTGTCGTCTGCAAATGCTTTCGATTTGGACGAACCTAAAATATTGTCGTTTGGTAATGAGTTAATTAAACTCTTCGAGAAAAAAATCTAAGCTCACGAAAGGCTCACTTAAAAACATTTTCACTTGACTTGTTTAATTAAATTTTATCTCACACACCAACAGGTGTCGGATCCTATATGTCTTTTTCATACCAGAGATCAAGACAATATTATTATCGACTTAAACCCAAGTTGCTGGTATTCATGTCATTTTATTCAATATATGAATACCAAGAATATAGGTTTCCATGTAGGGCGTACATACAGCTTACAACACACAAAAAAGGGCATGCGTAAAATGTCGTCTCAGATCAGCCTGCATAGTCCACACAGGCTAATCTGAGATGGCACTTTATGACTACACTAAATTTTGTCCCTCATTGTAACATGACACTCGACTTTGGCTCTATAAACACAGTGCAAGGAAAACATGGTAAAATCTGTGACAATCCATGTAGAGTGACATCATTCAATGAGTGAGTTATTCAATGGAACATAATCTTCATCCGCGTTTTTACTCTAACTTTGAACTTGTTTTCATTTCACTAAGGATTAGCCATGTAAGAATCGAAATAATCTTCTTTCTATAGTGGTAGATCGTTCAATAAACCACGTTGTGATTTATGCGGCGCTATGAATAACGCGCTCGGTCTATCGCCTCGTGGATTATTCATTGTGCCTCATAACTCACAACTGTGGTTTATTGAATGATATACCATGATAGAAAGCAGATTATTTCTTAATTAGACATGCACAAAACAGAAAATTACATAAAAATGGAAAGTGTCAGCTTGGATTCGCCTGTGCAGACTGCAAAGGCTGATCCGAGATGACACTTTAATCAGTGTTTGAATGTCTCTTTTTGTGTATTGCAGGCCATATGGTTACCATTTAACCCTTTACCACACAATCCCGACTTACAACCTTGACAAAGAAAGCTTTTGAAAACATTGTGGGAAAAGGAGAAAATGCTGGTAACCAGCATTTTCTCCTTTTCCTACAATATTTTCTACCCTTTCCAAAACAATTTTCAGTGTTTCAATAACATTTTTTTGTTGTCTACAAATGCTTTCAATTTGGACCAGTCTAAAATTTTGTGGTTTAGTAAAGATTTAAACTTATTTTACACATAAATATTATTATTTAACATTCTACTGCACAATACCACTTTGAAATAACCCTGAGGAAAATGACAACTATAACATTGTAGAAAAAGAAATAATATAAGTAACCAGCATTTTCTTCTTTCCCCAGCAATGTCTTCCACCCTTTTTAGAAGGAATAACATCACTTGAGCTAAATTTCATTTGAAATCAGCAATGCTGTCAAATATGATGAGTCTACAGTTTTGTCAAGTTTTTTAGAGTTAACATTGGTTATTAATTCAAATATCACATAATGATAAATTCACATCAATTTCATGTAATTAAAGTCATTTCTTTTTTAATTGCACTCCTGATTATACATAAAGCTTAAAACCCATTATCATCCAAACATAAAGTTTTTAACATTTCTTGTTTTTAATACATCTTCAATTTGAACAATATCGAAAAAAGGAGCCTTTCTTCCTTTTTAACAAAATCTTTTCCCTTCTGTCTTTATATTAAATTCTTTTTCTGATAAAAACTTTTTTCCTCTAATTAGAAAAAATTTTGATAATCGTAGAATAAAGCAAATATATTTAAACCATATTTTCTGAAAAGAGGATTTAACCCTTTACCAAACAACCCCTGGTTTTTACGACCCTGAGACAGGAGCTTTTTGAAAGCATTGTGGGAAAAGGAGAAAATGCTGGTAACCAGCATTTTCCCCCTTTACCACAACGTTTTCTACCCTGCTGGAAACAAATTTCAGTTTTTGAGTTATGTTTATTTTTTCGTCTGCAAGTGCTCTCAATTTGGACCAGTCTAGAATTTTGTCGTTTCGTAAAGGGTTAATGGACCTGCAAAAAGTATCGACCAAGTCAGTCTGCGCAGTCCGCGCAGGCTGACTTTGGTCCAAACTTTTTGCTTATGGTAAATTTTCTACATGTCCAAGGACCATTCTATCCAGGGACTAAGATGTTTGTCAGACTAGACTGAATTTTATAGATCCCTAATATCATGACTTTCATGCTTTAAGTCATCATGGAGATGCATTAAGCCCCCTTTTGCCACAGCATGGCCCATGTGCTTTTTTGGGCAGTATAAATCATAACCTATTCTATCTTCAAGAACTTTCAGCCTTTTACCATATAATTCTGTCTTTTTATGACACCCAAGAAAGAGGCCATTTGAAAACATCATAGAAAAAGGAGAAAATGCTGGAAAAGAGCATCTAGCAATACTGTCTTCACTTTCAAAGGCTTATCGCAAGGACTTAATCACATATGGTTTGTCATCTGCAAATCGATAGGTGAGTGCAACATTATTCTAAGTGCCTGTACATTGTACAGGCAATTAGAATAGTGTTGCACTCACCTATCAAAATGTTTCCTGTAAGTAACAGTCTAAATTATGTCTTGTGGTTAACTTTTAAAAAAAAGAGTGAGTAATTTGGTTGGTAATGGGTTTATAAAATATGATGAAAAAAGAAAAAGAAATGGATTTCTGTTCTTCACTTCCAACAATGACCTTCTACCTTGGGTCAAGCACATATTTATATAAAGGTTGTTCATCTCCATTCACAAATGTGAAGGTCATATTACTGGCTGTAACTTCCACATAGCCAAAACCACCAAACTCTGTGATCTTGGCCCAAAAGAATTTTGAAGAACCATTAGGAACATCGTTAATATGCTCATTGCTAGTGTCCACAAAATTAGCCGCTCCAGATACGAAGTAATTTAGGATTTGTCCGTCTTTTTCCTGTGTACGAAGGTGCTGAAAGGTATGATAAGTTCTGGTGAGTTCCCTCAGAATGTAAAAAACTTTTGAACAAAGAAGTTTTTGAAAACCAAGATAAGAATTTATCACATACCAGAAGCCCCCCTTGTTTTCATTGTAGGACAGCAATTAACTCATTACCAAACAGCAATATTTTAGGCTAGTCCAAATCAATAGCATTTGCAGACGACATAATAAAAGTGACTGAAAATTTGAAATTTGCTTTGTGAAGGGGAGAAAACATTGTGGAAAAAGGAGAAAATCTGGTAACCAGCATTTTCTCCTTTTCCCACAATGGTTTTTTGAGGTTTCTTTCTCAGGGTCGTCAAAAGTAGGGATTGTGTGGTAATGGGTTAAGGATTTTCTGGTCTTAAGCACATGTGAGATAAGTGAGGAAGTAGTGCCATATTTGGTCAACAGGATGTAAATATGTACACTAGTATACCTGTCATTTCTAAAACACTGCTGACCTGTGTGAAATTGACTGTCAACACTGATGATTGTGACATAGCTGCAAATTTTAGTAATTTTAGATGTAAAACAAAACCCTTAATATATGCAAGCTTCTTTGGAACTATTTTTTGTCTGTGATGTACAAACCTGTTAAAGGTGGGTATTTAGAATTTTCACATCACGCCAAATTAAAAAATATATATATTATTGAAATTTATATGAAAAAACAATACAAATCATCAATAATTCAGAATCATAAAATTATCAAAAAAAAAAATGTTTGATGGTATTCCCTTAAAAGGCTACGTAGCCTCTTCAACTTTTTTTAGATTTTGCGCCAAAAATTAATAAAGCATTGTGGGAATGTCAAGTAATCATAATGTCTTCTTCGGACGGATGTTTGAAGCTTTTTCTGTTTTCCTGTATTTAAATGAGAGAGTTGATATTCTGAAAATAGAACGTGTCTCCCATTAGTGTCAACCTGGTCCGTTATAAATCTTTAATTTCTCGTGTTATCGGATGGTTTTCGACAGCTGGGGTTTTATGAACGCAAATTGAAAGGCTATGGGAGTATAAGGATAATTTTTTTTGCATTTTTGTAAAATTTTCATCCCATAATCTGAAGGGCCACCTTTAACTCTTTACCACACAATCCCGACTTTTAACGACCCTGAGAAAGAAGCCTTCTGAAAACACTGTGGGAAAAGGAGAAAATGCTGGTAACCAGCATTTTCTCCTTTTCCCACAGTGTTTTATACCCTTCCCAAACCAAATTTTAATTTTTCAGTTACTTTTTATTATGTCGTCTGCAAATACTTTCAATTTGGACCAGTCTAAAATTTTTTTGTGTGGTAAAGAGTTAAAGAAACAAATACCCTTTATGTTAATTTCAATACATATGCACATGTCGACCTATATTTTTACATCTCATGAACTTTAGTTCTTGAGATACAGTCATGTGATACAAAGAATCTGCCATTCGACTGCTTTGGAGGTAAATTATATTAAACTCGTCCACATAATCTTATTAAGCTTGCCAAAGGCCCACTTTATAACATGTTTGTAGACTTGTTTAATAAAATTTTATCTTAACCCTTTCCCAAACAATCCCTGGTTTTTATGGGTCTGGAATAGTAGCCTTTTGAAAACATTGTGTGAAAAGGAGAAAATGCTGGTAACCAGCATTTTCTCCTTTTCCCACAATGTTTTCTACCCTATCATAGACAGAAATCATCCTTTCAGCAACAGTTGAATTGTCATCTGCAAATGCTATCAATTTGGTCTAGTCCAAAAGTTTGTCTTTTGGGAAAGGGTTAAACACTAACTCATTCCATATCCTGTATGTCAATGCAGTGATGTGCTTGAAATAGTGTTGAAGGCAGCATAAAACACCATTCATGCAAAAGAAAAGCCTACCAGTGGTGTTACACAAGAGGCACATGGTTAAGTTTCCAGTTGCCAAAACAGATAAGAAAGTTTAGAATTTAGAAAGGACAAAATCTAGCCTTTACCTGACAGTTAATCTGCGTTTAACCCTTTACCAAACAATCCCGACTTTTAACGACCCTGAGAAAGAAGCCTTCTGAAACATCGTGGGAAAAGGAGAAAATGCTAATAACCAGAATGTTCTCCTTTTCCCACAATGTTTTCTTCCCTTCCTAAAACAAATTTCAAACTTCCAATCACATTTATCTTGTCATATATAAAAGCTTCAGTTTTGGACCAGTCTAAAATTTTGTCGTTTGGTAAAGAGTTAACCAATCCAGGAAGTTTTTAAAAAACATCATGGGAGCCAGAGAATGCTGGTAACCAGCAGTTTTTTTCCATTTCAGACAATGTTTTCTTCCCTCTAAAGGCCAAGTCTTTCATTTTGAAACAATTAAATTTGTCTTTTGCAAGTGATTTCAATTCAGATGATTCTAAAATCTTGTCAACTGGTAAAGATTAACACGGGTAGGTCAATACAATAATACCCAAGTATAATTTGGGGTCAAGCAAGATAGTTAGACTCAGTTAGGACAATCTGGGGCAAGATGATTGGGGGGGATTACTATAACAGGGGGTACAGCAAGATAATTTGAGGCTGGACTAGATAATAGGAGGTAGGGGGGGCACTGTAATTTGACGCAGAGCAAGATAATCTGGGGCAAGCCAAAGTACTCTAAGGCAGGCAAAATAATTATATGGTGGAGCAAGATAATTTAGGACAGAGAAAGATAATTAGGGTAAGGCAAGATAATTTGGGGCAGAGTAAGATCTTTTAAAATAATTAGGGGCAAGAGAACACTTCATTTCAATATTGCTATGTCTTTACCTGTAAGTTATGATCATGACCAGAGAAATAAGCTGTACAGTTGTACTTCAGCAACAAAGGTTTCAGACCCTTGACCAAACAGTCTGTAGGTCCGTGCTCTGCTATAGAATATACCGGAAAATGGCCGGCTACAATAAGATAATCAGCCCTGAAAGAAAAGATAAAAATGGGTAAAAAATCATGTATATTAGAAGTGCTCTGTGAAAATGTAGGTGTAATGCATTTTCAAACAGTATCGAACCACGTCAGTCTGTGCAGTTCAAAAAGGCTGACCCAAGTTGTAACTTTTTATTCCTGTAAATTTTCTCCATTTCAAAGGATCTCATAATCTAGTTGGTTGTAAAAATCCAAAGAGCACTGAGCAAGGTCAGCCTGCGCATAGAGCAAAGGATGATGTAAGTCAATAGTACTCAATACTTCTTACAGATTCATTTGACAACCAATTTACCAAACACTTAGTATGCATATTCCCTTTCTGCATAACAGCTAACATGCTTTTAATCTGATGATGTGCAACAAGAGGTACATCAATATCCTCTGGCCCCTCTGCCTGGCCCCTAAACTTTTCACATATTGCATTACCACATATGGCCAAATACTGCAGCTAACATTCACAAAGGCTTATCTAAGTCTTTTCCAAATGACTAAATTTTAGACTGGACCAAATCAGAAGCATCTGCAGACAACAAAATAAAATTTTATGTGACCGAAAAATTATTATTTGATTTGGAAAGGGTAGAAAACATTGTGGGAAAAGGAGAAAATGCTGGTTACCAGCATTTTCTCCCATTCCCTCAATGTTTTCTAAAGGTTTCTTTCCCAGGGTCGTAAAACCCAGGGATTGTCTGGTAAAGAGTTAAAACAAACTTGCTCAAGTCAACTAGAAACATAAAATAAGTTTACAATATAATTTTTTTCACTCACTTTGATGATTCCAGTTGTTCCTTGATCCAGTCCCACTGGGTTTTAGACCTTACCATATCTTCTGGTCCCTGTGGCTGGTCCCCAAACATGTCATATTTTGTGTTACCACACAGCAGCACAGTATCTATCATGATCACATCCATTGTTTTACCGCCAGGGACAGGGAAGGACCGCTTGTAGTAGTAGTCTGGAAAGTTCCTGAACAAAAGACATAGACACTGTAGGTGTAGCCAGTATTGAAATATTTATACACACACATCTTCGCAAGCCAAGGATACTAGGGTAGTACGAACAAAGTGGAGTTAGTATCCTTGGTTTGCGAAGATGATACACACAGTGAGGCACAGAGTACTGCAATTCCCTTGCTTCCACTGCATCAATTTAACTCATTACCAAACAACAATATTTTAGGCTTGTCCATATTGAAAGCTTTTGCAGATGACAAACTAAAAGTGACTGAAAATTTCAAATTTATTTTATGAGGGGTAGAAAACATTGTGGAAAAAGGAGAAAATGCTGGTTACCAGCATTTTCTCCTTGTAACCAGCATTTTCTCCTTTTCCCACAAAGTTTTCTAAAGGCTTCTTTCTCAGTCATCAAAAGTTGGGACTGTGTGGAAATGGGTTAAAATATTAATACACATAGTGAGGCACAGAGTGCCACTGGGGGGGCGGAGTGGGAGGAGGTAAAGTATACAGGAATTCCTTTGTTACCAGGGCATCAACTTAACCATATCTATTTAGTCTGAAAAGGTACACAGATCCAGAGAAAAACCAACACATGTACGAGGGCTGTTCGGAAAATTTTGAGAGAATGCTTATAATATCAGAATGATAAGATTTACATACAAAATGTCTCATCATGGTTAACATACACTTTATTACTTTATTCATTCCAAATATCAGGATTCCTGGTCTTCTGTATAAGTGTCGGGGATCAAACGTTTACAAAAGCAAGTAAATAAATGTATTTAGAGAGAGTATTTCGAAGGACTGGAACAGGCAATTATGAGTAGGTAAGAGCAGTTTTACTGACCCATACCCATTATCAGAACTTTCAAAATGGCCCTTGTAAATAAGCCTTCCCAAATGTCCGCCAACAAATGTGTACTTCTTTACCTAAATAAGTAAAACATTTGATAGATGGACAATGGAAGTCATTGCCCATGACATCAGCTCATCTGGGCTTAGGCTAATACAACTCGTAATACTTCAAGACATACCATCTTTTTGAGACTTGAGAGTACGCTATCTGAGCTGATACATTTCCGTTGTGGTCATGGTTGCCAGCCACAAAGTACCAGGGGTTTTTCAAAGATGCTTGGTCAAAGACACTCTCAAATGTTTGCTGTAAGGAAAAAAGGTAAAATGTAGACTTAACACTTAATTGTTTACCAAACCACAAATTTGTAGACTGGTCCAAATTGAAGGCATTTGCAGATGACACACTAAATGTGAATCAAAAATTGAAAATATACTTGGAAAGGGTAGAAAACATTCTTGAAAAAGGAGAAAATGCTGGTTTCCAGCATTTTCTCCTTAGCATTTTCTCCTTTTCCAACAAAGGTTTACTTTCTCAGGGTCGTCAAAAGTAGGGATTGTGTGGTAATTGGTTAACACTTAACTCTTTATCAAATGGTAAATTTATAGACTGGTCAAGGTTGAAAGCATTTGCAGACGACAAAATAAATGTGATTGAAAAACTGAAATTTGTTTTGGGAAGGGAAGAAAACATTGTGGGGAAAGGAGAAAATGCTGGTTACCAGCATTTTCTCCTTTTCCCATAATGTTTTCAAAAGGCTTGTATGTCAGTGTCATCGAAAGTCGTCATTTTATGGTAAAGGGTTAACATGACAACCCAACAGTTTTTCTGCCAGTAAAGAAGAACGCTTTAACCATATAACAATGTGATCCCTAATTTCACTGACCAGCCCCACTCCCCGAGGGATTAAGTTTTAGAAAACATTGTGGGAAAAGAAGAAAATACTGGTAACCAGTATTTTCTTCTTTACTCACAATGTTTTCTGCCTTTTCAAAGACAAAGCTCATCATTTGATCAACGTTTCTTTTGTATTCTGCAAATTAATGCTTCCAAGTTGGACTAATCTTCAATTTTGTCATGTTTGTATGGGTTAAAAAACTTTTTTGGAAAAAGATAAAATGCTGGGAATCAGCATTTTCTCCTTTCCCCAGAATGTTTTTTATCTTATCAAAAACAAATTTTATTATTTGACCTACATTTGAATAATCATTCTGCATATACGCCAACTTGGACAAGTCTACATTTCTTGTCATGTGGCAGAGAGTTATTAAGAATCTGCTGCATGATTGATCGAATGAAATGTTATGCTGCTTTCAACATTATTTCAGTCATTTCACATGGACAGCTAATATATTCGTGTCTCTCTCGGGTTTCACCAGTACTAAGCTAGGCTCTGATATGTCTTACCCAAGGACACTCTCACAAAATACCCATTGCTTCCAGTGAGACTTGAACCTAGGGCCTCCAGTAAGCCATGAAGGACCCCTGCTGCATGACAAAACAAGAGCACCCAAGCAGGTGCCAACACTCCGCTGAAGTTATTTGATTTTCAGTGAAAATTCCGAGGGAAGTAACTGTGTCACACATACCTTGATGGTTACCAGCCCTTGTTGTATGGGTTTCCCTTTTGATAGTAAACCCATTACCACACATGACTTTTAATGACTCTGAGAAAAAAACCTTTTGAGAACAATGTGGAAAAAGGAGAAAATGCTGGTCACCAGCATTTTCTCCTTTTCCCACGATGTTTTATACCCTATTACTGCACCATTTGAGCCATTTTAAAAATACTGGTAAGTTACCAGCATTTTCTCCTTTTTCCACAATGTTTTCTACCCTATCAAAGCAAAATTGCACCTTTTGAGCCACTCTGAAATTGTTGTCTGCAAAAAGTTTCAATTCGGTTAGGTCGAAAATTTTGCCCTGTGGTAAAGTGTTAACAAACAGTTCCAGCTTGAAGTACACGTCTTCAGTAATGACAGAGATATCAAGGAAGACTATGCAGACGAAGATAGGGCTATTACAATAGTATTATAACTCCAAGTTTTCTTCAAAAACAGCCAAGCTAAAAAGTCAGGGAATATTGACTTGACATAAAGAGCATAGGAACTGTTACACTGCAAAGGATTAACCCATTACCACACAATCCCTACTTTTGATGCCCCGGAGAAAAAAGCCTTTTGAAAACACTGTAGAAAAAGGAGAAAATGCTGGTAACCAGCATTTTCTCCTTTTCCCACAGTGTTTTCTACCTTTCCCAGAACAAATTTCAGTTTTTCAGTCACCTTTATTTTGTCGTCTGCAAATGCTTTCAATTTGAACCAGTCTAAAATTTTGTCATGTGGTAAAAAGTTTACTCTTTATCAACGACAAAATTCTAGACAAAAAAATTAAATAGCAGTAAGATTCAAAAATGTTTTGGAAAGGATATAAAACATTGTGGGGAAAAAAAGAAAAAGCTGGTTACCAGTATTTTCTCCTTTTCCCAAAATGTTTTCAACAGCTATCTAATTCAGGATTGTTTAGACTTAAAACTATAGGGTAAAGGGTTAAGCATATTCTTACATAGAATCTTTTGTCATTCACGTCAGTTACACCATCAAAATAAAAGTTGTCTCCGAGGGCCAAATTAAATTTGCTTCCGTATCTTTCTGTGACAGCGGCCATTTGTTGTGCTACGGATTTCTCGACCAATGTTTCGTAAGGCCAGGTGGGGAGTCCTCCCCAATCTCCTAATACGATGAACCGCAGGCTGTCTACTGCCGCACATCCTAGAAAAAACAAGGAGATACACTCAACACCATACCAAATTAATGACAATATTCAACTCCTTCCCAAACAATCCCTGGTTTTCACGACCTTGAGAAAGAAGCCTCCTGAAAACATTATGGAAAAAGGAGAAAATGCCGGTTACCAGCATTTTCTCCTTTTCCACAATCTTTTCTTCCCTTCCCAAAAACAAATTTCATTTGCTTAGTCACATTAATTTTTTCGTCTGCAATTGCTTTCAATTTGGAATTGTCTAAAATCATGTTGCTTGGTAAAGAGTTAAGACACCCATATTATGTGCATAAAATGATGCAACTTGTTTTAAAAGGAGCTGAAAACATTGTAGGAAAAAGGAGAAAATACTGGGGACCTTTTTCATCAAGGTTATTAAAATGCAGTTAGATCTTTACCATTAATGGCAAAATTTTAGACTTCTCCAAATTCAATGTAGATGCAGATGCCTCAAAAAATTGAAATTTGTTTTTCAGCCAGGGTAGAAAACCTTGTGGGAAAAGGAGAAAATGCTGTTTAACTCAAAACCAAATGTTAAAATTTTACATTTGTCAAAACTGAAACCATTTGCAGATAACAAAATAAAATTGACTGAAAATTTGCAATTTGTTTTGTGAAGGGTTGAAAACACATTGTGGAAAAAGGAGAAAAGACAACTATCAACTCGTCAGCTACAAATAATTCACCTTTTTCAAATGCTATCAATATGGCAAGTCTAAAATTTGCCGTGTTGTAAAGGGTTAAAATATATAAGATCAGCAATCTCTTTCCCTCAGTTATTTTCCTGTCCAATTCTGTTACTTCACGTTATATCCGATATGATGTTGTGACAGTGATATTAATTTGAAGTGGCGGATATGTAAAGTGGCTTTTAAGACAATGAATTATTTCCTGAAACATATTTTTGCTACTGAAATCCTTGAAAATGTCCCTGTGCTGTGACCCTTTGCTACAAAATCTCAAGTTTGAAAGACCCCGAGAAGGGAGCTTTTAAAAACATTACCGAAAAAGGAGAAAATGATCAAGTGCTGGTAACCAGCATTTTCTCCTTTTCCCACAGAGTTTTCTAACCTATCAGAACAAAATTGCACAATTTGAGCCACAATGAAATTGTTGTCTGCAAATGCTTTCAATTTGGATAAGTCTAAAATTTTGCTGTGAGGTAAGGGGTTAAATACAATTCCTAAGAACTGTGTCAGGTTTGAATCCTGCCTGGTCTCTGTATTTTTGCCATGCATTTGTTCATTTTCTTCCTTACAGACTTTGTTCATCAGATGGGGGCTCCTTCGGGATTGGCCATTGAGCCATTAATCCCATTTGTTGTCCAAAAATAGACTTTCTGCCTAATAAGGCTTTGAGTAATCAGTAAATGATGGCTTAAAGAGGCTGGGGGGGGGGGGGTATGTTGTAGCAGACCAGTCACCACTCCTTCATGCATGGCTTCATCCCGGTTTAAATAACTAGGTTCGGATCCTACCCGGTCCCTGTATTTCTGCCAATGATTTGTTCATTTGTTTCTTTCTTACAGACTTTGTTCACAAGACCTTTCAAACACAAATTTCATCACTGAGTCACATTTCACTCTTTCCATTCCATAGATGACACCAGAACCGGTTGATGATATAGAAGATCAAGGTCAGACTGCACAGAATGTGCGGTCTGATCTCCCATCTGCACTGTTCACTGCTACATTTCAGATAACCGAGATGTCTCTTGATCTTGCAGAGAAAATGTATTTTTAGCCTTTGAGAAAATACAATTTGAGCCATGATCTGTGAAAAGGGAGCTTAATGCATCTGTGAAAATTTTCGATCCAGGTTAGCCTGTTAGCGAAAAGTTTCAATCCAGGTTAGGCTGACCTGGGTCAAAACTTTTCGCTACAGGTTAATTTTCTGAATGTACAAATACATCAGTCTACCTCATGATAAGTGGGCTGTTAAAAAACAGTGGCTATTATGGATCCCTGAATATTCAACTCTTTACCAAACGAGAAAATTTTAGACTGGTCCAAATTGAAAGCATATGCAGACGACAAAATAAAGGTGACTGAAAATTTGAAATTTGTTCTGGGAAGGGTAGAAAACACTGTGGGAAAAGGAGAAAATGCTGGTTACCAGCATTTTCTCCTTTTCCCGCAGTGTTTTCAAAAGGCTTCTTTCTCAGGGGTGTCAAAAGTAGGGATTCTGTGGTAATGGGTTAACCCTTTACCCCATAAGGCATTTCTTTGGTATCTCTAATTGACCCTAAATAACAGCAAGGATGAAGCCGTTTCTTATGTGTATGTGACACCTTTTGATAGTGTAGAAAACATTGTGGCTAAAGGTGAAATTGCTTGTCATGAGCAATTTCACCTTTTGCCACAATGTTTTCCAATGGTCCCTACAAGCAATGCATAGAAATGAGTATCTATTGAGTAAAGGGTTAACAGCTAGCTTGGTACCATGGATCATGGAGATGCATTAAGCCCCCTTGTACAAGAGCATGGCTCATTTGATTTAATCAGTAGTGAAAGAGTTAAAATGATTATGCTTTCAATTTGGACATTTTTGTTATATGGTAAAAAGTTAACTTGAAGTGGAGGACAAGACAAGAGGCTCTTAAGTCTTCACCAAACGACAAAATTGTAGACTATTCTAAATTGAAGGCATTTGCAGACGACAAAATGAAATGTGGCTCAAAAACTGAAATTTGTTTTGGGAAGGGTAGAAAAACGTGGGAAAAGGAGAAAATGCTGGTTACCAGCATTTTCTCCTTTTTCCCAAAATGTTTCAAAAAAAGCTTCTTTCTCAGGGTCGTTAAAAGTCAAGATTGTGTGGTAAAGAGTTAATGCAATCTAGTGACTACTTCATGGATTATCTTTTGCTACTGATATATTTCAAAAAGTCGATGCCCTTTAACCCTTCACCACACCATGTGACACAGGAATTTGCAGCGTAATCACACCTTTGGCTTTTTTCTCGCCAAATTTTCTCACCTTTGGCTCAAGGCGACATGATTCACCACAGCCGTAAACAAGTTTCCAAATCCCCTGCCACCTGACCGTACAACTAATAAATTATGTTGTGGGCATTCACTGGAACATATTTTCTCAACAAGACAGATTCAATTAGACCAAACATAAAAGTATCTGTGTTTTGGGTTTTAGTCAAAAATGCTTTAGGTACGGTAGGTTGGGCTTTATTTTCCAGAAGGTTTTTTTTTACAAGGAACATTGTACTGAAATCACAACGGACATATTTTTCGCAATGGTACTCGTGGTTTAGGGTCAGCAGCATGAAATTTTTTTAGGTAGGGTCTGGAAACCCTTAACTCATTACCAAACGACAGAATTTTAGGTTTGTCCAAATTGAAAGCATTTGCAGACAACAAGATCAAAGTGACTAAAAATTTGAAATTTGTTTTGAGAAGGGTACAAAACATTGTGGAAAAAGGAGAAAATGCTGGTTTCCAGCATTTTCTCCTTTCCCACAATGTTTTTAAAAGGCTACTTTTCCAGACCCGTAAAGACCAGGGATTGTTTGGGAAAGGGTTAACACAAATAGTTTTTTGATGGAGCTTAGTAGCCAAATCATAGGCAAAAAGTAACCCTTTGAACCTCACAATATACATGTACCTCGTATCTGAATGTCTGAAACAATATGCATGTATTATGACTATAGACGATTATTTAGATAAGATACCTCATTGTCACTTATGATAATGTACTGCATTTCATGTCAATTTAACCCTTTCCCAAACAAGTCCTTGTTTTTACGAGTCTGCAGTACAAGTCTTTTGAAAACACTGTGGGAAAAGGAGAAATTGCTAGTAACGAGCAATTTCTCCTTTTTCCCACAGTGTTTTCTACCCTTTTGGAGAACTTTCTGCCATTTCAATCAAATTTGAAATTGTCGTCTGCAAACTCTTTTGAGTTTGGAAGAGTCTAAAATCTGTTGTTTAGGAAAGGCTTAACATGACATTTAAATTCAGTACAATTGTACTACAGCTTCACAATGACCTCAACAGCTTGGGCCTGTACATAGATTTTGTTCACTCTTATTTCAATTTCCTTTAGCACCATGACGCGTTCTTTCACTCCATTTTTTTTTCCAAGGAAAAACAGGTCAAAATATAGGCTCTTGGTAAATGTAGTAAAAGTTTAGTAAAACAAAAACATCCTATAAATTCTAAGGTTAAAATGCCTATAGATTTCTTGGACATAATTGAGAGAAATTTATCCATTCACAATTCCTTGATACAACTTATTCCTTTTCCTCCAATATTTTTTTCAATGTCATTGTCCTTTTGCACAATAAAATCAAAAGCATTTCCAGATTACATATTAAATGCCATGCAAATTATTTGGTTTACCAAACAACATCATGGGAAAAAGAGAAAATGCTGGTTATCATCTTACTTTTACAACTTTTCCAGATAATCAGAAGTGTTGTTGCTTAAAATGTCAAAAACACATTGTGGGAAAAGGAGAAAATGCTGGTTACCAGGCTAAGAAGCCAGCATTTTTCTCCTTTTCCCACAATGTTTTCTAATGGTGCTTTTTCAGGGTCATGAAAACCAATGACTGTTTGGGAAAGGGTTAAACTGCATTCTTACCAATTTTGAGTGCAGATAACTACTGTAGCTGATATTCCAGCAACTGTAGGTCAAGATGATATCATAAATCAAGGGAGAAAAATTGCCCCATGTGGGACTGGAACCCAGGAACCCAGTGTTTCAATAGTAACCCAGCTAAACCAACTGAGGAAGGCAACTGGTCTTGCTTCTATCTAACAACACTCCCCCTTTCTTGTTTTTCTAAGGGTTTTCCCCGCCCACACCCATTCACCATGAACATCAGTGCTGCCTACCTGACTCACCACTTAACCTCATTGCCATCATAGCATATCAAGGGAGAAAAGGGTGCCAGACATTGGACTCAAACCCTCAACCCAGAAACACCAGTACCACAGCTCTACAAACTGAGCAAGCCGAGAAACTGGTCACGAGTCTACCCCATGTCCGGTACAACAATCTAACACCACCACAGAAGCACTCTGATCTTGGATCTGTAGTGATGTATCTGTATGGTTACCTTCAGTCTGAAGGTGTCTGCTCCGATGCTATTTTTGAGACTGGTCTTCGCTAACAAGACCAGTTACGAGTCTGCAGTACAAGACTTGACTTTGTTAGCGAAGACCAGTCACAAAAATAGCATCGGAGCAGACACCTTCAGACTGAAGGTACTGTATGGTGTACTACAAGTACAAGAAGTTTATGTAAGTCCTCTTCCTCCTCCATAGATAGGGCCAGCTCCCGCAAAAAAAGACTATTTCTCTCATAGAGCTAAATAGCTTTATCCCTCAATCATATAAAATCAAAAATATATTTTGTTTTCAAAAATAATCAAAATGTATACATGTCAGCTGTTATTTTAAAGAGATAAACTAACCCGCAAGTAACCCGAACAGAACACAGATCCGTAGCATCGTCATTTTGTCTATTGTTTACACTATGCCCTGTCACATGACGAACTAATCATGTGACTAATGAAGAAAAGGTAACTCTCGCCGACTGTTGTACATAAGCTCCTTGCTTGGATAAAATAATCTGGTTCCTATTCAAGATGACATAATGTCAGAGCACGATTCCACGGCAGCAAATATTCATTTTGGTAACTCTTTTGTGTTTGAATTCATGGCAAACTCTTTGTTTCAATACTGATTCAAATTATTGTCAACCTTACCTATGATTCGGATAGTGGGCTTTTCGGATGACCCTTGAGTTTACTCCCGATTTGAGCCGTTCTCTCTCCTGTTTTAACCTTTGATTTAATCCTTTGCCACACAATCCTTAGAAAAAAGTCACATTCAGTGACAGCTCTAGTCTCACACAATCTTTTCAAAAACCTTCTCTGGATCATTAAATATCGGGATAGTGTGATGAAACCAATTACTGAGATCAGCATTATACTATTGCAAATCATCACAAAGAATTATAGTTATGGATCACTATGTGGAATGGTCTGTGGATATGCAGAAAGCTGGCAAATTAATCTATAGCAAAAAGCCTGCAAAAAGCCTGCACGGACTGCACAGGCTGAACTGAATTGATACTTGTTGCAAATGTGGTGAACTCTTTAACAAACAATCCCAGGTTTTCATGACCCTGATGGAGGAGCCTTAGGGAAACATTGTAATCAGCATTTTCTCCTTTTACTACAATGTTTCGACCCTGCTGGAAACAAATTTCAATTTTTGAGTTACCTTTATTTTGTCGTCGCTAATGCTTTCAATTTGGACCAGTCTAAAATTTTGTATTTTGGTATAGGATTCATTCACTTTTCTCAGAGCATGGCTAATATCTAATATTATCAGGTGCAGAAAGACAAGGAATGAAGAGGAAACATGACTATGTAGAGGTGCCAAACCGTTTGACACAACAGAATTATGATGATGCCGTAAATACCTCAAAGCGTGTAGTACATGACGGATACTCATGGTGGACTTGTTTGTCTATGGGGATGCCACAAACCATGTCAAAACCTCATGTAGTAAACAAGCACGATACTGGAAAGTGATAATAGCAAACTGTCGGATCATTGTACACGGATATGAAAGAGCTTTTTTCACTGTATTAGATAAATATAATTAATGATAATATATTTATTGAATTCAAAAGACAGAGCAGATCTATATTTCATGATTCTTGGCATGATATTTAAGTTTTAATTAATTGTTATTTTGCAGTATCCATATACAATATAAAGCAAGATTTTTGTTTCTGAATCTACCAATAATTTTTTAAAACTTAATTTCCCTGTACACGTACTTTGTTTTGTCAATCTTTTTATCATTTATAAATGTTTGATATTGCTTTTCACAAAGAAACCATTTTGTTTGCAATCAGAGTTTTCAAAGCTCTATTTTTATTGGCTTATATTAAATATATGTATTATTAAGAACCAATGTACAAGAAACTCTGAAGTGAAAAAAAGAAAACACCAGTCTGTATTTAGCATTACGATTTGGTTGTAAATGATATAATTCACTGACTACAGTCATTGATGAGGAGTGCAATTAGTTTCTCAAGCAGACATGAATGAGTTACCTCAAGAGCCTGTGAAGCCCCAGGATTCTGACTGCTGTGGACAGGGTTGTATACCATGTGTGTTTGACATCTATGATGAAGAAATGAAAATATGGCAGAGAGAGTGTGAGAGAATACAAAATGGTGAACAGAAACTAGACACAGATAACCATGAGGTTTGTAAAAGATTAGAGGGCTTTTAGTTGTGCCTTTACAGTAAATAATTGGCCAACATTACCCAACATGTAGGAAAGTTATGCTTTTCTGGTATATCCAGCGAACATTTTCCAACATGCCGGGTAGTTACGCCTTTGCAGTATAATAAGGTACATTTTTAAACAAGTAGGATGGTAGCTTGCTTTTGAAAACATTGTGGTAAAATTAGGAAATGCAGGAAGCAGAATCGAGCAAGATGGGTATACATTGTTTGGACTTGTTTCCCAATCTCTGTAAAATAAACATTTTTAACCCTTTACCACACAATCCGGAATTATATCAACCCTGAGAAAAGACTTTTGAAAACATTGTGGGAAGGAAAAAATGCTGCCCTCCCAAAGTTTAAAATCTGTCTTTCTCAGGGTCATGAGTAGACAGATTTGTTTGATAAAGGTTTAATTTCATTGTCTTACCTCCAAGAGCCTTCTTATTTTTATCTACATTTCTTTGGGGAGAGGGGGAAAGGGGTGTTGTACTGGAATCATGTTGCCTCTCCGTCTATCTGAATACAAAATATTCTTGTAAAATACGGATTGTCAGTTGGTTGATTTTTGTTTATTTATCATTGTCAGTGGTTTCCTGTATAGGCGATGTTAGTTATGTTACAGGGGATACTGCAGGATAGAAGATGAAACCCGCTTTAAATCACGTATGGCTCTTAATTCTTTAGCACATGACAAAATTTTAGACTAGTCCAAATTATAAGCATTGGCAGACGAAAAAACTAAAGTGACTCAAATATCGAAATTTGTTTTGAGAAGAGTAGAAAACCTTGCGGGAAAAGGAGAAAGTAGTGGTTACCTGCATTTTCTCCTTTTCCCATGTTTTCAGAAGCCTTCTCTCAGAGTCAAGAAAACCTTGGATTGTTGGTACGAGGAGCTAACACGCATAGCATCTTGCATCATCACACAGGACCAACGTTTAACCCTTTACCCCATAATGCATTTCTATAGTATCACTAATTGACCATAAATAACACCAAGGATGATGCCGTTTTTTATATGTATATGACACCTTTTGATAGCATAGAAAACATTGTGACAAAAGGTGAAATTGCTCGTGACGAGCAATTTCACCTTTTGCCACAATTTTTTCCAAAGGCTTCTATAAGTCTCTATGGAGTAAAGGGTTAATGTCTTATCCAAAAGAAATTTTTTGTAATTTAAGGTGGCCAACCATGGGTATCAAACGTACATAAACACTCAACGCAGCTTAGACTTTTACAAGTCTCATACTCTACTACCTAAGCTGGGGTAGATCATGGATTTTCAACTTCATGCATCTCTGTTTATATTCTAGAATGATAGGTCCATGTTAAACCCACTGGAATACAACAAATTTGAAATCAACAGCATTACAAAGGAGACTGCCAACAGCTTTAGATATAAGTTCTTGCTACCTCAGGGCTGTTCTCTGGGTCTAAAAGCTGGACAACATGTTATAGTCAGGTAGAAAATGTTTTGTTACGAACAAGTACATGTACATGTACAAGTTTACTAGATTACAAATTTCAAACCTTGTAAAACCAGATGACAAAATTTCACACTTGTCCAAAGTTTAACACAATCCGGAATTTTAACAAACTTGAGAAAGAAAGATTTTGAAAACATGTGGATAAAGGAGAAAATGCTGGTAAAGAGCATTTTCTCCTTTTCACACGATGTTTTCTACCCTTCACAGATAGAATTTCAATTTTCAGTTCACATTTAAATTGTCGTCTGCAAATGCTTTGAATTTACATGTAGTTGTTTGGTAAGGAGTTATAGCATTTGAAGACAAATTTGGTTTGTGACTCAAAAATAGAAATTTTTTTTTTTAGATGAGTACAAGCCACATTAGCTCAGTGGGTAGCATAGAGGACTTGAGAACAGAGGGTCACTGTTTGGATCCCTGGCTTGCCAAATTTCCTTCTGAGGGTTGATGATTGTCATTGCGACAGACTCATTCCCCTCTCACTGACATTCATCATTCAGTTGATGTTGATGAGGGAAAGCAGCCAGTGGCTTTGAAAGAACACTGGTAAAAGAAACTCTAGGAAAGCATGGATAGGTACACTGGCTGCCACAATATAACTGAGCTAATGTTCAAAATTGCGTTTAACACCATACAATCAATCATTTTTTAATTTGAAGAGTCTAAAACTTGTCCCCTGGGAAAGGGTTAAAAAGCTGAGGTATTGGTAAAATAAATCCATATACTTGGCTTTATTTTTCAAGTGTAAAACTATATATTTGGGGTACTTCAGTTTAATTTGATGTTGTAAAAACTAGATTAATCATGTCACTTTTTCATCAAACAGTTTCTCTGTGTTAACCTTTGCACAATTGCCTTCTCTTTATAAAATTATATTTGCTAAAAATGTACTATCAGCTATTGTAATTCTGCTCTGTTCTGTATATTTGTGTAATTAATGTAGAGGCCATATCAATGGGGAGACAGTGACAAGGCAGTACACACCTATATCTGATGTACTGGCTACTTCCTACTTTGAACTTCTGATAAAGGTATGACATAACATCAGTCATGCATTTGAATTTAAAGCATGCCATTTAACTCTTTACCAAACAACAAAAATTGAAAGCACTTGCAGACTACAAAATAAACATAACTTAAAAATTGAAATTTGATTCAAGCAGGGTAGAAAACATTGTGGGAAAAGGAGAAAATGCTGATTACCAGCATTTTTTCCTTTTCCTACAATGTTTTCAAAAGGCTTCTTTCTCACAGTTGTTAAAAGTCGGGTTGTATGGTAAAGAGTAAAAACTTTCTGTGAACATGGAAATTTATCACTGTATGGTCTTTCCAAGTTTAACCCTTTACTCCATAGACACTCATTTCTACGCATTGCTTGTAGGAGCCTTTGGAAAATATTGTGGCAAAAGGCGAAATTGCTCGTGACGAGCCATTTCAATTTTTGCCACAATGTTTTCTACACTATCAAAAGGTGTCATATGCACATAAGAAACAGCCTCATCCTTGCTGTTATTTAGGGTCAATTAGAGATACCATAGAAATGCCTTATGGGGTAGAGGGTTAAGCTGCTGGCAGATAAATAAATTTTGAAAGGTCAAAAGTTACCAGGTGGCTCTATCTTCTGTTTGTTTATTACCTGGTTTTAAACATTCATTTTTCTGCCCGCAACTATCACTTAGATGAACTGTACAATACAATTTTGTCATCTTCACAATAAATTCTATACTTTTATAAGGTATGATTTAAACTTCAAATTTATTCTTATTGTTAATCTCCCTGCTATTGAAGCTTTTAATCTTTATTTACTACATACTAAACTAGTTGATACAGATTAACCCTTTACCAAACAATCCCTTGTTTTTATGACCCTAAGATAGAAGCCTTCTGAAAACATTGTGGGAAAAGGAGAAAATGCTGGTAACCAGCATTTTTTCCTTTTCCCACAATGTTTTCTACCTTACAGGAACAAATTTCAATTTTTGAGTTACATTTTATTTTGTTGTCTGCAAGTGCATTCATGTTGACCCAGTCTAAAAGTTTGTTGTTTGGGAAAGTGTTAATGTCTGTGTGTTTATCTTCCTCTCTTACATTTAGATTACCTGGTCCAAAATTTGTATCATTGTAATGGTTTAACCCAAACAATCTGGAGTTTTTTAAGACCCAAGAAAAGATGGTGTTTGAAAACATTGTGGAAAAGAATATAATGATAACAAGTAAATAAGTGGAATAGGCTCTCTTTTCACAATCATCAAATTGCCAATTCAGGGTTTTTACTCTATTTTCACTTCTTTTTTTTATTAATCCTTTCCCAAACAAGCCCTGGTTTTTATGTGTCTGTAAAAGTCTCCTTTTCCCACAGTGTTTTCTACCCTTTTCAAGAACTTTCTGCAATTTCCTCCAAATCTAAAATTGTCGTCTGCAAACTCTTTCGGTTTGGAAGGGCCCAAAATTTGTTGTTTGGGAAAGGGTTAAACCTTTTTACCAAACCACGGAAGGTTTTGATGACCCTGAAAAAGGGCAATACACAAATTTGTCTGGAGCAATACTCCCAACAGTTTTTCACATACTGAAGTCAAATTTACACACAGTGTTCCTATGTACATGAAGTTGTGCATGTGCAGTTTTCATGACCGTGCTGCTAATTCCCCTTGAACTTTTTTACTAAACCATTCTGCATTCTGTGACAAAGGCTGCGGGGTAGGGTGGGGGGGGGTAAAATAATGTTTATTGATAGTTGATAGCTCTTGTTTTGTACAGACATATGACTGGGGAAAAATGTCACAGTATGTGAAAGGCTGGAGGGTCGGCACAGCAGTTGAAATCAGAGGACCATATGGGCACTTAGAATACAGACTAAATAAGGTAAAAATATTGCAGCCACACTCTTTGAACAGATTGACCCAGGTCAGTCTGGGCAGTCTGAACAGGCTAAACTGGGCCAAACCTTTTCTTCAATTTTTTCTTGTCTGTGCAAGGACCAGTCTACCACAAGATTAAGTCAGTTGTTTAAAAAAATTGGCTTTTATGGATCCCAAATTTTGTGATAATTTGATCGATATAAAGGATCATAGAGATGCACTAAGCCCCTTTTGCCAGAATGTGGCACATTTTTTTTGTACTACTGACCAAAGGTTAACTAAAGTTTTGATATGGTTGGAATCTATCTTACTTGCTTTCATCTTTTCTTGCTTTAGAATGAGTCTACATTTGTTTTTTTTTTTGTCTGTTGATCCTAGAATAAGTTATTTTGTATTTTGTTATTTTGAGTGGGGGCTAAGGATATCTACAGACAATGACAAAAGCCTAATTTTTAGCTTGTCTGTTTTCAAAATTAACATCAAGATATTGTCATAGCCGTATCATCCTATGTAACTTAGCCTTGCTGAAACCTTGACATTTTGTAATACTTGTATATCTGTCATTACTGAAGACATTTACTTCAAACTTAGACAGGTTGTTAACTATCAAAAGGGGAACCAAAACAACAAAGGAGGTCAAAAGACTATTTACACAGTTATGCCCATTTCTTTACCTCGATTTTTTCATGAAAATTGATCTATTTATAGAAGCAACTGCTGCTTAGCATTGGCACCCTTACGTGGTACTCATGTTACTTTAACCCCTAGGCTGGTAAGCTCAACTGGCTGATCTTGTGCAAACAGTGTAGATTAAGATCACAAAACATGCAGTCTGATCTTAGACCTACACTGTCTGATTGAGGTATTTTCCCCAAAAACATAACTCTGTTAAAGCAATATCTGGGATTTTACAATTTAAACTTATTACCAAACGACAATATTTTAGGTTTGTCCAAATCGAAAGCATTTGCAGACGACAAAATGAAAGTGACAGAAAATCTGAAATTTGTTTTGTGAAGGTAGAAAACATTGTGGGAAAAGGAGAAAATTTTCTCCTTTTCCAACAGTGTTTTCTAAAAGCTTCTTTCTCAGGGGCGTCAAAAGTAGGGAATGTGTGGTAATGGGTTAACCCTTAACCAACAAACCCGAATTCTAACAACCCCTGTGAAAGAAGCCTTTTGAAACCATTGTGGTAACCAGCATTTTCTCCTTTTCCCACAATGTTTTTCCTTTTCCTTAAACATATTTCAATTCTTTAGTCACATTCATTTTGTCGTCTGCAAATGCTTTCAGTTTGGACCAGTCTAAAATTTTGTCGTTTGGTAAAGAGTTAATCTATGATAAAGAAATATTGTAATCATACACTTTGTGCAGGACAGAAACTGGCTACAAAGGCATATAATATTGTGATAGGCTCTTTGGAGGCTAACCTTTGGAGTTAACCTTTACCACACAATGACAACTTTTAATGACCCCGAGGAAGAAGCCTTTTGAAAACACACAATGATGACTTTTGACGACTCTGGGAAAGTTGCCTTTTGAAAACATTGTAGGAAAAGGAGAAAATGCTGGTAACCAGCATTTTCTCTTTTTCCCACAATGTTTTCTACCCTATTAAAGAAATTTGAGCCACAGTGAAATTGCTAATGCTTAAAATTTGGACAAGGCCAAAATTTTGTTGTCTGCTAAAGGGTAAAGGTTTTATGTCAACCAATATCTGTACAAGACAAGTACATATACAATGATTGCTACCTGTTCTACAGTATAGACGAGTTGTGATGTTATGCGTTGGAACTGGAATTGCCCCTATGTGTCAACTAATACAGCACATCCTGAATAACGAGTCAGACGAGACTGTGATAGACTTACATTATGGCTGTAGAACATATGCAGATATATTGCTCAAATCAGAATTAGATGAGTGGTCCAGATTTTGGAACTTCTCAGTTTCCTATTATTTAAGCCAGGTATCTCTATTTTGTTTCTTATTAACCCTATACCACACAGTCCAAACTTTCCTGAGGGAAAAGGCCTTTGAAAGTATTGTCTGAGGAGAAAGTATTATCTGAGTATTGTCTGGTTACCAGTACTTTCTCTTTTTTCCACAATGTTTTCTACCCTTCAAAGACATGACACTCCATTTCAGCCATGCTACATTTGTCTTTTGCAAAGCCTTTGAAATTGCACAAGTCCAAAATTTTGTCTTTTTGTAAAGACTTGATCTTTTTTTGTTTGAAGGACACCATGTTCAACAGAAATTTCAGGCACTGAGCACATAATCTTTATTATACCATACGTCTCATAGGTTTCATTGGCAAAAGGATGGGGATTTGCCGTGCCTTGCCCAGCGTCATTAGCATTCCCTGTAGGACTTTTGTCCAAGGTTTTCTAATCAAAAACCCAATGTCATATATCTCTTTCAATAATCCTATGTTTAACTCTTTACCATGCAATCCCGACTTTTAATGACCCTGAGAAAGAAGCCCTTTTGAAAACATTGTGAGAAGAGCAGAAAATGCTGCTAACAAGCATTACCTCCTTTCACCACAATGTATTCTTCCCTTCCCAAACCAAATGCCAATTTTTATGTCATACTTATTTTAATGTCTGCAAATGCTTTCAATTTGGATAGGTCTAATATTTTGCCATATGGTAAAGAGTTCAAAGGATTGATGGTAAAGAGTTAAATTATACTATTCTTCTGCCATGTAGAAAGATACTATTGGCCAATGGTATTACTTGAACAAATTGACATGAAATAGATGACCTCTATTACCATGTATTTCAGGCTTGAATTGTTGCTTCGGCTAATGTCGTCTGCATGCAGAACTTTGTGCACGATTTTTAACTCTTTATGAAGCTAATCTATTTATTGTGTCTTTAAAGAATACTGGAAATTCCTGGAATAAACATTATTTTGTTGGTTTAAATTGGCAATATGTGGCCGGTGACATGGATATAAGATGCACTGTCCTTGTAGTCTGATCTTGATCCATGTCACCCGCAAAAGCTCTCATATTTTGACCACGGCACTGTAAAGGTCAAACCCGACATGTACTATTAAAAGAATTTCTCTACCCTCTGTTTATACCCAATGATATAAATATTCACTCTTTAATTATTCTTTGCATAAAGGTTAGTTTCAGGTCAATTTGTTCCATTAATAAAACATCTATTCTGTCATTGTACTCCTCAGGATGCAAAAGAAACCAGCTACAGATATGGGGACAAAGTCATACACTGTAGAATCAACATGGATGTCCTAAAAACTGTATTATCAGAAATGGCAGAAATACTTGTATTAATATGTGGGACAAGATCCTTTGAGAAAGACATGATTGATTGTCTGAACACATTAGGTCTTTCTTCAAGCAATTATCACAAATTTTGAAGTGCCTTCTTTTCTTACTTAGCTCAGCTGATTTTTCAGAGAAAATGTCGAGATATTATCAAAGTCCTTAAGTCGTTGGCATTGTTGTCTTGCAAAAACTGACATTTTACAATATTTCTATCATAACTTAAGATAATTACCATTTACTTGGACTAGTTGTTAAATATGGAAAGTGAATCCCATGCGATAGGGGTAGGTGATCGAAATATTTATGACACATTTATGCCCCTTTTTTGACCTAGTATTTGTCACATAACCTTTTACCACACAATATGTACTCTTAACGACCCTGGGAAAAAAACCTTTTTAAAACATTGTGGAAAAAGGAGAAAATGCTGGTTACCAGCATTTTCTACTTTTCCCACAATATTTTCAACTTATCAAAGAAAAATTGCACTATTTGAGCCACACTGAAATTGTCGTCTGCAAATGCTTTCAGTTTGGTCAAGGCTAAAATTTTGTCATCTGTTTGCTGCTGAGTATTGGCACCTGCTTGCAGTGCTCTTGTTTTTAAAAATTATTGTGTTTCTTTGAGATCGTCATCTAATTTTTAAAGATAAAAGATGATAAAACACTTCGATTAGTTTTATTGAGCATTTTTAATAAGCATCTTTTCAGTTTAGATGATAGTGTTTTAAAACCGAGGCCTTTACATTTAAATCTTTGCCGAACGACAAAATCTTAGACTGGTCCAATTTGAAAGCACTTGCAGATGAGAACATAAACATAACTCAAACATTCAAATTTGTTTCCAGTAGGGTAGAAAACGTGGGAAAAGGAGAAAATGCTGGTATTCAGCATTTTCTCTTTTTCCCACAAAGTTTACAAAGAAATCTTTTAAAAACATTGTGCGAAAGGAGAAAATGCTTGTAACTTTTATCACAATGTTGTCTACCCTTCCAAAATCAAAATTCAAATTTTGGATTCACATTTTTTGTTGTCTGCATGTGCTTTCAATTTAGATTAGTCCAAAATGTTATTGTTTGGTAAAGAATAACTCTTTACCACACAATCCCGACTTTTAACGACCCTGAGAAAGAAGCCATTTGAAAACATTATGGGAAAAGGAGAGAATGGCGGTTACCAGCATTTTCTCCTTTTCCCACAATATTTTCTACCCTTCCAAAATCAAAATTCAATTTTTGATTTTCATTTATTTTATCGTCTGCAAATGCTTTTAATTTAGATTAGTCCAAAGTTTTATCGTTTGATAAAGAGTTAATACCATTCCTGCAGCTGACTAATGTTTCAGTATATCACAATGTCTCTACTGTGGCCATCATGTGTAAAAGCTGATCAGTGGATAGATACTCTGTCTCACTAGTTCTTGTGTTCATAACTTCATACAGAGCTGGAGTTTCTAAAGCCTGTCAATGAAACAAACAAAATACAAGCCTTGGTAAAAGAGGGTTTAACTCTTTACCACACAATAGACTTTTAACGACCCTGAGAAAGAAGCCTTTAGAAAACAAGAGGGCCAAGATGGCCCTGAATCGCTCACCTGAATTTTTGAGATGACCTTAGCCTATTTTTTTCTTGAGGTATTGAAACTTTGGAACCAAATTTATAATTTTGCCAAGCAATTTTGAAAAGGTCACCTGTAAAAGTCATTTCGAAATCGACCATCAGTTTCAAAAAGAAGAATTTTTAAGGATTCTTCATTTCTGTATAAGAGCAAGTAGCCCCCATCCAAGAGAGCCATGTTTCTTGATGGATCAAAATTTACAAACAAGTTTTGAAAAGGGTCACCCAAGGAACATTTCAGAAAATTTCTTTTAAAATCTAACCAGGGGTTTCAGAGAAAGAGAATTTTCAAGAATTTCATCATGTCCATATAGTGCAAGTAGCCCCCATTCACCAGAGCCATGTTTCAAGACAGATCAAAATTATATGTACAGTTTTTGAAAAGGGTCACCCAAGGAACATCTCTGTCAAATTATTTTAAAATCTGACGAGGGGTTTCAGAGAAGAAGAATTTTCAAGAATTTCTTCATTTCCATATAGTGCAAGTAGCCCCCGTTCACCAGAGCCATGTTTCTTGATGGATCAAAATTTCACGAACAATTTTTGAAAAGGGTCACCCATGGATCATCTCTGTGAAATCATTTCAAAATCTGTCCAACTGTTTCAGAGAAGAAGAATTTTCAAGAATTTCTTCATTTCCATATAGTGCAAGTAGCCCCCATTCATCAGAGCCATGTTTCTTGACCAATCAAAGTTTTGCAAACAAGTTATGAAAAGGGTCACCCAAAGAACATTCCTGAGAAATTATTTCAAAATCTGACCAGCGGTTTCAGAGAAGAAGATTTTGAAGAATTCCTTTATTTCTGTATAGTGCATGTAGCCCCCATTCACCAGAGCCACATTTTTTGACGGATCAAAGTTTCACACAGAAATTTTGAAAAAGGTCACCAAAGGAACATCTCTGTGAAATTATTTCAAAATCTGACCAGCGGTTTCAGAGAAGAAGATTTTTTAAGAGTTCCTTCATTTCTGTATAGTGCAAATAGCCCCCATTCACCAGAGCCACATTTTTTGACGGATCAAAATTTCACAAACAAGTTTTGTAAAGGGTCACCCAAAGAACATCTCTGTGAAATTATTGCAAAATCCGATCAGCGGTTTCAGAGGAGAAGAATTTTAAAGAATTCCTTCATTTCTGTATAGTGCAAGGAGCCCCATTCACCAGAGCCACATTTTTTGACGGATCAAAATTTCATGAACATTTTTTGAAAAGGGTCACCCAAGGAATATTCAAAATCTGACCAGCGGTTTCAGAGAAGAAGATTTTTAAAGAATTTGCTAAAAAATTCCATTTGGTTGCCATGGCAACCAGAGTTTTTGATGGAATCAAATTCTGTGAACAATTTTTAAAGAGGACCTCCCAGAGAACATTTTTGGTCCAAGTTTGGTCCAAATTGGCCCAGGGGTTTAGGAGGAGTTGATGTTTAAAGAATTGTTGACAACGGACGACACACGACGGACACCGGGTGATCCTAAAAGCTCCCCTTGAGCACGTTGTGCTCAGGTGAGCTAACAATGTGAGAAAGGGAGAAAATGCTCCTTTTCACAGAATGTTTTCTACCTTTTCTAAACCAAATTTCAATTTTTCAGTTACATTTAATTGGTCATCTGCAAATACTTTCAATTTGGACCAGTCTAAACTTTTGTTGTTTGGTAAAGAGTTAATCATATTTATTTCACATCAATTGAGAAACTAGTTCTTACAACTAATACCACTCTCTCATGATTCTGCTACACCAGTACTCAAGCTGAATGTGTGGGCCCATAAAAAAGCACAAAGTTGACACCCAGGGTATGGAACTCGGGACCTTTTGGTTACGAGGCCAACGCTCTATCTCCTGACCAGAAAATGCTGTAAAAATGATGATCAAAGGGAAATACCTCAAATACAGCAGAGGTAGAGACTAAGAGTTATAGTTCTTTTGTACTGCACTCTGTATTATTGTAACAAACACAATTGCCATGTTTCAAGTCAATCGGACTTGAGATGACAAAGTTATGCTCTGGACAAAGAACTGGACACCACCAGCAGATCCATGTACGCCATGGGTGATCCTATAATGTGTTCCTTCTTCGATGGGCGTATAAAAAGAGCTGCACAAGAGAGACAGAAAATTCTAAATGCCTTGAAACAATTATGTGTGTTTAAACAAATTCATACCTTTTTCCCAACAACAATAATATAGGGATAGCCGTGCTGTTTTGCCATGGACACTCGACTACCAATAGTGGATTTATCACTATCAAATATCACAATTTCTCCTTGTAAGTTCGGCAATCTATTGAGGTTATCATAAAGGTTATCAGCCATTTCAGGGTATCCATACTCGTTTTTTCTATCCTGAAATTTAAATGGCCATTCTCAAAGTAGTTTGCAAATCCTTTACTACATAATAAGGATTTTTAAAAGCTCTATTACACAATCCTGACATGTAACTCGTTATTGCACAATCTTGGCTTTTAACGACCCTGTGAAAGAAGCCTTTTGAAAACGTGGGAAAGGAAGAAAATGCTGGTAACCAGCATTTTCTCCTTTCCCCACAATATTTTCACCCTTCCAAAATCAAAATTCAAATTTTTGAATAACATTTAGTTTGACGCCTGCAAATGCTTTCAAATTGGATAAAGTTTCAATTTTGTTTTTTGATATAGAGTTTCTGACTTTCAAAGACAGGACTTTTGAACACATTGGTGGAAAAAGAGAAAATACTGGTAATCGGCATTTTTTTCCTTTTTCACAATATACTCAACCCTTTAAGGTACAAACTCTATTATTTGAAACACATCTGATCCTTTCCCATACAATCCTGCCTTAACAAACCTGAGAAAGAAAGCATTTGAAAACATTGTGGACGGAGGAGAAAATGCTGGCAACCAACAATTTTTCCTTCCATTCCCAAATCAAATATCAATTTTTAAGTAACACTTAATCTTTGGTCTGCAAATGCTTTCAATCTGACAAGTCCAGAGTTTTGCCATTTTGGTAACGAGTAAATGTTTCATCTGAAAATTCTATCATTTGGACATATCTAAAAGATTGTGGATAGGTACAAACACAAAACCACCACTTACTAAGTTTGGTATGATGCAGACTTGATAAGGAGCAATGAGAGAGGGCCATACAATGTTATTGTCCTGACTCAATACTTCTACACCTGCCTGTAAAATTCTGGTCACTCCAAGGCCATAGCACCCCATCTCTGCCAACCTATCAAAATATCATTTTATCAATATCATCTTAACCCTTTAACCCATAAGGCATTTCTATGGTATCTCTAATTGACCCTAAATAACAGCAAGGATGAAGCTGTTTCTTATGTGTATATGACACCTTTTGATAGCATAGAAAACATTGTGGCAAAAGGTGAAATTGCTTGTCACGAGCAATTTCACCTTTTGCCACAATGTTTTCCAAATGCTCCTACAAGCAGTGTGTAGAAATGAGTATCTATGGAGTAAAAGGTTAACCCGTAGAGCTTGGTATATGCCTATCAGACATTTTTATCATGGAAGTATGACCCGATTAATTGCTATTTCATGGTTGCTTTTGTCTACAGTGTTTCTGCAAAGAGGACAGTGTAGATCGAAGATGAGGCTGCACATTTTGTACAGCCTGATTGTGATCTACAGTGGCTGCAACAGCAACTATAGTTGTGAAAGGCACTTTTAAGAGTTAAATCTTTTAGCATTTATGACTTAAATAGATTCTGAGAGACAGACAAAAATGGACTTATTTTGAAAAGTGAAAAGGTCTTCATGAAAAGACCAAATTTCAAGACTTGTCCAAAACTAAAAGCATTGATTAATTGATTGATTGATTGATTGATCGATCGGTTGTTTGATTGATTGATTGACTGATTGATTGAATGGCGTTTTATACAACTTTCAACAGTGCTTTAGTCATATCATGGTGACAGCTCACATTTCTTCATTTTCTAAGGAAACAAAGGTTGGACTCTGAAGTGTCCTGCCATTCTGACAGTGCTTCCAATATATGAGGCTCAAATCTGGGCCTTCAGGTCACGAGTACTAAACTTTACCACTGGGTCATGCAGGACCCCAAATTTTCAGAGGACAGATGAAAATGATTTTCAAATGCTGACACTTGGTTTTTAAAGGGTAGAGAGTATGATACATTTATTTAAAAGGCAGTGTAGCAATACAGGGCCATCATGGCCCTCTTGTTTAACCCTTTACTGAACAATTCCTGGTTTTTACAACATAGAGACAGAAGCTTTTTGAAACTGAAGCTGGTTACCAGCATTTTCTCCTTTTCCCACAATGTTTTCAAAAGCATTCTTTCTAAAGGTCGCTAAAACATAGGATTGTGTGGTAAAGGGTTAATGCACAAATGCCTTTGCTTACACTGTGGCAAAAGGTAAAATAACTTGTGTCATGAGCATCAGATTTTCCCCTTTAGCAACTATGTTTTCAAAATGAGTAGCTGTCAAGACCAAGTAGTGTATCAACTGGAGAAAGTCTAATAAAACCTTTTTTCTTCTTTTATTACTTACACTTGATTTCCTGCCTCATTTTTGTAGCTTGCATTGAAAACTGATGAATATTTTGTTCCAAGTAGAAAGGCATGTCCAACCTGAAACAAAACCAATGATCAGCAGGATTACTTCAGAATTTGATTTTGTATCTCCATACCATCCGAATAACTCTTTAACACACAATCCCGACTTTTAACGACCCTGAGAAAAAAGCCTTTGGAAAAAATTGGGAGAAAAGGAGAAAATGCTGGTAACCAGCATTTTCTCCTTTCCCATAATGATTTCTACCCTTCACAAAATATGTTTCAAATTTTAAGTCACTTTTACTTTTTTATCTGCAAATGCTTTCTATTTGAACAAGCCTAAAATATTGTCGTTTGGTAATGAGTTAAGACTTTGCCAAAGCGAGAGAATTTGCAGATGACAAATATTGCTGGATTTTTCATTTAACCCTTTCCCAAACAATCCCTGGTTTTCACGACCCTGAGAAAGAAGCCTCATGAAAACATTTTGGGAAAGGAAAAAATGCTGGTAACCAGCATTTTCTCCTTTTCCCACAATGTTTTCTATCCTGCTCAAAACAAATTTCAATTTTTTCAGTTACATTTATCCTGTCATCTAGAATTGCTTTCAATTTGGACCAGTCTTATATTTTGTTGTTTGGTGAAGAATTAAAGGGAACAAAAAATTGTTGATATAGAAAAATAATGATCACATGCATTTTTTCCCTTCCTCACAATTTTTCAATTAAAAAAAGTCTTCCAAAACTTTATTATCATACAAATTTGTCGAGTTATGGTATGCTACCGAGGCAATTTTCAAATATACAAAATGTCAAAATAATGTTAAGTTGTAAGAGATGAATCAGTCCCGTTGCAGTACCTAGTTACCCTTATTTTCTCCTTCCCTCACAATGTTTTCAAAAGCTTTTTTTCTCAGGGTCATTCAAATTCAGGAATGCATGTTAAAGGGTTGAAACACATATAAAGTGTCCTCAGAATCAGGCCTGAAACATCTGTAGGGTATAACTCTTTACCGAACAATAAACTTTAGATTATATTGTATTCAAAACGGACAACAAATTCAAAATTAGTACATCAGCCCTATCATAGAATAGAAAACATAGCGAGAAAAGAAGAAAATACTGGTAACTAGCATTTTCTCCTTTTTCTACGATGTTTTCAAAAGGCTTCTTTCTCAAGGTAGTTAAAAGGCAGGATTGTGTGGTAAAAAGTTAAAAGAATCTGCATGGAACTGTATGCGGGGTTGTGTACACTAGATCCCTTCTCAAAATTTCATCCGAAACCACTGTAATGGACAGTATGCACAGAATGTCAAATACCATGTCCTTTCACCTATTCTAGCACAATCCTCTGTGTTCTGGAATGCAGTTCTGGAAGGTGCAAAAGGTATATTTCAGAACACAATGCTCTATTTGGGAAGTATGTTCTGAATGAAGCATGTTCAGAACATTGTTCTAAACCATATCGAAATGAAAGTACATAAGCATGATGGCTGTTGCAAGAGCTACTGTCTTAGCCATGCTAATTGAGGATATGATTAGCTGCAGAGAGAGTAGACACAAGTCTACTATGCCCCTATTTATGCATTCATATCGTGGACAATTGTGAATTTTACCATGAAGAATTGTCTATCATTCAGCCATCTTGTATCATCTAGCAACCATTCAGCAGGTGTGTTGCATCTCGATTGAATTAGAACAATCAGAACAAGTTCTGAAGAACACGGCACAGTGTTCCGAAATACTCCATTGACCAAGAACATGTTCAGAGTGTTCGGAGTAGCGAAATGAATATGCCCTTTATTTCTTACAAAAAGCTGGCAACCAAAACTCCTCAAGCTGGGGAACATAACCAGCAGCCCAACTACCTTACTGCAGAGCTACTGGGTACATCTTAAAATTGGATCAAAGAAATATTTGTGGGACATAGTGACACAGCTTACCTCTATGGCATTCTGAGCTGGAAGATTGCAGTTACATTTTGGACGGTCTATACTTTGATCTTCCTTGATTGTGTTTACATCTGAATTAAAAATTACAAAAGGACAATCACATTGCTTTTCAAATCACTTAACTCCGAAAATCCCATATTTTAACAATTCTGTTGGGAATGGTTTTGAAAACATTGTTGCGCAAGAGAAAATGCTGGTAACCAGCATTTATTCCTTTTCAAACAACGTTTTCTCTCCTTTAACCCTTCACAAACAAGCCCAATTTTTAAAGACCTTGTGAAAGAAGCCTTTTGAAAACATTGTGGGAAAAGGAGAAAATGCTGGTAAACAGCATTTTCTCCTTTTCCCACAATGTTTTCTACCCTTCCCAAAACAAATTTCAATTCTTCAGTCACTCTTGTCTTGTTGTCTACAAATGCTTTGAATTTAGACCAGTCTAACATTTTGTTGTTTTGTGAAGAGTTAAGAGTGATACTAGTTTGGATTCAACTTGGGCCTGCTAGGTAATATTGTTTGTATGGTATTTAACACAATTTTCAACATTATCTCAGTTGTATCACTGCCTCCAGTGCACTAAACCATTCTTTTCTCACAAAACAAACTTTAAATTTTCAGTCACTTTTGTTGTCTGTAAATGCTTTCAATTTTGACAAATCCAAAATTTTGTCATTTGGTAATGAGTTAAATGATGAAAGTAATCTCTGACAGGGTAGAAAACCTTAAGGGAAAAAGAGAAAATGCTGGTTTCCAGCATTTTCTTCTTTCCCTACAAAGTTTTCAGAAAGCATTTTCCTTGGGGTTGTTAAAACTTGGAATCGTGTAGCAAAGGATTAAAGACAGAAAAATACAAAGTATGCCTACCTATTAATTCTTTATTTGCAGCAAATCCACATCTGAAATAGAGTAAATTACAGTCAATCAATGAACAATAAGTATCAAAATCTGCACTTGACAAAGGGGCATAATTACTGGTAAGTCAAAAATACTTTAATGATTACCTGCTCCTGATGTATTGGTTCCTCTTTATATAATTACCATATCGGCTCCTGTTGTATTGGTTGCCCTTTATATAATTAACATACCTGCTCCTGATGTATTGGTTCCCTTTATATAATTAACATACCGGCTCCTGTTGTATTGGTTCCCTTTTAAATAATTAACACAAGTGCTCCTGTTGTATTGGTTCCCCTTTATATAATTAACATAAGTGCTCCTGTTGTATTGGTTCCCTTTTATATAATTAACACAAGTGCTCCTGTTGTATTGGTTCTCCTTTAATAATTAACAAACAGTCAAAGTTTGAAGTAAATATCTTCTATAATGACAAAGATTATACTGTAAATGTCAAAGTTTTTGAAAATGTTAAAGTTTTCACACAAAGTAAATAACATCAACAGTGGTGATGCAGATAATACCAGAGGTCTGACAATACCGCGATGTTTTCTTTGAAAACAACCAAGGTAAAAGTCAGCAACAAGAGGGCCGTGACAGCCCTAAATAGCATCACTCACTAAGAGCACTTCATCTCGTAACATCCAGCAGTAATCACAATTACTGTATATGCTGTGACCATTATAGATTTGAGCAATGCTCAAGGTGGCCATTTTTTGTCCAATCAAGATCTTATCTTAAAATCTGAAAAGTACCCAAGAATCATTCATGTCAAACATAAATAACTGACCAAGCTTATCTTAAGTAACCCTGTACCACATACCGGTAATCCCAGGTTTAAATGACCCTCCCCCAGGCAGAAACGTTAACATAGATTGTGGGTAAAGGAGAAAAAGCTGCTAAGTTGCATTTTCTCCTTTTCCCACAATGTTTACTACCCTTCCAAAGACAATTTTTTGAAATCGTTGTAATAAGCTAAAATTTATCATTTGCAAATACTTTCGATATAGATAAGTTTGAAATTCAGGTAAAAAGTTAACCCATTACCACACAGTCCCTACATTTGATGACCCTGAGAAAGAAGCCTTTAGAAAACATTGTGGGGAAAGGAGAAAATGCTGGTTACCAGCATTTTCTCCTTTTCCCACCATGTTTTCTACCCATCACAAAACCAATTTCAAAATTTCAGTCACTTTTATTTTGTTGTCTGCAAATGCTTTCGATTTGGACAAGACTAATACATTGTCGTTTAGTAACGAGTTAAACTGGGCCTCTGGTAAAGACAATATGCAAAGTTCCACACCTGGGTAATGGTGGATTAGATGAGACAAAAAGCAATCAGCTTACAAACCTAGTACAATGATACACCACATCCTCCCCTATGTCTGCCAGTAAATGGAACTCATGTGATGATTTACCTCCAATATTGCCTGTATCTCCTTCACCTGATTATAAGTAATGATAACTAGAGCTGTCACTGAATGTGACTTAATACCCCCGCCAGCACTTTGAGAGAAAAAAAAAGTCCAGTTCAAGGGGAGAAAATCCCTCAACCAGAAAGAGGTGACACTTGAAAATTGCTTCTTGCAAATCTTCAATGTATAATTGTGATCAATATATGTGTAAAGTTTCAATACAATTGAAGGAAAACTGTTGGAGGAGTTAACTAGTATTCTGTACAAAGACAGACACACAGACTGACTGACACAGATGGACAGATGGACAGATGGACAAATGGACAGACAGGTTGATTCCAGTATACCGCCGAAAATATTCATTTCGCGGGGTTTAATAATAATAAAGTGAAGTCCTATTCATCAAACACAACTCTAAATGCACCATGCTCTGGCAAAAAGAGGTTTAATGCATCTCTGTGATGCATGATACCAAGCAAGTTCTCACATAATTATGAATCCATAACATTTAGTCAGTCTAACAATCTGCATGTTTTGTGCAGTCTGATCTTGATTTACACTGACCACAAAAGTGCCTTAAGTCGTGCTTTGTAGCCTAAGGGTTGAGCTGTCTACCTGTGTAAATAAGTACCTTTCTGTGTATGTGTAACTTTCCGAATAATAGTAACAGTTCTATTTATCTCATTACCAAACGACAATATGCTTGTCCAAATTGAGCATTTGCAGGCGATAAAATAAAAGTGATTGTAAATTTGAAGTTTGTTTCGTGAAGGGTAGAAAATATTGTGGGAAAAGGAGAAAATGCTGGTTACCAGCATTTTCTTTTTTTCACAATGTTTTCTAAAGGCTTCTTTGTCAGGATCGTCAAAAGTATGGATTTTGTAGTAATGGGTTAAATGCCTACTTATATATTGAGCATAAAGATCAGGATCAGGTTAAAGAAGTAGACATTACACATAGTATCTATTTATAAAGTACTTACATTTGATAAAATTCAAACCCAATCTGTCAAATATTTTGGTGTAAGTTTTACAAACTAGATCATAAGTATTGGCAGCATTCTCTAAGTCTGTATCAAAAGTGTATAAATCTGAAATGAGAAATGGTAAAATATGCAATATCTCTGATTCATATGTTTGTACTTTGCATCTTCCTTTTTTACCAAATGAAAAAATTCTGAATCATTCCAAAGTGAAAACTTAGCATCAGAAATTCTTTTTACCAGATGACAAAATTCTGAATCATTCCAAAAAGAAAACGCTGAGTCAGTAGCTCAGTCAGTAGCGTGCCTGACTTGACAGTGTAAATTTCTTTTGAGGACTGATGATAGGCAGTGTGACAAGATTCATTCCTCAACCACTGCTAACCACTGTTTCAAAAGTGATAATGTGGGAAAGCAGCAAGTGGCTTGGAAAGAAGATTGTGCAGACTACTGGTAAAATAAACTCCAGAAAAGCATGGATAGTGCACTGGCCACTGCAATAACTGAAATAATGTTGAAAACTGTGTTAAAGGGATAAGGTCATATTTTGACAAAAAAAACCCTCTTGCATATTGATATTTTTCCTTTTTGAGGACATTATTACATAGTGAGACTAATCTCAATCACTAAACATAAGGAATAATTTATTTAGGGGGTGGAAAAACATTTTTTATCCCCGAGTCGAAGCCGATTCTGTTTTAAAACATAGCGGGTTTCTCTGTAATTATCACATGATCAAAAACATCATAGGTATGTATTGGAGTTGTCACATGATCACAGGTAAACAACCAAAATGACGGATATGCCTACATCAAGAGATGAGGTAAGTAATTGCAGATTGTGCAGAGTACTGGTAAAAGAGACTCCAGGAAAGCATGGATAGGTGCACTGGCTACTGCAATAACTGGAATAGCATTGAAACCATACAATCAATCGATCAATCTACTAAAAAGAAAACAAATGCAGATGACATATAAATTTAGCTATATTATGTAATTTTGGAGTAGAAAACTTTCAGGCAAAGCAGAAAAAGTTGGTAACCATCTGGCATCATTTTCCCCTTTTCCAGCAATGCTGTAAAGAGCCTATGTCCTTTTGGTCCGAGACACAATAAATATTACAGAAAAGAATTAACCATAGAAATAGCAACTATTGACCTATGAACAGACAAAAGCATCAGTTCCAATGAACACTTTAGTTACAACACTTTTCTTAGCACAATGATGTAAAGGTTTGATTCATGCTTGGTGAAAAGGGGACTTAACTCTTTACCAAACAACAAAATTTTAGACTGGTCTAAATTGAAAGCACTTGCAGACAACAAAATAAAGGTAACTCAAAAACTGAAATTTGTTCTGAAGGGTACAAAACACTGTGGGAAAAGGAGAAAATGCTGGTTACCAGCATTTTCTCCTTTTCCCACAATGTTTTCAAAAGGCTTTTCTCTCAGGGTCGTTAGAAGTCGGGATTGTGTAGTAAGGAGTTAATGCATCTGCAAAAAATAATGACCTTGGTCAGTCTGCACAGTTTTTGATATTGGTCAATTTTCTGCATGTCAAAGGTCCAGTCTACTTCATAATTCTGTCGGCTGTAAAACAAAAAGGACTTTATAGCTCCACATTTATTGTGTTGTCTTGCTTGGTATAATGCATTGTGGAGAAGTCTGAAACCCCCTTTTAACAGAGCATGGCTCATTTCTTTAACCCCTTACCACATAATGCCGACTTTTAACAATCCTGCACAAAGAAACCTTTTGAAAACATTGTGGGAAAAGGAGAAAATGCTGGTAACCAGCATTTTCTTCATTTCCCACAATGTTTTATCCCCTTCCTAAATCAAATTTGAATTTTTAGTCACATTTACTTTGTCATCTGCAAATCTTCTCAATTTGGACCATTCTAAAATTTTGTTGTTTGGTAAAGAGTTAAAGGCCATGTGCCTTTCCTTTGCACATTGTAATTAAGGATTTTCAGAGGCTTCACAATAACTCACTGATAACTCCACATGCATTCTTAGACCTTTTCTGTATTTATATTTTCAACAGTCAACATTTGGTAACCGTATTAACCCTTTACAAAATGACAAAATTTTAGCCTTGTCCAAATCGAAAGCATTTGCAGACGACAAAATAAAAGCGACTAAAAGTTTGAATTTTTTTTTGTAAAGAGTAGAAAACATTGTGGGAAAAGGAGAAAATGCTGGTAATCAGCATTTTCTCGTTTCCCTACAATTTTTTCTAAAGGCTTCTTTCTTAGGGTCTTCAAAATTAGGGATTGTGTGGTAATGGGTTAATTTTTTCTTTAAAAGAGCAGAAAACATTGTGGGGAAAAGGAGAAAATGCTGTTTAGCAGCATTTTCTCCTTTTTCCCACAAGGTTTTCAAATGGCTTCTTTCTCAGGGTTCTTAAGTCAGCATTGTGTGGTTAAGGGTTAAATATACTGAATCTACAGAATTAGGTTCCATTTGCTCACCTTTCATATCAAACTCTCTAGATCTCAAGAGCCCATATCTTGGGCGCTTTTCATCTCTGAACTTTCTTGTAACCTAGCAGCAATACAAAAAAAGCAAAATTTTCAAGTCTACAGCTACTTTGAAAATTTTCTCATGTCATGCAATATTTAAAGCATAGGCATAAATTAGCCCTTTACCACACAATCCCTCATTCAATCCAATGATCAAAAATGCTTTGAAAACATTGTCGGGAACCAAAAATTTTCTCCTTTTTCAACAATATTTTCTATCCTTTCAAACAATTCCATCAATTATCCATTTACCGCACAATCCTAAATATCAACAACCTTGAGCAATAAACCTTTTTAAAATATTTCGGAAAAAGGAGAAAACAGTTTCTCTTTTACCAACAATTCCTCTGGTAAAGGGGAATTTGATGAATCTCCTTGATGAATTAACTCATTACCACACAATCCCTTGTTTTGACGATCCTGAGAAAGAAATCTTTAGAAAAAATTGTTGGTGACCAGCATTTTCTCCTTTTCCAACAATGTTTTCTACCCTTCACAAAACACATTTCAAAAATTTCAAAATTGTAGTCACTTTTATTTTGTCATCTGCAAATGCTTTCCGATTCGGATGAACTCAAAACTTTGTCATTGGATAATGAGTTAAACCAGACAAGTCAAGACATAATTAAGGATCGAAACAACTAAACCATGAGAAAGACTGGAGCACTGACAAGCAGAAAATTGACCAAGTGCAAAAAGTTTTGACCCAGGCCTACCCTGGTCGATACATTTTGCAGATGCATTAAACCCCCTTTCCACAGAGCATGTTTTAGAAAGTGATCTCATAAGCTTGAGCAACTAAAAAAGAAAGGGCTTGTCAAAAACATAATATTTACATTCCCCTTAACAAATCAAATAAGTGTTAACACTTTACCAAATTACCAATTAATTTTTTAACTACACCAATTCAAAAGCATTTAGAGTCAACAAATTAAATGCAACCAAATCAATGATTTCTACCTTTGACTGGCTAGAAAACATTGTGGGAAAAGAAGAAAATGCTTGTTTACAGGATTTTCTTCTTTACCCACAAGGTTTTCAATAATCTTCCCTGTCAGGCCCAATCGAAACTTAAGAATGTGTGGGTTAACTGTTTCCATACCACTGACCACCAGAAGCTTTTGTGGAAAGTGCAGATTAAGATCAGTATGCATAGAATGTGTAGTCTGATCTCTGATCTGCACTGTCCAATGCTGTATTCTAGCTTAAGACAGAAATGTCTCTAGATCTTGCAGAGAAAATGTATTTTTAGACTTTGAGAAAATGCAATTTATTTATTCAGTTGTGAAAGAGTTAACCATTTACCACACAATGATGACTTCTAACACCCCTGAGGAAGAAGCCTTTTGAAAACATTGTGGGAAAAGGAGAAAATACTGGTAATCAGCATTTTCTCCTTTTTTTTCCACAAAAATTTCTAAATTATTATAGCAAAATTGCACCATTTGAACCACTCTGAAATTGTCGTCTGCAAATGCTTTCAATTTTGACAGAGCAAAAGTTTTGCTGCGTGGTAAAGGGTCAAATACATATTTACCTGGTATAGCATCACTGGAAGACGTCTGTGTGAAACTTCTTGATGGGCAAAAAAGGTTGTCACCAATTCCTCATGGGTCTGAAAATTTTAAATAAACTCTTTACAACAAAATCCTGACTTTTAACGACTCTGAGAAAGAAGCCTATAGAAAATATTATGGGAAAAGGAGAAAATGCTGGTCACCAGCATTTTCTCCTTTTCCCACAATGTTTTCTACCCTTCCCAAAACAAATTTTGATTTTTGAACTTCATTTATTTTGTTTTCTGCAAATGCTTTCAATTTGGACAAGTTTGAAATAGTGGTGTTTGATAAAGGGTTAACATGTCATGACTTGTAGAGCAGAGTCCTGGTAGCACAGCTGGTAGAGTACAGGACTTGAGAACATGGGATTGCTGGTTAGAATCCCAACCTTTGTTACTTGATGATTTCCACAATTCTAAATGTGTATTTCACAAATTATGTTATCTACAAAAACTCTGGATTTGGACAAGTCTAAAATTGTATTGTGTGGTAAAAGGTTAAGCCTTAAGGTAGCCTGGTTTTCACGCTAATCATTTCTTTTCCTTTATATACCGTATATTCAGATATTACTTCATCAAAAATGAGATAAATAATTATACAAGCTATAAACAACTTTTGCTACAGATCTGTACAGACTGTGAAACAAGACCAGAATAAGGAGCCCAGGCAAGCTTTAGCGATAATTAGAGAACATCAAGTATTCTATACCTACAGGACCCAAACAGAATTCTTTAGAGTGTCTATCTTTCAGTTTAAACAGCTCTGGTGTGTCCCATCTTCCTGTAATAAGGTAAGAGTAGTCATTATCATGATTTCAAAACAGCTGATATTTTTTAACTGTCCAAACATTTGGTACGAGTACTGGTAAAGTTCCCTTGATGCAGAATCAAAAGAGATTACCATAGTATAAGTTGTAAGAATCTGTTTCTCAATCGATGTAAAATAAATATGTTTAAATTAAAAGAAATATGAATGTTCAGGAAAAATGCCTCTGAAAGCAAACAAAATGACAAAAGGAAAAATTTCTACTCACTAACAAAGACAAATTCAACCAACACTTCAACAGAGCAACTTATTCCTTTTCAGCAAATTTTTGGCAAATGCTTTGCAAGTTCTCACATAAGCAGAGTGCAAAATTTGTTTTAGTAGAACAAAGTTCACTATATAATGGCCAAAAACTACATTTTGATTACAAAAACTACATTTCCTGCCCATGATTTCATTTTTGACTAGTCTATTTTTTTTTGTTGATAAAGATTTCACTACTAGTCTTCAAAAAGATAATAATATTGTGAATTTCCAACCTGTCTGATGCCAAAGGCCAGCACTGATCAATGTTGGCATGGACATTTTCTGACAGCCAATCTCTTGCAGCTCCTCGTCTATCAATCTTATCAGTTTCTCCAAGGCTCGTAAAGCGTTAGGCAAGAAATAGAAGGATCCAGTATGGCATCCACTGATGAGTTCATTATTCATCAGCAACTGAAAAAAGTAATCAATATTGATTAGAGGCTTCATCATTTGAACAATTAACCCTTTACCCCATAGGGCATTTCTATTGTATCTCTAATTCACCCTAAATAACAGCAAGGATGAAGCAGTTTCTAATGTGTACATGACACCTTTTGATAGCATAGAAAACATTGTGACAAAAGGTGAAATTGCTCGTCATGAGCAATTTCACCTTTTGCCACAATGTTTTCCAAAGGCTCCTGCAAGCAATGTGTAGAAATGAGTATCTATGGAGTAAAGGGTTAAAAATACCTCCTGTATCTGTCCTTTACCACACAAACATGACTTTTAACTCTTTACCACACAATCCCAACTTTTAACCACCATGAGAAACAAAGCTTTTGAAAACATTGTGGGAAAAGAAGAAAATGCTGGTAACCCACATTTTCTCCTTTTTCCCATAATATTTTCTACACTTCCTATATCAAACTTAAGTTTTTGATTCACATTTATTTTTTCATCTGCAACTGCTTTCAATTTGGACTGCTCCAATATTTTGTGGTTTGGTAAAGAGTTAATGACCTAGAAGCAGAGTGTTTTGGAAAGCATATTGCTAAAATGTGAAAGACATACCTCTCTACCTCATATGCCATTATCTTAAACCAATATGGTGCCAAGCTCCAATAGCTCAGTTGGTAGCACACAAGACTTGGGAACCAATGGTCACCGGTTCGATTCCCCCACTCGGCCAATTTCATTCTGAGGATTGATGATAGTCATTGACACAGAATTCATTCCTCTCTCACTGCTGACTATCGTCTTGACTATGGTTATGTGGGAAGGCAGTCAGTGATTTGGAAAGAAAATTGCGTGTAGTACTGGTAACAGAAATTCCAGGAAAGCATGGACAGGTACATTGGCCACCATGATATAACTGAAACAATGTTGGAAAAGGTGTTAAACACCATATGATCAATCCATCAATATTAACTCATTACCGATTACCACACGACAAAATTCTAGACTGCTTCAAACTGAGAGCATTTGCAGACGACAAAATAAATGTGACTGAATAATCGAAATTTGATTTGGAAAAGGTAGAAAACATTGTGGAAAAAGGAGAAAATGCTGGTTACCAGCATTTTCTCCTTCTCCCACAGTGTTTTCAAAAGGCTTCTTTCTCAGGGGCGTCAAAAGTAGGGATTGTGTGGTAATGGGTTAACCAATCAGGTATAAAACATCACTAATACAACAGATTTTCAATGAACATGTGAAGAAAGGCAAAGGAACTAAAACTGACTAAAATCTTTATCAAAGAACAGATTTCAGACAATTCAAACTGAAATTCCAAACTGAAAGCATTTGCAAATTAAATGTAAAGTAATTGCTTCCACTCTAAATACATAAAAAAAAAAACGGCATAATACCGTAAAACGCCCCTCTGCTATACAGTCAATGCTTACATGTGGCATTGTTTTTTGAGGTAAAAGAAGAAATTTAATGAAATTTTCACCTTCATTCCGTTGATAAATATTGTAATTCATGTGTACGAAATAAATCCATGAACCAGTTGCAGTTTTTTGACTCATAATTTTGATTTTCATAGGTTTTCGCGATTTATGGCGGGGCGTTTTACGGTATTATGCCAAAAAAACTGAGATAGGAATGGAAATGACCTTCAACACCAAAAATCTGTAAGGGAAAGTTAACTAAAAGAGAAAATATTCTCACATGTTGACTTTTGCACTGAGTTTTCCCAACTGCATCCCTATTCGGCTCTTTCGGTGACGAGGCTTTAAATAACATTCGACTCAGATACTTTCGGTTTAATGGAGGTTTATCTCCAAATGCTCTACAGCTTGTATGAATGTGTTCGATGTTTTGAGCACAAACAGCCTTGAAACAGGACCAAGTGCAGATCTTTCGCCACATTGTTTACACCGGATGGAGTTAAATTTCCTCAAGTTTTGAAGAGTCAGAGCAAGGACGACCACGGTAGGCCTAAAGTACGCAATGGAAATATTATGGAGCAATGGACGCAATGGAAAAGAAAGTACGCAATGGAAATATATTGTGCTTCACTTAGTAAAGAAGTGAGTAGAATTGATTTCAAACATATGTTATATGTACTCATTGATGAAATCTTAAGTTCAGAAAGAGGTGAAAAACAGATAAAATCATTGTATCGGTAAAAAAATGTCTTTGTACTGATATTTGATTTTACCTTTATGTGGGTATTCTCAGTTTGCGGTATGGAAAATTTACCAAATTCAAACTTAGAGAATAAACTGTGCCCAAAACGTATCTTTCACTGAAATTTATCTGTCTTTTGAGTTAAATGGATAGTTATTTGATGCATAAATGTTGAAACCATACTCATACCAGTGCAGATGTTTAAACTTCCAAGTAAATTTCCATTGCGTGGGACTGGCGCAATGGAAAAAAAAAAAAAAAAAAGAAAGTACGCAATGGAAATATATTATTCCCCACTTATTTAATGAAGTTATTAGAAATGACTTGAAACATGTTACCTGTAATCACTAACGTATAATAAAGTACAGATGTGGACAACTCGTTTAAAAGAAATGCATTTGTAGTAATATATGATTTTACTTTCATGAGTTTTTTCTCAGGATGCGCAATGGAAATTTTATGAAATTCAAACTTAGAGAATATGCATGTACTGTACCCAAAACGTATCTTACACTGAAAAAAGAAATGTTTTTTTGGGTTCAATGGATAGCTAATTGATGCATAAATTTTGAAACTATACTCAAACTAGTGCAGATGTAAATTTCCATTGCGCGGGACTGGCGCAATGGAAAAGAAATTAGGCAATGGAAATATATTTTCCTTCATTTATCGAATGAAGAAACCAGAATTCATTTCAAATACGTTATTTGTACTCATTCATGTATATTAAAGTACAGACTCAGGTAAAAACCTCGCTAAAATAGAAATGCATTTAAAGCGATATTTGATTTTACGTATATGTATTTTTTCTCAGGATGCGCAATGGAAAGTTTACCAAATTCAAACATAGAGGATAAACTGTACTCAAATCGTATCTTTCACTGAAAACAAATTTGTCTTTTGGTTTCAATGGATAGTTATTTGATGCATAAACTTTGAAACTATACACATGTCAGTGCAGATGTTTTATTTCCAAGTAAATTTCCATTGCGAGGGACTGGTGCAATGGAAAGGAAGTACGCAATGGAAATATAGTTTGCTTCACTTTTTAAATAAATGACTGGAATTGACTTCAAACACGTTATTTTTACTGACTAATATTATGATAAAGTACTGATACGGGTGAAAAACTCGCTAAAAAGGAAATGCATTTGTAGTGATATATGATTTTTACTTCATGCGTTTTTTCTCAGGTTGTGCAACGGAAAGTTTACCAAATTCAAACTTAGAGAATATACTGTATCGAAAACGTATCTTACACCGAAAAATGTGTGACTTTTGGGTTCAATGGATAGTTCTTTGATGCACAAATTTTGAAACTTCACTCATTCCAGTGCAGATGCGTAAACTTCCAAGTAAATTTCTATTGCGCGGGACTGGCGCAATGGAAAACAAAGTACGCAATGGAAACATATTATATATACATGTACATGGATGCTATTGAATAAAAGAATCATGCATTATTTCAAACGTGTTCATTTGCAATGGATCGTTACTTTGATTTACATTAACCGAAAATTTTTCAGAAATTGTGTGGCTGTATTTCATACACCTTTACTAATATTGAAAAATCATTTTAATTTCCATTGCGCTCGGCTGACGCAATGGAGAGGAAAGTACGCAATGGAAATAAATATACCCAAGTCAGATATGAACCATGTTCTAAGGTTTAGAAAATATTCGTAAGCTAAAAGTTGAATCAAAAACGATAATTTTGTTCTTATTGTTCAATGATTGTTTTTCATTATTACAAATGGTGAAACTTCCTTTGATATTTTCCCCAGAGATCGTTTATGATTCCTGATTTCCATTGCATGGGACTGGCGCAAAGGAAAAGAAGACTGTGCAGGACTGGTAAGATGGAAATAAAAAAAAACAATTTAATTGTGCTAATTAATGACGTGTTACACACTTAAGGGTTTAATCAATTTGCAAGTTTTACTTGAATGAAGTAAATGGATTTAATGGTTTAATTGACAATTCAACTAATCGCTTACTTAAAGAAGTAAACTTGTTTGTTACACGGTAATGTAATCAAACTATGATTAGGCTTTAATAATCTTCAATGCAAAACCAGGGTTTTCTGATATTTCTATTATTATGTGTACATTGAAAAAAATTGTTGGAAAATTATGAAGTATTTTACTGTACTACAATTGTTTTTCATTTAATTGCAAAATGCAGATTTAAAAATCAGATGAGCTATGATTGAGAGCAGCTAATAAGTGCGTGCATAAAGGACCTTAGCATTTTTCTAGATTAAAGATTTTCCATTGCGTACTTCCCTTTCCATTGCACTGATCCCGCGCAATGGAAATTTAAATAAAAGCAAGTTTCAACATGTGTATAGGTATTTCCACAAGATTCAATATCTCTGATTTCAGTAACTATTTTCAAAGCTATACTAAAATACCATTTTTTTTTTAAATATTTTGTTTTAGTATGACTTTGGTAAATTTCAAATTTAGCTATCTGAGAAGAGATAGTTCCTTATTGCGTACATCCCTTTCCATTGCGCCAGTCTCGCGCAATGGAAATTTACTTGGAAGTTAAAACATATCTCTATATGTATTTGAAAAATATTCAATATTGGTTATCAAGTTAAGTAATTATTTAAAGAGCTTGACTAAAATACCCGTTTTAGGTGAAATATTTTGTATTGATATGACTTTGGTAAATTTTCAATATGGCTAACTGATGGGAACACCTGCATAAATATCAGTTTTTTCAAGTACAGTTAGCGGTACAGAGACCTTTTTTATTTAAAGTTTATACCTGTTTATGTACATTTATAATATCAATGAGTAAAAATAAACACGTGTGAAATCATAGATGTTTACTATATTTCATAATATGTATATACTAATTTCACATAACGATTTTTTTCCATTGCGCCAGTCCCGCGCAATGGAAATTTAAAAAGAAATTGCAACATCCGTAAAATGTAAGAAAAAAGAAAGCTTCTTTATTTAGCTATGACAGGTCATACTTCAATTAATTACAAATGAAAAAAATCAGTGTTAGTCACTACACATTTTTCTTAATACACTTTTTTGTTCTATAAGTACTTTTAATGTTGTCACTTTTCCATATCGACATCTTAGAATAAAGCCGATAATAGGGGCAGAAACAATCACAACAAATACACGTATTTTTAGGGGTACAAAAACGTTGCTTTTTATTTATACCTGTAAAAATACCTTTTAACACACCAATGAATACTAATAAAAACGTTTAAATAATACATGGTGACTTTATTCAATAAAATAAAAATAATATATTTCCATTGCGTACTTTATATTTCCATTGCGCCCATTGCTCCATAATTTTTCCATTGCGTACTTTAGGCCCACCCGGACGACCACTCTGATAGAAATCGTCTCCACTTCCGGTTAAGAATGTCAGGACTACAAAGGCAGAAAAGCAGCAATCTTGACAAGCCTCTGAGTAAGGGAAAGGCAGAGGTACTACTACGTCTTCTATTTTGACCTACTTATCATTTTTTCTTTCCTGTTACACGATATGATTGCAGTTAGATCCGAGACTAGTCGATGCTTATTCGTTCCTTGTTCATTCGTACCTGGGCAGGTGTGTTAGCGCCTTGTAACATTGTCACCAATTTGTGGGATTAATTTTTTGCCACATAGAGCACATGTCATTAACCTGAGTAAATTTTATTTCAACCATCTTAATCTTGGAAATTTCCCATTCCATTTTGATGAAACTTTACAGACAAGTGTAAGTAACTCCCATAATATTTATCTGGCAGCAAGAACTTTAAAACAGGGACTGACTTTTTAAGCTTTTAATGCATTACCAAACAACAAAATTTTAGGTTTGTCCAAATCGAAAGCATTTGCAAACAACAACATAAAAGGGACTGAAAATTTGAAATTTGTTCTGTGAAGGGTAGAAAACATTATGGGAAAAGGAGAAAATGCTGGTTACTAGCATTTTCTCCTTTTCCCACAATGTTTTCTAAAGGCTTCTTTCTCAGCGTCATCAAAAGTAGGGATTGTATGATTGTATGGTAATGGGTTAAAGAAGATGCTAGTGAAAACTATCTGATGTTAATTATGCAATTTGTAAGCAGTAACTTCTAGTATTAAAGGTAACCTGTTGCGTTCGAAACAGCAATCATGTGGTGCTGTATTTACAATATTTCCAGGAATTGTGTGAATTGGTTCTCAGTTGCAGTCAGCTGAATACAGTAGATTCCGCTTATATGCAAGTCCTATTTGTCAGAGAAAATATTGCGAATAAGCGGTCGGCCCGATAACCCGATGGCTCTTTTCAGACCGGAAGTCAAACCAGGAATGCAGACGATCGTTTCATTCTAATGACAGACGTTCAGCTCTTGCATTCAGATCATTGGATTAATGTTCATAATTTTTTAAATATGTGTATTTCAAACTCAACAAGTTTCAAAAAATAATTAATTTTGTTTGCTTACTTTATTTACCTATTAAGTGCACAAAGCACCAGAAACGATCCTGGCTGTTGGCCATGTTGATGCTTCGTTTGACATAAAATTCAACACAAGTTTTTTTTTCAACACAGGTTTCGACGCATATCTCCAGTTTCTGGTTATCTAACATTTACTCCATGTGTACATGTACATTCTTACACAACATGATCGTGTACTGTGCACCTGTATAAACTCAGACTCGCCACCTGTTAGGTTGAATGGGTGGGTAAATTTTGTGTGACATCATAGACTGATTGCCGCGCAGACGATTCTATTTTAACGCATCAGTTTAGGCCATACCATTCAAAGCAGACCTAGATAAGAAATGGTTTTCTGTGTTTTTCACAGTTTATGTTCGGTACACCTTACTTTCACGCCTGTGGTCAAATTGTTTGTCACAAATTGGATTATCAACGAGACACTAACAAACAGTTAAGTTTTTTTCCCCAGTGTGTATTTATCTGATCGCTGATAGGTTATTTCGATCGGTCTTTCTTGTAACGGGTAAAGTGCCGAATTCGTCTGCAGTTGCTTTCGGGGATCGTAGGTAAAGATCAGACTGCTCAGAATGTGTAGTCTGATCATAGAACGTCTTTGAACGTTTTTTTTTTCTGAGTTATACCAAGACAAGATTTAAGTACATGTAGTCATCTTTTCGCCAATTTTCCTGTCCTAAAATTATCATTTTATTAATCAGTGCTCTTGGTGGTGGATGTACAGCCTGGTACCCGAAATCTCGTGTAACCGTCCAATAGTTGAAAATCGACAACCAGTGAAGTAAACTAATGCATCAATGCTGCAAACCAGCCACTGAGTTAACGAACTCCATATTCAGAATTTCGACCATCTGCAGATGTTTTGTAACCGTTATTACACTTTTTTTTAAATAAAAAGAATAACATGAAATACGCCAAGAATTTTTATCTTAAATGATTAAATTATGAAAACGGATCATGTCGGACTCGTCATTTGTAATTACTGCTACATTAGTTTTTTATCTGAGATTCTCTGTACCCATTGAAATTCAACTTTTATCTTTTTGAGTAACCTTTTTTTTCCGGGACGGATTGAAATTTTTCGCTTTCTTATCCCACGGAATTGCTAATAAACGCTAGAATTTCGAATCATTTGCTAATTTTTCGTTGCAAAAACGGAAATGTTTTATTTACGGGATCCCGATTAAGCGTTGAAATTTACGTTGTCTAAATAGGGAAATAATGGATCGGTGCTGGACCAAATCTTGCAAATAACCGAAAATCCCGATAAACAGGGTTGCGATTAAGTGGAATCCACTGTATAAAGCTTCCTAAAACTAGAGAGTTATGTAATCACCCAGCAACTCTAGATGAAACAAAAATCTTCCTGTCAGAAGAGAAACAACTTTACTCTTTACAAACTTAAGTTCATATCACATGCAAAGAAGGCCAAAAGAACATCTTTGTCAAGTTATGTGAAGGAAAACTACTTCAGAACCTCTCCAAACTTAAATTCGTGTCGTAAAGAGTTAAACTGGAATTCCAACATAAGATCATGGCTACAATGTCTGATAATAATATATTTTCCTCATAGCCACATTTTTGTTTTTACTATTTGCTTGGAAGTTCCATTTCATTTGTTTGGCAGATTCAGGGTTATTAGCAAAGAGATTTACTATTTACCAAATGACAAAATTTTAGACTGTTCCAAATTGAAAGCATTTGCATATGACCAAATAAACGTGGCTCAAAAATTGAAACTTGTTTTGGGAAGGGTAGAAAACATTGTGGGAAAAGGAGAAAATGCTGGTTTCCTGGTTACTAGCATTTTCTCCTTCTCCCACAATGTTTTCTAAAGGCTTCTTTCTCAGGGTCGTTAAAAGTCGGGATTGTGTGGTAAAGAGTTAAACAACATTCTGTTTCCTCATATTTCATTTCAGGTTAATGTTGCAACCTTTGCCTTACTGTTTTCTGAGATTGTTCAGTACTGCCAGAACAGAGTTTACACAGTGCCAGAACTACAAAACAAGTAAGATTCTAACCAGAAGGCGAACACTATTGCAGGATTTGATTCTTTACAAAACAAACAAATCTTTTGATTAACCTTTTCCATACAAGCCCTTGTTTTTACGTGTCTGCAGTACAAGTGTTTTGAAAACACTGTGGGAAAGGGAGAAATTGCTCGTAACAACAATTTCTCCTTTTCCCACAGTGTTTTCTACCCATTTGGAAAACTTTCTGCCATTTTTATAAAATTTGAAATTGTCGTCTGCAAACTCTTTGAGTTTGGAAGAGTCTAAAATTTGTCGTTTGATAAAGGGTTAACTTTTTTGCTGCCAAATAGATAGATTCAGCACTTACTCGACGTCTGAAAGTACCGGTATATACACTGTACTTGCATTGCTTTTGAAGCTGGTGTTATTGGAGAAGTATCAGGTAGGGGATGGTGTAAATCGAAGATCAGACTGCACATTACTTGAGGTCTGAAAGTATGTACTTGCATTGCTTTTGAAGCTGGTGTTATTGGAAGAATATCAGTTAGGGGATGGTGTAGATCAAAGATCAGACTGCACATTTTGTTTTCAAAAGCCTTCTTACTGAACGATGTTAAAATTCAGATGTGTATCCAAAAGAGTTGATTTATTCTCTCTTTTTTTTCTTTTCTTTATTTCAGGTTATCAGATTTAGGACAACATGTTGGCAATCATATTCTTGATGTCATGTTTTTGAGAGACCGAGGTTTTAAAAGGGAAGTTAAACTACTAAATATGTTACTTTTCATCAAAGGGAACTTTTGGAGGGTAAGATATTTATTTGATCCATGCTCTGTGAAAAGGGGGTTAGATGCATCTGCAAAACATATTAATCCATTACCAAACGACATTGTTTTAGACTGGTCCAAATTGAAAGCATTTGCAGACGACAAAATAAAAGTGACTGAAAATTTGAAATTTGATTTCTGAAGGGTAGTAAACATTGTGGGAAAAGGAGAAAAGGCTGGTTACCAGCATTTTCACCTTTTCCAGCAATGTTTTCTAAAGGCTTCTTTCTCAAAAGTAGGGATTGTGTGGTAATGGGTTAACTCAGTCAGTCTGCACAGTCCATGCAGGCTTACCTGTGTTGAAATATTTTGTTTTTGGTGAACTTTCTGCATGCCTCAGGACTACTCTATCTCATAAGTCATAAGTTAGACAAAATGTATTTCATTGGGTGCATAATTCGATAGGTGAGTACAACACTATTTTAAGTGCCTGTACAATGTACAGGCAATGAGAATAGTGTTGCACTCACCTATCGAATTATGCAATGACTTGCTTGGTATAATCCATCACAGAAATGCACTATAACCCCTTTTGTCAGAACATGGCTCATTTACAAAGATATCTAAGCTGTTGTCAAATGGAGTTACACATATAATACATGTAAGCATACAGTCAAACTTGATTAATTCTGCATTACTTAACCCTTTCCCAAATGACAAACTTTTGGACTAGACTAAATTGAAAGCATTTTTGCAGACGACAATTCAACTCTTGCTGAAAAGATGATTTCTGTCAATGATAGGGTAGAAAACATTGTGGGAAAAGGAGAAAATGCTGGTTACCAGCATTTTCTCCTTTTCCCACAATGTTTCAAAAGGCTACTATTCCAGACCCATAAAAAGCAGGGATTGTTTGGGAAAGGGTTAAGACCACAAGCAATGATAGGAGTATTTACTACTTTTGCCACAAAAATTTCAAAAGTACTTCTATATAAAGTAAAGTTACCAAATGACAAAATTCTACATTTGTCCACTTCCAGACAACATAAGAAATGTGACTCAGAAATTAAATTCTGTTTTGGGAAAGTTGGAGAACATTGTCAGAAAAAGAGACAATGCTGGAAAAAGCATTCTTTCTCAGGGTTGTCAAATTGGGATTGTGTGGACAAGGTTGAAGCCTGGTGGTTATCCACTTTTTAGAAGTACAATTTTGGTCATCTGTATGAAATGAGTCAGATCAAATGCAGAATTTTTTAATTTTGAAAGCTTCATGTAGTCATTATAGGGTTGAGTGCAGATTTTTGTGTTTTCATCGAGATATAAAATGCAATTGCCTTATTACATGGCAAATAACGCCCGAAGGGCGTTATGTTAAGCCATGTAATAAGGCAATTGCATTTTATATCTCGATGAAAACACAAAAATCTGCACTCAACCCTTATAATTGCACTCGCTGTTCACTTAAATCACTTTTCGAAAATGATAGAGAGAAAAAAATCATGGACAAATACGACAGTAAATACGAGTTAATTTCCTTCGCGGATACTTGGTAGAACGGGCATGAATACACAATCTATTTTTAGCTTTTCAACATTTTTTTTTTTACTCGAAGGCGGCCATTTTGCTGGCTTTGAAATCATACTTTCGATGATTCATCGAACAAAATTTAAGAATAAAGTAATTATCTAGATCTATATGAACAATACAATCAACTATCTAAACTTGAGGCTAAGCGGACGATGTGTTCTTTCGAGTGACATTTTCTTAGATAATTTGTAAAGAATATGCGTACGTACCATCGGCAGATCTGTTCTCGATGAGTACCTGTCTGTTGCCGATATATGACTTTGTCTATCCTATGTTTCTTGTAAGATATGAATCGAATGACGCCAACGTTTTGTGACCCACTTATTAGAACATTAAAAACGGTGTCGCAGCTGTTAATTTTTCAACATGTATTTTTGGTTTCCCAGTTCTAAGCTTGTTTCTATTATCGTTCCTATCACGCCAACATTTCAAAAATTCTTAACACAGTGTATTCACTTCTTTCGATCCTTTCTCCAACAGTTCTTTCACTATATGCATTCCATCAAATCCACGATAACTTTTTTCTGGTAAGTAACATTTTTTTAACCTAATCCCCGCAATAAAAAAGTTTAAACTACGTTCTCCGTCATGAAACAAGAAATCACGTTCATTTATGCAAGAGTGATTTTTCCGTTTGTAAACACAGTGTACATAACGTTACTAAATTTAACTCAGAGCCCTTGGCTTCATAGAAATCGATCGCTGACGTATTAAATGATGTAACTGATGACGTCGACCATTCAGACTCTATTCAGTGTTGGCATAGTGTATTTTTATTTATAGGGTGCAAATAAAGTTAAACAGGCATCATTTTCTCAAGGTTTATTCGTTAGTTTCCTTTTTGCAAGTTTATAAAAGAAAAAGAAATCGATCTTTTTGCATTTGACTGATTCAGCGATGGAACTCTAAATATAGCCCATAAACAGTTTGCATGAAATCTAAAATTAGATTCCAGCAACAATTTGGAAAAACCGAAAGTAGTGCTATTGCGTTTCATCGAAAAATAACATGCAGGTTTTTTCATCACATGACCCGATTCTGACCAATCAAAAAACAATTTTACACCATGAGTGCAACTATAGCAAAATAACTTTATTTGGAACATTGTTTTTTTAATTTTCACACTTACTTCATCTGCCAACACAGAAAAGAAAGTATCTTATATGCTGGTAACCAACGTTTTCTCCGTTCCCCACCATGTTTTCTATCCTTCACAAAACAAATTCCAAATTTTCAATCACTTTTATTTTGTTGTCTGCAAATGCTTTCAATTTTGACAAGCTTAAAATTTTGTCGTTTGGTAACAAGTTAACCTTTTACCAAATAATCCCTGGTTTTTACGACCCTGAGATAGAAGCCATTTGAAACAATTGTGGGAAAAGGAGAAAATGCTGGTTACCAGCATTTTCTCCTTTTCCCTCAATGTTTTCTTCCCGGTTGGAAACAAATTTCAATTTTTGAGTTATATTTATTTTGTCGTCTGCAAGTGCTTTCAATTTGGACAAGCCTAAAATTTTATCGTTTGGTAAAGGGTTAAGGCATCTCCGTCATCAATCAAACCAAGCATATCATCACATAATTCTTGATCCTCAAAATCAATTTTGTGCAATAACCATCTGAATCATGAGGTAGACTGGTCCTTTGACATGTAGAAAAAAAGCTAAAGGTTTCGACCAAGGTCAACCTATGCAGATTTCTCAGGCTGACCTTTGCTGATATTTTCAGCAAATGCATTATGCATTTAACCCTTTACCAAACAACAAAATTTTAGACTGGTCCAAATCCAAAGCACTGGCAGACAACAAAATAAATTTAACTCAAAATAGACATTTGTTTCCAGGAGGGTAGAACTAAGAAAACACTGGGAAAAGGAGAAAATGTTGGTTACCAGAATTTTCTCCTTTTCCCACAATGTTTTCAAAAGGCTTCTATCTCATTGTTGTAAAAACCAGGCATTACTTTGTAAAGAGTTCAACCTTTACCAAACAATGCCTAGTTTTTACGACCCTGACACAGAAGCCTCTTGAAAACACTGTAGGAAAAGGAGAAAATTCTGGTGATCAGGTTTTTCTCCTTTTCCCCACTATGTTTTCTACTTTGCTGGAAATAAATTTCAAGTTTTGAATTATGTTTATTTTGATGTCTGCAAATTCTTTAAAGTTGGAACAGTCTGAAATTTTGTCGTTTGGTAAAGGGTCAACCTCTCTTTCACAGAGAATGACTTATACTCACTGTTATTATCATATCGTCCTTGAAAACTTTGTTACTACAGCCTGTTACAAGCTGTAGTTATGAGGTGACGATATGCATGCACATTGCATAAGTGTTTTCCATGTTTGTGGACTCAAGGAAATTAGTTCTTTGTCCATCTAAACTGATCTGAGTTGAAACCATTATCTCCCGCTAGATGGCATTCTATGAATACTCATCCACCTAATTTGGGCATCCTGGGTACAGAACCAAACCACTTCCTATGCTACAACTGTTACTTTGAATTTCAAACTAAAATAAATGTTTACTCAATAAAAACGCTACCTTGTGCAATTCACTCAGCTATGACCAGCAGCTTAGAGAAATCTGGAGCTAAAGCAGGTCTGAGTTCTCCTCAAACGTATTGATAAAAACTATTTGCTACATTGCTACTTAATAGAGCTTAATATTACAGTCTGCCCGCTTTTTTTTTGGCTAGTTATGCGTCATATAAGAATAAGACAGGTTGAATCTTCGAAGAATATGACATGCACAGACAACGGAGTTGAAACTGTTTTCTGTAGGTCAATTTTCTAAGTATCAAAAGATCAGTAGACCACATTAGTCTATTTTGATACAAGGTGGATTTAATGGATCCATTATGCATTAATCCCCCTTTTGTCAGGGTATGGCTCATTTGTATGTAATACAAAAAGACTCTAAATCTTACACTACATGTATATGATACAAATGTAAATCATTGTCCGACTTTACTTAGTTTGGTTTTTATTTCTTTCAGACCCTATTTGGGAAAGATGCGGACAAACTTGAACAAGCCAATGATGATGATAGAACATGTATCCTTGTTACGTGCAGCATAAGTTTTGATTTGATAGTTTCTGAGAAAATAGGAGGCTTCATAGCATAGGTTTTACAAATCAAGATCCATTTAATCTAATCATGATTCATTTGCTCTATACCAAACTGTAAAATTTTGGACTCAGCTTAATTGAAAGCATTTGAAGAAAATGAATTAAATATATGTATTGCCCAAATGGTCAGATTTGTCTCGGATAGGATAGAAAAAATAGTGGAAAAAGGAGAAAACCAGCATTTTCTTCTTCTTCTCCCACAATATTTTTAAAAGGTTTTCCGTCCTAGGATTGTCAGAATTTGGGATTGTGTTGTAAACAATTAATATATTCAGTGAGGAATTAAAACTTGCATTTCATATTTGTAAGAAAAAAGTTTGTCTACCTCCAGAGTTTAGACCTTTATAACTCAATATTATGAAATACTTATTTTGCTTATTTGTATATACAAGTGTAGGGATACTATGTAAATTTGCACACAATGTGATTAAAGTAGCATCATTTTCTGTTCAAATTTACACCTTTTCAAACCATAACAGAGTCATCCTTTCACAATCATACCCCTTGTCATGTGGGCTAAATGATCTTGGATGTCAATGGGCTATAAAACAAAATTCTTTCTTTCTTAAGCTGTATACATCTAACCCTTTATCAGAGGATTCAGAGAAAGCTTTTGAAAACATGAAGGGAAAAGCAGTCTCTCCTTTTCTCACAATGTTTTCTACCATATCAAGGATGTGCCACTAGGTAAGGGTATCCCCTTTGTAGGGGAATGTCACTTCAATTGAATATAGTTGTTTTCCTTAACTTTTTAAATAGATTATATTATAGAAAAAGAACCTCTAGTCAATAAATTCATCTCTGTGCCCAAAGACAAAGGTATGTAGACTCTATTTGAGCCCTCTTTGTAAAGGAGTAAACCTAACAAGTGGTCACAAAATTATGGATCTGTAAAGTTGGTTTTGTCAAACAACCAACCAAATCATTAGTGAGAATGGTCCTAAGACATGCAGAAAGTTTATGGTATCAAAAGTTTTGACCCACTTCAGCTTGTCCTGACTGCACAGGATGACACAGATAGATACTTTTTTGCAGATTTTGAAAACATAGTGGGAAAGGAAGAAAATGCTTGTTGCCAGCATTTTCTTCTTTCCCTACAATGTTTTATAAGACAAATCCACTTATTTACACTTTTTGCTGTCTGCAAATGACTTGAAGATGGAGAAGTGTAAAATTATGTTATGTGGTAAAGAGTTGATCTTCCCTTGTATATTTCAGGAAGCCTGAACTGTGCAGCATTTACAGCTGGCATAATTGAATCAGTTTTAAATGGGGCCAACTTTGTAAGTATACATTTGAAAGGTTTCTTATGCTTTTTTACTTATTTAACTTAACAGGTAGCATTTTTATATCAGCACATTGCCTTCTAAAACGATTTAACCCTCATTAACTTCAGAAAACTACTTTTTTGAAATGGGAGTAATTATTATGAAGGTTTGATGGAAGGAAATGTGATTATGAAAAAATGACATGGAAAAATCTTATACATGTACATGTATATGATTGTAAGAGGTATAGGAAAACAATTGTAGTATGGTTTAGAGAAACTGTGCTTGTGATAGACTTTTTCTCCTTGTGCCACAGTTACTTTTCCCTACCTAAGTTTGTCCCAGTTTTCCATCTTTTTAACCCATTACCACACATTCCCTACTTTTGATGACCCTGAGAAAGAAGGCTTTAGAAAACATTGTGAAAAGGAGAAAATGCTGGTAACCAGCATTTTCTCCTTTTCCCACAATGTTTTCTACTCTTCACAGAACAAATTTCAAATTTTCAGTCACTGTTATTTTGTCGTCTGCAAATGCTTTCAATTTAGACAAGCCTAGAATATTGTTTTGTAATGAGTTAAAGCAGTCTACTGTAAATATGTAGTTTGAGGTGATGAGTTAATTCTATACCAGATGATGGGAATTTAGACTTTTTCCGAATTTGAAACATTTGCAGGCTCAAATTACGGCAGTTGTCTGTGACAGGGTATAAAACAATCTAGGAACGGGAGAAAATGCTGGGACAGAGTGTTTTCTCCTTTATTGCAATATTTTCTTCACTGTTGTTAACTTTTTAACTCGTAACAAAAATGTCAGATATGTCCAAATTCAAAGCATTTGCAGATAACTAATCAAATGTGACTCAAATGGTGAAACTTGCCTTTAATTTGTTTGAAAACAATGAAGAAAAAGGAGAAAATTTTGATTATCAGCATTTTCTCCATTTCTAACAATGTTTTAAAAAGCTTTCTTCTGGGGGTTGTTAAAACTTGGGATTGTATGGAGAAGGGTTCAACTATTGGACAGTGTGGTGAATGATTTTGTTTTTTTTTTAATTACAGCCAGCCAAAGTAACAGTTCACTGGCACAAAGGGACCACATTTATGATCAAGTTCGATGAATCAGTTATCATCAGAGATAAAATGGTGGACGGAAAATAGTCAACATCACAAAACCCATCCTAAAAACATTTTAAAACATCACATGTGATTGTGTTGAATTATTTATAAGTAAAGAAAGATTCTTGTAGATTTGCAATATTGGAAAGGGAAGTCGAGAAAGAACTGGAGTACATGTATTGTGGTATAAATGTAATTTTTCATGTCTCTGCAACAAATAGTTTTTGAGAATTATCTGCAAAACATGAGCACTTGCACATCTGTTTTACAAAACATTGAAGTCTTAGTGAAGTTTTGTCCATATAAGAAGCATTTGCAGACAACTATGGGACAAATAATGTGATTTGTCTTTAAAAGAGTAAATCATTTTGGTAAAAGGAGAAAATGCTTCTTCTCATTTTTCCCACAATTTTCCATCAGTGTTTCCAAAATCTTCATTCCTCAGGCTCTTTAAACTCTTTACCAAACAACAAAATTTTAGACTTGTCCAAATTGGAAGCATTTGCAGACAACAAAATAAATGTGACTAAAAAATTAAAAGTTGAGTTTAGAAGAATAGAAAACAATGTGGGAAAAGGAGAAAATGCTGGTTTCCAACATTTTCTCCTTTTCCCACAATGTTTTCTAAAGGCTTGTTTCTCAGGGTTGTCAAAAGTAGGGATTGTGGTCAAAAGTAGGGATTGTGTGGTAATGGGTTAAACACAAGATTGCTTGGCTAAGGTAGTTTTTGAAACTGCACTTGAAATTTTTTGTAAAAAAATCACTATCTTTATTTCTTGATTGTAATTTTACAAGTACGAGGATTCATTATAAGGACAGTTATTGGTGTGAAAAGTGACATACTGGATATAAATGAACCATGCTCTGGCAAAAGGGTATTTATCGCATCTCTGTCATGTAATTTCTCTTTACTCAATAGATACTCATTTCTACGCATTGCTTGTACGAGCCTTTGGAAAACATTGTGGCAAAAGGTGAAATTGCTCATGACGAGCAATTTCACCTTTTGTCACAAAGTTTTCTATGCTATCAAAAGGTGTCATATACACATAAGAAACGCTTTCATCCTTGCTCTTATTAAAGGTCAATTAGAGATACCATTGAAATTCCTTATGGGGTAAAGGGTTATACCAAGTAAGTCATCATATAATTATGGATCCATGGAATCCATTTTTTCTTGCATGTGAATGGATCTGGATGTAGACACGCAGAAATTTATTGATAGCAAAAAATTTGGAACCATGTTAGCCAGCGTGGACTGCGCAGGCTGACATAGGTCAATACTTTTTGCAGATGCACTAAGCACCCTTCTCACAGAACATGGGTCAAATGTAACTTGTCCTGCAAAGGTGCTTTCCCTGTAGTCCGGGGTCAAATGGTACCGCTATTTGGGTTAAAAATCTGTACATGCTGAGTCCAGCTTGTATCACACTGTTCCAGACAGAGGGAATGATTTTTATTTTGAAATTTAAAAGGTTAATTATTCAACAGTAAACCCTAATGTTCTGGATACTTATTAGAATAGTCCTACTGAGACAATTCTAATAAGTACCCACAACATAGGGTTTCTAAGAGAAATAATGGATTCAGAATACCATCACTCCTTCTTATCTGAAGTTCTGACACCATTTCATGAAGTTTGTGGCATACTGTGAGAAAATTACAGACATCAATATTTTACTTTCAACTTGAGTTGTGAAAATATGACAGTGTTAACAATTTCAGTCTGTATTACTAGTATGCAAATATATGGTAAATGTATTTAGAATAGATACATGTATATAAAGCATGCCCACAAAGAGGGGCTTAAGTTAACCCTTTACCCCATAAGGCATTTCTATGGTATCTCTACTTGACCCTTAATAACAGCAAGGATGAAACCTTTTCTTATCTGTATATGACACCTTTTGATAGCATAGAAAACATTGTGACAAAAGGTGAAATTGCTCGTCACGAGCAATTTCACCTTTTGCCAAAATGTTTTCAAAAGGCTCCTACAAACAATGGGTAGAAATGAGTATCTAGTTTAAACATATTTATTTTACATCGATTGAGAAACAAGTTTTTACAACTTAAACTAATCTCTCTCGATTCTGCTTCCTGGGAACTACACCAGTACTCGCGCCGAATGTGTGGGCCAATGAAAAATCCCAAACTTGACACCTGCTCCTGGGTATTGAACTCAGGACCTTTAGGTTGTGAGGCCACCCCCTAAGAATTAAGCCTTTTGAAAACTTTGTGAGAAAAGGAGAAAATGCTGGTGACCAGCATTTTCTCCTTTTCCCACAATGTATTTTACTCTATAAAAGACAAGTTGGACCTTTTGAGCCACACTGAAATTGTCATCTGCAAATGCTTTCATTTTAGACAAGGTTGAAATTTTGTTGTCTGGTAAAGGATTAATTTGGAAGAGTCTAGAATTTGGACCACAATGGACACAGGGATCCTTTCCCTTTTTTAAGAGATCCTTGATGCTGATGTGCCTGACTTGGATCTGTGCATTTCCACCATATTTGACATTTTATTTGAATATGTTGTGTCTGTTAAAACCATATTTGTACTTTCAGTGGTAAATAGTAAAGTAATAAATGAATTAGTAAATGAATACATTTTTTGTTTGGCAAAGATTTAACCCTTTACCAAACAATCCCTGGTTTTTACGACCCTGAGATAGAAGCCTTTTGAAAACATTGTGGGAAAAGGAGAAAAGGCTGGTAACCAGCATTTTCTCTTTTTCCCCACAATGTTTTCTTCCCTTCCCAAAACAAATTTCAAATTTTCTGTCACTTTTATTTTATCGTCTGCAAATGTTTCCAATTTGGACTTGCCTAAAATTTTGTCGTTTGGTAAGAGTTAACTTAACATTTTTTTGTCAGTAAGTTTAATAAAATTTTACTTTCAAAGCCAATGAATGTCAGATTCTTGATATCTTGTGCACAGAAATTGATGGGATAGCTATGTGTATCTTTGACTTCTTTGACAAAATATTTGTTGAAAAAAAAACTCACATGTACATCTATTGTGATTTTTTTCTTTAAATCTAAAGATTAAAAAGAAGGCAGCTTTTTTATGATCACGGGTTTGCTCACAGTTAATTTAGCAGGGAAATTTGGATCAGCAGTCTTTTGGAAATGATTACATAGCTATGACTAGATAGGGAACTATCGCATATCAAACATGCACGTAATGGCTGTATTACATTGAAGGTAAGTCTAGATTGTAGCAAGCCAAATTATTGTCATAAGCATTGCCAACTTAAATGTGATTTTAATGTTATCAAAATTAATAATAAAGTTCTCACATTTTAATAGTCATAATTAATTGGTAGGACTAATTATCATGGTAAAAATGTATATGCACACCTGTTTAAAATTCAAGGTAAGTAAATCTTTCTGTTTACAAAAATTCGTCTGCTGTCAAACATGGGGTTGAAAGGCAAAGGTCCGTCACCTTCTCACAGAAAAATGATTGCTTGTCAAAACAAGGACGATGGAAACAATTCTGAAATTGCAAGATTTATTAGAAATAAGTAGATTTACCGTGTGTACATTTGAAAAGAGTCTACGGTATCTAAACACAATAGGAAATTTCAAAGAAAGTGGGAGGTAGGGACAGTGTGTAAGGAAACTTGAATAATGTAAACAGACTTACAGTCTATAAAATGTAAAAGAAAACAATCATAATCTGAAATAACCTCAAGTTTTGATGATAGTTTACCTCGAATTAAAAACTCTCTCAAGGACAGTTCATGGAAGACTTGGAGCACATGACAGTCGAATTTGACCAGCTTTAGACAAAATTCCAGCCACAAGACAGCATGTTCTTCAGGAAGACAATGCAACTGTCATTACAGCCTAAAAGAAATCGCAGCGAACAAGGAAAATTATTTTTCCACCAAGAATTGGTTCCCAACATTTCCCTGACATTTTCATAATAGGTCTATTGGCAAAAATGTGTGGAGACCTTTCAAAAATTAAAGTGCAAACCAGGGTGACCCAGGTTAATTTAAAACAGGATCTGATGGACCGTGTTCAAGACATAAACTTAATTGTTATACATGAGTTTACCAAGCCAAATGAGAGCAGTTTCAAGAGCTAATGGATGTATAACCAAGTATTGACAAGAAATCAAGTAAGTGTGTAATCAGTTTTAGTTTACAATTGTTTATCTTTTTCATTAGCATTGAATAAATAAACTGAATGTTCCGGAAGGCTACAGATACAGCTCTGCTGCAAGGTCAAATGACGGTTTGGTCATAATCTAGAATAAATCAGTGGACAGTGTGGATCCGAGATCAGACTGCACAGAATGTCTAGTCTAGAATTTTGTGGCCATGTCTGTTGACAAGAATTTAGTACATGATAAAATATTCGAACATTCGTCCAAGTGTTACAGTTACTGCACAAACATTGTGCAAAGTTATCAACCCTTCAGCAAACAATCCTGCTCTTTACTGACCCTGGGGAATAAAGCTTTTGAAAACATTGTGGGGACAAGAGAAAATGCTGAAAACCAGCATTTTCTCTTTTTTCCACAACATTGTCTACTTATCCGAAAGCAATTCCCTTTTTCTTTTACCACACTTTCTTTGTCATGTACCGTCCACAGATGCTTTTATTTTGGCCTCATCTGTAATTTTGTTGTGTTGTAAAGGGTTAAATGGTAGATGCTATTTATTCTTTACCAAACATCAAAATTTATGGCTTGTCCAAATTGAAAGCATTTGCAGATGACAAAATAAAAGTGACTGAAAATTTGAAAAAGGGTAGAAAACATTGTGGGAAAAGGAGAAAATGCTGGTTACCAGCATTTTCTCCTTTTCCCACAATGTTTTGTAACGGCTTCTTAGGGTCATCAAGAGTAGGGATTGTGTGGTAATGGGTTAATTAAATAATGTGTCCAACTCTTCACTAGATGACAAAGATTAGGCCAAACTGAAAGCATTTTTAGGCAACGAAATTAAATAGGGAAAGTAATATATTAAAAATTGGGAAAAGTGAACTATAAAAGAATAGTAAACATTGTGGGGACAGGAGAAAAAGCTGGTCATCAGTGCTTTCTCCCCTCACGATGTTTTCAAAATGCCCCCTTTCATAAGGTAGTTATGACACAAAAATGTATGGTCAAGGGTTAACTTTTCACAAGACATCACAATTCTAGATGCATCTCCAATACATTTAATGCAGACAACAAATTTAATTTGGCTTTTATATATTCACCACCTCCTACGCACAAGTTTTTCTATTTTGTGGTAAACATGCCATATTTGAAAATACTAAAGCAAAAGCAGATACATGTACAATCAAGTTGCTGGTAATGTTAGAGAACCATGCTCCTAGAAAAAGGGGCTTCAGTACATCTGCATAAACCACTGACCAGTGTCAGCCTGTCCAGTGCATGCAGGCTATCATTGGTTGAAACTTTTAGCTATTTATTAATTTTCTGAATGTCTTAGGACAAACCCACCCCCAGATTCAGTCAGTTATTATATACCAGTATAATGGATTTTTTGGGTCCATAATTATGTGATGACTTCCTTGGTATAATAATACATTGATGACAGAGATGCATTGAACCCCCTTTTGTCATGGCTCAAATGCGTGTGCCTCAGTTGGAAGTGGGAGGGGGGATGTAGTCTGGAGTTGTTGAAAACCACTATTGCATATTGCCACTTACATGTTTTTCATGAAGCAACCGTTATTGCAAAGGTTTGTGCATTTTGTTTTCTATCAGAGCTCCAGATTGAAAGAGTGATTTTGATTTCAAAATTAAAAAATATTACTTATTCTCCATCAAACCCAATATTGTGGGTAATCATTAGAATTGTCTTGATGAGACGATTCTAATGAGTACTCACAACATAGTTTTGAAGAGAATTAATGGATTTAGGACACCATCATTCCTTCTTATCTGAAGCTTTTTTTCCACAATTCAGTTTTCACTAGTTGATTACCTGTATTCATACATCTACAAAAACTGGGCAGTGTAATACTTTAAGGGAAATAACTCCTTTGGTTCCAATTTTGATAAATACATGAGTTATTTTTCTTTAAATATCCGTGGCGGTTACCAACGTAGACGAATGTCTTGCTATAAATAGTCTTTTTTTTTCTTCAAAATTTCTAATTCATTCATTATAACATTTTTCAGCGTATATTTTTCAATTGTAGGCATTGAGGGTCTTCTTCTAGTTTCTTATTAGGTCAGCTTGAAAGAATATTCAGTAAGCAGTATTAAATTAACTCAATCTTTCTCCGAGAGAGTGAGAAAGAGAGAGAGTGAAAGGGATGGAAGTTGCCGGAAAGATCTTGACAAGGCTAATAATTTAATTTTCACACAAATAAGAGTGATTTTTGTCAAACCCCCCCCCCTTTCCCTCCCCTTTCCAGCTCAAGAGGCTGCTGTAGCACTATGTCCACAAACCGAGGTATTAAATAATACACTTGTCTTCTTCAACACTGTCCGATAGCCACTGACATGAGCATATTGATAAAAGTCGGTCCACTAATTTACGTACTGGATGCAGACATCAATCAATCAAATGTTCCGCCATTATTCCGCGATCCGTTACAACGCTCTGTTCCACCGGGGGCTTTCTTACACCACTTTTGACAGCTTCTTTTCCAGCAGGTTCTGTGATGTGGGATAATGCATGATATTTGTATGGCCGTTAATTTAGTTTGCACACAAATAAAAGTTATTTTGCCCACTCCCCTCCACTCACAAATTTGTATAGCAACAGGTCTGAATACATGAACGATTAAATTGCTTGGCATGTCCATAACGGGCAAAAATTGCGGAATCACCATTCGGGTAGATGGCAATATCTGAACCCTTTAGCTGCTAAGCGCGAATCGCTGACCTTTTGCGGGCAGTGTAGATCAAGATCAGACTGCACAGAACGTGCAGTCTGATCTTTGATCTTCACTGTCTGATAAGGAGATAATATTCCCCAAGACATTACCTTGAAACAGCAACATTTGGTTCATTTTAGTTATTTAGCAGGACAAGGGTTAATAGACCAAACTGAGAGATAAAAAACTGCTCATGTCTCAAATCACGTGATATCGTAAGGGGTAGAAAATAGTGGGTGAAAAGGAGACTACGGTGTAAAGAAAAAGATTTGTATCATATAAACGTTTGACCCTTTCATTGCCCAAGACAAAATGGACATTTGCGTAAGGCATAGACCAAGTTCCGAATGCATCAAACGTCCAGTCTGATATTTGATATTTACCATGATCGTATTGTGTAACAAGCTTACAAATGGCTGAGCCATTTACCATTTAACTTTCAAATTTAGAACATTCTTGAGAATAAGACTACAAATGTTTTTCGCATCTGTTAGCGAATATGAACCCTGCCAGCATGGTTGGACTCCATTTTGTTAACTGGCCTGTATCCGGTGTGACGTCTGTCCGACTACTTGTTAACTTCTCGAAGATTTAGTTAGTTGTGGAAAGGAAGGGAGAGGGGGTAGGGGAGTGCAGGTTCCTGAGAGAGTGCGTTACAGACTATAAAAGATGAATTATTGTAGACAGGAATTAATTCTAAAAATGCTGAATACTTGTCGGAATACAGTTATGATTTATTCAACATGATTGTTGATAGACCGTGACATGTTAACACTGTACCAAACGACAAAATTTTAGACTAGTCCGAAATCCAAGCATTAGCGAACCGATAAAAAAAATCAATAATTGTAGCTCAAAATGGTGAAATTTGTCATTGAGAGATTTTAAGGAACTATTCAGGAAATTAGAAAATGCGGATAACCAGCATTTCCTTCATTTCCCACCATGTTTTCAAATGACTTTTTTTCCCGAGGGATGTTAAAACTTGGAATTGTTTAGTAAAAGGTTAGTTAGATATCACTGTTATGGTCGGAGAAGTTTTATTTGGTTTTTTTTTCAGTGTCTGATTTACCGAGAGATCAAATTGTCATAAAGAATCTTGTCACAATTACTTCCATACGAATTACGTTGTAATACAGTAGACCGGTCTATAACAAAATCAATTATTATAAGAAGAAAAACGGTTTGCTTTGCTGATTTCTAGTGCTGTTTTCAACCATATTTTTTCACCAAATTCGTTGTTGCTTAAATAGTAAAATTTGTGATTTACAGGGTAGAAAACATTGTGGAAAAAGGAGAAAATGCTAGTTACCAATATTTTCTCCTTTTTCCACAATGTTTTCCGAAGGCTTCTTCCTCAGGGTCGTTAAAACTCAGAATAATGTCTTAAAGAGTTAAAGACATGTCTTTTTGAAACCAGTTCTTTAAATTCACACAATTCATGCTCATACAAAAGTGAGTTTAAAGCATCTGTGTGATGTGTAATGCATCATACCAAGAAAGCCATCACAATTATAGAGAGATAAAATCCATCATGTCCAACCATGGACTGAAATATAAGGTAGAACAGTCTCTTGACATGCAGAAAATCGACTTACTAGTATTTAGAAAGAGAAGTGGCGGGAGGGACTTGGAATATCTCGCAGAAGATCGGACTTTCTGTTGCAGTCTGATCTTGAATTCACATTGTCGGAATAATCATCTCGAATTTGCTTAAGATCATTGCTAAGATAAGGCAGCACGCATTGTGCAGTTTGTCTTAAATTCAGACTGTCTGTATTATCAACTCGAGCTTGCTATAGGTCAATTGAAGTTCCCTAAACCCTAAGGCTGCTGAGCGCGACTCACTGACCTTTTGCGGACAGTGTAGATCAAGATCAGACTGCACAGAACGTGCAGTCTGATCTTTGACCTAAACTGTCGGATAAGGACATATTTTTTCCCAAAAAATACATTTGAAATACATGTAGCTGAATTTAGGTTTTGTGTCATCGGTTTACAAAGTTTCATTTATCTTTGTTTAGCAGGATGGGGGTTAATTTGTTCAAAATACAGTATTAAGTGAGAGTATAGTGACTGGCGAAGGGGCATTTGAACATTTGCGTAAAGTGTCGTCTCGGATCAGCCTGCGCAGTCCGCGCAGGCTAATCCGAGACGGCACTTTACGACTACATTAGATTTTGTTCTTCTGTGTACTTGCGTAAAACAGAAAATTACTTTAAAACGGAAAGTTTCGTTTCGGATCAGCCTGCGCGGACTGCGCAGGCTGATCCGAAACGACACTTTACGCAAATATCCAAATTCCCCTTTTTGTGTGTTGCAGGTTACATAGTAATACTCTAATTACTAGCTATTATTAAAATACATGAAAAAAAATTTGGAATCACGTTTCCTTTCTTATTCTCTGTCATTTTTTCCCCTCACCCAATAATGTATCTAATTAGGCCAGACTCAATTTACAAAGAACAGTTCCGTTCTTTTCGTTTATAATAAGACGGTGAAAGGATTTCAAGATTTTAGCCAGAAGACCTTATAGATACGTGTGTATGCCTTTAACCCTTAACCCATTACCACACAATCCTTCCTTTTGACGCCCCTGAGAAAGAAGCCTTTTGAAAACACTGTGGGAAAAGGAGAAAATGCTGGTAACCAGCATTTTCTCCTTTTCCCACAGTGTTTTCTACCCTTCTACAAATTTCAATTTTTCAGTCACCTTTAATTTGTCGTCTGCAAATGCTTTCAATTTGAACCAGTCTAAAATTTTGTCGTGTGGTAAAGAGTTAACAGGCTAAATAATGTAAATAAAACTTCCAAGGCGATAGTACGAGTAAAAGCCCAAATATTGCTCTTTCAAAGATATTTCAGGAGAAAAATATATCTCTTCATCGGATAGAGTCGAACTTAGATCAGATTGCACTTTCTTTGCGGTCTGATCTTGATCTTCGCCATCCGCAAAGAGGTAACTTAGTTGCGCTTAGTAACCAAGGGGTTAACACTTCACGCCAAAAACAGACAAAATGGACATAGTCAGTCCGTACTTTTGACACAAATATTGAAACTCTCCGATAGTTGTATCTCGGAATAGATCTATATTACAGATAATCGAACAGTGTAGATCCAATATCAGACTGCACGTTCCGTGCAGTCTGATATTGAATGTACACTGTTCGCAAAAGACACAAGAGTCTAGCTTTGCGCGCTAAGGATTAATTGCTGGTTATTTAAATCGATACTCATATTCCATTGTTAAGAAGCGAGAGGAACGAAAAGATGACAGCCTGTTAATAAGCATGAGTCATTTGTCATTCTTGTACTATTTAGCCAGTGGCTAATGGAAAAGTATTTCAGATATGGAAGTAAGAACCCCGGGGGGTGGGGGGCTATGATACAGAAAGAATAAATACGAGTGTCAAAGGTTCAGACCAGCAATTCGCGACCCTTTCCAAAATGAGAAGCCGAGCCCGGAAAGCCCAGTCGGCCAATTTCTTTCCGAGGATTGATGATAGTCATTGCGACAGGATTCATTCCTCTCCCACCGCTGACCACTATTTCTATGATGGTTATATGGGAAAGCAGCCAGTGGCTTGGAAGGAAAAATTATGCATAGTACTGGTAAAAGAGACTCCAGGAAAGCCTGGATAGGTCTACTGGCCACCGCGATATAGCTGAAATAATGTTGAAAACGGCGTTGAACACCAAACAATTGATCAATCAATTAACCAAAAGTAGAAAGAGCGCCTCCTTTGTTGTTGTTGTTGGTGGTGTTTGTTGTTGTTGCCATTGTTGTTGTAGTCATTACCACTGCTGCTGCAAACCCTGTTGTTCTTGCGTCACCGTTAGTAACTTGTTCATGCACACCTGATTTAGATATCGCCGGTTTATTTCAAAAACCTCGTAACTACAGCTTGTTAAAATCTGTAGTTACGAGGTTTTTGAAGTAAACCGACGATATGAGAAGTATTCTGGGCTTCTGGCAAAAAGGCGCTTCATGAATCTCCATGATGCATTGTACCAAGTTCGGCATGACTTTATCATGTATCCGTAATATCCATTTTGTCAAACAGCCAACTGAATCATGAGGTGGGATGGTCCTTTGACATACACAAACTTGAGGATACCGAAAAGTTTCGGGCTAAAAGGCGCTTCATGAATCTCCATGATGCATTGTACCAAGTTCGGCATGACCTTATCATGTATCCGTAATATCCATTTTGTCAAACAACCAACTGAATCATGAGGTAGGATGGTCCTTTGACATACACAAACTTGAGGATACCGAAAAGTTTCGGGCTATGTCAGCCTGTGCGGACAGCGCAGGTTGACATGTGTCGATACTGCTAGAAAACGCGTCAAGTCTACTTTTCACAGAGCATGACTCGTATGGTATCGGGAATGTTAGATCAGCACGTATATAGACAGAGAAAAGTATTATAGGTCAAATTATGTGCTTAACCCTTTACCAAACAATTCCTGATTTTTACGACCCTAAGATAGAAGCCTTTTGAAAACATTGTGGGAAAAGAAGAAAATGCTGGTAACCAACATTTTCTCCTTTTCCCACAACGTTTTTTATACCTTGCTGGAAACAAATTTGAATTTTTGAGTTAGGCTAATTTTGCCGTCTGCAAGTGCTTTTAATTTGGACCAATCTAAAATTTTGTCGTTTGGTAAAGGGTTAAAATTCCTCTCTAAACATGATTATCTTATTTCAAAACAGTTATGTATAATTCAAGTATACTTATTGGTGAAGTAAATAAAAGCATATGATTGATCAGACAAAGAATTATTGCTGTAGTGCCAAAATCATGGTTCTTTCTGGTAGGGATGAGAAGCCCCAAGCTCAATTGAAAAAAAGTACAGTGAGAAAAAAAAAGGAATCCCAACATCACACACACCATTAGCGAAAAGAGCAACAAATTGGACGTAATATTTGAAGACTGATACCATCGACGATCACAAAGTTTTCCGCATGACACGTTTCCGGTGTACATCGCCATTTTCCCGACGGATTTACTTTCTTCCGGAATGGTATCCCCCATGTAACGGCGAGCATTTTCCTGACCGTAATCAGTGGTCGCCCAAACTGTCGTCTATCATTAACACGACTTTACTCTTTCCAAGACAACACCATTTTAGACTCGTCCGGATTGAAAGCACTAGCACACGACAACTCGAATAATAGAATTTTTCCTGTATTGGAAAACATTGTACGGAAAAAGGAGAAAATGCTGGTAATCAGCATTTTCTCCTTTTTCCTACGATGTTTTCAATTATCTTTTTCCGTGAAGAGTAAAAAATGCGTAAACGCACCTGGTAAAGGGTAACTAACAAAGGAAATGACCACGAAACTGCAGAAAACCACGAACGAAAGGGGAATACAAATAACAGGCTGCCATATTTCGTCCAATATCATAGAGCATTTGTTTGGAACATCCGTTTATTTTCCCCCCAAATTACGGAGTGGTGTTAAACATCATAATTTGAGATGTTTACGAGGTAATGAGGTTATTGACAAATAGCAGTCTTTCAAAGATGAACAATGACAAATTAGCACCTGCTGAGGAACTACTTTTTGTCATGCAGGAGTAGGAACTATTTTTTGCCATGCAACAGGGCTACACCTACAATTTTTCTCTCTTTTTTTTCAAAATTTGATATGTATGTTGCGTTTACCGTCTAAATGGAATATTGGTAAAGCATACGCCTATCAGATTGAAAGGTCGAAGGTTCGAGGCTTGTTGGGAGGAGATGGGGGTCGTTCTGATATGAGAGCTACCAAATGCCTACCTATAGTATTATGGATATCTATCCCCAAATGCGATTATATTTTTTGACAGATTGCATCCGGGTACAGGGAGGATCGCGAGGGGAAAAAAGTGTGAGAAATCTTCACACAGACTTTGTGAAGTCATATATTTTCACTAACCGACGACAAAACTAGAATATGAAGACACGTTTGGCTGCGTATTCGATAATACTTCGTTTTAAATACATGTAAAAATATTTTCAGTTTAACACTTTTCCAAACAATCCCTGGTTTTTCGGGTCAGGAATAGAAGCCTTTTGAAAACATTGAGGGAAAATGAGAAAATGCTGGTAACCAGCATTTTCTCCTTTTCCCACAATGTTTTCTACCCCATCATATAGAGAAATCATCTTTTTAGCAACTGTTAAGTTGTCATCTGCAGAATGCTTTCAGTTTGGTGTGTTAAAAAATTTGCCGTTTGGGAAAGGGTTAAACGCTTAGCATAAGAAAATCCAGGTCAACCCATCTTTTACTGGAGATGCACACGTTCCCTAAAATAGACACAGAATGGCTCCCAGGTACTACTTCTTTCGGGATTTACATGATTTCTACTATTTCTAACAACTCTTAAAATGATAAAACGTTCGATAATTTGTCCTTATGCATGTGTGTCACAATTCATCTGTGTCACTATGAACTAAATGCATTTACTTGATATGCGATACAGATGGAACCGACAAAACATGGTCAGAACAGCACCGTACCTTTTCATACGAAAAAATTCAGAATGGACTGAAGACGGTACGGTGCACACACAATAAACGTCCAAATATGAAAAGAAGCAACTCAAACGTCTCATTATTGAGACCAAGACCTGCAGGTGCCTTGATATAAGAGGTTAGGTCTCGGGAAGTCAATGTGCGCGACAGAAGGTGTCTCATTATGTCAAATAATGTGTTAACACTTTACCAAACGGCAAAAGTTTAAAATTGAAAGCGTGCACAGACGATAAGTGAAATAATGATGGTAATTGAGATGTCCTCCCTTACCTACAATGTGTTCAAATGCCTCAGAGTTGTTTAAAAACTCTTGTTTGTTTGGCAGATGAGTGATCAAAGGAATCTTTTGAAATGTCAAAATAACGCCAAAAACGGACACATGGATGTAAAAAAACAAAACGGATGACCTATATGCTCGTATTCGCACGTGACCACTCTTGGTTTCATTTTTGGTCTTATTCTAGGTTTAAAAAAAAGTTACATAACTTCTAATTGGCTAATCCATTCGGTTTAGCCAATCAGAAGTTGTGTAACTTTCAATTTTAGATTTTTTTTTTAAGAATAAGACTGAGACCGTTCTTAAGCATGATTCGTGAATACGGACTCTGAAGAAATCAGTGATATTGATTGTACCTGTAGTGTTAGTTTGAACGCATTATTGTTGCTTTTGGAGCGTCTTTTATTGTTCCAATGACATTCCTTATTTTTATGTAACGTATGATTTGTGGGATTCGAATACGGTATCTTTGATCTCAGACGCCGACGACCTAACCCTACATCACTATTTCGCACATAGATTCCATTCTCCGCCCATCTTTGTTCCCAACCCCATCTCCGTTTCCTATATGAGCGAGTGTTACCGTTTAACTGTATTCAAATCCCACCCCATTGCCCATCCACGTTCCCTGTACATACGATTATTACTTGTATATACAATAAATTACCACAAACCCATTATCTAATTGTTGTATCGATATCACGGGAGATCTGGTCTGATCAGTGATGTATCGAACCTTCAAGAAATATAAGTCCCTTGCTGACCTGTCATATCTGTCAGAGTCAAAGCTTAACTTTAGGCACTTTTGCGCAGACTGTATATAGATGCAAAATCAGGCTGCACAAAACATAAAATGTGCAGTCTGATTGCGGTTTTTTGGTACAACAGTCTGATTAACTCTTTACCAAACGACAAAACTATAGACTTCACCAAATTCACCCGAGGTACTACGTTTCGTTGCGGACGTTGATAACATTTTGAGGTAATGTGTCCTCTAGTCCAGTTCACTTCCGTATATAAGAATAACAAGCAAAACGTATGGCTTAATTGGTTGATATAAATACTCGTATAAGAAAACAAATACTTTTGTTGCACGCATGGAAAATTCTATGACAAAAATTGACTCACTATTTTTGACAATGTAGCAATGATGGTGTTCCCTTAAAAGGCTACGTAGCCCCATAAAGTATTTTTAGATTTCGTGCAAGAATTAAAAAAGAAAAAGCATTGTGGGAATGTCAAGTGGGCACGTGCCTAATGATTCTTAAATTCCATAACATGAAATTATTTTCCATAATGTCTTCTTCGGGCGCCATGTTTGAAGCTTTGTCTGTGTATTTCCGGTATGTAAATGAGCGAGTTGTTCATATAAAAATAGATCGTGTTTCCCGTCTTTGTCGACCTGGTCTGTGGAATATCTCTTATTCCTCTTGTTGTCGGATGGTTTACGGCCATTGGGGTTTTATGAATGAAAATTAAAAGGCTTTGAGAGTATAAGGATAAGGTTCTTTTTTGTGTTTTTATAAAATTTTTGACCCAAAATCTGAAGAGCCACATTTGAATTCTAAAACCAAGTCGTCACGTGCTTTTATGGAGTTTCTTTTAAATAACTTATGAGGCTACGTAGCCTTTTAATGGAACACCATCTTTTTTTTTTTTAATTTTATGATTCTTAAATAGTGATGATTTGTATTGGTTTTTTTTTTTTTTTTTTTCATATAAATTTCAGTGATATATATTTCTTTTTAATTTAGTGAGATATGAAAATTCTAAAAAACAACCTTTAAATCTAGAATTAAAAAAGATTATAGTTTCGCAACGGTCGACATTTCCGAATGGATTGACAGAGAATCCGTTGGCCAGTGATGTTTTTTCCGTTAAGACGTAGGAATAAAGAGTTTTGACTGAGAAGGACATATATCGTTACACCGGATATTTTCCAGACCTAAAGGGACCGTGTTAAAAATGACTATACAGAATGCCCAGATCAGACAGATGTGTACAGTATTTTTTTTAAAGCCACAAAGCGGAAGATATTTTAATATTATGCTGATCTCCAATAGGAAAGATATAGGATATGACATGAGTTGGAGTTTTTTAGATAAGAATTTATTAAACTAGTCTACAAAAAATGTTATTAAAAGCGAGCCTATAGCGAGCTTAATAATATTTTTTGTCGACGAGTTTAATAAATTTTTACTTCAAAGCCAACGAGTGTCGGATTCTTTTTATCACATTACTGTATAACAAGAATTATAGTCAAAAATGTGTTAAACAAGAGGCATACATGTACATGTATCATGTGTAGTGAAACTTACATGAAGCCTGTGCGCTTACTTTGACAGGTACATTACAAACGAAAATAGTTGTAAAGAAACTTGCATCTATTGACTTTTGTTTGAGTCTATAAAAGTGATATTAAATTAACAACTTTATCATGATAAGACTTTTGAACGCTAATTTCCTTCAGGAACCTAGGTCAGCAATGTTTAGAAATAAAGCGTATGATTACAGAGTGTTGACCAAATACTGTACTATATACATTTGTATATTCTCATCTCACATGTGTGTAAGACAAGGAAATTCGTTAATTGTATTACATTGAAGACAAGGGTAGTTATGTGATAAAAGTAAATTAGTTATAATAATATAAAACTCGAATCAGTGCTGGTTATATGAAAAATAAATCCAGCAATTTTCATATATGGCTTGCAACACACGAAAAGGGGCATTCCGACGTTTGCGTAAATTGTCGTCACGGATCAGCTTGGGCTGTCTGCGCAGGCTGATCCGAAACGACAATTTCAGTTCTAATGTGATTTTCTGTTTCGCAAAAGTTTACTAAAGCACAAAATCTAATAAAGTCGTAAAGTGCCGTCTCGGATCAGCCGGCGCGGACTGCGCAGGCTGATCCGAGACGACACTTTACGCAAACGTCCGGATGCCCCTTTTCCCGTGTTGCACTCCATATCGAAAGCAAATGCAGAAAATCTCGTATCAAAAGAAAAGAGCAAACTTCAGCGATACAGGACAGTTGGCAATAGATACAAAACCTATTACATATTCAAAGGCATTTCTGCAGTGGGGAATTTCTCAACAGAATTTATCACTAAAGACAAACAGCATAAAACAAAATTACCCAATATTCCTACAGACCTTACCAGACATTCTCGTTGTCTCTTTCATAACGCATTACCCCTTCAAATTTATTCAATTATTATAACTGTTTTATGTCCTTACTGTAGACGCATTTTGAAATCATAAAAAAGGTGCAAATGCTTGTCACAAGCAATCCCCCTTTTTTCAACAATGCTTTTCATATCATTGAAAAGAGGAGTTGGCCTGGGTGGACACTTTTTGCAAATGCCTGAAGCCCCCTTTTCATGGCTCCAATGTTTTTCACATTTGACCAGATAAGCGTAAAGTTGTCCGTCCGATTAGCAAGATATGCTTTGTAGAAAGTGGTCTTTTCCATCTATGTAATTCAGATATAGTGAACCAATTACTTTGTCATTTTTCACTGTGCGTCACTCTCGTAAGCCTGTAGTGTCGCTAGGAATACTCTGTGGCTTGTATTGCAATGGGTTAACTTAGTATATTTATATATTCATAATTGACTAGATAAGCGTAAACCATCTCAATCGAACTTGTCCGTCCAATCACCCAGACAAGCAAATGGGAAAGATGTTTTTCAATATTTCTGATAAAGCGTACCAATCATTTTGTCACTTTTCAATATGATAGATATTTATACTTTGAGTGGCACAGACCAATCAATCCTTTTTGGATTCACAAATAAATTCAGATGAGTTTGTAAATGTGGTACATACAAACAATCCAGTCCGGAGCGATATTCATCCAACCTAGCGTCTATTTATAGCAACAGCGATATTTTTAGACGCAGGAAAACTTAACCAATGAGATGACTAAATGAGATCACGTGGGACAATTATCACACGAAAATATTTATTGGCCGCACCACTTGCATGGTTTCTGTGTTGATAAAAGTTTAAAAGGACAGACGAATTGTACTCTATAGCTATTGTTTTATGAGTGTTCTTAGTCGATAAGGATTGTTTGTTTGATTGTTTGTGTTTTGTTGCTGTTTGTTTTCAACATTTTTTTAGTTGAGCGCATATCCATGCTTTACTGGACTTTCTGGTATCAGTACTTCGCACTATATTCTTTCAAAGCCACAAGCCACGCGTACATCGTCAAAACAATAATCAGATGTGAGACAGGAATGGATGCTGTAACGTTAGCAATGACTGTAATTTATTCTCGAAGAGAAATTGGTCGAGCTGGAAAGTCGAACCCATCGACCCCTCGGTCTCAATATCTGTACACTACCGACTGAGCTATCGGGGTTCAAGGCCCGTATTCACCAACCATTCTTCAGAGTATTCTTAGTCTTATTCTCTAAGGTTTTCTAAATTTGTGAGTAACACAACTTCTGATTGGCTAAACCGAATGGTTTAGCCAATCAGAAGTTGTGTTACTTACAAATGTAGAAAATTCTGGAGAATAAGACAAAGAGACATCGGCATGTGTCGTGAATTAAGACGGAAAACTTGACCATAACAAGTAGTTGCCCCATTTACCGTTATAACTTGTGTTTACGCATTGAAGTTTATTTCATTTTGATTGTACAAATTTGACAGACATCTATTCAAAGCAGTCTGCATTAAAGTTTACGATTGAGGGTACAGACGACTTCCTGATAGATATGCTGGTATATATGGTCTGACAGGGATGTCACTTTGGATAAGCGGCCATTTTATAATTATTGGAGAAATGTGCTAAACATGCGTATGATGGCCAAGAACATAACGGCTGAAGGTCACGCCATTCTAATCGACACACTGAAGAATTGAAGACGTTTAAAGATTAACGTATCGTATCTAGTGCTGTTAACGATTTTCATAAAATTTACATTTTTCCGAACAACCCTGTCGAAAACCAAGCTTAACATTCCGGTAGATGGTTGAGTTTCTTTCATTTATCGTTGCCAACGGTTGCCCATATGGGCAACACCATCAGAAGACTATTACTTGTGTTTCGGAGGATAGTTAAGGATACGGTACAAAACCCCGACATATTATTTAACGTTTACAGTGTATACCTCGGTTTAACGTCTAATCTGAAAGACAATCTGTAATTTTAGGGTACCAGCTGTGGGGATCGAACCCACAGCCTCAAGTGGACAGAGACTTGACGCTCACAAGTCCTACGCTTTATCTCTTGAGCTGATGTGTTTCAGTTGAATGGTGCGGATTCCTTTTTATTAATGTGACGAAATTACACTTATTAAATAGTGTTCCATAAATTAGCCATACTCTGTGGAAAGGGGGCTTGGTCCCTCTCTTTGATACTAGAACATGACACCAATCCAGTCATCACAATATTATAGATCCATAAAATCTGTTTATCATAACAACCGACTGAATCATAGGGCAGACTGGTCCTTGGGAATGCCAAAAATTTACCAAAAGCAAAAAAGCATCGATTTAGGTCAGCCTGCGCAGGCTGACGTAGATCGATGCTTTTTGCAAATGTATGAAACTCCCTTTTTTCATAGAGCATGGATCAAATGTAACGGAAGCACATCTACCAGATCGTCGTTTCTGTGGCATAATCTTCCATCGTTCTGTCGTCGGAGATCCTATTATAAGTGACCTGTCAGTCAAATTGCAATATATAATTGATAGAACAAAATGGATTCGGAGAGAGGGGGGACAGAAGTAGCTCGTTTTTCTTGATAATGTTCGATACGAAGATCTTTCCTTTCGAGTGACTAAATCCTCTGATAGAGAAAGCAATTTTCTGTCAAATGTCAGAATAATTCCCAATATTGCGCCTTGTTACAAGCGATTAGAAAAGACGTGGAAAATCAGTGATAGGCATACAGGGGAAAGTCTTAGCGTCGTGTACTTTATTGTGATGGACAAGAATGTCAGTGTAAACAGACAGTAACTGAGACAAGAGCCGTGTTAGGTTTGTAGCGTTCTGGCACTGTCCCATCACGCTGTTTTAATTCATAAGCTTCTTCTAAAGATGTTTTCTTTCCAGGCACACGCTTATATACGAGTAATAAAGCTTTCCAAGGATTTAAGAGCAAAGCTGGTGTAGAAATGGGGCCAGAAGGGGTCGCCCTTTTCATTCAGCCCTTTACCACATGTGCAAAAAGTAGAATTGTAAGCATTTGAAGGCGACAGTATTATAATGTGGCTCATATAATGTAACTTGGCACTGACATGGTTGAAACACAGTAGGAAAAGAAGAAAATGATGGTATTAAACCAGCATTTTCTTCTTTTCCTACTATGCGTTAAACATCATGCAACGAACCTAGTATCATTTCTTCCCAAAAATGTCGATCAAGTTGGCTCCTGTAACGGTCATTATTTGGGAGCCATATTTTAGATCCCAACCCCCAGGAAGAAGATACATCTGCGTTGTATATGACCCCGAAATATGCAGAGAATCTGGTATCGATAAATCTGTAAATGCATATCTGTTATGGCCATTCTTCCATAAAAATCCCGCCTGCTTGTCACAATAAATCTCGCAGAATCTCGTGTATACTAATCTAAATCCCTTGGACGCGTCTTTTGAAATGAATCCAAGCTCCTGGCGACCCTGGTGCGTAAGCCGGGAGTCAGGGAGCTTGCGATGTCGTAAATCAATTATTATTTGATTCGATTATCATCTTTATTGGCGAAGAAGATTTCGCTATCTTCGTCTGCAAATGATTGGATTGATTAAAATGAAATAAGTTATCACGAAATTAAGATACTGTTATCGGTAAACGTTAGCAGGTGTTAATTGATATAGACATATGGTCAAGTGTCTTTAATTTGGGTGCCATCCGTTATTTCCTTTATTGCTGTCCACTTGTAACCCAGCTGAAGTGTTTGTTGGGTCAATGGTTGCACACTTCTCTTGTTTGTGTATTGATTCAGAGTTTTGACGACCCTGACCAGGAAGGCCCTTGAACACATTGTGAGGAAAGGAGAAAATGCTGATAATCAGCATTTTCTCCCTTTCCCACAATGTGTTCCTTCCTTGAGAAGATCACTTCCACCAGTTTAGTCACAATTTAGTCAGAATTAATTCGTTGTCTACAAAGGTTTTCAGTTTGGACAAGTTTGGTTTGCGATGCCTTGTAAAGGGTTATTGTAGGTTCTTCATACATATTTTTTCTTATTATTTTGTATAAAAAGGGAGATACTTTCACAGCTTAAAAGAACAGCATGTAAGTAAGACTAGCTTGGGAAAAGGGAGGTTGAGCACAGCATGCTGTCTGATCTTTAATCTACGCTTTCCGATAGGGAAAATTTTTCCTCGTAATACATGTGGAAAATTTGGGTTTATACTACTGGCTTAACCCTTTACCGCACAATGACGACTTTTAACTCATTACCAAACGACAAAATTTTAGGTTTGTCCACATCGAAAGGGTTTGCAGACGACAAAATAAAATTGACTGAAAATTTGAAATTTGTTTTGTGAAAGGTAGAAAACATTGTGGGAAAGGAGAAAATGCTGGTTACCAGCATTTTCTCCTTTTTCTACAATGTTTTCTAAAGGCTTCTTTCTCAGGGGCGTCAAAAGTAGGCATTGTGTGGTAATGGGTTAAAAGAACAGCATGTAAGTAAGACTAGCTTGGGAAAAGGGAGGTTGAGCACAGCATGCTGTCTGATCTTTAATCTATGCTTTCCGATAGGGAAAATTTTTCCTCGTAAAGAATCTTTGACTTACATGTAGCAAAATTTGGGTTTATACTGCTGGCTTAACCCTTTACCGCACAATGACGAATTTAATGACCCTAAGGAAGAAGCCTTTTGAAAACATTGTGAGCATTTTCTCCTTTTCCAACAAAGTTTTCTACCCTAACAAAGAAAAACTGCGTCATTTTAGCTACTATAAACTTCTTATCTGCAAATACTTTCAGTTTGGATAGGTCCTTAAATTTGCCGTGTGGTAAAGGGTTAAAGTTTCATTTCACTTATTCAGCAGGATAAGGGTTAAGGTTGAGACCGCTAGTGGAAAACAGCTATTTCCACTTTAATATAATCCTACAAAATTTGCCTTGACTGAAAAGGAGAATTATTGCACTTCTTTAACTCTTTACGAAACAAAATTTTACACTTACCTAATTTGAAATCATTTGCAATGTGACTCTAAAATTGAAACATGACTTTAGAAGAGTAGAAAACATTGTTGGAAAAGGAGAAAATGCTGGTTACCAGCATTTTCTCCTTTTCCAACAATGTTTTCAAAAGGCTTCCTCCTCCGAGTCGTACAAAACCAGGGATTGTTCGGTAAAGGGTTGACCGAGCCACTTTTTCTCTCTTTCTTTTCTTTCTTAGAATTATCATTTATAAATCTAAAACCACCATGTTCTTAATACGAAGGGAAATAATAATTACCTCCCTTCTCAGGAAGCTAATAAAGGTATCAACAACATTTCAAGATAGATATCAAAGGAATTTTTGATCGGATAAAAATGTTACAAAAGTATTATATCACTACAAATCCTTATTAATTTTATCAACTAACAAGAAATTATGCAAGCTGCACCAGAAGCTTTAGGTGTCTACTCCCTTACCTTTACCAAACGACAAAATTTTAGACTTGTCCAACTCAAGAGCATCTGCAGGCAACAAAACAAAAATGATGCAAAAACTGAAACTTGACTTTAGAAGAGTAGAAAACATTGTAGGAAAAAGAGAAAATGCTGGTTACCAGCATTTTGTCATTTTCCTACAACATTTTCAGAAGGCGTCTTCTTCGTATAAACCAGGGATTGTTTGGTACAGGGTTAACCCTTTCCCAAACAATCCCTAGTTTTTACGGGTCAGGACTAGAAGTCTTTTGAAAACATTGTGGGAAAAGGAGAAAATGCTGGTAACCAGCATTTTCTCCTTTTCCCACAATGTTTTCTACCCTATCATATAGAAAATCATCTTTTTATCAACTGTTTATTTGTCACCTGCAAAATGTTTTCAATTTGGTCTGGTCCAAAATTTGCCGTTTCGGAAGGAGTTAAAGCAGGATATAGATCGACAGATGTGGATTGGCTTTGCACTTTTCGACTTGGGAAGTATTACCTATAAATAATGATGGTTGCCAATATACACATTTCATACCATGGTGATAAATATGAATAAACAGCTTGACACATGGAAATATATTACAGAGGTTCTGCCAAATAGGTTTTGTTACTAAAATTCAACAATCCAAGCCAATCAACTTTTTCTGTTTTGCTGTATATGTTGGTATTTGACGTACTCTTTGGTACTGATAACAAATGAATAGATAGAAAATTGTGATTGGTCCAAAATATAGACATGTTTATTCTAAGGGACCCCTGTTAATTTGATTGCAAATTATACGGTGTTTTTCAAAGGTATTTCTTGTTTACAATGTGAGTTACATTTTAAAACACTCCTTCCCTCCAAACCAAATTGAATTGGTGTTCAAATCATTATTTCAGTCATTATCACCTTCGCACTGGTAACATACACTTTTCAAAGTTTACTGCGTATCAAGAGCATTCCAGTATATGCATACCAATACTGGGTCCTTTCTTCTTCTTTTTCATACGCTAGAAGGGTGGTATTATGTCCGTCCGTCCGTCTGTCCGTCCATCTCTCCGTCTGTCTGTCCGTCCGTCCGTCCGTTAGCATTTTTTTCTTGTGTGCGCAACTCCTCCTACAGTTTTCATTGGAATAAGTTCAAACTTACCACAATGAATCTCTATGGTGTGTATAGTTGTGCATGTGACTAAAATTTGGATGTTTGCAGCATTCTAGATTTTAACCCATTTCAATGACAAGCCCCTTCGGGCGTGAATGTGCCGCTTTGCGAAGCTCTTGTTTTTCATTCCTACTTATTGATTTCTTTAATAGTGTAAAGAGCATTTCTTATATTAAATTTATTTAACGTCGGTCGGTTGTTCAACAAGCTCTCACGACTTATCAGTATCAATTACTGTATTATCGATGGGTTCATCCTGGACACCTTAACAGCACTCCCGCCCTGATATGGGTAATTCTGAAAGCTCACTTCTCTCATCACAGGATTCAAACTTACAACCTTAGGTGAGCGAGGCCAATGATCTATGCGTAATCTACTATCACCCACTTGTGAGTCCGTATCAAGACTACAAAATGCTGTTATTCTGAAACATTTCTTTTTATTAATTTGAAAGTAACACAACTTCTGATTGACTTCCGTCCTTATATAAGCCTAAAGCCCACCTCTGTCATCACAGGATTCGAACTCGTAACTTCAGGTGTGTGTGTGTGACTGATGATATAGAGGATATTTGTCTTTTTCGGTGAAAGATGGAAATTTATTTCATCGAGTGGACACCATCGGTAATATTTTCACAAGTGGCGCAGCCTCGAGTGAAAATATTACCGATCGTGTTCACGAGATGAAATAAATTTCGATCTTTCATCGAAAAAAACAAAAATTCTATTTATTTCATGCTTTTAACCCTTTCTGGGAGGAGCTTTATCAAAATCCAGTAGTTCTTTTCTGCTATTCCCCTTGGCGTACCCCTCCCGCATAGCAACGCATTACAATATTACGTCAAGCGCGAGAAATGTAAGGTATATGAAGTCATATTTCCCATCTGGTTGTTAGGCACGCGCAATTTACCTAGGCAACAAGAACGTGAAAATTGTCTTTTTTGGTGAAAAAGAGTGTCGAGTGGACACTATCGGTAATATTTTCACGAGTGGCGCAGCCACGAGTGAAAATATTACCGATCGTGTTCACGAGATGAAATAAATTTCGATCTTTCATCGAAAAAAACAAATATTCTATTTATTTCATGCTTTTAACCCTTTCTGGGAGGAGCTTTATCAAAATCCAGTAGTTCTTTTCCGCCATTCCCCTTGGCGTACCCCTCCCGCAGAGCAACGCATTACAATATTACGTCAAGCGCGAGAAATGTAAGGTATATGAAGTCATATTTCCCATCTGGTTGTTAGGCACGCGCAATTTACCTAGGCAGCAAGTACGTGAAAATCGGTATTTTCACTGGTTGTACTAGTGTAAGATCGAAAAATATCTTCACTACTATTTCTCGATATCCTACCGGAAAGCATGAAATAACTACGCCTAAACTACTATACCTTACTTTTGAGTCCGTATTAAGAATAAGAAATGCTCTAATTCTCAAACCTTTCTCTTTTTTTCTAATTTGAAAGTAACACAACTTCTGATTGGCTAAACCAAATGGTTTAGCCAATCAGAAGTTGTATTACTTTCAAAAGTAGAAATTTTTAAAGAATAAGAAATGTTCTTTATAATGCTTGATGAATACAAGCCTGATTATCCAGTAGACTGTAGAAATGTCGTCATGCCCGTATAAACTTAATCATCAAATCAATTCTCCACAAAGCTGAGTTCGATTATAACTGTTTTATTGAAGCAGAATGACCCTCAACCATTTACTAGACAATCCAATTTTTTGACGACACCGGGAAAGAAGACTTTTGAAAACATTGTGGGAAAAAGAGAAAATGCTGGTAATCAGTATTTTCTTGTTTCTTCCACACAATGTTTTTTTTTTATCGTTTTAAAGACAGGTCCTATTCTTGGAGTTAAATCGTATTTTCAGTCTGTAAAGGCTTTCGATTTGTCTAAATTTTTATCGTTCGATATAGAGAAGTGACCTATTACCGCCTAAATACATTAACTCTTTCCCAAACGACAAAATTTTAGACTTGACCAAATTCAAAGTATTTGCAGACGACAAAATAAACGTGACTCAAAAATTCTCCTTTTCCCATAATGTTTGGTTAAGGCTTAAATAAAACTTTTCAGTCAATAGTAGTGATAAAGTAAACCAAAATACTGCTTTTTCGATTTTTTTTTCGGGGGGGGGGGGGGCGTTGTTATATTCTTATCGGACAGTGCAGATCAAGAAGAGAATGCTTATTTTGTGCAGTTTAATCTTGAATTACAGTGGGCAAAAGCGCCTCGATTCACCCTATGCAGCCTATGTGGTTTACACTATATGGGATAATGCTGCATCGGTGAAATGACCAGATGATCTGCTATTTACACCGGCTGCACATCACAGACAACAGGTTCCTGTGGGAGCGAAAGTCATTTAACCCTTTACCAGGCAATCCCACGTTTAACTCTTTACTAAACAACAAAACTCAGCGACTAGTCTAAATTGAAAACATTTGCAGACGGCAAAATAAATGTGTCTTAAAAAGTGATATTTGGTTTAAGAAGGGTAAAAAACATTGTGGGAGAAGGAGAAAATGCTGGTTACCAGCATTTTCTTCTTTTCCTACAGTGTTTTCAAAAGACTCCTTTTTTAGGGTCGTCAAAAGTCGGTATTGTGTGGTAAAGGGTTAATGAAACGAGCCATAGCGGACAGAGGCTTTTGAAAACATTGTGGGAGAAGGAAAAAATGCTGTTCAACAGCAATTTCTCCTTTTCAACCTGCCCTCAATATGACTTGTGCTTAAATTTTCAAATGACAGAGTTTGACAGCATTTTGTCCTTTTTCCGTAACATTTCCTTTTTTTAAAGTCCCAAATGATAAAGTTGGGGTAACATTAGATTTGTCGTGTGCAAATGCTGTAGTGTAATAAAAGTCTAAGACTGACGACCAGATAGGAATTAATCCCTGCGCTGTATAACAGAAAGAAAAACCCGGGGGTCATTGGTTCGATCTCTAGCTCGAACAATTTCTTTCAGAGGATTGCTGGTCGTCATCGCGACAGGATTTACACATCATTCACCTCTGATCATTTTTAGAAAAACTTAACCCATTACCACCCAATCCCTACTTTTGACGCCCTGAGAAAGAAGCCTTTAGAAAACATTGTGGGAAAAGAAGAAAATGCTGGTAACCAGCATTTTCTCCTTTTCCCACAATGTTTTCTAATCTTTAGAAACAAATTTCAAATTTTAAGTCACTTTTATTTTGTCATCTGCAATTGCTTTCGATTTGGACAAGCCTAAAATTTTGTCGTTTGGTAATGAGTTAATATAACTCTACCATTACACCCCTACATACCCAGAGTTCCAAATAAGAGGGAGTGATGACTTTCTAAATCCGTTATTTCTCTTCCAAACCCTATGTTATGGGTACTCGTTAGAATCGTCTCGATGAGACGATTCTAATGAGTACCCATAACATGGGATTTGGAAGAGAATAACTTATATTTTCAATTATGAAATCAAAATCACTCCCTCTATCTGGAGCTTTGATACTGATATACATGTACATGTAAATGAAAAAAAGACAACAAGCGAAAGAAAAAAAAAGCTACTGTGAAAAAGATGCGATTTTAAGTGGGTTTTTTTTTTCCCCCCAAAATGTTTAACAAAATCGGTCAGAGTAGAGCCACCATCACCCTGAAATTTTAGCTTTATATATAAACAGTGTGGTAAATGCAAAAATTGCCCAGACAAGCAGTTTTGTGTTTTATCACTAGGGATTCATCCATGGTATACCTAATGGTAGGATTAAGCTGGAATTTTCCAAAGACTTTATATCGTGCATGAAGAAAAGTCATAAATGCACTGAGAGTTTCTTTTAACTTCATCTTTTTGCGGAACTTTCATATTAAAATGTAATTAAAAGTCGGCAATTTCAAAGGCGAAGAAAATTGGAACATTTGCCTATTCTCGTCTTCTCCAGTCAGGCAGCCTCATTCTGACAACTGCGCCCATATGTCGGTATACCTCGGTCTTTATTCTTGTTTCGTATGATTTACGCATACAGGCAGCGCACAAAAAGCGCACTTCATTCCCCTTCCGGCTAAATTAGAACTCGTGATTGAATAAGTTCATTAATATTGCAGATACTGATTCGGGCGATTATGTATCGGTGATATTATTGATTGGGGCCACACACATTCTCGTCTCTCGTGGTTACGTGCGAGAGCCCATTCAACCAGAAAAAAACACGGTAACTTTTATACTCATCCGTGAAATGGAACCGGCTGCTGCGTCTACTGTTTATCACATATAATAGAAATTTCCATATTGAAGATAGTAAAGACAATGATTCAAATTTCTCTCAAATTGATGAATTTTGTCTTTGAAATGGTAAGAAAACATTGTAAGAAAAGGAGAAAATATTGATTACCAGCATTTTCTCCAGTTTCCTCAATGTTTTCAAGAGGCCTCTTGAGGTCGGTAAAAAAATCGGGATTGTCTGATAAAGGGTTTGCCATTTGAACACTGTTGTTATTTATCATTTCCTACTGGGTTTGGTAAAACGACCAAATTGATTGATTGGTTGGTTGGTTGGTTGGTTGGTTGGTTGATTTGTTGGTTGGTTGGTTGGTTGTTGGTTGGTTGGTCATAATTGATCGATTGATCATGGATGGATGGTCTGATGGATGGGTGGTTGGATGAATGGATGGATAGATTGATGGTTGGATAGATGAATGGATGGATGGATGGACGGAAGGTTGTTTGTTTGGTTGGTTGGTTGGTTGGTTGGTTGGATGGATGGATGGATGGATGGATGGATGGATGGATGGATGGACAGACGGACAGACGGACGGACGGACTGATGGATGGATTGATTTTGAAGATTTCTTAAACACCCTCTAGTTACATGCTTCAGGCCAAATGGGTACCACTTACATGAAAGAAGATTCAGCTTTTCTTTATGCACCATTCTTCTTTGATCTTGGGCTTAACATTTTTTGTCGGAGAATAGGTTTTAACACTTTGGCTGCTTATTGCGACTCACAGACGTTTTGCGGACAGCGTAGATCAAGATCAGACTGCACAAAACGTGCAGTCTGATCTTGGATCTACGCTGTCCGATCCGGAGATTTTATTCCCCAAAACATACCTTTGAAATAAAAATTTTGGGGTTTTTACTATCGAATTGAAAATTTCATTTTAGTTACTTAGCAGAATAAGGGTTAATAAATGACATTGAGCAAAAAAGAAAGAAAAATCGAAAGTATCGTTAGCTGTTTAGGAATGAGACCAAGACCAACTGAATATGTCAGGCTATTTTCGCCATAATATTTCAGAAACTACAGGTCAGCGTAAACGGAAGACCAGGCTGCACTTTCTATGAATTCTGATCTTGATCCATACTTTCTTCAGAAACGACAAATTTCTGTTTAACGCTCTACTCCGCAGGATTAATTTAACGTGGTACTGGGGAATAGAAGGGAAGTTAACGAAAGGTAAAATAAGCAGCTTACCTCAAACATAATAGAGTTCGTAACCTCGTAACCCTGTATCTAACAACCCCGTCTTTCACAATCCTGACAAATGTACTTTTGAAAACATTGTGGGAAAAGGAGAAAATTCTGGTTACCAGCATTTTCTCCTTTTTCCACAATTTTTTCTTCTTCTTAACTGCATGGAGGCACCAAGAAAGCATAATTTGTACAACCTTTAAATTGTCGTCTGCAAGTGGTTCTAATTCGGAACAAGTCTATAATTTTGTCGTCTGATTTAACCCTTTACCCCATAAGGCATTTCTATGGCATCTCTAATTTACCCTAAATAACAGCAAGCATGAAGCCGTTTCTTCTGTGTATATGACACCTTTTGATAGCATAGAAAACATTGTGACAAAAGGTGAAATTGCTCGTCACGAGCAATTTCACCTTTTGCCACAATGTTTTCCAAAGGCTCCTACAAGTAATGCGTAGAAATGAGTATCTATGGAGTAAAGGGTTAAAAAGGTTAAGTTCTTGATGAGGTGATCTTTTTCTAGGAAATTTTGTCAGGACACTCATCTGACTGTTGTTATAAAAAAATGTTCTATTATTATCTCAGGAAAATTTCAGCTCTTTACCAAAAAATCAGTACTTCAAAAAAAAAAATCTGAAGCAGTTTAATTGATTGTCGTTTTCAACATTATTTCAGTTATATATAGGCGACCCCTGGGCTTATATTCACCAACCATTCTTAAGAACGCTCTTTTTCTAAATTTGTAAGTAACATAACTTCTGATTAGCTAAACCGAATGGTTTAGCCAATCACAAGTTGTGTTACTTTCAAGTATAGAAAATGTCTCATTCTCCAGAATTTTCTGTATTTGAAAGTAAACCATTCGGTTGAGCCAATCAGAAGTTATGTTACTAACAAATTTAGAAAATCTCGAAGATTAAGACTAAGAATATTCTCAAGAATGGTTTGGGAATACAGGCCCAGAGCACCTATCCATGCTTTCCTGGAGGTTCTGTCATAAGCACTTCATACAATATTTTCCCCAAGCCACTGACTGCTTTCCCACATAACGATTGTCGAAATAATGACCAGCAAGGACAGGAGAGTGAATCCTATCGCAATGACTGTCATTAATCCTCGGAAAAAGATTTGCCGAGCCGGGATTTCCTCTGAAGCAGACCAAACACTAAAACAAAGTAACTGTTATTGATTAAGATTAAATACATAGATCAAAAACGGAAAAGAAAATAAATAAATAGATAAATAAATAAATAAAGTTACAAGGATATAAGTAATTGTTATTGATTAAAATTAAATAAATAAATCAAAAATGAATGAATGAATAAATAAATAAATAAATAAATAAAATTACGTAGCAAGATAAGAAGTTTCACGTACAAAGTAGTTTTTCATTTCGATATGATTTTATTTCTGTAGGCTGTACTGCAGGACGCAAAAGCAGTTGCACTTGGTAACACGTGAAAAGGGATACGTTTTTTTTTTTCAATTAACTCATTACCAAACGACAAAATTTTAGGTTTGTCAAAATCGAAAGCATTTGAAGACGAAAAAATAAAAGTGACCGAAAATTTGAATTTTTTGTTTTGAAGGGTAGAAAACATTGTGGGAAAAGGAGAAAATGCTGGTCACCAGCATTTTCTCCTTTTACCACAATGTTTTCTAATGGCTTCTTTCTCAGGGTCGTCAAAAGTAGGGATTGTGTCTTAGCTGAGGAATAGAATGAAAATTTCTTAATCATTGGTAGAATGTCACTTTTTTTTGTAATACCAGACCAAATTTTGGCAAGAATATCTTGATCTACACTAACCGCAAAAGTATCAGAAGGTCAAAAAAGGAGCTTTAACGATTAAGCGGGCGAGAAATAGGAGAAAAAAAAAACATGAAGGATAATAACTTATTAGAAAAAGAAATCAGAAATAATCAAGCACTTTTTTTTTCAGTCGAAAGTAAAAAATCCGAAAAAGCTTAATTCCAATGTCATTTTGCCCAAAATATTTTACCCAAAGCGGACAGTGTAGATCAAAGATCAGACTGCAGGTTTCGTGCAGTCTGATCTTTAATCTACGGTGACCGCAAAAAAAGGAACAGAAAGTCAAAAAGAAGCTTTGAAGGTTAAGGGGGGTTGCGATAGCAGGAAAGGAGTCAAGGGATAATAACTTGTTAGGAAAAAAATCAGAATTAATGAAGCCTTCATTTTTTTCTGTAAGATGAACAGGTTAAGCAGTGCGAGTTTTAACCCTTTGGCTGCTTAGCGCGACTCCGGCTGCTTTCGCAGACTATGTAGATTAAGATCAGTCTGCACAGAACGTGTAGCCTGATCTTTGACCTACACTGCCTGATACGATTTGTTTCCTTTCGGTGAAAGCAACTTTGAAATCGGAGTATTTTGGATTTTTACTATTGAGTGGAAATTTTCGTTTCATTTATTTTTGCAGTTGAAAGGTTGACTCTTTCTGTATCAAGATTAATATCTAGGCTGCTGAGTGCGTTTCACTGACCTTTTGCGGACAGTGTAGATCAAAATCAGACTGCACAGAACGTGCAGTCTGATCTTGGATCTACACTTTCCGATAAGGACATATTTTTCCCAAAATTATATGAAATAGCATAGTTTGAGTTTTTACTGTTGACTTGAGAGTTTCAGTTCACTTACGTGTATTTGGCAGAATAAAGCTGATTTGTCAATTCAACCGCTATGGACGCTTGAAAAGAGATTATAACTTAGAAATACGTTTACCATCATGAGAGGCTTTACTTTTCGAACGTAGAGGCGACAAAGACCAAATTATGTGAAGGCGGTGTGGAATTGAGGCTGAAACCACTTTTTATTATGTGACGAGATTTCATCGTGATCTGATTGGATAATAATTATGCCAGAAACATATATATTTTATTATACTGCAAAGAAATTCCCCGTAATTTAATTGGTTAACATGCCGGGAACATGTGCATGTATATCATGTTCCCTTACAAAAACTAGCCAGTTTCCCTTCTGAGTGCCCCGTAAACATTACTAAACGTGCAACACAACATCCAAAATGGCGGCGTTGATCGATCACCAGACTGCACATTTTATGCAAAAACCTGCACATTTTAGTGACGTTAATTTCCAGTGACGTCAGTTTTCATTGAAGTGGGGCACTCAGAAGGGAATTTCTATTTCGTCAGCATACACGATTCGTGAGATTATAATGCAGGAAAATTTCGCTCATCGGGCTTTGACAGGTTAAAACTTTGCAGTATAATAAATTCGTTGTAGGGTCAGGTGACGGGGGACTTGGAAACTTGTTCACGACTGTGGTGAATCATGTCGCCCCGAGCCGACAAAGGCAAAACCGACGTAAAAGCAGTTTCCCTTTCGGGAGCCCCGTATACATGACTGCAATATCCCCACAACATCCAAAATGGCGGCGTCGGTCAAGATTTACATAAAGATTATACGCCAAGCTGCACGTTTTAGCTCGTATTGCCAAGGTTTCAGTAACGTCAGTTCCAAGTGACGTCAGTTTTCATTGAATTGGGGCACTCAGAAGGGAAATTCAACTTCGTCGGCAGACTCAATAGTTTTTCAACCCCAAAAGAGGTGAAATTCGCGTAACAAACGTTAACGTTCCCGAAAGGGAAACTGCACTTATGTTGGTTTTGCAAGTGCACATAATATAAATGTTTCGGGCATATTATCCCATCAGATCACGAGAAATTTCTTTGCAGTGTAGTAATATATGATGGCGGACTGAGTTTATAGGACATCGTGATTGAAAGCTGCTAGTATCTTATTATGCCGGTATTCACACTTTAATAAACGACAAAATTTTAGACTAGTCCCAAATAAAAGCGTTCGCAGACAACAAAGTGAATGAAGTTCAGATAATCGCTGTACACTGATAGTCATTTTCTCCCGGTTCCCCACCATGTTCTCCAAAGGACCCTCACTGATAGGTTGTTTAAACACTTGACTGTTTGGTAAAGAATTTAACAAGCGGGACATAAATTTATATTTTTAATGTCTTTATTTTATATTACTTCAACTTTGGTCAGCCTGAGCGAGTTGACCTGGGTCGAAATATTTTGCAGATGCACCAAACGCTTTGTTCACCTATCATGGATCAAGATGTTTTGGACGAATATGGTACTCCATAAAAGGCACATGACACAAGCCAGATTGTCATGACTGAAAATATGTTGAAAACGGAATTAATCACCAAACGACCTAACAATAGTGATCACCATTCTTGCCTCAATTTTAATCCTAACGTCAAAGCCCCATACTTGCACGCAACAGTGGGTAGGTTACGGAGGTTCTTTATCAATTGACAAGGTTGCAAGTTACATCTTAGAAACAATAATGCAGTAATTATGATTGGTGTGAAGGTACAATATGTTTCCTTTTGCTTTGCTGTGAGATGGGAATTTCTCATTCCCCAGACAGGAAAAATACCTAATTAGACGGGAAATCACTTTGAATGTATACATCCGTTTTAACTTGAGAGTCTGAAGCACAACTGCTTGTTATTGCGGACTATGTAGATCAAGATCAGACTTCACGTTATGTGCAGTCTGATCTTGATCTACACTGCCCGATTTTAGGTACGAGTTTCTATCCCAAAAAAGAACCGTGAAATTATAGTAACTAGCTCTATTTCACTATTTGAGACGGTCCATTTTGTAAATTGAGTGCGATAAAGGTAAACATAATGTGACGCATAGAACCTTGTTAATGTTGATTTGTAATTCACGGATTTTTGTACCAAATCAAAGTCACTTTATGAATATAGCGGAAATGAATGCGTATTCAGAATACTTTTTTGGATTTGTTTTACATCTGTTGCATTCTGTAAAGACTAAAGATGAAAGAAAAATTGAACAGTGGTTAATATATTGAGGTCAGAGTGCACTGCAGAAAGGTCAGGAAGGTCAATGGGTTCAAATCCACGTGTTGAGCTGAATGATTTTTTACCCTCTGAAGTCTGCAAGGGGCCCTCCATGGTCCTTCATGGCTCAGTAGTTAGGAAGATCAACTTGTAAAGCCACCTTTTTTTCTGATTTCGTTGCGTTGAGGGGTAGTGGTCCGGTTGCAATCATCTGCGACCTGAAGTACAAGACTAGCAGTACCGTTTATGGCCGGGAGGGAACGGTGACAAATCAGCGTACAGTCCGGTTTGTTCTTTTGAAATTTTGGTTTCACAGAGACACCGCCGAGAACGTTCCAAAAAACTCATTCCGAGCCAAAGTGCTGTAATGGCATAGCAATACCGGTACATTCCGGAGTAGGACTATTTCTATTTTGTGAATGTGTGTGTGTGTGATACCGGCACATTCCGGAGCAGGACTGTCTTTATACCGGGAGGAACCCGGACCTTTACCGTAGCTAAAATCTGTTAACCCAGCGAGGGCGCAAGACAAGGGTATAAACGGACGCTGTCATATCCGTGTCTCTACCGATCAGGGACAAAAACAGGCCCTATATTCACAAACCGTTCTTAGTTTCATTCATAGCGTTCATTCTAGATTTATATACAGTATCACAACTTCTGATTGGCTAAATTATCTGGTTTAGCCGATCAAAAGTTGCTTGACTTTCCAAGTTATTTTTTTTTTTTAAGAATAAACCTAAGAATGTTTTTAAGAATGGTTGATGAATACGGAACCCGAAATGCTCGTGATTAGAATATACGATCTGGCTGCTGAACCGGAAAAATATCGCATGGAGGAGACAGAAAAATCCTGGGCAACTCCGCCATCGTATCACCGAATGGACCAAAACCTTTGTCTAACCATACTGAGAGCACTAGTGACATACGGTGCCCTTGAGCAATGAACTGCAAAGCCAAGGCCTAGTACAGGTAAATTTGACCGAAGTAGACATGAGCAGTTCAGTTACCGTCATGATATAACCGAAGCGTTGTTGAGAGCGGCGATCAACAATCTTTGAATATTTTGAACAGCATTATTTGCTCTCTACCAAGAGTCAAAATCTTAGAATCGTCCACACTGAGAAGCAAATCTAACTTACAAATCAAACAGTTTGCACAAACGATATATAGAATCTGACATTAGTTAGCACTTCAGGTGAAAAAGGTCTAAGAAAAATAAAAGGGTTTTTAAGCGAGCCTTTGATGAGCTGGTTCACCTATTTGGGAACGAGCTTGATACAATTTTATGCCAAAAGCCAACAAATATCAATTATATAATTTTATGCCAAAAGCCAACAAATATCAGAATCACACGAAACAATATTTTACTATGTGTAGCAACTTCCATGAATAAAACCTCCGCTCAACTGAAAGAAGTATAAAATTACGACACAAATGACGTCACACAGTGCTTAAAGGTGTGTATAAGATAAGAAAACTCGTAATCGGGTACAGTGCACAGAAACGAGGGAGGTTATGAGGATGCATGATTTGTCCTTGAATGTGTAGAAAACATTGCGGGGAAAGGGAGAAAATTACTAGCTTCAATGCCTTGTTAAGTAACAACAACAACAAAAAACATTTACTGTAAAAAAGAGATAAATTTGTAGGCCCATCACTAACATTACCAGTACAGATGGTTAGGTGATTATGTTGAAATCGGAACGACCAGTCTCATGTCAACAAAACAAATGGATAATACTGATTTATCACCTGTACCGTGTAATCCAAGGTAATCCAACTACTGTTTTAATGTCGTCTGCCGAAATACGACGCCGAAGCTGATGTTGTCTGCTGTCAGACCCTAGTGTCCATCGTCGAGCCAATTTTAACCCTTTTTCTAGTAACCTCGAGTTTTTAGTGACCCTTGGGAAGAAGGCCTTCTTGAAAACATTGTGGGAAAAGGAGAAAATGTTAGTAACTAGATCTAGCATTTTCTTCTTTTCCCACAATGTTTTCTACCCTTTCGAATGCAATTTCAAACATCTGAGCAATATTTAACTTGTCGACAGCATGGTCTTTGGATTTGGAAAATTCCAAAACTTTGTCGTTTGGTAAAGAGTTAACTGTTCTCCCCATGAACTTCGAATTTCTTTCTAAACGCCTTCTTGCTTGAAGCACGAGCTATCTAAAACTCTTGGTGATATAGGTATAAAATCCTAAAAAGAAAAGAATAACTTCAATATATATTTTGAATATGTCTATAAAAACGAGCCTGTATCGCCGATATGCACTCTTGGCTTTCTTTTTTCCAAAACCTGTCGTCGGGACAAAAAAAAAAAAACTTGTTCCATTTCTCAAATCATTATCTTCTAAATCTTTTTTAAAAAAGCATCAAAGTTGCTGAATATTATGAATATTGTGAATGTTGTGATTTTTTTTATTGATTGTTGAACTCTTTACCACACAATCCCGACTTTTAACGACACTGAGAAAGAAGCCTTATGAAAACATTGCGGGAAAAAGAGAAAATGCTCAATTGAGACCAGTCTAAAATTTTGACCTTTGGTAAAGAGTTAAATTGATATCAGCTAACTATTGGGTTTAGGCCTACCAGGCCCTATAGTACAGTCGGTAGCTACAGAATCGGAGGATGGGATCAGTGGTTCGAATTTCAAGCTGGGCCAATTACTTTTTCCAGGGCTCCTGACAGTCATCGTAACACGATTCATTCTTTTGTCACTGTTGATCATTGTTACAATGATAATTATGTGGGAAAGTAAACAGTGGCTGGAGAAGAATATAAAGTACTCGTGAAAGAAACTCCAGGAAAGCGTGGGTAGATGCACTGGACATCGCGACTTAAACTGAAACAATGATGAAAGCAGCGTGAAACACCAACCAAACAAACAGTATGTTGTGGTTTTGTTGAAAGAATAGGATACATGATTTTAAAGTATGCGAAGTGTAACCCAAGATTTATTGCATTATTAACTAAGTCTTGGTCACTTGCATGGGTCATAACTCTTGCAGATAAATCTTAATCAAACCAATCGAAAGCAGCTTTATTGTCACGTGATACGAAAGGTCGAAGGACAATGTGTTGGACGCCGTCCATGATAGAAGGGACTTAGACAGCCCCTCATTTTTTTCTGTTAGAAGAGCAATAAAGTATGTTTTTCCTTTGTTTTCTAGTCTGTTATTTGTGCATTTACGAAGCCACGTGAAGATTCGATGTGAGATTCTACTCTGTCAAATAGTCCTTTGTGTATAGGAGGGGTTTTCTTTTTCTATGACAAAATAGCAAGAAAAAGTGTCATGTTGATGCTCAAAATAGCAAAGTACCTGATGAAATATATTGGATAGAATACGCCAAACTTGTAGACTCTTCCATGATGAAAGTATTTGCTGACGAAAAATTGTATGTGACTAAAATTATGCAACTTGTATCAAAAAAGGGAGATACTCATAAGTCAGAAGATTAAAAAAAAAAGTGGTTACAAGCATTTTTTTTCCTTTTCTAAACGATGTTAGGCACGTTAACGGGTCAGAATTTGGACAAAAAGTACCGCTATCTGCAAGATAAGTTTGCATTTTTATATGAAATAAAAACAAACAGTTGTCAAAATCGTTTTTTGCCCAGATGTTAATCACAATCAAAAATAACATATTTTCTTACACCCGTTTGCGATAAGCAATATGTGATGTCATATATCACGGTGAGGAAACTACATAGACGGAGCCATTGGCTCTGTTAAGGAAATCTTGTGTGGGTTTTTCCGGTCACGTGCGGCGCCGTCAATATCGGCTGTTTCGGTGGACACGAAAACGTAAGTCTCCCATTTATTGTCAAAATTTGATTTTATACTGAACAGTAGCGAGAAAAGTGGAATTGTATGAGGGACCTATGACTTTCAACTTACTTCCTTGTCCGTTGCGAGTTCCAAGTCGGCGCGGTTTTGTATGAAACACTTTTGCCGTGAGCCACGGTGAGGTAAACAAAGGTCATTTTCTATAATGACCACAGGCTTTCTATTGCTCTTTCTGCATAAAAATTACTTATCTAAATGTTTACACCGTCCGAATGTATGAATTGATTATCTAATCCTTCCCCACTCACGAAAAACAAAATTTGAATCAAAATAAAAAAAATTGAGAAAAAATAAACAATGGCTCTGTCCATATCGGCCGGCTCTGTCTATATCGGCTGGCTCCGCTGTATGAGGGCGAGTTTTAGAAGCGATAGGTTTTTTTCGCCATTGGGTTTACCAGTCAAAAGTTAGATTTTTTGAACGTTATTTTTGGAATGGTGATGCTTTTCTCGAACCATCTATCATTTCAAAAAGGGCGGTCACGTGGTTGAGTGGTTAAAGTAGTTGACTTCAGTGCTCTTGATCATTCGACCATATCACCCTGTGGGTACAGGGCACTCTCGGAAAACGTGGACAAGCCAAGTTCTGCTTGCGGGTGTGTCGGGTGTTTTTCCCGGGATACTCCCGGGGTACTCCCGTTTCCTCCCACTTACCGATCCATTCGTCTCAATACCAGTTTAACAGCTTGGGGGACTCAAAACTGAATAAAACCATTATTTGAGAATAACCTTTGTAAAAGTTTTGCAGGTATGTCTGAAGTTGACACTCCAGACTTGAGTACTTACTTTTAGCTTGACTGCACGAAGTGTGAAGAGCTATTGTAGTCACCTCGGTCGTCCGCGTTCCCGTGCGCGTCCGCGCTCCCGTCACACTGATGTATAGTTTTTTATAAGTCCAGATCATGGCAACAACTTATCATAGAGGGTCCAAACTTGGACCATAGTTACTCAGTAGGGTTGGCTTTCATTCCATGACATGGGCCCCTGGGTCCTTGTCCGGGGGATGGGGCTAGGGGTTAAAATCTAGAACACCTTAGAAAATTGGCTGTGGTATAGTTTTCTATAAGTCCAGATCTTGGCTACTACTTATCATAGATTCATTCCATGACATGGGCCCCTGCATCCTTGCCCTGGGGGTGGGGGTGGGGCTTAGGGCTAAAATCTAGAATATCTTCATTATTTTTTATTTGTGCCTTATACCATCAAGGCCATGAGATATATGAGTTTGATGAACTGTGTTACGAGTCAGAAATGACCCCAGTTTGACAAGGCCAGATGCAGTCGAGCTACGCTGTCATGCGACAGCTTTTATTTCAGTCATATTTGGGCACACATTCGTGGTTGCAAGTATTTGACCACTTCATGTAAATGTGTAGTGATTTAAAAATGATCACAAAATATAATGCCTACAGAATGCAATATAATATACTGTTTTATTTGCAGGATGGACAGAAGAAGATTCCCGTGTACACTGTGTAATAAGTCGTTTTCAAGACGGTATAGGGCTAATTTTCATATTAAGAACTATCAAGGAAACATCAGCCTCCCCACCACTTGTTCGATTTGTAAGAGAAAATTCTCAACCACCTTTTCTAGGAAGCGCCATGAAATGATAGATGGTTCGAGAAAAGCATCACCATTCCAAAAATAACTTTCAAAAATTCTAACTTTTGACTGGTAAACCCAATAGCGAAAAAAACCTATCGCTTCTAAAACTCGCCCTCATACAGCGGAGCCAGCCGATATAGACAGAGCCGGCCGATATGGACAGAGCCATTGTTTATTTTTTCTCATTTTTTTTTATTTTGATTCAAATTTTGTTTTTCTTGAGTGGGGAAGGATTAGATAATCAATTCATACATTCGGACGGTGTAAACATTTAGATAAGTAATTTTTATGCAGAAAGAGCAATAGAAAGCCTGTGGTCATTATAGAAAATGACCTTTGTTTACCTCACCGTGGCTCACGGCAAAAGTGTTTCAGACAAAACCGCGCCGACTTGGAACTCCCTACGGACAAGGAAGTAAGTTGAAAGTCATGGGCCCCTCATACAATTCCCCTTTTCTCGCTAGTGTTCAGTATAAAATCAAATTTTGACAATAAATGGAAAACTTACGTTTTCGTGTCCACCGAAACAGCCGATATTGACGGCGCCGCACGTGACCGGAAAACCCCACACAAGATTTCCTTAACAGAGCCAATGGCTCCGTCTATGTAGTTTCCTCACCGTGTATATGACGTCAATTAACAGGAGAAATAAATCGGTTTTTTTTTTATGGCATTTCGTGGAAACATGCGCGTTTTTGGTTTTGCATATTCTTACCTTTAACTCGTGCAATATTGGCTTTATGATGGACCTGTAGTCGTTGGCTGTGTTTTTGCAGTGTAACAGAGCCATTAACTTTCACGCGTTTACAATAGAAACTATGTGATGTCATGTATGACGTCATTAAACAAGGGAAGCTAATCATGATTTTTGTACATAACAATTCGTGGAAGATACATGCATTTATGATATTACATATTCTCCCTTAATCGATAACGGTTGTGTAATGAAAGAATCTCGCATGCGTTGATTTTTAGCTTCTTTTTATTTTGTTACTAAGGTCTATAAAAATGTTATTAAGATCGCTTTATAGCATGTCTCTAGACTTGCTTACTCCTTTTGGCTGCTAAGCGCGACCCTTTTCAAACAGTGTACATCAAGATCCGCCTGCACAGAACGTGCAGTCTGATCTTAGATCTGCCATATATGAAGATATTTTTGTCAAATGAAACACCATCTTTGAAAAAATAACACTTGAGTTTTCACTATCGGCTTGAAAGTTTTCCTTTAACTCATTACCAAACGACAAAATTTAAGCCTTCAAATCGAAAGCATTTGCAGACGACAAAATAAAAGTGACTGAATATTTGAAATTTGTTTTGTGAAGGGTAGAAAACACTGTGTTAAAAGGATAAAATGCTGGTTACCAGCATTTTCTCCTTTTCTCACAATGTTTTGAAAAGGCTTCTTTCACAGTGTCGTTAAAGAAGGGATGGTGTGGTAATTGGTTAACTTCTTTAACAGGGAAGGGGTTAACAATTCTTTATCGTAGATGCCAACTTACGTCAGATCCTATATATCACAAATTATCAAACAGTATAAATTTAAGATCAGATTGCTTGTTTGATGTTCTTGGATCTTGATATATTCCAATTCTGTCGGGGTAAAAATCCCTGCAATTTCCCAAACCATGATTTTAGTGTATAAATCGCAGAACTGATATCTTTGAATAAATTCGTTTACTTCTGAAACAAATATGCAGCAGACGATTTTGAAATATTGACAATTCGCACGACTTCGAGTTCATAGATGGATATATACAGAAACGTCAGGGCAAAAGTAGAATTGCACCTTTAAAGAAATAGTTTGATATGTATAATGCGCTAAAATATGATCTTTTGCAAGACAAGAATAATTGTCACCAGGTCTTTATTCACAAACTAGTCTTAGGAACATTCTTGGTCTTACTATAGATTTTGAAAGTAACACACCTTCTGATTGGCTAAACCAACTGGTTTAGCCAATCAGACGGTGTGTTACTTTCAAATTTTAAAATTGTTGAGAAGAAGACCTAGAATAGTTGGTGAATACGGACACAGGAGGCCACTGTTATGTACACTGACAGACTTTTTTTTTTTTTCATACGTGTACCTAAAACTTCGTCATCCTCACTAATCAAGACTTTCTTTCGAAGTTATTAGCTACTTTCCCACACCAATGAAATCAAGACAATGTCTAACGTCGAGAAAAGAAAGGTAGCCTACCATAAATACCGTCATTAGTGCTCGGTAATGACATGCACACCGTCCGATCCATGGCTTGAACTTGTGACACATAGATTATTTACTTTGCGTTACCACGTGGAAACTAGGTACCACATTTGACAACTTTTTAAATAGCCAAATCTAAGTTTATCTCTAACGTTAAATTTATTTCTGATTTGCTAAACCGTATATGGGTAAGCAAGTTAAACATTAAGTAGCCTTTACGCTGCTGATTGCGATTTGCTGACTTTTTGCGGACAGTGTAGATCAAGATCAGACTGCACAGAACGTGCAGTCTGATCTTGGATCTACACAGTCCGATAAAGAGATATTTTTCTTCAAAGAGTGCATTTGAAAAAACACCATTTGAGTTTTTCTATGGGCTTGAAATTTTCCATTTAATTTATTCAGCAGGATAAGAGTTAAGTTAGTTTATATCTAGACAATTCTTCAGATTCGGAAAATTGATCTGTTGCAAAACCTTTCGACCCAGGTCATCCTGCGCAGTCCGCCCTGAGTTGATACTTTGCGGTTGCATTAAACTTTTTTTTACAGAGCTTGGCTCAACCGTGGTTTAGCCAATCAGAAACTGTATCACTTTATTATTTAGAATTCTTCTGAGAACAAGACTGAAAATACCATGAAGGATGGTCGGTGAATACGGGGCTGGGTCTTGGTGTATGAGAAAAAAAGCTTATCCAGAGGTTACGGGAAAAACGGGTTATCTCTATATGAATAAGGGAGGAGGATAGCATGGTCTGCCTTTTAGTCTATGATACACACTTTGATGTGTGTGATGAGACGATTTCTCCCCATTCATGTCAAATGCAAGTGATGCATCGAGAGGTGCTTTTTTGTTGTGACTGACATCTCAATTTTTCCAGACGTGAACGCTTTTTTATTTCAGACTTATTCACATTCATGTTTTACAGAGCGTTAACCCTGTATCCTAATATCCCAGACTCCGATTGAGAAGACTTTCAAAAACATTGTGGGAAAAATAAAAGAAGGTGGTGATAAATAGGATTTTCTCCTTTTTCAACAATATTGTTTTTCTTGTCCAGAGCAAATCGTAGAACGTGAACCACAGCTAATTTGTCACTGCATACAAATGCTTTTAACCCATTACCAAACGACAATATTTTTACCCATTACCACACAATCCCTACTTTTGACGCCCCCGAGAAAGAAGCCTATAGAAAACATGGTTGGAAAAGGAGAAAATGCTGGTAACCAGCATTTTCTCCTTTTTCGACCATGTTTTCTACCCTTCACAAAACAAATTTCGAATTTTCAGTCACTTTTATGCTGTCGTCTGCAAATGCTTTCGATTTGGACAAACGTAAAATTTTGTCGTTTGGTAATGAGTTAAGACTGGTCCAATTTGAAAGCATTTGCAGACGACAACATAAAAGTGACTGAAAATTTGAAATTTGTTTTTTGAAGAGTAGAAAACATTGTGGGAAAAGGAGAAAATGCTGGTTACCAGCATTTTCTCCTTTCCCCACAATGTTTTCTAAAGGGTTCTTTCTCAGGGGCGTCAAAAGTAGGGATTGTATGGTAATGGGTTAAATTGGACTTGTCTAAGGTTCTACTATTTGGTAAACTGGCAAAGGATCTTTTTTACTCCATTGAGACAAAAAGAAACATTGATTGTCCACAAAATTTGGAAAACGAGGAAATGCAGTTTAGGTTTAGTAGTTTTTTTTTTTTATTTTTCAGACGAGCCCCTATTCTATTATTAAAGCCCCTATTCTTACGATCAAAGTCCCTAACAAAGAAACAAATAAACAAATGCATAGCAGAAATACAGGGACCGAATTCGAACCTAAAACGCGCGGACGAAAGACCAACACTATAATCACTGAGCTAAAGACGATTCCCCCTAACGCAGTTGTTAGGTTTTGTATTTAAACCAGGATGAAGCCATGCATGAAAGAGTGGTCTCCCGTTACACACACCCTCTTAAAGTCATCATTTATTGATGATTCAAAGCCTTATTAAAAAATCCGTTTTTTGGACAACGAATGGAATAAATGGCTCGATGGCCAATCCTGAACGAGCCCCCATCTTACGAACAAGATCCGTAACACAGAAACAAATGAACAAACGCATAGCAGAAACACAGGGACCGGGTAGGATGGGAACCTGGAACGCCCGGGCGAAAGGCCAACACCATACTCACTAAGCTGAAGAGAATTCTCCCTATCGCGTTTGTTAGGTTTTGTATTTAAACCGGGATGAAACCATGTATGAAGGGGTAGTCTCCTGTAAAACCTTTTCATAGTTGGTTGTATTGCGGGATTTAACGCCACTTTAACAGCTAAGGTCATATCATGGCGGTTGGTGACGCACATGTGTTTCCTGGCTTTCTCACACCAGTACTAACACAACTTTCCTCCCAAAGCCACCGACTACTTGCTTTAGTAGAGATGAGAGGCGAAAATACTCCGGAAGAAAAGTTCGCCTCAACCGGGTATCGAACTCACAACCACCAGGTCATTAATCCGACACGCTCACCACTGAGCCACTCGGGCGGGTCCCTATTCATAGAGCAATGCTCATATGTATGTCACGGTCAAGAACTTTCTGAATAACGTATAAACCCCAGAGTTGACAACTTAGCTTACCTTAGAGGTCAATTCATCTGAGCGATTGGTGTAGATCAAGATCAGACTATACAGATCGTATACTCTACTTAATTTTGTAGAGAATGTTGTAATATTTACGTTTTAACTATTGGTCGAAAACATTGATTCAATTAACATTAAATTTTAATTAACCCTTTCCCACAAAGTTTTAGACTCTCTCAAATTCAAAATATCTGCTGACGACAAATGCAGAATTAATAAAAATCAGCCTAAGTTTTCTAAGTTAAAAAGTATTGAGGGAAAAGAAGAAAATGCTGGTTGCCAGCATTTACTCCTTTTCCCACAATGTTTTCAAAAGACTTCTTCCTCTGGGTAGTTATAACATGTGATTGTTTGGTATAGGGTTAACAGTTATAATACGAATAAGAAGGATTCGGCTTTTAACCCTTTGGGCTTCGAATCAACGTAACAGTCGATGTCAGTCTTTATTTAACTCATTACCAAACGACAATATTTTAGACTTGTCCAAATCGATAGCATTTGCAGACGACAAAATACATGTAAAAGTAACTGAAATTTTGAAATTTGTTTTGTAAAGGGTAGAAAACATTGTGGGAAAAGGAGAAAATGCTGTTCACCAGCATTTTCTCCTTTTCCCACCATGTTTTCTGAATGCTTCTTTCTCAGGGGCGTCAAAAGTAGAGATTGTGAGGTAATGGGTTAAGACCCAAATAACTGCGCTTCCAAGGTTACTTTTGTCTAGAAGGTCCCTGCAAAGCGGACAGTGCAGATCAAAGATCAGACTGCACATTCTGTCCAGTCTGATCTTGATCTACACTGACCGCAAAGGCATCTAAAGATTTGAAAGTCACTTCAAGGGTGAACAGTCTAGGAAAACTCTGATGGGAAAGTAGATTTATTATCCACCAGAATTATAAAGAGCTTTATTCTTCATGGTAGATGTATACAGGGTGCCGTGAAAGTTTCCATAATAAATACCTTTCTATTTCAAAAACAGGTTTACTATTGATAAAAGTAATAACAAAATCCATTTCACCTTTTTCTTGTGGTCTTAGTTCTAGCGGTAATTAAACCTGAAAGACATAAAAAATATTTCAAATCAGTACTAAATTTGAAACAGAAACATACAAGAAAAACTAGAATCATTATGTTAAAGGGACGAACTGTTTTTTTTTTTATTAGGAGTCTACTTCTTACAATTTCCTTTCGGCATAACGTTTTCAAAAAATAGCCGATTGCAAGACACAAAAAAAGAATTGTATGAGAAAGATAATGAGCTACGTATTTTATCCTGTCACTGCGTCTGATTGTGGGTATATGGTCCTACAAATTGGACGTAAAGACAGATTAAATTTTTGACAGCATGATTGGCGCTTTCTATTGTCGTGCCCGAAATTCTTGCTTATCAGGTGGCATTCCTGATTAGCTCGGATCCTTCTCTCGCCTACTTTATGTAAAAAATCAAGATTTATTGATGTAATTTGCAAAAGAAATTGCCTATAAATTGCAGTTCCCTGCAGTCGGCGCAGCATTCGCAATATCTTAGCTATACATGTAAATGTGCAAATCTCTCTGCGTGGGATTAGCTTGGTTTTATCACAGATCTCTTTGTATTATTTTCCTACATTTTTTGGTGGATATAGTATCGAAAAGTGCAGGGTTCGAAACAGATTTTGACGAGAACCAACCAGGGGACCTTTCGGTCTGTCGGATATCTTCTATTGTTATCCAAATCTGCTTTTTTTCATGTGGAAAACTTGGGTATTATTCTCTTAGAAATCCTTTCTAATCACCTCGGTATAAAGACATTATTACACCTGAGAATTAGAGAGATTTTGCTATAGTGTTCTTTTGAAGTTTCTTTTCTTCCTTTTTTTCTTTTCATTCCATGATATCAGCATATATTTTTTCTTGTATTTTCTGAAGCGGTTTAAGTTGATCGTCAGTTATCCCGCTCATTCATTTTATTTTTTTGAAACGTTATGCTTAACACAATGTGGAAATTTAATCCTTATCTGGCTAAGCATGACTCGATGACCGTTTTCCGACAGTGTGGATCAAGATCAGACTGCACAGAACGTGCAGTCCGATCTTGGATGTACGCTGACCAATATAAAGATACCAGCCCCCCCCCCCCCCCGCCCCCACACCCTCCCCCTCGAACACACACACCAACTCACACACACGCAAAAAAAATGGGCTTTTATAGCCTACTATCGGCTTTTAAGTTTCATTTATTTTACTTATTTAACAGATTAAGGAATAGGATGAAAACTATAATGCCTATGTCAGAAACTACAAAGTTCAGGAGTTACCCTAAAAGGTTAATGAAATTAAATTTACATATTTTTAAAACTTCATGTTCGGTTCATTTGATTACGACAAAAGTTTTATAAGCACTGATTACGATGACGTCATATCTTGGTCCGTATTCACTGGTAACCAGCATTTTCTTGTTTTCCCACCATGTTTCCTACCTGTCACAAAACAAATTTCAAGTTTTCAGTCACTTTTATTTTGTCGTCTGCAAATGCCTTGGATTTGGACAAGCCTATAACATTGTCGTTTGGTACAGAGTTAAATAGACGTGTTTACCCTTACCAAACGGTAACATTTGGGACTCGACTAATTGAAAGTTTGTACGGACAACAACATAACTGTATCTCAAAGGATAATTTCTGTCTTTGATAGGGTAGAAAACATTGTGGAAGAAGAAGAAAATGTTGGTTTATGCCGTTTTAAGCTCCACTGGCCGAAGGCCTGCGGGCTTATGTCATGGCCCGGTGTCCGTCGTGCGTTCGTCCTTCCATGCGACCCTCCGTCCGTGCGTGCGTTAACTTTTATTTCAGTCATCTTCTTCTCTGAAAGTACCCATCCAATTTGATGAAACTTCACAGTTATCAAGTGGTTGTCTACCAAAGGTGCTTAAATTATAGCTCTGGGATTAAATTTGGCCCTGTCCTGGGGGTCACAATTTTTACACGGGCTCATATTGGGATTTTTTTAAAAATCTGCTTATACCTAGCCATAAGGCCCAGGGCTGCCAAATTTTGCATGTGGCTTCATCTAATGGGCCAGGAGGGCCCAAATTATAGCCTTAGGGTCAAGTTAGTCCCCACACCAGGGGTCACAAGTTTTACATGGGCTTTTGTGGTGAAAACTTTTTAAGTCATCTGGTAACTAACCATAATGAAGTGTAGGGCTACTAAATTTAGCCCGATGTCGTGAGTTTCATGTTTAAAGGGCCTTTTATTGAGAAAACTTTGAAAATCTTCTTGTGTATAACCATACGTTCTAGACCTGTATGATTTGGTATGGGGCTTTATCTTGTGGACCTCCACCAGGATTCAAAGAATCATAGCTTTGCGGTCAGAATTGGATTTTCCCGGGGGTCACAACGTTTTCGTAAGATTTTATAGAAAAGAAATTGTATCTCATCAAGTTTGACACCAACTGGCCGAGTCTTGTAATGTTTGGGTTTTAGTGTCTTTACTTATTAGCCAGTGGAGCGATACAGGGCCATCATAGCCCTCTTGTGATTTAATCTCAGTTACATTGAGGCTACCAATGCACCTACAGTATCTTGTATTTTCTCTTCGCCAATAGTTTGCATAATAAGTTTCAAACGTTTAAGTTTAGGAACCGCTTACAGTGACAATGTTGGAAATATTTATAGTTGCCATATTTTCCTTGCGAATCTAAAGGAACTTTTCCGTTACTTTATGATACGTGCTTGTAAGTTCGAGTTAACTTCCTTTACGATTTGGGCTCGAAGAAAGCAATTCGAAGAAAAAACGGTGTGGGAAAGTATCCGTTGCATCCATTTAAAAAATCCAATTTTGGCTGTTTGGTTGTGAAATAAATTACTTATATCTTAACTTTATATCAACATTTGTCATCTGTAAGATCCTCTCAAAGCCACAAAACCCTGTCTGAAATAATAGCCTGGTGAACAGACAGACAGACGGACGGACGGACGGAAGGTCGGATTGATGGACGAGAGGACGGACGGACAGAGTTTTTAGGTGGTAAACTAATTAATTATGACGAAATGATAAGACAGCAGAACGGATGAAAAATGGATAAATATGTGATTGAATGGAAAAAGAAAAATTGGCTCCTAAAGAACATTTTTTATATTCGATATCGGTTGACTATAATAGTCAATCTTTTACTTTGCTAGTATAAACATTTGGTGCGGCTGTGCCCCTGGGCTACGTCTATCAGGTACTAGTATGGGTTTCAAGGGCTTAGCGCTTTTATTCTAAATATAGATGTGGGGATAAAATACTTTTTACGTTTCATTTTTAAAACAAAAATTAAATGTTTGTCTGGTTTCAGAGACGCCAAGCATATGAAACTTTTTCTGAATGATCATTTAACTCGATTAATTTTCTACAACGAACAAAGCCAACCTAAAGTAAAGTCAAATATTTATTATACTTAAAAACTGTTAAAATATCGACGGGTCTCTGTCTTATTTTCAAAATGACAAACCTGTAAGGGAGTTCTGTAAATTGTGAATAAAAACCTGTTTATCTAATACTTAAAAACAAGCCCAATAGATGGCAAAAAGTTGAGCTCCACAAAGTTGTGTGTGTGCTCCTTTACTTTGACCAAAGGTCCCGCCCCCCGAGGAGAGAGGAGAGAGAGAGAGCAGTTGTTTACGAACACCCTCAAAAAATAATAAAAAAAAAAAAAACAGGAGAGAGAGAGAGATTTTATCAGTTCTTCAAGAACAAGAGATTATGACAAACACCCTCAAAAATAATAAAAAAAAAACCAGGACCCCTTTAAAGTCACTTTCATTTTGAAGCAGGGGGATTTTATATTTTGACAAGAATCCAAACCTAATTGATAAATTATCTTGTTGGGCCATCTTTTCTAATAAAAACTTGTTTCGATCTAACAACAGTTTTATGGTGATGGGCTTAATCAAATCGTTTTCTCCCAACATTTCAACCCTTATTTTGCTGAAAAACTAAAATGACATTTTCAATTCGATAGTAAAAATCAAAATATTGCTTTTTCGAAGTAATGCTTTGGGGAGTGACACCTGTTTTTTCGGACAGGGCAGATCAAAGATCAGACTGCACGTTCTGTGCAGTCTGATCTTGATCTACACTGTTCGCAAAAGGTCATTGAGTCGAGCTTTGCAGCCTAAGGGTTAACATGGGCCCCTTTCCCAGTTGGAGACACCTAAAGCGCTTCTCACTCTAATAGGTACTCTTGCGGTCAGGGTAGATCAAGATCAGACTGCACAAAACGTGCAGTCTGATCTTTGATCTACACAGTCCGCCTCGCTGAAAATCTGGGCAAAGTCGAACCTTGACATTGCAATTATTATAATCTTGTTCCTGGATTGCAAAAGTCTGTTTGGTTTATTCTGTATGCTAAGGATTGACATGGAACCCATTTCCTTTTTGGGAGAATTGACTGACTAGACGATTTAAACTTTGTTGAACCCTTTACCGTACGATTCGGAATTCGAATACTAGTAAACTGTGGTTTTGAAAACATTGTGAGTAAAGGAGAAAATGTTGGTGACCAGCATTTTCTCCTTTTCTCACAATATTTTCTGTACTTTCAAAGGTAAATCTCGCAATTTGAGTCTCGGTTATTTGGTCGTTGCAAAATGCTTCGGTGTTCGTCAAGTCTTAATTATTTTGTGTGGTAAAAGGTTAACTCTGTTACATTTAGAGTTATCCAAATTAAAAGCATTTCAAAACGAAAAATAAAAAAAAGTGGCTCAAGTGGCAGAATGTGTCTCTGATGGAATAGAAAACATTGTGGGGTGTCGTTTACCAATCATTCACACACTTTTCTTTCTAAGCCATTGGCTGCTTTCCCACATAACCATCGTCGAAAAAATGATCAGCGGTGGGAGAGAAATGAATCGTGTCGCATTTGACTATCATCAGTCTCGAAGGTTTGTGGAAACATTGTTGAAAAAGGAGACAATGCTGGCAACTAGCTTTTTCTCCTTTTCCCACAATATTTTCTACCTAGACAAATCCCATCATTAGAGCCACATTTAATTCGTCGTATGCAAATGCTGTCTTTTTCAGTCTAAAATTTTGTCATCTGGTAAAGGTGATTAATTAACCCTTTACCGCACAATGACGACTTTAACGACCCAGAGGAATAAGCCTTCTGAAAACATTGCGGGAAAAGGAGAAAATGCTGGTAACCATCATTTTCTCCTTTTCCCACAATGTTTTCTACCCTTCCAACTACAAATTTCAATTTTTCAACAACGTTTATTTTGTCATCTACAAATGCTTTCATCTTTAACCAGTCTAAAATTTTACTGTGTGGTAAAGGATAAAACTGGAGTGCACAAGAAAAATTCATTATTTTTTGGAAATAGATTTTTTTTTGAATAGATAGTCTACTTTTAAGATAAATCCTTTTAACTACATAGAAAAATGTTGTGTTAAATCATGGAAGCTTATTGAATGGCTCAGCTTTGCAAATATAGATAAATTAACAATATATAGAGGATACTTGTTTTTTTCGGTTAAAGATCGAAATTTATTTTATTTTATTTCATTTGTTGCGCAGCCACGAGTGAAAATAGTACCGATGGTGTGCACGAGATGAAATAAATTTCGATCTTAAATCGAAAAAAATATTCTATTTATTTCATGCTTTTAACTCTTTCTGGGGGGAACTTTATCAAAATCTAGTACAATTCTTTTCAGTTATTCCCCGTGGCGTACTTGCTCCACATAGCAACGCATTACAATGTTACGTCAAGCGCGAGAAATGTAAGGTAAATGACGTCATATTTCCATCTGGGTGTGAGTCACGCGCATTTTACCTGGGTAACTTGAATACAATAATCGGTAACCATAAAACACCGAAAAATATTTCTCCGATATTTCTCGATAACCTACCGGTAAGCATGAAATAATAAATATGGTGTAATGGATAGAAAAAAAAAAACAGAATGGATTTGTCCTGGCTTAAAACCGGAAACGACAACATCGATTGCTTGAAAGCCCTCGAAAACATGAAATTCGTTTTCTATATCCGTCGTAATCTGTGCAACCTTGCAGCCATCATGGGGCAATATTTGTCATGAAGATACAAGAAAGGTTATGATATCATAAAAAGTGGATGAAATCGGTTAAAATCTAAATCTGGTTAAAGCCCGGCTGCAAACATTTATGAATATATCTTTAACCCTTTATCAAACAATCCCTGGTTTTTACGACCCTGAGAACGAAGCCTTTTGAAAACATTGTGGGAAAAGGAGAAAATGCTGGTAATGTTTTCTACCCTTCACAAAACAAATTTCAAATTTTCAGTCACTTTTATTTTGTCGTCTGCAAATGCTTTCAATTTGGACAAGTCTTTAATATTGTCGTTTGGTAATGATTTAAAGTACAAAAAAGTTATCTGCAAGGAGTAATGTGTTAAAGGCAAATAGATACCGTCTTAGACAAGGATCCTAAAATGTACCCACATCTTCCATATTCTCAACAAAAAAGGAATGAAGCCTATCTGATAATCGAATGTCGTAAACAGGAGGTCCTTTTTGTGGCACTTCAAAACAGAGAGGTCGTAAAATATGATGACCGGTTAATGCAGAAATGGGAAAATGCATTTTATGCCCATCGATTTCCCGAGGGTCGTTTTTATGGGGTTATAAAAAGATTTTTCATACCACTTTATGTGAGATGGGCTTGATAACGTGGCCTTCTTTTCGTGTTCGTCCGAATCATTTTCGAGTTATTGTTATTGAACCGGAAAAACTGAGTGTTTATTTCAGGTCAGAGAAGCTGAGATAACATACATATATCTACATGAATATATTTGAGCACTGCTTTGTGAAAAAGGGGTTTTAGTATACATGTATATGCAAAAAGTATCGATTCCGGCCAGCTTGCGCAATCCGCGCAGGCTGACCTGAGTCGAAACTTTTTGCTAATTGGTCAATTTCCTGAATATCAGAGGACTAGTGTACCTTATGATTTAGTTCGTTTTCACATAGGTGCATTGAGCTCCCTTTTGGACAGAGCGCAGTTAGTTTTGATTTTTTCTGTTACAAGTTTTGATATAATTGCTCGTACTTTCGGAGTGTCCTCGCATTAAAACTCATGCCGTATCATTTTCTGGTAGATCTTCAAACTTGTCAAAATGAGTTTGAAAATTCTCAAATCTGTATTACAGGCGGAATTTTTTATTGGCGGAAAAGTTCATATCATTTGCGATTTCTTTGCTTCGGTAGCTACGAAAACGTTTTCAATTGCTGAAATGAAAAATATCGTTTGCGAAAATTTTGAAAGTACGATTTATATTTCTCTGGCATTTAGTCAGTGTGAAACACCCACGCTAGATTACATTGCTAGATGTTTCCTGGCTAGATAGTCCTAGGCTTTGACTTTTTTGCTACCAGGCTTGCCCGAGATGGAATCAACATCACTCTGGTGTGCAACATGCGAAAAGGGACATTCGGACATCTGCGTAAAGTGTCGTCTCGGATCAGTCCGCGCAGGCTGATCCAAGACGACACTTTCCGTTTTCATGCAATTTTCTGTTTTGAGCATGTCTACTGTATAACAAAATCTAATGTAGTCGTAAAGTGCCGTCTCGGATTAGCCTGCGCGGACTGCGCAGGCTGATCCGAGACGACACATTACGCAGATGTCCGAATGCCCTTTTTCGCATGTTGCACATCACTCTAGAGACGATATTGTATCACTAGGGACATTATACATTGCCTTTACAATAGGTAGTTCTAGCTTCATATTATTGTCCTCACGAAGGGAAATGATAGGATTCTACTTGTTTGTGTAGTTTGCGTCTTATCAAAGAGTATGGTGAAAACAAGCGGTATGTAATGTCCATTTCGTAGACCATGGGTACCGAACTATTGTTGAAGAACTTTAGATGATGCAGGAATGTTTAGTCAACAAAGGTCTGTTGGAGAGCAGAGACATTCCAAGGTCTTACCACCTGAAAATATTATTATTCCTTTCACAAGATTTTTACACGACACTCATTGATTGGCGATATTGCGCTTTTAAAGTATTATATTGTTGAATTTATGTGCGCTATCGGTTTATTAGCTCAACTGAACACGAAGTGCTCAAGGTGAGCTTTGGTAATCGTGCTGTGTTCGACGTCCATCGTGCGGTGTGCGTTGTCCGTCGTACGTCGTCAGCTTTTACCTTTTCAGTACGATACTCGCGAAATATGGTCTGAGTGTTGTCTTGATGATCTCAGACAATTTCGAAAATGGATCATTTCGGGTCAAAAATAGCGTGAGAAGTGTAAGGTAAAATCTTAGAAAAATCTCGTGTACACTCTAGAGGCCACATCTTCAGTCCAAAACTCCTGAAAAATGGTCAGAATGTTTATCTTGATAATACCTTACACAAGTTTGAAACTGGATCATTTCGGAACAAAAACTAGGTCACTAGGTCAAATTTTCGATAAACCTTATCTTACATTCTAGAGGCCACATTTACAATCCAAAAATTTTGAAAAAATCACAGAATGTTTTTCCTGATGATACCTTGCGCGACTTTGAAAATGGGCCATGTCGGGTCAATAACTAGGTCACCAGGTCAAATCCTACAAAAAACCTTTAAAAGCTCTAGAAGCCGCATTTTCTGTCCAAAACTCTTGAAACTTAGTCAGAATGTTTGCATTGATGATACCTCAGAAGATTTTTTTTTTTTTAAATGGGTCATATTAGCTGGAAAACTAGGTTACTATGTCATTTCTTAGACAACCTTGTATACGCTCTAGAGGCCACATTTTCAATCTAAAACTCTTGAATGTTTGTCATGGTAATATTTAAGATGATTTAAAAAAATGGTCATGTCGGGTATGAAACTAGGTCTTCGAAAAACCTTCTAGAGGCTACAGTTTAATGCAATACTCATCAAACTTGATCAGAATATTTGTCTTGATGATTTCTTGGACAAGTTTGCAAATGGGTCATGTCGGGTAAATAACTAAATCACTGAGTTCAAAAACCTTGTGTACGCCCCAGAGGCAGCCAAATACCATGTTTGATCAAAAGACTCAGGTGAGCGACTTCAGGGTCATCATGGCCCTCTTGTTTAGCAAATGAAAGTTGCCTACTACAGGTATACGTCATGGCACTTGTATCTAGCAATCTTACATTCCGGGTGAGCAAAAAACTTTTCCGAACGACAGAGTTTTAATATGTTCTAAATTCAAAGCATTTGCAGACGACAAATTAAACGCTGTCCAAACGTTATAATTTGCAATGAAAGAGTAGAATACATTTTGAGAAAGGAGAAAATGCTTGGGAACCGTGGCTGAAAGGTTGACGTTGTTCTCTGAAAGAGTAGAAAACAAAATGGAAGAAGAAGAAAATACTGGTTTCCTCTTTACCTTCAATATTTTGTGAAGTTTTCTTTGAAAAGCCCCCCCCCCCCCCACCCCCACCCCCCGCCAAATGGTCGTTAAAACTTTGTGATTGTAGGGAAAAGGGTTAAGCAAGTGAATTGTTCGCCTGAGTTTTTTACTCTCTGTAAGAAAATTGCTGAAAGAATTAACAGAAGAAAGTAAACGAGATATGGGATGAGGACTAGGGAAAAATAGGACGACTTTCATTTACATTTAGTTGCCAGTGAAAGAGTTCAGCTGAGTCTGCTACTTTTCCTAAAGCCCGTATTGAGCAGAAATACTTATATGTTGTCTGCACGTCATTCCAGTATTGAGTCTGTATTCACCAAACATTCTTCATTTCATTCTAATTATAGATTTAAAAAGTAACGCAACTTATGATTGGCTCAACCATTCTTGATTTCATTCTAATTATATATTTAAAAAATAACGCAACTTTCGATTGGCTAAACCATTGGTTTAGCCAATCAGAAGTTACGTTACTTTCAATGTAAAAAAAAAAATCTCATAAACATGAGATTTTTTTAAAGGATGGTTGCCGAAAACGGCCCTTGATCCCTCCTTTCACCAGTTTAGAACCAATCTGAAATAGAACCTTGCATTATAAAGAAACAGTTTAGTGCTCCAGTTTAAAAAAATATGTACAAATATCGTTTAAACCGTGAAATTCATATTTTCCGCCAAGTAAGAAAATTGAAATATTTAGTTATTTTTTAAACATGTATATAATTATTTTCATAAAACCATGATTATAAAAAAAAGATAGCTTTTTTACTGGATCAAAACCAAGGGAGAACTTGAGTCAAAGAAATATTAATCATAATATTAATCTACAAATGGTGCATTCAATCCGAAATATTATGGCTTGCATCAGGCGAAAAGGGACATTCGGACATTTGCGTAAAGTGTCGTGTCGGATCAGCCTACGCAGTCCGCGCAGGCTAATCCGAGACGGTACTTTACGACTACATTACATTTTGTTCTTCAGTAGACATGCGCAAAACAGAAAATTACATAAAAACGGAAAGTATCGTTTCGGATTAGACTGCGCAGGCTGATCCGAGACGATACTGTGTGCAAATATCCGATTGCCCCTTTTCGCGTGTTGCAGGCCAATTATACGAGCTTGTATGAGCCTTGCCCTGGCAAAAGATGACTTTGTGCATCTCCGTGGTGAACGACTCTGAGCAAGACATAACATAATTATGGTTCCAGTAAATCCATTTTGTATAATATTATAATCGACTGATTTAAAAAATGCACTATGGGCCCATATTCACCAACCATTCTTGAGAATATTCTTAGTCTTATACTCCAATGTTTTCTAAATTTGTACGTATCACAAGCTCTGATTGGCTAAACCGAATGTCCTTGTGACATGATGCAGAAAATTGTCCAATGGCTTACCTGCATCCAGGTTTTTTCCAAATGCCAAATTTTTTAACGTCGAAGGACCATTCTACCGGATGATTCAGTCTGTTATAAGACTATATGAATCCATATTTTGAGACGATTTACTTGGTATAAAGCATTATAGGAAGATTATGGTAAACCACTAGACAAAGATTATATTCGATTCGAAATTTCGAGGACGAACGAATGCTTTAAACTCCTAGACCTTTTTTTTTTGAATGTCAAACTACTTTTTTTATTTGTACATTGATCCACGTAATATCCATAACAATTCTTAAGTCTTTCCCAAATGACAAAGAGTTTGCAGACGACAATTTCAGATTTGGTAAAAACGGCAGAAAGTTCTCCAAATGGGTAGAAAACACTATGGGAAAAGGAGAAATTGCTCATTATGAGCAATTTCTTCTTTTCCCACAGTGTTTTCAAAAGACTTGTACTGCAGACACGTAAAAGCAAGGGCTGGTTTGGGAAAGGGTTAAGTCTACATATTTTTACGAGTGTCGTTCACGAAATTCGTTTACAGTCAGAATTACTTTTTAAAGTCTTTCAAATATCTTTTTCAAGATGATTTATATCATAATAGAGACAGTTGTCTGTCTGTCGCAGAGAAAGTTTCTTGTAGTAGAGAGGTTCTGGTTTTTTATTTCATATTATTTCAAACTTTTTTTCTATTCACAAGGTGACTCATGAGAAACCCCTAATAATACAGGAGCATTGATACCTTACTATACAGAATTTGTACAAAAAAAATATTCGTTCCTTGATTTTTTTTGTCGATCTTGTTATTTCCTGAAAAATTTGGACCCGGATTAACGCGGGTCGACTGTAGACGTAGTTTCTTTTTGATGTTCCGGAATTTCTCAAATTTAAACTTGTACTAGATTATACTAAGATTTTACGATTCAAATGAAAAACATCGCGGTAAAGAACGGGGGATGTACTTTTCGGCATTAGCTCTCCTTCCGACAACGTCATCTATCTTTTTATTAAAAAAAAAAAAAACTCCAATCATTTCAGCAAAACTCATTTGTCGTCTGCAGATGATTTCAATATGGACCAGTCTAAATTTGGGTCTACAGTAAAGAGTTACATGTCGTGTAGCCGTTTTTCCCTGAAATTAAAAAAAAAGAATAGTTAAATGATGATTCAGACAGCTGTCAGTTTATGAATAGATTCACAAATCGCAACGCTGAATTTTAATGTAGTTCTAAAAAAAAGGTTACGGTATAAATTGGTTAAGTAGCCACATATATATCATTATTTCCAAAATTTATGAAAGGGCGCATTCATTTTTTGTCCTGAAAAATATATGAATTTCATAAAATGTGTAACACAATACTTTAGAAATATATATTTAGTTAAAGACTTTATTTCTAAACTAATATTCTGTTGTCCGGCCATAATATGGGGAAATAATCATTTCTTTCTTCTATTTATCAATACATAAGGTTCATTAAGCGATATCTGTTAATTTTCAGACAGTATATCGAATCAAACTGCACAGTGATAGAAAATGTGGAATGATCTTAATCCCTTGGCTGCTAAGCGCGACTCGCTGACCTTTTACGGACAGTGTAGATCAAAGATCAGACTGCACGTTCTGTGCAGTCTGATCTTGATCTACACTGTCCGACAAATAGATATAATTCCCCAAAACATAACTTTGAAGACGCAATATTTGTGTTATTTATATAGAATGGAAAGTTAGATTTTAGTTATTCAGCAGGATAAGGGTTAAATGTAAGCTTTCTGATTTTCTGCAGTTTTGTTTTCAAAACAGTTTTTAATCAAAAAGCGTAATGTTACTGTGGGAAAAAGTCAGTCCAGACGAATTTGAAAAAAACACAGAATTGTTTTCTTCCTTTTTGTTTTCCCCGGAATGTGATTTTGTTTCGATATCGTCATGATTTGTTACTATATGTTATTTCTTTTTTTATGACTCTTTTTTATTTCTTTTTTTGTCGATTAACTGAAGATATAAATAAATAAACAACAAAGCATCATACAGTTTATGTAATAACATATTTATTTCTAACAAAATCTTTGGACTTTTTTAAACAGACCATTTTGCGAAGAAACCGTCTTATCCCTAATCTTTTTTTTTTTTTCAAATACAGTATTGTTATATCAGCCATGTTTTAATTGTCATCCGCTGTAGCATTCAAACTTCGCAAGTCTAGACTTTTGTAACGTTAATGTGATTAAGAATTTAAATTTGGCCATTAGCATAAATCTTTTTTAGAATGAATTTCATAAATTTCTTTTATGTCCTTACAAGAAATTTCTGCTGAAACAAATGTAGCATACTGCATTGAATACCCTAGAGTGATACCTTTATTGAGTATACTGTTTTCTGCCGCTTTCAACATTTTGTCAGTAATATCACGACAGCAGCTCGCTGATTCATGTATGTCTCAGGGTTTACCTTTACTAAGCTGGGGCTATATATGGAGTGTCATGCCCAAGGACACTTTACAAAAAGCCCTGTGCTTCTACTTTAACTTTTATAGTGGGCCGAGCAGATCAGGTAGTACAATTAACTCTTTACCATACAATCTATAGTCTTGACGACCCTGCAAGACAAGTATTTTGAAAATATTGTGGGAAAAGAAGATAAAACTGGTTACCATTTTTTCCTTTTTCCACAAAGTTTTCTTCCCCGTCAGAGACAGAAATCATCACCTGAGCTACATTAATTTTGTTGTCTGCAAATTCTTTCATTTCGGTCGCGACCAAAATTTTGTCGCCTTAGTAAAGGATTAATCAACATAAAGTAACGGTTGACACAAGCCTATTCGAGTGAAAATTTCCTGCAGACATGAGAAAATTCTCGTTATCAGCAGTTTTGCATTTGCAAAATAATTTTTCAACGCCTTCTATGGCAAGAATGAAAGAAAGAAAAAAAATGTTGTTTAATATAAACTTAAAATTTAAAAAAAAAAGCGAAGTGAAAGTGAAAAAAATATAAAGCAAGAAGTACATGTACTTCAAAAACTGTGATGACGTCTTGCATTGGAATTACGAGAGTCCAAAAGAAAAAAAAAAGTCTATTCAGTTGAAACCACATGGATATTTAACCCTCTACCATCAAATAATCTCGTGCTTTATCCATCTTGAGGAAGAAACCTTTTGAAAACATTGAGGGAAAAGGAGAAAATGCTGATGACCAGCATTTTCTCCTTTCCCCACAATGTTTTCTTCACTTCCAACCACATAGATATTGCAAACGTCTTCTACGTTTAAAAAATAGATAGATATGGTAAAACTATTTAACCATGTACCAAGCCACCTCGTGATTTAAAGGTGGGTACTTAGAATTTTCACATCACACCAAATCAAAAAATATATATATCACTGAAATTTATATGAAAAAACAATACAAATCATCAATAATTGAGAATAATAAAATTACCCAAAAAAAAATTTTTGATGGTATACCCTTAAAAGGCTACGTAGCCTCTTAAGCTATTTTTAGATTTCGCGCGCAAAAAAAATGCATTGTGGGAATGTTAAGTGACTAGCATGTGACTAATGACGCTTAGATTCCATTAAGTAACAAACATGTAATCATTTTTCATAATATCTTCCACAGACTCTATGTTTGAAGCTTCGTTTGTGTATTTCCAGTATGTAAATGAGCGAGTTGTTCATGAAAAAAAAAAAAATAGAACGTCGATGTCGACCTTGGCCGTAGTAAATCTCTAATTTCTCGTGTTGTCGGATGGTTTTCGACTACTGGGGTTTTATGAATGACAATTACAAGGCTCTGGGAGTATAAGGACAATATTTTTGTAATTTTGTAAAATTTTCGTCCCAAATTCTGAAGGGCCACCTTTAAGGACTATGGGGAAAAGATCTTTTGAAACCATTATGATAAACGGAGAAAATGCTGGTAGCCAGCATTTTCTCCTTTTCCCACAATGTTTTCTACTCTGTACAAAACAAATTTCATCTATTTGGACAAGCCTAAAATATTGTCGTTTGGTAATAAGTTAAGCTTTCACCGCACATTCACTAACTTTAACGAACCGAGGGAGATTTCTTCTGAAAACATCCCTGAAAAGGACAAATTTCTTGTAAACAGTTTCATTTTTCTTTTACTTTCTCATAATGTTTTCTACCCTTTCAGTGCGGTAGATTTCTTCTGAAAACATCCTTGGAAAAGGACAAATTTCTTGTAATCAGTTTTCTTTTTATTTCTTTCTCAAAATGTTTTCTACCCTTTCAGAAGATTACTTCCACAAATTCAGGCAAATGTAATATATCGTTTGCAAAAGATTTCAATTTCGACGATTCTGAAATTTCGTTTTAATTTGGTAAAAAGTTAAACAAAGCCATTACCTTAAGTATGCCGTCATGTGTGAGTAACTATTCTCATCTTGGACGTCCGTTGCTTTTGAAGAAAAAAATGTATTATATATAATATATATTGACTAAAAACATCCACAGAGAAGTAAAACTCTGCATACCTTTTTTTTTCTAATTTGAAAATTTAATTTCGTTTATATAGCAGCGTAACGGTTTAATAATTATGAAACTGTCCCATCATCCATATTTCACCGCACGCGCGATCACTAATTACGACTCCGCCCCTTTTCTATTCCAGCGCGCCAATCTTCTCGTGATGAGGACAGTAAATCTTCCTTTAACATGTCTCTTCATTAGAGTTAATCTTTACACACGTATGCAGGAAGCAAATTGAAATCCTTTAAACCCCGTAATCGCTATCGATCGACCCAAACTCTAATTGAATTGCAAATTAGCAGACGATAATTACGCCCGGTGTGTGTGATTCAGAGTTCAATTCGACCCTCCTCCATTCCGGCGAATACGCCTTCGGTATGTAGTATCTGATATTTGTACAGTAGTAACTTCGCTATGCTGTGATGGTGATGTATCATTCGAACTCGCTGCGTTTAAGTATCAACACGCTGCGACTCTCACTGATTATTTACATGGATATTAACCGAAGTATGGCGAATGTGCCACAGGAGAATTGAAGAAGTAATATCTTGGATTTTAGACTGTGACACGTCGGACATTGGATTTATTTTGTTTTTGATTTGAAGTAATGAAAGAAAACGTTATATGTTTACGTTATTACTGTTAATGTACTTCACAGTTGAATAACCAAGTGTTATCCTATAAATGAGTTGATATAATATAAAAGTATCTATAAATGTATGTTGAAGCTCAAGGAGTTCATATTATATATCGTTCGTAGTGTTTTTATTCTTTGGTTAACTTAACCAACATAAAAAAAGCGTGTGACTGTAAACAATATACTAAGGTCAACACAGAAGTATCGTTTTGGGCCAGTAGCTATATTATCAACTAGTAATCTACTTAAAGCTTACCATATACCTACACTAGTATAAAGTATTGTTTGATTTCTTACCGACACCTTGTGCTTGTTTAATGTATTATTCGAGGATTTGTTAGTGCGGATTTTAAACTCTGTATTACGTTACAGATTTTCTTGTCAGTTTTTTTTTTGTTCATACATACATCATAAATAGACGGGTTTTGTGTGTAGAGTTTGATACATGGGTGTCTGGACCCAATTAGCTAACAGATAACAGAGAATGGGAGTTTATCAGTGGATTATATTTTTACCTGTATATTTACATGTTGCCTTCGGTAAGTTTCGCTTTCCGTTTATCCTTCGCTCCCTATCCCCCACCCATCTCAACTCACTTAATCATGTTCGCACTATATGAAACATTTTCTGGCCACGACCTCTGAAAACAATGTGGGACATATAGAAATTGCTCATTAAGAGCAATTTCTACATGTCTCGCGATGTTTTCGTCGGTAAATGATATGTCATAAAATCTTACAGAAGTCTTTCACTTTGACATCAAGTTTGTCCGAGACTGATTCGAGTACTTGTATACGATATGGTATAAGAGAAAATATTTTTGTGATCAAGGAGTAACCCATGCTCTTTGCTACAACCCGTGTTGTTACCACTTTACAGAAGATTGCTGTGGTCTGCCAATTACTATTCAGAAAGAACATTGCAGTGGTCCTCCAGAAACTTCAGAAAAAGCATAACTGTCGCTGTCATTTCCAGAAGTGCAAAACATTTTCAACTTAAACGAGGCAAAATGCATTCACGACTAACTCTGAAGCTGATGTGGAAGTGACCAAAGCCAACCTGTGTGTTTCACCCCTTCAACATAAAATCACGAGTTTTTAGGCCTACGACCCCAACGAATCATCCTTCTCCCACAACGATTTCTATCCTTCCATTGGCTAATTTAGGCAAGTCTAGAATTATGTCGATAGGTAAAAGTTTCCCTTCCCGCCCACCCCGAGAATCTATATCTAAGCAAAACACTGGAATTGTCTCGAATACAACACAAAGGTTTTATTTAAGAAAAACTTATTAGTGAGAAACGAAATACTCCACTTATCTGAACTAAGATGATGAAGAAGAGCCTTGGGTACTAGTAACACGACCAGCCACCACCTACTGGCAACTACATTGGCCAACTCTAGTAAACGAAAATTTTTTGACGTAACCAAATGAAACCATCAGCAGATGCCAACTGAAATGTTGCTTAAAGGATTATTCAAGTCTTTGTTAAGGTTGAAAACATTGTGAGAAAAAGAGAAAATGCTGGCTACCAACATTTCTCAGTTTCCCTTTACGTTGTCTTGTACAGGGTCATGAAAAGTCGGAATTGTGTGCCAAAGGGTTAGAATTCACTGGGCAAGATTTTCCTAGTGAACAATTTCTAGTGACGTAATTTGATTTGAACAATTTCTCGTGACGTCCTTGAATGTGAACAATTTCTCGTGACGTTCTTGAATTTGAACAATTTCTCGTGACGTCCTTGAAATCTGAATCATCAATTTCAAGAACACACTTTGGCAGAATGTCTCTGGTTTTGTATTGTGTCGGTTTGAAGGTGAAGATAACAGTATCATTGACCCGTCATGCCAAAGGAAATAGAAAAGAAACTGCGTGTATGTACAACGCGAATGGGGGAGTTAAAAATATAAATACAAAACGACCTGAGCAATGAGTGTGAATTGTGTGTCCTATTGGGTTATTTTGTTTCAAGAGACTCGTATCTTGATAGAAGTTTGTAGCAACAGTAGTAGTAGTAGTCCACTTAGAAAGACAACGAAGACAACTATGGTATAGTGTGTTAACAATAATTGCTGACAGTGTTCAATTGCTGAGTCATTACAGAAATGATAAAAATTTGTTCAAGTATCCGACAAACATTTACGATTTAAACACCTCTTTCACCTGGTAGGTTTTATTTGGCAATCTTTTACCAGTAATCACTCCTTTTACGATATTTTTTCTTCAGAATTTGCTTACTGCAATAAGCAATTAAAACTCTGTCAGGGGTACTAAAGACCTAACTCTTTGAAAAAACGGATAAATTTATGAACTCTTTCAGTTTGGGAGTATTTTGTAGACGACAAAATAAATGTTGCCCAAATGACTGGATTGGTATTTGACATGTTTGAAAACGTTGTGGGAAAAAGAGAAAATGCTGCTAAGCAGCATTTTCTCCTTTTCCCACTACGTTTTCAAAAGCTTCTTCTTTAGTGTCTTTCGAAGCTTATAATTGTTTTGTAAAGGGTAAATCAACCACTTGTTCATGATCAAGAAACCATTCCATGTGATATAAATCTGTTTCAAAGTGAAGTTATAGGAGATTTATCAGTATGATGAAAACGAGAACTGAAAGGAAAATCTCGGGGTTTATCTCGAAAGTACTCCGGGAAAGAAGATAGACGTTGACATTATTAATTTGCTGTTTTAAATCTTAGATAAGAACCTTCAAGTGCCCCTGACAGCGCAGGACTCAGGTTTTACTGTTTAACTATTATCAAAAAACAAATACTCGTTATTCAATTCAAAATGTTTGTAAAGCCAAGGAAGAGGGCAGTCACGTGGTTTCAAAAAAAGAATTAACCGCATATTTTTAGGCAGATGTGCAGGTGGCTGATAAAAATCAGTCTGAACACGTGTCTGTTTACCTGTCTGTATTTATCTCGGTTTAATAATTTTCCTTCACACAAGTATAACCACAGTGACCTTTGTAACCATTGATTACTAGCATTTTCTTCTTTCCCCATACCTGGTAGAGCAGTCAGTACCAGCTTTGCCAAGATAGTCATTGCAACAGGATTCGTATTTTCTTTTTTTTTTTTGGAAAGCAGCCGGTTGCTTGTGGAGAATATTGTACCAAGTACAGAAACTCTAGGATTGGAAAGCATGGATATGTGCACTGGCTGTCGCGACATAACTGAATAATATTGAAGAAGAACGTTTGACAGTAAACATCATGCAATCAATCAATCAACCAATCAGTCGATTAACCAACCAGTCGATCAGTCAGTCAGCCACTCCGTCCGTCCCACAATGCTTTTCGTAAGTGTTTGCCCTATCTGAGTGACTTTTCACAATTTTCATTACATTTCACTCGTCTGCAACTCATATACCTATATTCTAGACAATTATTCCTTGACGTCCGCCCATGCAGTCTTAAAAAGAATATGACACTACATATAATAATGGGCATATGTTTAATTACCCAGTAGTGACGACATTATGTCATCTAAACGTCGAAATGAATTAAATTACGCGTGTACATAAACACTAACATAAGGTCTGGCTGTCAAAATGTCATGTATCCATATGATTATGAACAGAACAGAATAGAACTTGTGGATTTTCCTCCAAAGTCAGAACCATATAACAATTGTGTCCGTGGTCGTGAGGTAGAGCGTCGGCCTCATAACCTAAAGGTCCTGAGTTCGATACCCGGGAGTGGGTGTCAACTTTTGGATTTTTCATTGGCCCGCGCATTCGGCGCGAGTACTGGTGTAGTTCCCAGGAAGCAGAATCGAGAGAGATTAGTATAAGTTGTAAGAACTTGTTTCTCAATCGATGTAAAATAAATATGTTTAAACTTAAACAATGATTAACAGTATTACCATAATTAAGATTTAACCATTTACCACACAATCTCGAGCTGTATTGACACTGAGGAAGAGAGCTATTGAAAACATTGTGGGAAAAGGAGAAAATGCTGGTTCCCAGCATTTTCTCCTTTTCCCGCACTGTTTTCTCGCCTATAAGGAACAACTCTCACGCTTTGAGCCATACGTAACTTTTGCCTGTAAATGCTTGCACATTGGACCAGTTTTTCATTTTGTACTTTCGTAAAGAGTTACCAAAGTGGATGATGCCATAAGAACAGAACATAATTTATATGATATAATGAGAACAGAACATAATTACTAGTATAAATTATGATATAATGCATTTTACCTGAGAAACAGACGAATCTCGATATTTTTTGCTCTTTCTCGTTTTTATTCTCTAAGCTGTCTTGTATGTATTCAAAATACCGTCACAATAGGATAATTTTAATAAGTACCCACAAAACAAGTTATGCATTATCTCAGAAAATCAAGGTTTTATCAGATGACAAAGTTTAGATCAATCAATCAATCAAGTTTATTGTTCAAATCATACATACATGATATACGAACAAAGAGTACAACTTACATACAAAAAGAATTACAGAAATATTTGTTCATATTGAAAGCATGTGCAAACAACAAATTAAATGTGATCCTAATAAGAATTTTTCTTTGAAATGGTAGAGAAAATTGAAGAAAAGGGAACCCTAGCAATTAACTCTATTCCTGACAATGTTTTCGAGTTTCGGGATCGAGTGAAAAGCAGTATACATGTAGTTTGCAAATAGATTAACCTTTATCTTGATATACTAGTGAAATGGAACCGATAGTTAACTCATTACCACACGAGACAATTTTGGACTGGTCCAAATTGAAAGCATTTGCAGACGACAAAACAAAGGCGACTGATAAATAGAAATTTGTTCTGGAAAGGGTAGAAAACACTGTGGGAAAAGGAGAAAATGCTGGTTACCAGCATTTTCTCCTTTTCCCACAGTGTTTTCAAAAGGCTTCTTTCTCAGGGGGGTCAAAAGTAGGGATTGAGTGGTAATGGGTTAAAACCCAAATTTTGCTATTTCAAAGGTAATTTGGGGGTACAATATGTCCTAGGCGAATAGTGTATATCCAAGATCAGACTGCACGTTCTATGCAGTCTGATTTCGATCTACACCCAAAGTCTACGAAAGGCCAGTGATTCACGCCAAGCAGCATATAAGTTAATCTGTTTGGAGACCACATTTGATCACTTTATTTCCTCAAATGTAGTTTACTAACTTCAAAAAAAGTCATTCAGCTGAGTGAGTGTGCGATTTTAAAAGTTTAGGAGTCATGAAAGTTTGGCGGGTTTCTGCATTCCAATTTTGTGCAGCATTTAGTATGAATAAGATAACATTTTTAGATTTGAAGAGGGTTTAAGAACGAATTAAGTTTAAATACTTGAATACATATTGCAAACATATAGGTAAAAAGGAGAAAATGCTCGTAATGGACGATTTCTCCTGTTCTCACTATGTTTTCAATAGTGGTCTGGAGCAAGACGCTCGTGAGGCCATCCTTAGGAGGAAATGTAAATGAGTAATAACGTTACATGTGTAAAAATTTACAAGTTATTGAACCTTTCGTATTTTACGCCACATACGCAATAAAAGTTTCTCGTTCGATGATACATTTATCACATTTTTTATGAGACTAATTTGATGTTAATACTATCGGTAATAACTTTTCCCGATGTCATATGTTTAGTGTTTAAATGTGTATGTTTTTTCCGCTGCTTAACACAGTTTTCAACCGTAATATACATGTAGATGCCCAATGTACCTTTCCCATGCATTCTCTATGTTATTGCTATTGCAAACTTTGAGAAAAATACATGTGGCCGACAGTGAATGCAGTGGCAGAAAGCAAGCTAGATGTTAATCACAGAATGGGTTTTGTCTTTGATAGGGTAAAAAAAAAATAACATTTTGTGAAAAGGATAAAATGCTGCTTACCAGCATTTTCTCCTTTTTTTCCAAAATGTTTTCAGAAGCTCTCCTAGTCCAGGATCGTTTTGTAAAGGGTTTACCAATTCTGTGCTCAGAAATCTTTCCAAGACCATTCCATGATGTGTCCCGACATGCTTAGTTGCTAAAGTGTTGATAATGATATATTCCCGGTTCGAGTTCATTCGTTTTCGAGTATCGTTTGGCAGATCTCTGGCCTGGCCTCATTGAAACATAGGACAGAAAAGCAGGAATAATGATGAGGTTGCTTTTGTCTGATTTAAATTCTGTTGAAAGGGGCAAAAAACCCCGTTTAAATAAACCAAACCGTACTCACATACTGTACACTGTTCATTCCACAGGTGTGTAAAATTTACAGGCATAATGTTCACACAACTGTGTACTACCACCGTGTTCTATCACCAAGGTGACACAAGGAGGGGACATCTGCATCTGACATTTGACGCTGTTCCGGTCACCTGTGAATTACCCTTCACTCAGTGATAAATTCTCTATTCGACCGTGAGATATATAGAAGATTTATGCAAACATTGTTTGAAAAAGGAGAAAATGCTGGTATCTCCTCAACTTTTTTTAAATCCAACACCTGATGAGTCACATGATATACTCATAAACTATAATATATATCTGACATTGACATACTTAAAATATCGTTGCTAGTAAACCTTTCTTTCAGAAAGATAAAAGCGCAAGAATAACCTATTAAATCTAAACTGCTAAATGAATTAAAAGACAACCTCTAGCCAATAGTATATTCCTACATACTGCGATTTCAAAGTTCATTTTGTTGAAAAAAAAAACTGATCATAATGAATTAAGGTAACCCTGTGTAATGCACTTCCGGTGAACATTTGGCAAAAATTCTAATTGGTTGTTAAATAAGGATAAATAACGATTTATGCAGAAATAATATTTTTGCACATTTCTAACGGATCAGAAATTCCGTTTATGTCTATCTCGAAACTATGTTTTGATACTTTTGTTTGTTTTCTCAAAAGGGAGGTAATTATTATAGCTTTTTCAATTGAGAATATAGCGGTTTTAGATTTATAAATGATAATTCAAAGATGGAAAAAATGGAAAAAATGAAAAGGTGAAAGTAGTTCATTAATACTCATTTTTAATTATAGCTAATTTTGCATTATGATATTTTAGTGGAAATAGCTGTTTTCCATTACACAGGTCTTACCTTATAAGCAGATCTATCCAAGATCACACTGCACGCTCAGCGCTGTCTGACCTTGATCTAAATTGTCCCCAAAAAGTGATGAACAACCCCTGAGTTTATATAAATCACTACGATTTTAATATGTCTCTAGCAGCGGACCCCTTATAAGACGTGATAAAAGAAGAAGCCGCACGTTTGCACGTGGTTTTTTTTTTTCGTTTTTCAGAATGCTTTCACGCGAATTCAGACTTAATCCACAATGGCTTCATAAATTCAGAAAAAATCTGCTTTAAACTTTTGTACTGCAAATTCGTTGCTGACGGTATGGAGATAGAAGGTGTGGAAGTCCTGTATAATTAAACTTTTTACCAAACGATGAAACTTTAGGTCTTTGACATGCTTGTCCTAATCCGAAATACATGTGTATTTACAAAAGACAAATGTTCATGTACCTCAATGGTGGAATTTGTCCATGAAAGAATAGAAAACAATTTGAGAAAAGGAGAAAATGCTGGTTACCGGCATTTTCTCTTTTTCCCAAAGTGTTTTCAAAAGCGTTCACTGTCAAGGTCGTTAAAACTAGGGATTGTGGTGTAACGTGAGATTTAAAACAGCACGATGATCTAAGTAAAGTAAACCACACAGCTTTAAAATTAGAAACGAAACCGAACTCTGAGCTTTTATTTGCGGTAATGTAGACTGCAGAATAACCAATTTCCCACGTCTTGACGAAGCTGATGTTGTACACCGGAAAAGCTTTTGGTTTTCAAACTCTGTAATTTATACCTTCGAGACGAATTTCTCAGGGGTACCTTCTAAAACACCATCTTTGTTTCAACTGTTACCCTACGAAATAGGAGAAATCACATTTTCAAGTCGAAAGTAAGAGCCCAAATTTTGCTATTTGATAGAGTTTTTTGAGGGATGCCGGGACTGTGGGCATATCTCCTCATTTGACATCGTATATCAAGATCAGAATGCATGTTCTTGGCAGTCTGGTTGTGACCTAGGTTGTCCTTAAATGGTTCTTATGTCGCGATTTGTAGTCTACTTAAGAATTAACACTCTGCTAGTGAAATGAAATGGTAATTTGAAGTCGATAGATCAGGCACAGATATTGCCGTGCCAAGGACAGATTTTGTCGAGAGATCTCATAAAATTGCAGGAAAAACGTATATACGAGATTTTTATGTCCGAATCTGTATGTCCAAATCTGTAACCTATGTCCGAATCTGTATATCCGAATCTGTAGACCTGTTCGAATTCTTTAAAATCCATATCTTGCAAACTCTGTATAGCGTCACTCAGCAATAAATAAGTTGTCTGTTGCATCTTAAGATTTAACTCTTTACCAAACGGCAAATTTTTGTCTCAGCCAAACCAGTTACAGACGACAAAATAAATGTAGCTCGGGTGATGATTTCCGTCTTTCATTGGGTAGAAAACATTTTCGGAAAAGGGGATAATGCCAGCATTTTCTCCATCTCCCATAAATGTTTTCAAAGGGCTTCTTCCCCAGGGTCGTAAAAACTCGGTATTGGGTGGTAAAGGATTAAGTCTGGTCTCAAATTAATCCACAATGTTCTTTGTAAAATGCATGTTACGTGTTAACCTCTTTAACAGACGGCAAAACTTAAGACTTGTCCAAATTGAAAGCGTTTGCAGACGACAAATTAAAAGTGGCTCAATGAACAGATTTGCCTTTTGAAGGGTAGAAAACATTGTGGGAAGAGCAGAAAATGCTGGCTACCAGCATTTTCTCCTCTTCCCACAATGTTTTCAAAAGACTTCTTCTTCATAGCCGAATAAACACGTGACTGATCGGTGAAGGGCTGGTAGATATTTAATCTGGTGCATGCGCAGATGCACAGAGCCGTATTCCTCTGAAGTTCTAATTAATCTATTTTCAAGACGTTCGTTCCGTGGTGTTTCGCGATAGATTTTTTTAGAATAAAGGCATTCAACTTTTAATTGAATTAATTAAGATAACAACAACAACAACAGCAACAAGAAGTAATAACAATATTTAAAACGTCGCTGCAATCACTGACATAAAGTATTTTGGATTCATCTAGAACTTATAGTCATGCATTTTCTGGTTTTCTCCAATACTTTGGGTCACCATTTTTTTTACCTGTCTTTCCAAAGACATGGCATGATTAGAGCCACATTAAATTTGTCGTCTGTAAGTTCTTTCAGTCAAAGTGAACAAGTCCATTTTTTTTTGCTTTCATCAGATAAAAAGCTAGCCTAGCCCCAAAGCCACGCCCCTGTTACGAGCGCCATCAGCGGGAATTATCGACACTACATCTGAGCCATGCTCTGGCAAAAGGGGGTTATATGCATTCCCGTGATGCACTATACTAAGGAAGACATCACATGATCATGGATCCATAAAATACGGCCTGTCTTATAACCGACGGATTCACGAGGCAGACTGGTCCTTTGATATGTAGATAATTGACAAGTAGCAAAAAAGTTTCAGCCCGCAGTCAGCTTCAGCGGACTGCGGGCTGATCTGTGTCGATAATTTTTGCAAACGCTTTTATCCTTTTCCACTCAAAAAAAATTTAGACCAGTCCAAATTGAAAGCATTTGCAGATGACAGTTTTAATGTGGCTCATATCAATTGGTTTTTCTTTGATAGGGTAGAAAACATTGTGGGAAAAGGAGAAAATGCTGGTTACCAGCATTTTCTCCTTTTCCCACAATGTTTTCAAAAGGCCTCTTTGCCAGGGTTGTCTAAAGTCGTCATTGTGTGGTAAAGGGTTAAACTCGGTTTTTGGAAGAGCGCATATATGAAAGCCAATTACTCGATAACTTATTCGGGACGTTTGGTCAGGTCGACATAACTGCTATTGTAATATGTTGAAGACATTTTCAATTGATTTTGATGTCTACCTCGCCCAATGTGACCTGTCAAAAATGTCAACAACACACGTTATATCATTATTTTTGGAGCACTCTGACACACTCCCATTGAAAACACAATCTGACAACAGCATTGAGGGTCACTCCAAACTATAGGGCGTCTAAGGGACTTTTCTACTCCCGACAAAACGTATTAGACCTGTTTATCAAATTTCGTTACAATAAGCGTTAGGGTCAATATTCATCATCAATAAACTCTTTTTTTCTTAATCTCAATAATTTTCAACTTCTGACTATCACATCGAAGACAGAGACCAAATGCAAAAATAATAAAAAATGGTGGAAGAGAATAGGTGCTTTATAATTTCAGAGCTCATTCAGAGCTCATTCAGAGCTCAAGAGGCAGTTTTACCCCTTGTCTCTGACATTTTTTTTTTGTGGGGGGGGGGGGGGCTAAGGGGAAAGGCGGCTACGAAAAGATGTTGTGATGGGAGATTTTACCCCATTATGACTGTTCCGAAATTACATAGTTGTTTTAATGTATTTGGTGTGTAAATTTAAGAAACTATACATAAGACAACTGTTACATGTTGATACTAAATATTTTGGGTTTTTGTGCTCTTAAATGTAGAGAAGTGTGTTTTGCACTCACATGGAGGAGTGTGTTCTGCAATGAGATATATACCAGAGTCCGTATACAAGCTGTTTGTTTTGACTTTAACATTTGTCGACAGCGTCGGAACATAGGGAAGAAAAAAAAATCCATATTTGTTTTGTACGCAGCTTAACAAAAACGTGCGAAACACAAACAAAACCAGGGTATCGAGTTCGTCTGTCAGCTACTTTAGAGCTATTATTATTTCCTATTGTTACGAAACAGAGGGTAACTTTCATGAATTGGGAAGCAATACGACCAAAGCCGGCCTCCAATATTTGCTTTTTACCCAATGTTGCGTCACATGTTTACTTTGTCAAGTAGAATTCCAACTGGCTCGGTCTTGGTGACCACAAAACCTGTCTTAATTTACAAAGTAAATAGAATCTGTGAAGAGATATAATTGAGGTCAAATTTTCATTTCACCCAGTTACTGCTGGCAGTTTTATAGACCAGAGCACCAGAAAGAGGAACTGATTTTGATTTAAAAATTGAAAATATGAATAATTCTCCACTGAATCCTATGTTATGGGTACTCATTAGAATTGTCTCATTGAGACAATTCTAATGAGTACCCACAACATAGGGTTTGGAAGAGAAATAATGAATTTAGAGTAATATCACCCCTCTTATCTGGACCTCTGATAGACCACATGGAACACGTTTCAAAAATGTTTTTTATGGATCTAAAATCATTTGATATCTTGCTTTCTATCATGCACTACGCCGATGTATTAAAACCCGTTTTGCCAGAATAAGACTCAATTGTTAGGTATAAATTAAGAGTCGTAAAGTTTTGTCGAAACTTTGATTGACGATAGTTGAGAAAAGACTTTAATGAATAAATTTGGACACACTACATAAAACATTCCAGTCCCTTTTAAGAAAAAGAATTAGATTTGAATTTAAAATGTGTTGAAATCGTTGAATTAAGCCAGAGTTATGTATCTTTGTAACAAAACAAGAACCTCAATGTAAGCTATCGTATAATAGACTGGATGGATTCGGAAATCGAATGCGTCCTGTCAGAGATAACAAAACACATCGTCCTCATTTGCATTTTCGATTAATTTACCCTTGTTGCCTTTATCCCATGCTTTTGTGTGTTGTTTTTTTTTTAAAAAGGAAAGTCAATGGGATTTTCTTCGGAATTTGATTTAAATTCAATTCTTGTTGAAAAAAAAATTAAAGGTTCATCTTCTGATCGGCTGAGGTGTCATGGTCCATAATTAGCAACCTTTCCTATTTTCGTTTCAAGTCTGAATCGACCTTTTAAAAAAAGTAACACGACTTTTGACTGGCTCAACCATATTTGATTGGCTAAACCATATGGTTTAGCCAATCAGAAGTTGCGTTTCTTTCAAATTTAGACAATTCTTGAGAACAAGAGGAAAGAATGTTCTGAGGAATGGTTGGCGAGTACGGACCCGGGTCATGTGCAATCACGAGCCCCCTGAATCAAGCTCTTCAAATGCCAAGAGTGATTTTGATTCATAACTGGAAACGAGAAATAAATGTAAAATGTTTTATACTTTTGTAATGTAACAGATAATGAACTAAAATAGCAGGGAAAAAAAATGGCTGTCAGAAAGAAAACGAGCCAAGAGCGATTCGCGTTTCCCTATTATTTTTTTTTCGACCTTGAGGAGTCTGACAAAGCAACAAGTAAACACAAACAAACAGTTTTCTCAATGAGAAGGATAAATATGACAGCACGGAAATGATGGCTGCTGGAGAAAATTTAGAGCCAATAAATCAACCGAATAAATTCGCTGTTGGATATCTGTATCGTCTTGTATGTTAGAGAGAAGAAAAACTCGAGAAAAATCCACGAAGATCGTAGATATGTTTGTATCGTTTTTCTTTGTGAAACACAGTCTTCTGTATAGAATTACAAAATTTCAATTTGTATTCCCGTGCTTGACAAAGGTCTGTCATGAAAAAGATCTTTATTTTCCCGTCTGCTGGTGATCTAGATCATGTAAATTGTTCCTGACGAGCCTGTTTCATCTTTTCATCTTGTCACAGTGTTATCTCGAGGTAAAAAAGTGCATATAGGGAACACTTTGACATATCTCATAGTCCGAAAATTCAATTACAATCGATAATTTGTTGTGTAATTGATTTTAATGACAGACGAAAATTAGTTTCACACTTAATTGCCAAGGTATAGGTGCCTCTACCTTTCTTCGTTATTCCAAAAATGCAAAACTTCTCGTTGACCGTATGTTTTCATACGATAGGCTTCAAGATACTAGAAGAGAAACTTTGGACAGATCGTTTAGATTCAAATGAGACGCTGAAGAACGTACGGTTCATCATGAATTCAAACTGTTAATTTATTGACTTATTGACTTAAACTTTTTTTTTTCTTTAATCGTATGATTGATCACAGTGCTATACACCCGCCCTTTATTCAAAAAGAGTATATAAACAACATAATTATCCTTTCTCTTTTAAGATCTTTTTCTCCCATTTTCTCTCTTCTAAATCTTCTATGTCCTACATAGTTTGTGTAATATATAACAATTGTGCTATGAAAATGTGAATATTCTATGTAAATACAGACATGTATGTTTATGATTAACAACATAAGTCTTTATTATGAAACGAGGGTATTGCTGCCAATAAAAGTCTGTATATTTTGCTGCACTTTTATTAAGGAATTATGTAGATACGATTGTCATTCGCGGTGTCATAATTAAGATAGTTTTCTTTGATACCAGCACCCCTGCCAGTCGTTTTGAAAGCAATCTTAGATTGTAAATGGCCTGCAATTTTGTTTACAGCATTTTTTTGTAGTTATTTTTTACCATGCCTAATGAATCATCTATAAGAACTAGATTACAAAATTGAAATCTGATAAACACCACGGATATCTCTCACAAGGAAAATACTTTTTAGGATAATTATTGAAGCATTTTAATATGTACATGCGACATAATATAACAAAATAACATAATGTAAAAAAAAAAAAACCCAACATGTATATTAAAGTACACAATGTATTATGTTCTAATACTTGCCTACATGCGAGGAGAATAGAAACCCACATTCACAACAGTCGTCAAAATTTTCATTCTTATTGAACTGTTTTTTTTTTAAGTTATTGAATGATTCGTTTTCTTCCCTTCCTAAAACAAATTTTAATTCTTTAGTCACATTCATTCTGGCGTCTGCAAATTGCAAAGGCCTTGAGTTTGGACCAGTCTAAAATTTTTGTCATGTGGTAATGAGTTAATTACGGAATTTCGAGAGAGGGAATTGTGCTACATGTAAAATCGAAGCTTGTCCCGAGTCTGAACTTACCCATTTGATATAATAGTATTTCGGGCTGTAATATGAATATTCCATATTTTCTGCTCATGCCTTATACAATTATCTTCAGGTTATTTTGTCAAAATCCTGGATCGAGCATTGTACTTGGCTTGAATGTACCGGTAATTACGTACCGAAGTACCAGATAAGACGGGGTGATGGCATTCTAAATCGGTTAATTTTCTTCTAAACCCTTTGTTGTGGATACTAATTAGAATCGTCTCGATGAGACGATTCTAATGAGTACCCATAACATAGGGTTTAGTGGAGAATAACTAAAATATTTTCAATTATGAAATCAAAATCACCCCCTCTGTCTGGAGCTTTGTACATGTATAAGATTTACAGGCATGATGTAGCGATTATTATGTTGTTACCATACAAGATGAGAAAAAAAATGTTTAAATGAATGTTTAAATGATTATTATGTTTTTAACATAACCTCCCAACAAGAACAATAAAACAGTTAAAAATAGGGAGAAAAAAACTCAGGAATGTATCCAAAACCTCCCGTTTTTTTATATTTATGCATGAATTATACTTTTTCTCCTAATACCATAAAAATTGACAGGGGCTTTCCATCGAGATTGAGATAAAAAAGAGGGTGGAAATGAATTGGCGTTTGATTAGGGTCGCCTCTGGCAGGACGAAATTAATTGAAATTGATTGGGATCCGCTTTTTTCCCCCGTCATCACGAGAAATTTACAAATTTTAATAAAAGAGGGGGGTCATTGGAATGCAGCGGAGGTTTTTTTTTTGTCACCCCTTTTTCTTTTCTCCCCTTTTCTTATTTGAGAAATAAAACAAAAACCCACATTTATCATTCGAAAGGTTCGAATTCTATGAAGTGACATGAATGATTAAAGTGTGAAAGCTATGTCGTGGGCACTTATATAAATCTTATCTTATAAAGTATAGATTCCTTAGTAGAATGTTTTGTTGAATAGTATTCCTAAATTCACTGTAATTAATCTTATTAGATGATGAAATTTAATAAAGAAATTATTTAGATAAACATAAACTTTGGTTTGCCCATACTCATAGAAACCAAATCATTTATCTATATTATTTATCCGTATGGACGAAGAAACGTAGAAATTCTGACATCACCAGCGTTTTTTTTATCTTTTTTGAAGCTATAACAGAAAATAATTGTTGGCTATTTTGATGATGTGTACATGCAATCAAAAGAATATTTTGAAAAACGGAGGAATTACTCGTATTTTTTTTTCACTTTTTTTTTTTTAAACAATCGCTGCTTTTAAATAAGGACTTCTGCGGAACGTCAAAAGCCATATTTCGCTTAAGGAAAATAAAACGGAACATTTTGTTAAAGAGATGAATTGCTGAGTATCCTAAAGATACAAAAATTCGTGGAAAAAACTGATACAGGAGTATTATGGTACTTATATCTTGTTAAAAGTTTAATCTTTGAATATCCAAAAGATTGAAAAAAAAAAAGTTAGGAAAAACGACTATAGTACCATATTTGGAAAGATTTCTTAGTAGAAGTTAGGATGTCTTGTAAAACTTGAATTTGGACATATCCTTATGATACAGAAATTATCTGAAAAAAAAAAAACTAATGTAGTAGCTTATTGGCACAGATTTTCTAAAAAGAAACAGGATGTCTTGAAAATTATGAATTCCGAAATATCCTAAAGATACAAAAACTCCAGAAAAACTAATATAGTAGCATATTGGGTGCAGATTTCCTCATTATGCAAGAAAGAATACGATTTAGAAGACCTCTTGTTTGCGTTTGCAATGCGAGTCAAATGAGCTTTATGAATAGAAATTCGCTCTAATTACGTTGCCAGAGAAACCGCTTCTTCATCCCCATCGGTCCCTTTTTTTTCTTCTTTGCAAAGGCCCCTCTGAGTTTTATAAGGTGGAATTAATATTAATTTTTACAGGGTCTTCGCCGCTCTTATACCATTCTGAAACTGTTGTCTCGATTGTCCACAAAGCTTATATTTTGTATGAGTTTTTATCCGATTCTTAAATAGGTTTTTTTTATGTGTATATGTGTTTGTGTTTCTCTATCGTAGACATGTACACATAAATTAACGAACATTATTTTTTTTGTTCTAATTTTGAACATAAATCGTTAGATAGGAAATTGAAATCATGAATTTTTTTTAAAAAAATCCATTTAAACTACATATACTGTAATCTTCAAATCTATACAAATAGGACAAACATTGTTGATCCAAATCAGATGCAGTTAACTCTTTTCCGAACGACAAAAATATAGACTGGTCAAAATTGAAAGCATTTGCAGACGACATAATATCGTTAAGAAAATTTAAATTTATTTTTGGAAAATCGGAAAACATTTTAGGAAAAGGAGAAAATGCTGGTTACCAGCATTTTCTCCTTTTCCCAAAGTGTTTTTAAAAGGCCGATTTCTCAGGGTCGTTAAAAGTCGAGATTGTGTGGTTTTCTTCAAAGATTATCTAAAAACAAAGTCGAAAGCATATACATGTATATCATACATGCACATAAAGCTAGGCAGGGCTTCCCCCCCCCCTTCCCCCCACGCCATTTTTTCTTCATTTCACAAAGAAACAAAGAAGAGAAAATGAGTGGACTTTATGAAACTACTGGTGGATTGGAGATTAACTGAAAACATATTAAGCATTTTGCATTTTTCCTTAATATTTTATCATCTTAAGAACAGAAAACAAACTCTTCCTAACTGGGTGGGGTAGGTGTTCAGGCCCGTGCAAAAAAGACGATCCAAAACACAACTTATCACTGTATATGGTAAAGATCAGGGTATGAGGAGCATTTTCATTTTTTTGTTCGATTCGCTTCTTCATGAAGAAGCTAGAGCAAACGTTCCGAACGTGGGTGGGGTAAATTTCCAGGCACGGCAACTGTCACGGATACTTACCTATACTTACCGTCGATACAACACAGACGAGAAGCATCTCACGTGATTGTCTAGAAGTTAATTAATAACAAATGATGAGACTGGTATTATCTGATTCTTTATCTCTCTCATCTTGCCGCTGATTTTTTTTTATCATTATTATCATTGTTGTTGTTGTGTATCTACAGCTGGACTTTGTTTTAATTATTGTACTGTTTGTTTTACATGTGTGTTTTATAACATAAACATAAGATAGCATAACATAACATAACATAACATAACATAACATAAGCTATATTTGGCATTAAACTGTGACAATTCATAGCCAATACGTAAAGAAATACCATGTACACCTAATACTTATGCTCTTACAAAAGGGGGCTTAATACATCCCCGTGATGCATTGTGTCAAGCAGAAATCACCTAATTTTGGATCCATACAAATGAATTTCGTCTCACAACCCACTGAATCACGATGTAGACTGGTCCTTTGGGACACAGAATATTGACTAATAAGGAAAAGTTTCGGCGTAGGTCAGCCTGCGCAACCCGCGCAGGCTGACCTAGGCCTAAACTTTTCGCAGTTCTATTAAGACCATTTCTACAGAGCATAGCTCAATTTTTATGCGCTTTGCTTATCACAATTGGGGGGGGGGGTATGCATCCAAGGAGGTCATCACATTATTATAGATCCAAAAACTCAATTTAGTTCAATAACCAAACCAATCATGAGGTGGAATGGTTCTATGACACGCAAGACATTTACAGCAGTATATTATAGTTTCATGAGATCAAGCATCAAAAGTGATTCAAATCCACCATTATCTGCGCATGCTCACTGTCTGCATTGAAATGTAAACAAACGGCAACCCTTAGAGTGACCTCATGAACTTAGTATGCTCTTGCTGCCAGTGTGGATCAAAGATCAGACTGCACGATACGTGCAGTCTGATCCTTGATCGACACTGTCCGCTGTATCCAAATATTCAAAGCACAAAAATGCCATATCATTTCCAATGGCAGCTTTTTTAGGTATTTTCCCAAAATCGAAATTGTCTGTTGATCATTTGACACTATAAAAGGTTAAAATACATATTTTATGCAAATATAGAAGTGATTATATCTCATCCTCACGTCATTGGGTAATTCGAAAAAGCATTAAACTATAAAACCTACTGTTTTCTCGTAAAACTATCCAAGTGAATATCCAATGAGAATTGGGAAGGACGGGCTTTTTAGAAAAAGCCTTTTTGAGCATCACTATTGATTTTGCTAATTTATCCTTATGTCGTCTGGAGACCAGTGCCATCTCTTTCAAGGATCGTGTTTGACTAAGTCGACCGAGGTCAGGTTGTCCATGCACCACACCATTGGATATACAACTAGTGCGGCAGTTTGCAACATTTTTTTTTGCTATTTGCCAACCCATTTCCATTTCTGTTTGAGAAAAAAATGTATGCACATTTTACAGAAGCCAACCTTGTAAGTCACTTTTAGATAAACGATGCTCTCATAGCTCTAGCTCTAGTGTGACAAAAGGGGAGTTTGATGCTACTCTTTGAAAGTTTGGATCCTATAGATCCAAGATCAGACTGCACATTCTGTGTAGTCAAATCTTGCACTTCCGCTGACAGGAGATGAAACTGAATTTATTGCTATCACCACCAAAAATTTAACCCGTACCATGCTAAACTAACTTCAAACGAAACTTTCAACTCGACAGTATAAACCCAAGTTTTTGCTATTACAATGTGTTTTCCTTAGACAGACATTCTTATCGGACAGTGTAGATCCAAGATCAGACTGCACATTCTGTGTAATAATGTCAAATCTTGCATTTACCCTGACCGGAGATGAAACTGAATGTGTTTCTATCACAACCATAATTTAACCCGTACTCTGCTAGATAACTATAAACGAAACTTTGAATTCGACAGTAGAACCCAAGTTTTTTGCCATTACAATGTTTTTGTGGAAAGACGTCTTTTTATCGGACAGTGTAGATCTAAGATCGGACTGCACGTTCTGTGCAGTCTGATCTTGGATCTACACTGTCCGCAAAAGGCCAGTGAGTCGGGGTTTGTAGTCTACAGGTTAACATACCAAACGAACAACCTTTGTAAAGCCATCAATCTTTCTTTTGAAACGTATAGGCTGGTAAGAAAAGTAAAATGTTACCGTTGAAATATTGTTACCGTCTCGTTGAATGATTTATTGTTGTGAAATTTTGTGGCAGGATCATATTTCAAAATAAACCCCACATGGGATATCTAGTTCTTGTATGGAGCTACTCTGGACTTTGTTCAAGTTTCTATTAGAAATTTATTAAAGTAGAAATGTAGCTGTTTTGTTACGATCAAAATGTTGCGGCACATCTATCAAGTTCTGTATACATATATGCATTTATCATGGCACCATCAAACGGTATGAGGAATCGGCGTTTGGATTACGTTAGCGGCCAAAAGGTATAAGCAATGTCGATGCATTTAAAAGCAAAAGCATACGACTTTAAGGTATGGAAATTAATTGTGAAGATGAAAATCTTTTATTGTCCGGTTGGTCCAAGCGTTTAGTGGCTAGAGGAAAAAATGAATTTTAAAACTAGGTTAAAAGTCGTGAAATTTCTCTATCTTTTGTTTAAGAGTACTTTTTTTACCTGATTTTGAAAATCGTTTTTTTGTTTGTTTGTTTGTTTGTCCTTTGTCTTGTCTACCATCTCAAGGACAGATCTCCATTTTTTTTTAAATATAAGCAATTTATAGTTTTGCCGAAATTTTTAAAATGAAAAATTCTAAAAATGTTTCGTCTGGTAGTGATTGAAATTGCAATGGTCAATATGCCTTAATAAAAAAAGAAAAGAGCCATGTTCTGGCAAAAGGGGCGTAATACATCGCATGATACCAACCAGGTCATGACTTAATTATGGAAACATAAAACTCATTTTGTCAAACAAACAACAGAATGATTGGACAGAATATGCCTTTGACATTCAGAAAATTTACATGTAGCAAAAAGTATCGACCCAGGTCAGCCTGCGCGGACTGCGCAGGCTGACCGCACATGCATAAAACCCCCGTTTCACAGAGCAAGGCTCTTATTATCCCGAGGAAAATTTAATGGTCGGTATTGAAGATACGCCAACATATCCAATTTTACACGTGTTTTATTTCACAATTTATGTTACAATAGACGATAAAGTTCCTCGTCTGGAGCTATCGTCAGATACATTGTCAATCAGAATGTTATTGGAGTTTAATTCTGTACCATGACGACAAAATTTTAGACTTTGTCCAAACTCAAAGAACTTGCAGGCGACAATTTAGATGTTTCTCAAAGGATATATAGAACCTATTTTTGCAAGAGTTAAAAAAAAAACATCGTGGAAAAAAAGAGAAACGTTGCGAGATGGCAATTCGTAATGTGTCTCAAATAACGGAATCTGCTTTTTATATTGGCAATAATTATTAGCTCTACTGGTTGAAAGGCAGCTTATGTCATGGTGTGGTTTCCGTCTGTCTGTTCATCTGTCCGTCCGTTAGTCTTTTTCTTGTTTACGCGACAAAGCCTGCATTTGTGGTCAGATTTCCATGAAACTTGCACAGTTAGTTTATCGCATCAATAGTTTCAACACTATCAATTATGAGAAAAATGCAACAAACAGTATGGAAATAAGAGCCATTTGAAGTTGAAGATTTTAATTTCTTGTTTGCGCGTTAAAGTCTGCATTTGTGGTCCATGAAACTTGTTATGGAATTGGAAGAAAATGCTGATAATAGGGGTTTTCTCCTATACATATATTCACAATGTTTCTACATGCCGTTTTCGTTACGGTCATTAGAAAACGGGGATGGTTTGATAAAGGATTTATACGGTCTTCTCCATGGACGAGGATTGAAGGCTTTCGGATATTATCAGAAGTACATGGTTCAATCTCCGATGTTGTACAATATTTTGGATTGTCCACTAGTAGAACCCTTACGCCGTTTTTGCGGCTGCAATACGAAAGTCAGTGATATTCGTGAGAAAGGTGATCGCAGAAAGCCTCGCGGCTATATCGTATGGCATACCCTTCTGCTCGTAGTTGAGCCATGAGGTACTCGTCCTTAACCCAATTGTAAACGGTCTGAGGTTATATAAAAAATAAAACTGTCACACAACTTCATCCTGCAATAAAAATTAATTCACCATTACTGCCCCCGGATATTTTGTTTCCTTTCATATAACCTCTGGTTCCTGAAAACTTCAAAGGCCAACAAGGGGGTCATTACACCAAAGGGGACCTTCTGTAGTTTGGCCTGAAATAACCCTTGATTGACGTAATTACATAGATATAAAATGTCAACTCGAGCAACCCTATTTATTTTCAAACTCAGTTTCATTTCATGGATGCCAGAGAAAAAAATACGATCTTGCTTCCGCCGTTTTAAGGCTTCATAAAATTACTTGAAGTTGGTAGTTTAACACTTTGCCAGTCGACAAAATTTTACACTAGTCCGAGTTGAAAGCTGTGGCAGGCCACGAACTAAATGTAGAAATTAGAATCACAGAAATACGTTTTTTTGTTTTATTCTTTTATTTTGAAAGGGATGAAAACTTTGTGGAAAAAGGAGAAAATGCCGGTTCCCGGCATTTTCTCCTTTTCCCACAATGTTTTCAAAAGCCCTATTCCTTGTGGGTTGTAAAAATTCGGGATTATGTGGTATGGGGTCGAACACGTTTTCCGTACAATCCTCGAGTGTTAACGAGCCTGACGGGAAGACAGATTTGGAAAATATTTTGGGAAAAGGAGTCAGTGCTCCTCTTTCCACGATGTTGAATATCCCTTTGAAGACAGAACTCTATTTTTTTGTCTGAGACACATTTAATTTATCATTTGTAAATGCTTTGCATTTGGACTGACCTAAAATTTTGTCAACTGGTAAGCAAATAAGATCATGACATTTTTGTGCAGACTTGTATTATAAAACCAGAATGCATGGTATTAAATCGTAACCAGACAACAAAATTTTAGACTGGTTGTATTTATAAAAAAATTCAGAAAACAAATGTAATGTTGCTCGCTTGATTCGATTTGGTTTTTGAATGGGTAGAAAACATTGTGAGAAAATGATAAAATGCTGGTAAGCACCATTAGCGACTATATACTAGTATTTCTTGTAGGATAGTTGATACATGGACTGGTTTCGTAAAAACATTGTGAGAAAATGATAAAACGCTGGTAAGCATTATTAGCATTTTGCGTAGGATAGATGATACACGGACTGGTTTCGTAGAGGGTTAATGCTTCTCTTCTATGTTGTTTTCTAATAAACTTAATGTTGCATTCCTGTGAAGACTCTTGTAAAGCAATTTATTTTCTTAACAGTTCTTGGAGACACTTAGCTCTTTACCACACAATCTCGACTTTTAACGAGCCTGAGAGAAAAGCCTTCTGAAAACACTGAGGGAAAAGGAGAAAATGCTGGTAACCAGCATTTTCTGCTTTTCCCGCAATGTTTTCTTTCTTTCCCCAAAACAAAATTCAAATTTTAAGTCACTTTTATTTTGTCAACTGCAAATGCTTTCAATTTGGACCAGTCTAAAATTTTATCGTTTGGTAAAGAGTCAACTCTAGATCTGTATGAATTTCTACACTCACAATTTGATTTCATAGCAAAGTAGTGCTGCCAAAAATCATTACGAGCAAGTTTAGCCACAGTCATTTCAAGAATGGCCAGCTTTAAAACGAAAGGAATTTCGGGAGCTGTAGCTAATGTGAAAATGGTCAAGGACGAATGCGTTAATCATAGATTTTTTTAAAATATATATTTCATCACGTCACGAACCAATCAAAGTTCTTTATACTTCAAAGTCAGAAAGTAGTAGAGAGAACGTGCTTATTGGCCAAAATACCAAATTGAAATGGCATATCATATGTAATTATACAAGCCTTACAAAATACTGCCAGAAACCTTTCAGGAAGTTCTTGCCATTTTAGACCAGACAAATTCAATAACAACGAACGAGGAACTAAATACAAACCGCGAACAACAAGAGCATAAAAGTTGCAGCGCCATCTTGTAACCCGAGCTCAGTTTCATTACGCTATGTTGGAACTTAAGCCGTGAAGGAGGCATTTTAATGGCTTAACAAATTTCTCCGGCAAACAAAATGTGAAACTTTAGGATGTTCATTGAAAAGGTGCCTAGTGCGGAACCCTTGTCACTTACAAATGGATACCACGCAATAATTTTATGAAACCCTTGCCGAACAACGATGTGTTTGTATGATACCGAGGACACATTCGGCAAACTTCGGATGACCCATTGAGCAAGTTCCTCGTTTGTTATCACGTTGCTTGATGTACACCTACATGGTATCTCTTTACCAGTTGTATGTCGCTTCACCGTTCGCTGGTTTGATTCCCGGTTCGGCCAGTTTCTTTCTGGGGACTGATAATGATTATTGTAACAGGGTTCCTTCCTCTCTCATCGCTGACCATTGCCGGTTTTGACCATGGTTATTTGGGAAAGCAGTCAGTGACTTGGACAGAACACTGTACGGAGAACTAGTAAAGGATCTTCTTGTATGATAATACATGCAAGTAACTTTTGAAAATGGTGTTAAAGACCAAATAAAATGAAATAAAATACAGGGTATTGTTTTGTGGGTTATTGCTTTTCCACGGCAGGGGCGGATCCAGGATTTCTTCAGGGAGGGTTCAACTCGGTCAATCTCAGATATGCAGACACGGACCCAAAGCACAAATCAGTCGCCAATGAGTCCATCAAAAAAACAAACAAATCTGGAAATTTAGGGGTGTTCGTCCCCCCCCCCCCCCCCACCCCGGATCCGCCAGTGCAAGGTCACCTTTTTACCACTTGAAAGTCAGAACAGGAATCTACACGAATTTTACGAAAATGAAATATCCATTGCCTATGAAGAGTTGAATTACCTTTGTTATATGATATAGGACTGAAATAAGATTGATATTAATATCGTTGAATATATGAGGCTCCATCTTGCCCAGGGCTGTGAAATAAATCTGTATTGTCTTACCTAATTCTAAGTCACAATGTCACAATGATTTGCAACTGTTAGGCACGCAGTCGTTTGTCTATAAGAATGTCTGATTATTTTGCTGTTATAAAACAAACAAACAACAAACAAACATAAATATTGTTTATTACATCTGCAAAAAGTATCGACCCATGTCAGCCTGCGCAGTCCGCGCAGGCTGACATGAGTTGAAACTTTTTTGTTCCGGTTAGATTTTCAGCAATGCTGCATGTTACAAGACTATTCTATATATGATTTTACCGGTATTTAGACATTGTACCCTGAATAGGCCTATGGTTGGGCGACTTGCTTGGTATACATGTTTGGCAAAGCGAATATGCATTAAACCCCATTGTTTCAGACTGTTGCTCCATTGAATCTAAAACGCTAAGCATCAGATAAGTAACTTCTAAGAACAGTTAGGACCAAGATCAGACGGCATAGAACTTTAGGCCTTTTTTGGGCCTCAGCAAAGTACAATGGTTTCTTTTAGTGCTACTCGCAATTGCGATTACTGAAATAGCTTTGAAGATTGCATGATTTGGCGAAAGTTCTCAGTATTATTTTCTAAGATTTTCTAAATTTGAAAGTAGTGAAACTTTCTCTGGTGAATGGAGGCTACTTCCATCATAGGGAAATGAAGAAGTTCTTAAAAATTCTTCTTCTCTGAAACGGCTGGACAGATTTTGAAATGATTTCACAGAGATGATCCTTGGGTGACCCTTTTCAAAAATTGTTCACAAAATTTTGATCCGTCAAAAATTGTGGCTCTGGTGAATGGGGGCTACTTGCACTATACAGAAATCAAGGAATTCTTTAAAAATCTTCTCCTCTGAAACCGATGGTCAGATTTTGAAATAATTTCTCAGGGATGTTCCTTGGGTGACCCTTTTCAAACCATTTTCGCGAAATTTTGATTGGTCAAGAAACATGGCTCTGGTGAATGGAGGCTACTTGAAGATTGCATGATTTGGCGAAAGTTCTCAGTATTATTTTCTAAGATTTTCTAAATTTGAAAGTAGTGAAACTTTCTGATTGTCTCAACCTGGGCCCGTATTCACCAACCATTCTTAAGAACATTCTTTGTCTTGTTCTCCATAATTTTCTGCATTTGTAAGTAACACACTTTCTGATTGGCTAAACCATTCGGTTTAGCCAATCAGCTTTCTGATTGGCTAAACCATTCGGTTTAGCCAATCAGAAGTTGAGTTTCTTACAAATGTACAAATGGAGAATAAGACTAAGAATATTCTCAAGAATGCTTGGTGAATACGGGCCCAGATGGTTTAGCCAATCAGAAGTCTTGTTACCTCCAAGTTCAGAAATTTCTTTTGGAATAAAACTACTAACGTAATCGAGATTGGTTGCCAGTTAGAGGCCTTAGACCACTACATGCTTTATGTGGGAAATTGGTCAATGGCTTTTAAAGAATAAGTGCGCGAGGTACAGGTCGAAGATACAGAAGAAAATCATAGACAGGCTCACTGGCCACCGTAATGTAACTAACATATATTTTAAAACCAAGCAAACAAACAAACAAAGCAAGTATACTTTATCACATTTATTCTTTGTTGATAAATGTACTAGAAAACATCTCTCCGTGGTCTAACCGCTGTCACGAATCTAGGTATCTATTTAATATTTTTAAGTGACTTATTGTCAGAAGACGATGTGGAGAATTAATTAGACCTTTTCACAATGTGTAGAGACTTTCCATGCTTTAAAAATTATCCGTTACATTTTGTAATTTAATTTCATACCATACGATTAGATTTTAGACTTTTCCTTTTTTTTTCAGACGACAAAACTGAATAGGGGTCAAATGATGGAAAATTTTATTTTATCTTATTACCAAACGACAAAATTTTCATTTTGTCCAAATCGAAAACATTTGCAGACGATAAAATAAAAGTGATTGAAAATTTGGAATTTGTTTTGTTAAGGGTAGAAAACATTGTGGGAAAAGGAGAAAATGCTGGTTAAAAGCTTCTTTCTCAGGGTCGTCTAAAAGTAGGGATTCTGTGGTAATGGGTTAAAGGACGAAAACCAGTGTGTCATTTTCCCACAATGATAGACAAAAACTGTTCTTTAGGGTGATTGAAACTTTTGAGTGTATGGTCAAGGTTTCACTTTGTGACAGAAGATATTCAGGAGAACATTTTAGTCTTTATCTATGTAAGAGACATCTTTATTCGACAAAATAAATTATGACTCAACTGATGGAATTCGTCTTTGGAAAGAGAGAAATTAAAGTTGGAAAAGGAGAAAATGCTTGTTACGAGCATTTTCTCCCTTTCTCTCAATGATTTCTAAGGTTTTTCTATAAAGTCATTTCCATGATCGTAAAAAGCCCGACAATGAGATTCCTTGGTGTAGGGTTTCTGTTTAATAAAGCACATATTTTTTTCTGTGACACGTTTACTGTCATAAAGTAACAAACGGTTTGCGTGACTGGTGATACATTATATGAGGCGGGAAAAATGACATCGTCGAGGCACTGATTTGATACAGAATGGTTATGGAACTTTGTGCTTATATTCTAATAAAAATCGAACTTTATAAGACTTTGCCTAACAAGCCGGACTTTTAACGATCCTGACAAAAAGGCTTTGGAAAACATTGTGGGAAAAGGAGAAAATGCTGGTAACCAGCATTTTCTCCTTTTCCCGCAATGTCTTCCATCCTTTTACGGACAAATCCTGTGTAATCCATGTTTGTCATCTGCAAGTAACTTCAATGCAGACTAAGTTAAATTTTGCTATATGATAAAGATTTCACCTGTTTTTGAATGACTATCCTTTTATGCCCGTGACATATACATGTATAGACATGGTAGAAAAGATTAATTACCAGCATTTTCTCCATTTTCCACAATGTTTTTCTCACTTTGAAAGGCACATCTTAAATATCATATGAGCTACAATTATAATGTCGTCTGCAAATGCTTTCAGTTTGCATAATTTTGAAGTTTTGCCGTCTGGTAACGTCTTGAGAGTAAAATTTACGTTACGAGAGAATGAATCATCGCGGGGCTGTCATTTAAGAAGCTATAACTGTTCACTTTGACTTTCAGTTTGGCAGAGATAGGCAAATTCCAAGATCTATTAACATTTTAGATGTTTGACAGTAAGTAGAAATCCCCTCCTGCGTTTGTTTTCGGCAACAAAAAGGACGGAGCAGGAATAATGCGTATTGCTTTAAGTATGGTGTTCAGCCGGAAGTGTGTGATGCATAACCGCCAACAAAACGTACTATCGCAGTGGAAAGTAGTCCTCTTACGCCATTCATGTTTTTATTGAAATTAGATCTCTTGAATGTTACCGAAGTAAAAAATATCGCAGAATTCGTGTTTTTTTTTTTTGTAAAAGTTTACGCTATTTTCCTTTGCGTTGGAAAATCCTGCATGAAACCTTTCACCTATCTCAGCAAAAATATCGAAAAGTTCGTTTAGATTCTGATGAGGCAGTATCTCATAATTTGAGCATCAGCTCTCGTTCACTGCCTTTACAAAAAGTGCTTCCTTTTCCCTATGTAAAAAGTAAAGGTTCAGATAAGAGCGAGTGGTGGCATTCTAAATCCGTTATTTCTCTTCCAAACCCTATGTTGTGGGTACTCATTAGAATCGTCCCGATGAGACGATTCTAATGAGTACCCATAGCATAGGGTTTAGTGGATAATAACTGATATTTTCAATTATGAAATCAAAATCACTCCTACTGTCTGGAGTTTCGTTAAAAGTAATGTACTCAAATCGTACGCCGCGTTTCGAGGGAAATTTTAAGGGTAAAATAGGCCATACTGCAGTATACCTCTCTTCAGTCGTGTTTTTTTTTCGTGGTTTTTTTTTTTTTCATTTTTTACTAGACAGGATGTATTTTTGCTTTGCAATATACTGATAAGCATTTTAGGCTTGCATGTGTGAAATTAGAAAAGCAACAATATTTTTACACCATCGAGATTTGATATTCTTATTGAAAGATGTACTTCTATATGCTAGCAGATAATTTACATACAAGAATAAACGCCAAATCCTAGCTGGCATCAGACAGGGCCTGTATTTACCTATACATCTGAAGTGCGCCTTTAGTCTGCTTCTACCAGATTAAGAAAGTAACTGAAGTTTTGATTGGCTAAACCAAACGGTTTAGCCAATCGGAACTTGTATTTCTTAGAAAATAACGAAAACTCTTCAGAAATAGACTAGAATTATTGTCAAGTAATATTTGCTAAATATGGGTCTCAGTATTTCCCCACAATGATACAAAGTGATCTAAATGCGGCGGCCTTCTTGGATCATTAAAGAAGGCACCAGACTTGAAAGTAGGAAATCCTGGTGGAAAGAATATCTATTACATCTTTACACAGTATTTTAAAGAGCATGTAGTCCAAAACAACGCCTGAATCATAGGTAGAATGGTCCATTGACATGGAGAAAATTTCCCAGTAGCAAAAAGTCTCGACCAGGGTCAGGCTGCGCGGAATGCGCAGCCTGATTCTGGTCGAGACTTTTTGCAGATACAATAATCTACCTCTTCGTAGAGCATGACATGCATATTTTCTATAGATGATTTCTACGGTGGTAAACTTAGGCTCTGTAATTCTACAAAAAACTAATTTCACTGTGTACTTCAAATCCCATCCATCTTTCTGCGACTGTAAGTAAACATTTCAATTAGCTTCTAGTTTCATCCTGGCATATTACGATGCATCTATCATCTAAGACTGTAGAACGTTACGGCAAACAGTTGTTTGATTGATTGTATGGTGTTTAACGCCATGTTCAACCTTATTTCAGTCGCGGTGGCCAGTAGACCTATCCATGCTTTCCTGAAGTTATCGTTACTAGTACCTCTCAAAATACTCTTTCAAACACCGGCTGCTTTCCCATATAATCATCGTCGCAGCGATGATTGGCGATAAGAGAAAAATGAATCCGGTTGCGATGTCTAACATCTCTCCTCGATAATAAATTCGCCGATTGGAATATTCGAACCAGTGACCTCCTGAGTACAAGTCCTGCACGGTGTCGACTGTGTGCTGTCGAGCTTGGCCTCTGTCTTTGTGAATTTATATCGACAAGATCTCAGTATTTTGTGAAGAAAAAAACAAAGGGTTTTCGCTGGTGTTATTTTGTTGCATACCCACGTTTTGAGACATAAGTGCATGTTTACAAAATAATGGCATCGTTGTGTGGGCCATTAAATGCTGGAACGTAAAGCTGTCGGCAAAAGCTAGTCGTTACTTGTAACTAGAAGTCGAAATTCAAGAAATGAAAAGGAAAAAACTTGGGTGAGCTTTCGCCATGCTTCGTCAATACTTTTGAAAATGATACCGAATCCTATTTAGACACTTAGGCTGGTAAGCGCTACTCGCTGACCTTTTGCGGACAGTGTAGATCAAGATCAGACTGCACAGAACGTGCAGTCTGATCTTGATCTACACTGTCCGATAAGGAGATACCCTTTCTCCAAAAATATCTTTCAAACAGCAATACATATATTTGTATTTTATACTATCGGCTCGAAAGTTTGCAGTTTCTTTATTTAGCAGGATAACCAACAACCAAGCAAACTTTTTGATGCCAACGTCAATGATTTATCTATAAGTTTACGTCAATGATTTATCAATAAGTTTACGTCAATGATTTATCTATAAGTTTACGTCAATGATTTATCAATAAGTTTACGTCAATGATTTATCGATAAGTTCTCTTTTTTCGACTCGATTTCTTCATAGATCCATCTAAGACATTGGTATTGTCGAGTAACAGTCTCATAATCGTATTACATGCGCAATCGAACGCATGAATTGTCACAAGAGATCCTTAAAACACGCATGAGTGTTGCATGACGTTTGTAAGCAATCAAATGCAAAATTCCAAGTCGCGCAAGCTGGTACATTTTGTTGTGCAGTTGTTTGCAATGTTATACAGAACGATTGGTATAACTTAAACCCAGTTGAAAGCATCGTAAAAACATCGTATTTCATTCAAACAAGCGGACAATCCAACTGTCGGATACCACCACCGTGTACGTCAATGAACTATTAAGTTCTCTTTCTTATAAATCTATATCCTCATAAATCTATTTAACACATTGGCAGTTCTATTTTTTTCTCACAGTTTTAATTTGTAAGGGAAATATCACATGTGGTTATGCAATAAATTTCTAACTACTTAAATACAAAACCATACTTTGCATGGTTTTACATTTCGGTTCAAGTCGGTGCGACAACCCGGCGATATCGACTACGAGGTGCATTCTTGTTTTTTGATGTCACGCTGGGATTTCTATAGGCATCATGTGAGGTGTAAACTTCAAAACCTTAGACACGGTTTTTTTTTCTTCTCGACTTCGCCAGTTTTAATTTTTCTCCAAATAATTTTCTTTTTAAAAATCTGGAGGAAAAGATTTTTTAAAAACATTGAGGAACAATGAGAAAATGCTGATCATCAGCATTTTCTCCACAATGTTTTATTTTCTTTTGACGACCCATCCCAACATATGAACTATATTTGGAAGAGTCTAAAATTTTTTTGGCCGATTAGAAAAAAATATGGCAATGTTTTTACGGTGCTTATTTATGTGTGTTACACTGTATTGCAGTTCTATTATGACGGCAAGTGAAACTGTCTAAGCAGTCCTTGTTTTTTTTTTTATGTGAACAAGTATCCCATAATATTTTTTCTTAGCCTTTTGCAACCTTATTTATAAATAAGTAGATATAATGTCCAGTGGTGTGAGTGAAGTAGGTCCTATCGCCACGACAAACACCAATTGTCGAAAAGAGCCATGTTCGAGCTCATACTATAGTATTTGACGTCATAGTTTCTTGGTTTGCAACTTTGTATGTTGAAGTACAGAGACTTTGCATACAGTATGAATGTTTTCGAGGAAAAAATTATATACTCTCTCAAAAAAGAAACGCAACATACAGAAAATAGGAAATTTACTTCATATATTATTTTCATAATTTATGATATAAATAATTTACACAGGAATGCAAAAATTGGCACACTTCTTGTTCATGAGTTCTTTTACCTTGGAATATCACAGTTTGTCACATATTGTCAATAAATCACTCATAAATTGTCAATATCTGGTATAATATTTCAAAAAGATAATCTGATGTTGCGTTTCTTTTTTGAGAGAGTATATAAAAAGAAAAACTTATATGAGAAAATACTCGATTACATTTTTTTCCCCAGAAACCTTTTGCACCGTTAAATGCTTCTTCTTTGTTAAACCGTAACTTATTATTTTGTTTGAAAACCTGTCAGCTCTTGGAAAGCTTTTTCTATGCTGCATATATAGAGCGTTAACGCTTTTACCACACAATTGCGACTTTTAACGACCATGAGGAGAACGACTTTTGAAAACATTTCGGGAAAAGGAGAAAATGCTGGTAACCAGCATTTTCTCCTTTTCCCACCATGTTTTCTACTATCCTATTTTTGACAAATTTTATATTTGTACATGTAATTTGTCGTCTGCAAATGCTTTGAATTTGGACAGGTCTAAAATTTTGTCGTTTGGTAATAGCGTTAATGGAGGATCCATGATGGAAATAATTGCTCTATCAATTATGTAGATTCTGGTCTCTTGCTTTGTTAATGTTTTTCTCATTTCCCGGGCATGATGAAGCCAAAAATATTCGGCTTCTAACTGTCTAATGAATTGAAGAGGTTATTAAATTCAAAGAAACTCATGTTTTCTATTTTGTTGAATGTTGAATGAATATCGGAGAACTGCAGGATCCCAAACCACCAACCATTTATAAGACCGTTCTTAGACTTATTCCCGTAAATGTTCTAAATCTGAAAGTAACACAACTTCTGATTGGCTGAGACGAAATGGTTTAGCCAAGCAGAAGTTGTGTGACTTTCTTAAACTTAGATAAGATAACTGTTCTTCAAAACTGTTGATGAATACGTAACATGATTTCTCCCGTTATTCTTTTTTTTTTATCCGAACGTAAACCACCAACCATTTATAAGACAGCTCTTAGTCTTATTCCCGTAAATTTTCTAAACCTGAAAGTAACACAACTTCTGATTAGCTAAACCAAATGGTTTAGCCAATCAGAAGTTGTGTGACTTTTTTAATCTCTGATAAGCTGATTGTGTTGTTAGGAGTTGTAGACGAAAACGGATCTAGATTTCTCTCCATGTATTGGAAGCATTTCAAAGTAATTTCAATATTTTTGAATGTTAATTTAGTATCAGATTTTATTTTTACAAATCTCAAGAACGATTATCGAAATAGAATTGCACCGCAGATCAGAATTTGTGATTGCAAGTTCTGGTTTTTGGAACATTTTCAACACCTGTCACGATGATATACACGCGGAATATGTAATAGTCTCCAATTTGCCCCGCGGTTGTAGTAGGCGTGATACTGCTCCTTAAAACGTCCTGAAAATGTTATTTCGGTTTTTGAGACAAATGTGTGGTGTTCTTACACTAATGAAATATTCAACGCACTTTAGACCTCAACGAATCATAAACAGCATCGTCTTAGTTTTCATTCTTAAGTTATTTCCACCTGAATTTATGATTGCATTTTCTAGTTGTGAACTTTATCGACACCTATCACGGTGATATACTTGCACAATAATATTACATTTTCTATCTTGCTTTGTGGGTTTGAGAGAGGCGTGATCAGCACTTAAAACGTCCTGAAATAATGCCATTTCGGATTTTAAACCAAATGCGCGGTAGGTGGTAGGCGTGATGCTGCTTCTTAAAACGTCCTAATATTCCACTTCGGTTTTTAGAAACAAATGCGCAGTGTTCTTTTCTTAACGAAATATTTAGCGTGCCGTGAGATCTCCACGAATCATAGATAGGCTTGTCTCAATTTTCTCTTTCTAAACCTTTACCAAAAACAGTCCCGTACCATCCATGATACACATAATCTGTCTCGACTATTCGTTTTCGAAGTAATCCGCCTATTTGCTCCTTGCCCTTCCTTATGCCGAGGCCCAGTATTTCGGTCAGTAGCGTATAGGACTTGAGAACATGGGTCGTTGGTTTGATCTTTGGCTCGGCGAATTTCTCTCGGAGGATTGGTAATAGTCATTGAGATAGGGTTCATTCCTCTGTCACCGCTGATTATTGGGGAGGCAGCCAGTGGCCTGGGAAGAATATTGTGCGTAGTACTGGTAAAGGAAACTCCAGGAAAGCATGGATAGATGCACTGGCCACCATGATGACCTGAGTCAGTCACAGTCAGTCAGTCAGTCAGTCACAGTCAGTCAGTCAGTCAGTCAGTCAGTCAAACAAATCAATCAATCAATCAATCAATCAACCAACCAATCAATCAATCAATCAATCAATCAATCAATCAGTTATTACAAATATGATATCAGTCTTGATTCAGAAAGCGTAACGTTTATAAAGCCGGAGCAGCTGCTGTATATATAGGTTGAAGATTCTGCTAAACAATGCAATTAGTGAATGACTTTTTGTAGAAAGACTTTAGAAAGCGTTCTGGGAAAAGGAGAAAATGCTGGTCACCAGCATTTTCTCCTTTTCCCATAATGTTCTCAGATCCACAATCAAAGACTTATTCCTTCATAAAAGCCACATTGCATGTGTCATTTACAGATTGCTTTATCAATGTTAAAGACGAATCTAAGATATTGTGGTGAGGTGAAGAATGGAGATGACACATGATATTAGAAGTTATTGATGCAGTTTCTTTAGTTTCGCGAAGATCTTCGTCACCTGTCACAATGATATACGCATGGAATATGAAATCGTCTCCAGTCTGTTTCGTGGTCGCAGTAGGCGTGATTCTGCTTCCTAACCCTTAATCTTTTAAATAAGCGAAATAAAACTTTCAAACTGCATGATGTTTAAAAAAAAACAGGATTTTGCTATGTCAAAGGTATATACTGATCGGAGGGATGGCAAAACATCCTCTTATCGGACAGTGTAGATCCAAGATCAGACTGCACGTTCTGTGCAGTCTGATCTTGATCTACACTGTCCGCAAAAGGTCTTTGAATAACGTTTAGCAGCCCAAGCAAGGGTTAAAACGTCGAGCAAATTTCATTTTGGTACACGATACTAAATGTGCGGTGTTCTACCCTTGATAAAATATTCAACACCTCGAAAGACCTCGACGAATCATGAGCCTTCTCGTCTTAGTGATTAGATTTCTAGCAATCGATGGATTGAACGTAACTGCAGGCTGGTTTACCATGGTTTTTAACTCTGTACCAAACGACAATTATTTTGGAATTGTCCAAATTCAAAGCATTTGCAGACGATAAAATAAACGTGACAAAAAATAAAATTCTTTTGGGAAGGGGATTGAACATCACTGCAGGCTGGTTTAGAAAAGTTCCAACTTTTTACCAAACGAATTTTTTTTTTAGATTTGTCAAAATTCAAGGCATTAATTTGCAGACGACAAAATAGACATGACTCAAAAACTGAAATTTATATCGGGAAATGTAGAAAACGTTTTGAGAAGAGGAAATGCTTGTTACCATTTTTTTTTTTCTGTTTTCCTATAGTGTTTTCATTTTAAGTCTTCATTCTAAAACTGTTAAAATCTGGAGTTTTGTGGTAAAGGGTCAAACTAATTCCTCTGTGGCTTTGTGATTGAGGTGTAAAGTTCGAAACTTGACGCTTTGAGTTCGATACTTACTAGAAGCGCCAGGTCTTTAAGTCTTTTCGTAGGAGTGGTCTTTGGCAAGACAGTTGCTAGCCTGTTACTGCTGAGGCCCATTAGAAACTGAAACATCAGCATCAGTCCCCTACCCCCCTCCCCCACCCTAACCCCCCCCCCCCCCCAAAAAAAAAGAAGTTACAATATCCAAAGTTTCGCAATTCTGTTTCTTCTGGGATAGAAAAAACAACAACAACGAGGAACCTGTACATGTGTAAGTAAGCTGTTGCTCATACTTTAAGATACATGTGTATATGAAATTTAAATGCATTTTATAACTTTATAACCTTTTGGCAGCCATTGAGGCTTTAAGATAAACTGACCGTTAATAAACTCGTTTACCGACTGGTCAATGCTTCACATCCGAGAAAGTCTATCACACGAACAGAAAAAGAGATATCTGTGTGCGTGCGAGAACTGCAAACAAATAAATTGATTGCTTATTTTATTGCAAGTTTATACCCATTTTTATTGCTTAGGTCCAGAGGCGGGCGATATGGTTTAATCATATAAATTGACCTGGAATCCCCGGTATTCCGATGAGAAAATAGTTTTTCCACACACCACAATAAAAAAAAACTGGCCCTAGAGGTAAAGTTTGGCCTAAATAATTCAGTGATAAAGCGAAATTGACTTATTTTGCTTTTTTGCTGACAATATAGATTCAAGATCAGACAGCACGGAACGTGCAGTCTGATCTGAAATCTATATTGTCCGGTACTTAGTTTATATATTCTTGTCAAAATAAGTTTGAACTAGTAATGTTTACTTGCTTTTCCAGATTTTTATAGGCCCAGGGTTCACAGAGTAACCATTTATAACAACATTCTTATTCTCAAGAATTTCTTAATTTGAAAGTAACATGAATTTCGGTCGAAGGCAATTAGAAGCTGAGATACTTTGTAAATCTCGAATTAGAAAAAAATGACCAGGTCAGAAGACCACACACCCATGAAGCCTAACCTTTGTCGCTAAGCATATCAGAGGCTGTCTTCACACTGTATGGGTACCACAGATGGCACGAAATTATAACAGTAGAGGATGCTTTCGCATGATATGTGTACCATAATTTTTAGGAAATTAAGAATAGGGAGTTTGCCCTCGCTGAACATGTTAACAAAAATGTCAGGGAATTGATAAAGAAGAGTTTACTTTCGCTAGATATGTTCACCTGAAATGTCAGGGAATTGAGACAGCGGAAGTTGCCTTCGCTAGATATGTTTACCTGAAATGTCAGGGAATTGAGACAGCGGAAGTTGCCGTCGCTAGATATGTTTACCTGCAATGTCAGTGAACTGAGACAGCGGAAGTTGCCTTCGCTAGTATGTTTACCTAATACGTCAGGGAATTGAGACAAAGGCAGTTGCCCTTGCTAGATATCATATCTGTACAAAAATGCCAAGGAACTGAGACAGATTTAAAAGTACTTTCGCTAGATATGTTTACCGCAAATGTCAGGAAAATGAGTCTAGCAAGTTGCCTTTGCACGTTATGTGTACCACAATTGTGAGAAAACTGAGACAGAGGTAGTTGCCCACTTACGATAATTATGTGAGCATGAAACTCAGAAGTTGCAACAGGGAATTTTCTTAAAACCGTCTGTATGCATCTACGCTAAGCAATTTAAATGGTTCATGTTTATTATGTCTAATTGTCTAAAGAATGGCAATAACGCATATAGCACATGCTATATTTATAACATAACACAGAGTTATACATATGGTATTAATAGCTTCCAAGAAAAGTTTTGTGAGTGATGCGTGTTTTCTTCGTTGAACATAATATGATTGTATATTTTGTTTCTAAAATGTATCTTTTTTTCCCATTTTTTTGATTCCCAAATGTTCGAATTGTATCTGCTGTCGGTATATGGGCTTAGTACATATGCAAAACATATCGACTCAGGTCAGCCTGCGCAGTCCGCGCAGGCTGACCTGAGCCGATACGTTTTGCTTTTAGTCAATATTCTGCATGTCTATTGACCAGTTTAGCTCACGATTCCGTTGGTTGTTTGGCGAAATTGATTTTATGGACGGTTGACATTCTTAAGTCCATTTTTTGCAGAAATGAGTCGGAAATGTTATGTCAAGTCCGGGTTTATTAATGTATGTTTGTTAATATGTTTATGTGTTATGTTAGCGAAATGAGTTTGAAATGTAGAACTCAGCTAGGTTGGAAAATGAATCCATGAGCGGATCTAGGCAAAATAACAGACTCTGTAATCATGAATCACAATCGATACTCTAGCTTTCGGTGTTATTTGCCCCAAGATTTTCGATACTGCACGTGTTCCCGGTTCGGTCGTGAAAGGAAAAATTATTTGAATTGAGATAAGACAATCCAGTGTAACTGTTATCGCAGAGCCTAATCGTCGGGAATAAATTAGAGCTAATGAATTCCTTCAAGCCTTCATCAAATAGCGCAAATGAATTCCGTGTGCATAGGGGGGTCTCGGTAATTAGGGATTACGGTGTACCTAGATTTCGGGTTGTTTGCAATCCTTTCTCTTTCATTACTCCCAGTGATCTATACCACTTTAAAAAACGACCTTACAGTCAGAGAGAGAGGGGGAGAGAGAAAGAGAGAGAGAGAGGGGGAGAGAGAGAGTGAGTGAGTGAGAGAGAAATAAAAAAAAAAAATGTAAAAATAGATAGATTGTATAATGGTTCAGAATATAGTCATTTGTATAAACATATATAAATTAGTAAAATTACTTATATTAGTGGTCAAAGGGGTGGATACAATTGGCTTGCAACACGCGAAAAGGGGCATTCAGACATTTGCGTAAAGTGTCGTCTCGGATCACCCTGCGCAGTCTGCGCAGGCTGATCCGAGACGGCACTGTACGACTACATCAGATATTGTGCTACAGTAGACTTGCTCAAAACAGAAAAATACATAAAAACCGAAAGTGTCGTCTCGGATTAGCCTGCGCGGACTGTGCAGGCAGGTCCGAGCGGACACATTACGCAACTGTCCGAATATCCCTTTTCGCATGTTGCAGGCCAGATATAGTAGACCTTCGATTTCAACCGGGAACGTTTAAACAGTGATTCTTGGATGGCCTCCAGAAAATAACATGCATTTTCTTTCTGTCGTAATCGATGTAATTGTACCCTAGTCGAAAGACTTCTGCTGGTGGGGTTATTTAAAGTTTATTAGGTTTTCAAAAAGGAAAAGAAATTAATGTAGTTGACCCCTAATGGAAAACATCTTTTTCCACTGTAATAAAAACTTATTATACTACAAAATCTACAAAATTTGCTATGATTAAAAAATTAATATTATTGAATTAATTTAGCCCAGTCACGGTTTCCTTCTTAGAATTATCATTCATAAATTTAAAACCCTATATTCTCATTACAAAGGGAGATAATAATTACCTCCCTTTTCAGAAAACTAGAAAAAATATCAACAAATAATTTCAGGATAGACATCGAAGGAATTCCTAGTTGGTTAAACATGTGCAGAAGTATAATATCGGAACAAATACTTATTTATCATCTTATAAGAAATTTTATTCCATGTTTTACTACAATCGTTGAAAGGGGGGCGGGTCTACCTTAACCCGTGCCCTGCTAGGCGCGACTGACTGACCTTTTGCAGACAGTATAGATCAAGATTAGACTGCACAGAACGTGCAGTCTGATCTTGGATCTACACTGTCCGATAAGCCTTTAACCCTTTACCAAACAATCCCTGGATAATATTCCCCCAAAACATAACTATGAACAGAATCCAGATACATGTAATAGGGAGTGATGGTATCCTAAATTCGTTATTTCTCCTCCAAACCCTATGTTGTGGGTACTCATTCGAATCGTCTCGATGAGACGATTCGAATGAGTACCCACAACATTGTGTTTAGTTAGGAATAATTAATATTTTTGATTTTGAAATCAAAACCACCCCTTCTATCTGGAGTTGTGTATGAAATAGCAATGTTTGGGTTTATACTGTCGATTTTAACATTTCATTTTAGTTATATGGCAGGACAAGGGTTATAACAAATACCGCCAGATTAGGTCATTCTGTTGTTTTGTTAGATTACAGTTATTATTTCCAATTTAATTTATAAGGCATTCATCATAAACTGTCCTCCATTTAATGCAAATACTTTATGCCTTGTTAGATTTAACAATTATGAACAGGCCTCATTGACCAAATATGGTAGTACCTCTATTTACGATCAATTTAACAATAGCTCTCTGCGCAGGCTCGAGGTCTCGCCGCCTCACAAATCATTCCTTTAATCACGGATCGGTAGGCTTAGTACAGTTTCTAACTATTTTTTACGTGAGTCAATAAAATTGACGAAAACATGTCTACAGTCTTGATCCATCAGATGTTTGGCGCCAGGACTATCTTCCTGAATTTGTACTAAAAATTTTTTTCCTGGGTTGTTTGTCCATGATTAGGCACAGGATTATGGGAAATTATTGCTCAATATTGTTCTCTTTTTTTTTTTCTAAATTTTGAATCATGTGGTATGAAAAGGGGATTTAACCCTTTTCCAAACGGCAAATTTTGGACCAGACCAAATTGAATGCATTTTGCATACGACAAATTAACAGTTGCTAAAAAGATGATTTTTCTATATGATAGACTAGAAAACTGGTAACCAGCATTTTCTCCTTTTCCCACAATGTTTTCAAAGTGCTTCTATTCCTGATCCGTAAAAAGCAAGGATTGTTTGGGAAAGGGTTAACTCATTACTGAACGAGAAATTTTTGGACAGGGCCGAATTCAAAGCATCTGCAGACAACAAATTAAAATCTTGTTAATATGATGATTTCTAATTTTGATAGGGTAGAAAATATTGTGAGAAAAGCAGAAAATGGGCTGGGCAGGCTTACCTGAGTCGATAATTTTCGCAGATGCATTAAGCTCCCTTTTTACAGAGCATGGCTCACATAAAATGTTTCAGATGGTGAAATATAATATTGACAGGAAAGAAAGCATTAAGGAAAGAAGATAATGTCGGTTACTAAGAAGTTCTCCTTTTCCTGAAATGTTTTCGAAAGCCTTCTTCCCTAGGGTCGTGATAACAGGTGATTGCAATATCAAAGATTATTTTAACCATTTACAAAACAACCCCCGGTTTTTATGACCCAGAGATAGAAGCCTTTTGAAAACATTGTGGGAAAAGGAGAAAATGCTGGTAACCAGCATTTTCTCCTTTTCCCACATTGTTTTCTACCATACTAGAAACAAAGTGCAGTTTTTGAGTTACGGTTTTTTTTTTTGTTGTTGTTGTTAATGTTGTTTTCTGCAAAAGCTTTCAATTTGGACCCGTCTGAATTTTTGTAGTTTGGTAAAGGGTTAAAATCACATCATAATCCAGAAAGCCAAAACTGAGACAGACATCAATCTGTTTTTGGCCCCGAACAGCTATAAACAACACAGTGAAGACATAGTCTAAATGGTTTCAAATAGAGAGACAAAATTTCCCATTTCGAGGGATTTAAACTATTCAAAGAAACTTAAGCGTTTTCTAATTTCTTTTAAACCTTGTTTCAGACCTCTATAATTAGTAACATAACAACTGTCAGCTATGAGATCACGTTTACTCTCGTCTATTTTCTCGTGTTTTCTCGTATTTCGAAACTAATTACAAACGGCGTAACACAATTTCCATACGATTATGGCCGGGGCTCATATTTTTAATAAAGTTTTACAGATGTCAATTGGAACGTGGAACTCTTTTGTATCGTTTCTTCTGACACAACAAACAACAGAACACTAGCCAGATATGGTTTGTATACTATCTCGGTAGAATTCCATTCTCCATACGCATTTGAGGCACGATTACTCCTGGGGCCGTATATATGTTTTACACTAATTTCTCTTTTTCTGCTTTGAATTCCAAGGCTAGCCCTTTGATTGGCTGAGACAGAACTTCTCAGCCAATCAAAATGCTAGTCTTGAAATCATTGTTAATCTAGGATCAGATTTTGTGAAAGGTTGAAGGAAAATATCCCCAGAATCTAAACAGCATTTTCTCCTTTTCTCACAATGTTTTCAAAAGGCTTCTTTCTCGGGGTCGTTAAAAGTCGCGACTGTGCTGAAACGGCCATATCGTAGGTTTACTTCAAAAACCTCGTAACTGCAGCTTGCGTCAAGTTGTAGTTACGAGGTTTTTGAAGTAAACCGACGATATGAACTTACATGTGCACTCTAGGTATGGTACTATTTGCTGGAGACGCAATGAAGTAGCTCACATCTTCTTTAGGTCGATTAAACCTTTGGTCAGATAAAGTACTTGTTTTTACGACCTTGAACAAAACAGGCGTTTGAAAACATTGTGTGAAAAGAAGAAAATGCTGGTCACCAGCATTTTCTCCTTTTCACACAATGTTTTCCACCATTCAAATTAAGGAATTAAATCTTTTAGCCACAATGAATTTGTCGTCTGCAAATACTCCCGGATTAGACCAGACTAAATTTGTGTCATCTAGTGAAGGGTGACGTCAAACGCCTTTTGACAGATGAAGACGCTGTCTTCCAATCAATAATTCCTTTTGATGTACAAACCGGTTCACACAGAAATGTGTCGGATTTCCCTGTACAAGATGGCTGATTTTATTATTTATCTTTTCGTGATTTTTCACACAACTGATGTAATATGATGCAACAGAAGCAATCAGTACTGTTGCTAGGCTTTTAAGGTTTTTTTTTATTCCCGAAAGGCATCTTTGTCTAAACTTATACTCGGGTCAGTTTACTCGAATTGTTGCATGTCGGTGTAACGAAATTGTATCTGAACTTTGAAAATGAATAGTATTTAAAATTAAATAAAAAATTAATATTGAAATAAGATATTGCTCTCGATACTCATCTAAAATGCTATTTGAGTATACACAATAGAGACTACGGTTTTTTCCTCAATATTTTAATGGAGTTTAATTAATAATGGAGGAAGAATGGTGATATCAACCTTCACGAATTAGATCAAATTAAACAAATCGTGTTAGTTTTTTTTTAGATCGTAAATTCAACAGAAAGCAATAAGTTTTCCTCAAATTCGTCTATTGAAATCATTACTTTATAGCACTTTTCACTCTTTACCAAACGACAAAATTTTAGACTGGTCCAGATTGAGAACATCTGCAGACGACATATTAACCCTTTCCCAAACGACAAATTTTAGACTCTTCTAAACTCAAAGAGTTTGCAGACGACAATTTCAAATTTGATAAAAATGGCATAGAGTTCTCCAAATGGATAGAAAAAACTGTGGGAAAAGGAGAAATTGCTCGTTACGAGCAATTTCTCCTTTTCACACAGTGTTTTCAAAAGATTTGTACTGCAGACACGTAAAAACAAGGGCTTGTTTGGGAAAGGGTTAAGTGTTGATTAAATGATTCTGATTGTCAGTGAACGTGTGGAAAAAGGATAGAAAACCTTGTAGGGAAAAAGAAGAAAATGCTGGTAACCAGCATTTTCTCCTTTTTCCCCACAAGGTTTTCAAAATGATCCTTTTTCAGGTTCGTTAAAACCAGGGACTGTTTGGTAAGGAGTTAGTATTCAGGACAATCTGTGAAGTGCTTTTGAGGACCACCTTGTTTGAGATTTCATAAAACCTACTTGCCTACAACCTTGAAGTTTAAATTTATTTCCTTATTTAACTCTTTACCACACTATCCCGACGTTTAACGGCACTGAGAAAGAAGCCTTTTGAAAACATTGTGAGGAAAAGGAGAAAATGCTGGTAACCAGCATTTTCTCCTTTTCACACAATGTTTTCTTCCTTTTCAAACCAAAATTTCAACTTTTTAGTCACAATGATTTTGTCGTCTCTGCAAATGCTTCCAATTTGGACAAGTCTAAAGTAATGTTGTTTGATAAAGAGTTAAGCCCTACCGGTTCTCTGGCAAAAAGAGTTGAATTGCATCTCCGTGATATATTGTACCAAACAAGTCGTTGTATAAATTATGAATTCATAAGACCCAGTTTATTTTACTATCGTCTGAATCATGGTGTAGACTGGTCAGTTTGACAAGCAGAAAATTAAGCTGGAGTTAAAGGTTTTGATCAAGGTCAGCCTGCGCGAAGGTTGAGCTGGATTGTTTTCTTTTCTTTTTTTCCTGAGATGCATTAAGCCCCGTTTTGCAGGAGCATGGAATATTTACTGAGTGAAAATATTGATACCGTCTATGGCTGAACGATGTTTTTGGCTTATCGCATATCAGACGTGTTACAGAACAATCGTTTAGCCTTAGAACCGAACAATCCCGTGTGTAATATTTTTTACACATAGAGGGTTTTTAAAAGCATTGTGGGTAAAGGAGAAAATGCTGATTAAACCGAACAGTCCCGTGTGTAATGATTTTTACATATAGAGGGTTTTTAAAAACAATGTGGATAAAGGAGAAAATGCTGGTTAACCAGCATTTCTCCTTTTCCCAAGATGCTTTTAAGTCTGTGAAAGACTATTGTCGTTACTCAAGCCAGTTTTATTTTGTCGTCTGCAACTGCTTTGAAATTGTCTAAGTGTACAATTGTGTCCTCTGGTATAGAGTTAGGTGACTGCCACACATATGCAACTTTTATCACCCGTTTAAAGAAAGCTTCAGTAATCTTCCTTCAAAAAGGAGCTCGTATTGGTAATTTTTTCTCAATTTTTTTGTATCATACTAAAAGACGTTTTCCTTTCAACCAATTACCTCACCCTTTTCTCCACATAAATGTTCTTAACGGTTGTATATTCGAGTTGTAAGTCAAAGCATAAGGTATTCATACAAAGTTTCCGTTTCCGGTGGCGCCATTCTATTTTTGTCACAAAAAAGTACTTCCTAATTTCAAAAGCGATCAAAGCTATCTGGACTCAAGATTTCTTTTTGATTCTGTAATTGTAGATTCGATATTGTTGTCTGTTTATTTTAGACGTGTTTGCATGTCTGCCACCGATAGATTTTATTGACAAGTTTGGCAACTGTTATCGCCTTCTCACAAAGGTTTCTTTATTCCATGCATAGCTGGAAATCTTATGTGCATATCCCAGTTTATACTTCACTTGACCTAATATCATTATGATAAATGTCATGCTCTGGCAAATAGGGAATTCCTGCATCTCCTTGCTGCATAGTACCAAGAAAGACAGTGCGTTATTATGGATCCATAAAAAAACATTTTGTATAACAAATGACTGAATCCTGAGTTGGTATGTCCTTGGATATATCGACATTTACAAATAGCAAAAAAAAAAAATCGACCCATGTCAGCCTGCGCGTACTGCGCAGTCTGACATGGGTCGATAATTTTTGCAAATGCATCAAAACAATTCTTCTTTTCAAAAATCATGGCTGCCATTTTTTGTATGTCCAAAGTTTGTGTTACCAGATATTACCTTTAATACGTAACTCCACCCATCTATTTGTCTTTTCGGCTCTCTGTCCGCTAGCTTTCTATGGTGCCTGTCAATCTCTTCTTGAAATACTAGTTGTTCTACCTTTTCAGGAAAAGGTCTTACACATCTGCATCAGAAACTGTTTTTGTTCATTATTACAGAACGGATTCAACGATATGTTTCGTGTGTTCTATTCCGTCTTGTATAGATGATATTGACAGGTTACGTCGTTTCACATCTTTTTGTCCTGTTACCACGACACTCGCACATTTAGACCTTGCTGATTCCAATGTCCTGTCTTTTTTCGATCTTTTCTCACTCCTTGAACGGTCTATGGTCTTGAACATCGTCATCTACCAAAGTTACTTGGTGTTGAAAAAGAAGCTAAAGGCACGTGTCTTGTACGCCCAGGTGAAATTGAGAGAGATTCCAAACAAAGGGGTGATTTTGGTCCATAATGGGACAATTTTGAAATATTAAAGATTAAAAGAACCCTGCCTCCTTACTTTCTTGCAGTGCAGTATTACATTTTTTTTTAATTGAATAATGAGCAAAACAAATTTGAATCGGATATAAGAAACAGTGCTGTATGACAATGGACGTTTTCTCCAAAGCGCATGATCTTAAAGTGCATAATAATACGCATTATTTGCAAAGGACTTTTCAAACGTTTCCAAAATTACCGGTTGATGAAAGGAACACAAACAGTAAACTACATAGTTGCACTGTTTATTTTGTTGAATGTTTTCCATTGTTAGAAATAACGGGAATGGCTTTTCATGTTTGTTCTGCATAATAGCTTTGATCTTACTGAAGCTCTGAATTGTTGTCATTCACGGAAACGGTTTTGTATTATTGCCTCTGTTGTGCACAAAACATATTCTGTAACGCAGCGGGATAAAGACAGCAAATATTTGATATATCACATGTTTATATTGATCAAAGCATGATTCTTTTATACACTATCCTTGTACTTCATTCTACTTACTAACTGAGCTTCGCTTGAACAACGGGTTCTTTGTCATTAAAAAGACAATTAGGAAAGATTTGAGCTACATTTTTTTTTTGTGAAAAGGCGTCTTGATACATTTGCGAAAAGTATCGGCTCAGATCAGCCTGCGCGGACTGCGCAGGCTGACCTGGGCCGATACTTTTCGCTGTTGGTCATTTTTCTGTATGTCAAAGAACAGTCTACCTCATGATTTACGTTAGAAGGTTATTATACAAAACGGATTTTAGGGGTGTATAACACGATGATGACATCTGGTATCATGCATCGGGGAGATGCATTGAGCCCACTTTTGGCAGATTGTGGCTCATTTATAATGTCCCACTTGTATCCAGACAAAATTCTGATGTTTACATAAAAAAAAACTAAATTCATAGAACTATATTGACCTTTATTTTTTAGGCTTGAATTAGTAGGCGGAAGACAGATCCAGGATTAGATTGAACGTTTTGTACCGTCTGCAAAAGACACTATTCTCACCTATGACTTTAAAAAGGTTAACTTACGCAATGCAGATTATGGAAGACAAACAACCTTATATGCATTCCTTATTGTACAGAGCGATCTACCTGATAAAGACTGCAAGGTCTTAAATTTGAAAATGACAAAAAAAAACCTTAGTCAAGATTCAAATGCCTTAATGCAGCTACTTCTTAAGTGTCTTTCTTTGACTCATTCATTTATTATCAGGAAATGATATGTTAAAAGTATATGTCTATTTTGATATTTTTCGTATTGAGCAGGAAATGTGATAAACGTGCAACACACTCGGCACAAATAATTTTGAGATAGCCAGGAATACAGCCATTTCTTCTCCAGTATTACCGTACAACTTTGATACATCTACTGTCCTCCATGGAAAACAAACAGAGGTTCTTTGTCACATCTACTGTCCTCTATGGAAAACAAACAAAGGTTCTTTGTCGAAAAAGGAAAGTCGAGTCACTTGCAGGTTCAAATTCGTGGGCAGGGGTAGAATATAAACTTTATTCATGAAGAGAAGTTTGACACCCCATGATTATATCACGTGACCATAATCCGGGTCATCACATTAAATATTGGGTAACCAGTTGAAGTAGCTTGATCTATTGTTACAACATCACCATCCCTGTTTGTGTGGGCCGTGTGACGATGTGTTAGGATGGTCCCTTCTGTCACCGACTTTTTCTTCAGTGATGCGTAAATTTGTGTGTCTAAATGCGCCATGGTCTTCTGAATGTGAACTTCCAGTAATTCGAATAACGTTATTTACTTACTTATATATTTATAAATGTGTACATGCCCATGAAAAAGGTTTTATAGAACCAGTGGTTGGTAGTATATACAGACCCCGGGCTTCACCAGTGCTAGACTAAGGAACTGTATGCCTTTCCCAAGGACAATTTCACGGAACCTTGGCAAATTTTGGACTAAGTATAGTGTGGAAGAAAGTATTTTAATCATAATTCTAGTGAGAGAAAAAATATCTGGGACGGCGATCAGAAAAATAAATACTATTATTATAAAGTATATACAGCATGCAAAGATATTAGAGATAGTAATTTAAAACTATGGCCAGTGTTCACCAACCATTCTTAAGAACGACCTTTGTCTTATTCTACAGAACTTTCTACATTTGTAAGTAACACAACTTCTGATTGGCTTAACCATTCGGTTTAGCCAATCAGAAGTTGTTTTACTTACAAATTTAGGAAACTCTGGAGAATAAGACTAAGAATATTCTGAAGAATAGTTGGTGAATACGGGCCAGGGCATATCTCCTTTGTCATGATTTTTCATCTCAAATGCCTTATACAATGATGACTTAAATGGCGTCTGCATTATTTTTTCTGTTAAAAGGGATAACACGTGTTCATGTTTACCTTGGCCATCATGATACAATTGAAGTTCAAACATTCTTTTTGTCCCCAAAATGTTTTGTATTACCGAAGCCGATCGATGTAGCTCCGGGCCGTGTAATGTCACCTGTCACATAAACTAGCCAAAGATGTTTTGTTGGAGTTCAAATGGGATTTTCGTGTTGTCCCTAATAAATCTTGAATAACGATACGTCCTAAACAGATCAAGAAATACGATCTTGGTCATTAAGAGGATTTACTCACACATTGCAAAAGCATTTGATAATGCGGAACAAATCGCCTTTGCGACACCAATTTATCCCCCACCCCACCAATCCAGTTAACCCATTACCACACAATCCCTACTTTTGACGCCCCTGAGAAAGAAGCCTTTAGAAAACCTTGTGGGAAAAGGAGAAAATGCTGGTAACCAGCATTTTCTCCTTTTCCCACAATGTTTTCTACCCTTCACAAAACAAATTTCAAATTTTCAATCACTTTTATTTTGTTGTCTGCAAATGCTTTCAATTTGGACCACTCTAAAATATTGTCTTTTGGTAATGGGTTAAAGAACGTACTGTTAAAAATCTAACACTGAAGCAGCACATTTCTAAAAGCAATAAAATAATCGAAAACGAAGCAACTGGTATTCAGTAGTTTACCCTTTTCCAACAATGTCTCCATCATCTACCACCCCCTTTCACAGACAAACCAAACCCATCATTTTGACTGAACTCAGTTTATTATTGCATTTTTTTTTCAAAATGAACGATTACTAAATTCTGTCATTGGATAAAGAGTCATAGCATAGTATCCGGTGACGCCATTACGTTGTTGAAGGTCAGCCAAGTACTGGTACTTAGTCTAGGTGTTTAGTTACGGATGAGATGGGGGCTAACAAGCCCGACAACAGATTAACGATCTGATAAAATGGCTTGAATAGTAAACGAGACCGGGATTATGCTTTCAAAAAACTTGGAGCATATCCGTTCCATTGAATATCAGTGACAGGTACTTCTGTCTTTAATCCTGTGCCACCCTTTAAGCACCGAAACAAAATGGACATTTTCCGTCTCGAATAGGACAAAGATATTACGTATGTACTTCAGGAAAGCTGACAGTGTAGAATAAAGATCAGACAGAATGGTTTGTGCATCCTGGTCTTGATCTACACTGTCCACAGACGAAACAGGAAAATGCGATTTAAAGGTTAATACGTCGACAAAATGGATCGTGTCATATTAGCATGTACAGTCCGCGCAGACTGACCAGGATCGAAACTTCTTGCTTTTGATTAATTTTCTGTGTGTTAAATGCCCATTCTACCGTACTTTTTATTCAGTTTTAAGACAAAACTTATTTACATGTATATGATACGATGATTAGCTCTGTATTATGCATTAGAAAGATGCATTAAACCCCAGTTTTTAAAGACCGAAGCTCATATTGTAGGTTTACTTCGAAAACCTCGTTACTACAGCTTGAAACAGTAACGGTTTTCGAAGTAAACCGACGATTATGTTATTTTTGTTGTTTTAAAACAAGTTCGACAGCTTCTATTTATTTAAATTTCTCTCGATGACTTCTTCCCAGAAACTAAGCCGAAAACTCTTGAAAAGCATGGATAGACGCAAGTGACCGTCGCGACATAGCTGAAACAAACAAAATCGTATAGCCTTTAAACACCATTATAACAGTCAAACAAAATCTAACAAGCACAATAAAACGCTTTACAATGGCATAGACAAGTTAATGAGCATATTTGGACGGGGTAATGGGTTTAGATTTTCTTCATATTTCAGTCGTGTTCTGCAAAAAGGGGGCTTAATGCATTGATCACCGTGATACATAATACCACCCCAAGTCATAACGTAGTTACGAATCCACCATAGTCACTTTTTCAACAACTAGCCTGATCATGAGGTAGACTGGTCCTTTAACATACAAAAATTGACCAATAGCGAAAAGTGTCGGCCCAGGTCAGCCTGCGCGGACTTCGCAGGCTGACCTGGGCCGATACTTTTCGCAGATGCATTAAGCCCCCTTTTCACAGAGCATGGCTCATTAGTGTTTGTTTCGTGAAATAAAGGCATTCTACGCATGTCTCTAATTTTGAAGACATTAAAATTCCTTTATGAATGGAGAAAGTCGCCCGAAGTAAGTTATTTTAGGCCATTACCGCGGTTTATTGTTTTTAGACATTCATGCGAATAATGAAACGCGCATTTTACTTTTTTTTAATTATTTTTCTTATAGCCTTTCTCTTCCTTCATTGACATTTCTTTAGTCGTCTCTTATGTTACTATATCTCTTCTAATTTAATCGGAACCCCAAATGTTTATTTCTGGTTATGACCATTGTTTTGACGACGATGAGGAAGAAGAAGGAGATGTTGATGACGTCGATGATGATAATGATGATGATGATAATGATGATGATGAAAATGATTATGACGAAAATGGCATATAACCCTATTTAAACAAACATTGCCTGAATGTTTTTATATCCTTATAACCATTGTGATGATGATGGTGGTGGTGGTTGTGATGATGATGATGATGATGAAAGTGGCGTAGAACCCAATTTTAACACACCCCCACACACAAACAATCTGTACTATATTTTGTTTTTCGTTTGTCTTTTGAACCAATTAGTCGCATTACCAGGAGGGAAATCTTTTTAGAACCCCTCCTTGTAAGTATCTCTTTAATGCGGGAAAATAATAATTGGAGGAAGAAAGTGAACTGAAAATAATGCCATTTTTTTCAATCGCGAACTTTTCACCTTTAGTTATGTATCCGTAGATTTTTATGTGAGTTGACCGCCGCGACAGATTTCAACACATTGTTACTTTTATAATTGGACATTTTTCGCCGTAAGTCTAGGTTTACAGTAGCGGTTAAAATTTTGCAGCAGTCAAGTCTAACTGTATTCTTTTGCAGTGGAGGGTTTCTTATTACAAAAATTATTCTCCCTTCTTTTTTATCGAACTAGAAGATTTTTTGATTTGTCTAAATTTGAAGCACTTGCAGACCAAATAATAATATAAGAAAAGGAACGGGGCTTTAGAAAAAGGGGGCTTAATGCATCTCCCAAAGACATTTTACCAAGCAAGCTATCGTAATTGAATTATAGACTCACGAAATTCATTTTGTCAGACAATTTACAAAATCATAAGATAGAATGTTCCTTATACAAGCAGAAAATTGACCGAAGCAATAGAAATAGTCAAGTGTGCGGACTGTGCAGTGTGATCTAAGTCAATAATTTTTGCAAAATGCAATAATATTCTTTGTCAAAGAGCATTGATCAAATTTGACTCAATAACCGTGTTTTAAAAGGATAGATTTAGAAAACTGTGGAAAAAGGGAAAATGCTTGTAACCAACATGCTGTCCTTTTTACACTTTGCTTCTTTGAGGTCTTTAACACTTAGGCTGCTAAGCGCGACCCCATAACCTTTTGCAAACAGTGTAGATCAAGATCAAACTGCACAGAAAGTGCAGTCTGATCCTTGATCTACATTGTCCGATAGGAAGATCTCTTTCGTAGACCAGTAGGCCTATTTTGAAATATAAGCATTTAGGGGGTTTTTAATATAAGCTTGACAGTTTCATTTCACCCATTTAGCAGGATAAAACTCTGAGATATAAGGTAAAGGGATAAATTAATGAGAGTTTTCGCCAAGAACTCTTGGTTATTTTTAGTATCAAGAGTATCATCGTGAATTAACGCGGAACTGAGCGAAGAAAGTTCATTTATTCATTGGACCTGCGGCGTAAAATTGGGACACTTTTTCAAATCGTTGTCCCCACCAATCAAGTACTGTTGTCCCATTGTTTGCAAAGTACATTAACCGTAACTTTATGCATAATTATTGCAAATAAAGATGCAAATAAATATGCAAATTAGACTTGAGCATCATGGGAAGGCAAGAGCATCATGGGAGACAAGAGCATCACGGGATTACTCCCACCTTGCACTGCTTCTGTGCCCAGCTTTTTATTTTTGAACTGGCATGTTGTTATTGTAAATGAGTCCATAGGCCTAGGTATTATGGTATCTGCAAATAGCCGAATCTTAACCCATTGCTAGACAAACCATATTAAACAAACCACTTACTGCAACAAATGACACAAAGTAGCACTGTTTAAAGGAAATGAAAATTCATGTAAGTTTTTTTCTTATAATAACTTTAAAAACATAATGGTCGGTCGGTTGGTTGGTTGGTTGGTTGGTTGGTTGGTTGGTTGGTTGGTTGGTTGGTCGGTCGGTTTGTCGGTCGGTCGGTTGGTTGGTTGGTTGGTTGGTTGGTTGGTTACGCCGCTTTCAACATTATTTAAGTCATCTCTTAAGGACAGCTCACATATGTGTATACGTCCTGTATAAATATAATTATGCACAAGACTGGGGCTTTGAAGGGGCTTACCCAAGGACATCCCTACTATAAATACAGTGAAAACATAATTGGGTCAACTTCTCGTAACGTATAATAGCTCGTTTTTCTGTAGCGTTTTCTCAATGAAAATGTCAACTAGAGAGGCAAAGAGAACGGAATCTGTAGGGGAAGGGGTCAATTAATTTGGCGACCTTGAGAAACTCTCAATAGGGTCTTCCCCCTATGAACATCTGCCACTCTGCAATCAACTTTATCAAGACGCTCTCATTTAGTCTCATTTGTATTTTATACAGGCTTCCTTTAGTTTGTCTCTCAATTTAACCCTTAGGAGCTAAGCGCCATTCACTGGCCTTTTGCGGACAGTGTAGATCCAAGATCAGACTGCACAGAACGTGCAGTCTGATCTTGGATCTACACTGTCCGATAAGGAGATGTTCTTCCCAAGGACAAAGCTTTAAAATAGCAATACTTGGGTTTTAACTATCGAATTCAAAACTTCAATTTACTTATTCAGCAGGATAAGGGTAAGCCTGGCCCTTCTAAGTAAGTGAAACCGCCAAACGAAACTTTCAAGCCTGTCCTGAAAATCTAAATTTTACTATTTCAGATTAAATTTTGGGGCGAATCTATCTTCGTATCGGACAATGTAGATCAAGATCAGACTGCACAGACCGTACAGTCTGACTTTGGATCTACATTGTCCGAAAGAATGTGTTGCGCTGAGTCCCCTTAGAGTTGAATATTTCACTGCCATTGGCGACTTAACTCATTACCAAACGACACTATTCTAGGTTTGTCCAAATCGAAAGTTAATCCACAACGTCCAAAAAAGCTATCTAAGCCTTTACCAAACAATCCCTGATTTTTACGACCCTTAGATAAAATCCTTTTGGAAACATTGTGGGAAAAGGAGAAAATGCTGGCATTTTCTCCTTTTCCCACAATGTTTTCTACCCTTCACAAAACAAATTTCAAATTTTCAGTCACTTATATTTTATCGTCTGCAAATGCTTTCGATTTGGACAAATCTTAAATAGTGTCGTTTGGTAATGAATAGCTTTTTTGGACGTTGTAGATCAAGATCAGACTGAATAGAATGTGCGATTTTGCGGACGTGCAACCAGATCTTGGATCTACATTGCCCGATGTGAGAATTTCGGTTAAAAGAACTTTTAATTAATAATCATTTTGGGTTTTGACGTGTAGTTGAAATTTCCAGTTTAATTAACTAAGCAGTTTGAAGACAGAATTAAAGACAGACAGAGAAAAAGACAGACACAAAGATTTGGGGAAGAGAGAGAGAGAGAAAGAGAGAGAGAGAGACAGACAGACAGACAGACAGACAGACAGACAGACAGACAGAGCGAGAGACAGAGAGTGTTTGTCAAACTTTCATTGAAGAAAGAGAGAGACAGACAGACAGACAAAGGGAACAAGAAGGAGAGCATGTGTATGTGTGTGTCACGTCCTGTCTTATGATCTTAGAATAGTCTTTATCGTAGCTGAGCGAAATCATTTAAAAAATTTAAATCTTAAATGATTTAAAAAAGTTTCACATACGAATTAATCAGGCATGTTAAAAGTTTGACATATCCCCGGGATCAGAAAGGATTTACTTGTGTTAAAAAACGATAATCACAACTTCAATTTCCGTGAACTTTTTAACTTGTGGTCAGATTAACACTTCCCCCAAAAGACCCTGAGAAAGACAGCTTTTTGAAAACATCGTGGGAAAAAGGAGAAAATGCTGGGTACCAGCATTTTCTCCTTTTTCCCACGATGTTTTCCACCTATCAATAGATAAATATATCATAATTTTGTACCATATTTTTTTCCTTCAAATGATTTAAATATGGATAAGATTGAAAATGGTGTCATTGGGTGTGAAGGGTTTAAAAGAATTTAAACTCAAGCACTTCCTTTATAAGCTGGTTAGATCTAGACTTTCTCTCGTAAACCCGTCCATTTAGACGCTCTTTTGAAAGAGTCTACATTTAGCTGAAAAGGTTATGTGAAATTAATCTTTTACGATTCTTAAGTGTTATTAAGTAATTGCTAGATGCCCTTGTTTCAATGACATTTATTTTTTTCCTCCTTAAACCTTAGCACTGCTAAGCGCTACTCACTGACCTTTTACGGACAATGTAGATCAAGATCAGACTGCACAGAACGTGCAGTGTGATCTTGGATCTACACTGTCCGATAACAAGATACTACTCCCCAAAATATAACTTTAAAAATAGCAATATTTAGATTTTTTTCTATCGAATTGAAGATTTCATTTTGATTATTGAGCAGAGTAAGGATCAAAGAAATACGAGTATATCGTCGGTTTACTTCCAAAACCTCGTAACTACAGCTTGTAACAAGCTTTAGTTATGATGTTTTGGAAGAAAACCGACGATTAAAACAGGCTCTGTGAAAATAGGAGTTAATGCCCCTTCAAAAGTAACGACCTAGGTTAGCCTGCGCGGACTGCGCAGGCTGACCTGGGTCGATTCTTTTTACTACTTATCATTCTTTTTTGCATTCCAAAGGACCATTCCTGCCCATGATTCAATCATTTGGTACACAAAATAGATATTATGGATCCCAAAATATCGTGAAGAATTGCTTGGTTTAACTCTTTATCAAAGAGTCCCTGGTTTTTACGACCCCACATTAAAAGCCTTTTGAAAACATTGTGGGAAAAGGAGAAAATGCTGGTAACCAGCATTTTCTCCTTTTCCCACAATGTTTTCTACCCTGCTGGAAACAAATTTCAATTTTTGAGTGAAGTTTATTTTGTCGTCTGCAAGTGCCTTCAATTTGGACCAGTCTAAAATTTTGTCGTTTGATAAAGGGTTAATTCATCACAGACAGGCATTAAACCCTTTTTCTTCAGAGCGTGGGTTTATATAAATGTTTGACCTTTTTTCAATCTGCCATTCTGTTTTTAATATCGATAATAAAAAGAACAATATCTGACCAGACTTGAGTGGGTTTTGATATCGTTATAAGAAGTGGTGTCAGGTTTTTTGTCATGAAAGATCATTTTACCATAATATACATTTCTATCTAACAATAGTTGATCTTTGTTTTGCATTTATATACCAGGGTTTTCCTTGGCTCTCCACAGAGCTACAGATAGAGGGAGTGATTTTCGCTTTCAAAATTGAAAATGTTAATAAATCTCCATTAAACCCTATGTTATGGGTACTCATTAGAATCGTCTCATCGAGACGATTCTAATGAGTACCCACAACATAGGGTTTGGGGGAGAAATAATGGATTTAGAATACAATCACTCCATCTTATCTGGAGTTCTGTCACCCATTTCTTTGAGTTTGGACCCCCAACATTTTCTAAATGTACAGATTAAGCCGTCTGATACCTGAATCTACACTGTCCGATTTGAAGAAACCGTTTTTCAGCATTAACTCTTTACCACACAGCAAAATTTTAACCTTGTCCAAGTTGAAAGCATTTGCGGACGACATTTTAAATGTTACTCAAAACAGGAAATATGTCCATCAAAGGGTAGAAAACATTGTGGGAAAAGGAGAAAATGCTGGTTACCAGCATTTTCTCCTTTTCCCACAATGTTTTCAAAAAGCCGTCTTTCCTAGGGGCGTTCAAAGTCGACATTGTGTGGTAAAGAGACATTTGACATTTTATGGCAATAAGAAATTTAACATCCTATGATATTATTGCCATGAAATCTTGAATTCATTTACATTCACCGACCTTGCGTATTAATACCCGTGAAAAAATTGTGGAGGGAAAAAAAAGTTCAGGTAAAGACATTTTCCTCTTTTTCTACAACGTTTTCCACTTTTTGAAAGACCGCTCTAACTATTCGAGCAATATAAACCTTTTACTACAGAAAACCAAGTTTTTGGCGACCTAAGAAATGTCTACTTTTCCAAACAATGAGATAAAAAGGGAATATATGCTGGCAGCAAGCAATTTTTTTAAAAAAATTCCCACGTTGTTTTCTAGCCTTTCAGTGGTATATATGCTGGTAGCAAGCATTTTTTTTTATTTTTCCCACGTTGTTTTTTAGCCTTTCAGTGGCAATTTTTAGCAAAAATCTATTCTTCTTAGAATGTTTTGGATTTAACAGGTTTGAAATCTTGAGTAAAACATTCGGTAAAGACATATCGTCGGTTTACTTCAAAATGCTCGTAACTACAGCTTGTTTCAAGCTGTAGTTACGAGGTCTTTGAAGTTAACCGACGATATTAAATTTGTCCATTACGAATGCTTTCATCGGGACAATCAAGTTTAAAATTTATCTTTTCATACCCAAGGACATCCATGTAAAAGAGACGAAAATAACCAGTCGCATCGTCCCAATGGTCATTTTTTGCGGGTGTGTCCATCGAGTGACCATCTGGTGGTCAGCTGTAAATTGTGACAGGCGATGCAAGATAAATTGGAAATCGATTTAATGATTTGTTTATATTTTGTCGCCATTGACATGTCCTCTGCATAAAAATCTTATTGATCATTTTTGGGTGATTTGTATCAAATTCAGATAAAGCTAGTTTGGACATACGAGTAAATACGGGATGTCAAACGGGGCCTTTTAAATAAAGGATGAAAGAAAGAATGTCAAAGTCTAGCTTTTTACCAAACGACTATTCTTTTGATATTTTAGAATTAGAACCCCTCGCAGATGATGAATACGATGTTGCTCAATTGATAGAATGTACTATTAATAGGGTTGAAAACTTTGCGGGAAAAGGAGAAAATGCTGGTTACCAGCATTTTCTCCTTTTCCCACAATGTTTTCTAAACTGGGGTGTCTGATAAAGGTCTAAGAATTATTGTTTATATATTTAAGTAGCGTTTTAAATCAATCATATCCGTATTTTAGCGGTATTTCGGCGGAATTTCACAGGTCTTCCTGTAGCCTAGTTGCGTCAACTGTCCCCTAAGATGGTGAGAAATCTGATAGGATTTATTCCTGTTTCCTAAACATTTTTTTCAATTGTGTTTATGTAGGGAAGCAACTAGTGGCTTAGGACAAGCACTGAAACACTGGAAATTATGGACAGGTGCACTGGACTATAATATGAATGATGAGATTTTGAAACGGCATTATACACAGAAAGAGAAAAATGTTATCATGTTTTACCAGATTTTTTGTTGAGAAAGAAATGTACTGTTTCGAGAGACAGACCCGTGGACAGGCGCGCCAGCGAGGATCGAACACATGACAATGTGACATTACCCCACTAAAGTCAACTAGAATATATACAGTGTGCGCGGTGTGCATAGAAAAGGTTAAAAGAATTTGTTAGAAAAGAGGTCAACTATTTGAAACAGGGCAAAGGGAAATCAATGCACCGCCACCTTGCAGTGGTAGAATACAATAATATTTATATTAAGTATCGGGGACCTCGTTTTTATGTTGTGAATGCACAGCCATTTAAATTAAATTCAAATTCACACTCTTCCGCTGTTAATATAGCACCTGCGGATGAATATTACGCTCGGATATTGAATTAAGTCCCAGTGTATATTTAACAGTTGATTTTTTGTGTGTGTGCATTTGTCACTGGTTCGTTATTTCTGCCGCTGGCCCTTCCTTTCAACACCTGGTTAACTTTGATGATTCTTGACACAGTTTTCGCGCCCTTTCTGTTTATCTCTGTCTCTCTCTCTCTCCGTCCCTCTTTCTGTCTGTCTGTCTCTCCCTCCCTCCCCTTCTCTTTGCTTCTGCTTCGGCAGCTGTCTGTCTGTCTGTCTTTTCTCGCCCCGCCCGGTTGGCTCAGTGGTGAGCGTGTCGGGCTCATGCCCTGGTGGTTGTTTTCGCCTCTCACCTTTGCTTAACCCATTACCACACAATCCCTACTTTTGACAACCCTGAGAAAAAAGACTTTTGAAAACACTGGTTACCAGCATTTTCTCCTTTTCCCACAGTGTTTTCTACCCTTCCCAGAACAAATTTTTCTGTTTTTCAGTCACTTTTATTTTGTCATCTGCAAATGCTTTCAATTTGGACCAATCTAAAATTTTCTCGTGTGGTAAAGAGTTAAGCATGTGAGAAAAGTAGTCGGTGGCTTTGGAAAGAAAGTTGTGTTAGTACTGGTGTGAGAAAGCCAGGAAACACATGTGCGTCACCGACCGCCATGATATGACCTTAGCTGTTAAAGTGGCGTTAAACCCCAATACAAACAACCAACAAACTGTCTTTTCTCTGTGTTTTATGTAAGCTTGATGTGTAGTAAGTAAGAAAGAAGAAAGAAAGAAAAGAAAAAAGAGAGGGAAAGAAAAGAAAAGAAAGAAAAAAAGAATCCAAATAAGAGATACAGTTAGAAAGTAAAGAAAACAAGGATAAAATACAGAAAGACAAGAACATTTATAGCTAGATACGGCTAAACAAGACTGACAATGAAGACAACGGGACTATCAAACAACATGTACAATACAATCTATGGCGAAGTCAGGAAAACAATGAAGCAGAGAGCGAATAAAATAGGGTTCCATTTCACGGTGATGGGTTTTATTGCAGCCATGTACATGCATGCATACCCGTGTACAATGTACATGCGAACCTGCATCTGATAAGATACTCTAGATAATTTTCTCGACCCTTTACTGCATACTTCCTTGGTATTTTTATGATAAAAAAAGGAAAGCTTTTGAAAACATTGTGGGAAAAAGAGAAAATGCTGGTCACCAGCATTTTCTCCTTTTCCCACGATGTTTTCTATCGCTTCGAAAACGAATCATATCGTTTGACGTTATTAATTTTGTCGTCTGCAAATGCTTTGAAAATGGACAGGTCCAATTTTTTTTTCGGCTGGTAAATAGTTAAGATAATAATCAGGCACGTGCCTAATAAACCTTTTCACACATATAGAGACAGGTTCTGGCATTCCGGGGATAGAAAGTAAGAGTAAACATTGTGAAAAATGGAGAGAATTCCCGATATGATTTTGTTCCCCGGTTAAACTTTGTCATAAAAGTGTCTGTCATTCGTAGAACTTTATTATCTTGGAAAACAGTTTTTTGTTACCGCTAGTTTGCAGAAGATCTAGTGAAAGAAATATAATTAATGAACAAACCAACGAAGGAAAGAAAGAACAGACGAATGACTGAATTTCGGCCGCCACAAAATGGGTGCAATACGTTTGCAAATAAATTTCCATAATGTACTATCATAGAGAAGCATTTTGTAAAGTCCCATGTATCTTTGGAAAAATGTTACTACAAAACAAAAGACATACTCCTAACTTTTAGCCTAGCAAGTATTTTCTATACCCCCGCAAAACGAATGTTTTCGAGGGTATACTGGAATGAGCCTGTCTGTCCGTTTGTCCGCCTGTGTACAAAATACTAGTAATTTTGTGTCGCGGACTCCTACAGTTTTCCTTCAATGGTATTGAACCTTTGCTCATATTATGATCATATATTGAAGATTTGCAAGACGTAATTTTCAAGTGTCAGCTCTTCCTGGTTCAGGAATTATCTCCCCTTGAACTTGACACTTTTTTCTGTCAATGCACTGGCGGGGGTATTAAGTCACATTCAGTGATAGCTCTAGTTTTATTTTGCCATAGTGTTTTCACAATCCTTGTATTATACACGAATTATAGATGTTAATCCTATTTAACAAGGGTATTTACAAAGTTTTCTGTTGCAAATTTGTTTGGAGATAGTAATCGCAGTCTGAAAGTCTCGCGTCAATGGGTGAACAATGACCAACAGCATGAGTATTCTGAAAAAGAGGCTTGACTTTATAATTTCAGCCACTCAAGGCAGTTGCAAAGATAATGAAAGAGGGCCCACTGTCACCCTTTGGGACTTTGATTATTACTACAAGGTCAAGTTATGGACGAACTATGCCCTCATTCCCAAAACTCTTTGCTCTTTTAACCACTCACCAAACAATCCCTGGTTTTTACGACCCTGAGATAGAAGCCTTTTGAAACCATTGTGAGAAAAGGAGAAAATGCTGGTTACCAGCATTTCCTCCTTTTCCCGCAGTGTTTTCTATCCTCCTGGAAACAACTTTCAATATTTGAAACAAGTTTATTTTGTTGTTCACAACTGCTTTGAATTTGGACCTGTCTAAAATTTGGTCGTTTGGTAAAGAGTTAATCGTTAAGAAAAAAGCCTATCGAAATGATAGTGGGAAAAAATATCAGTTTCTCGTATGTAAAGAAAAATAATTTGGAAGAATAATATGCATTTTCCGCGATAGTTTTCGCTCGCCTCTTCTATTAACGCGTATGACTTCGTAAATATTCGAAAAGCAAAATGTCAAAAGCCGGTGATTAGGTGATTGAATGAACTCACCTGGCGCACCTGTTGACTGCTACGGGCGAGTTCGACAGATGACAATAACTGTGGTCAAGCTGATATTTTAGCCAATGAAACCTTTTTATTTGACAAGCTTTTCGGCCAAATTATACCATAGGCAGCGGCTAAAACCATCGTATTAACGAAATTATTCACTTTGATGCACAGCACAATGATTTGATTGTCCGTCTCTTCAAGACCTTTTCACAGTGACGCATCTTTGAGTCAACAACGCACTTCGTTCAAGTAGAAAACGGATGAATGAAACTTATACGTGATTTTGTGCATGTAGACTTTAACTTTCCTCAACATGGGCCCGGTTTCAATCTCGACCAATGCGACAAGATTTTACGCTGGTCTGAATTCGTAGCATTTCCGGACGAGAAAGTAGATGTTGCCTAAATTGTGGGCTTTTGTCTTTGAAACCGTAAAAAAATTTGTGGGAAATGGAGAAAGTACTGTTTACCAGCAATTCCTTCCTTGTCTGCAATGTTTCTAAATGCCATTTACACCCAGGGTCGATAAAACATGGGATCGGTTGGTAAAAGGTTAATACATCCAGAAACAAATCAAGGTTAGATTACACAGAGCCTGCAGTCTGATCTTGATCTATACCGTGCGCAAAGGTCCTCGTCTTTGCTCATAGCGCTAAAATTGGTTAAAGGATTAGCAATGAAAAAAATGAAAAAAACTTGATTATAGAACTAGGAATGTCACTGTCCGAGTGACAAATGCTATGTGTCATCCCACCAAGTCTCCTTTTGAAACGTTAATGTAATCAGCGATGTTAATTTCAAGTAAATTAATGTAATTTGCGGCCTAAATGACGTAAACAACGTGATTGTGGCCGTAAAATGGATTGCCGGATATACGGAAAACTATTTGTTTTATTTTTTCACGTTCTTGTACTTAAACTGTTCTTCTTATATCGTGGAGACAGTGCTGCCCCCTATAAACTGACAGTTGTAGACGATATTATGTTTCACTTACAAGAGGCTATAAAAAGTGGCGTTTTCTAACAAAAGGGAGCCGAATGCATCTTTGTGTTGCACTGTTCCAATCAAGTCCTCGTACGACAGATTATTATAAGTTGAAAGAATTTGTTCCTCAATCGATGTAAAAAAAAAAATATGTTTAAATTTACTAAAGTGGACCCATTTTGATAGTTAGAAAAACATTTGAATTATTAGGTAAACTGATACTATTGCATGCAGAAAATATACCCGTAGGAGAAAGGTTTCGACCCAGGCCAGCCACACAGCCTGCGCGGACTGCGTCGTCTTAGCAAAATACACAAGAAAATGTTAAAATGTGTAATTTCAATATCAGGTTGTATATTCCATGCAGGTCGAATTTGATCAACATTTATTGCTACAGCAACTATAGGTAGTAGCTTTTCAACCCATTAACACACAATTCCTACTTTTGACGACCTGAGAAAGGAGCCTTTTGAGAACATTGTGGAAAAAAGAAAAAATGCTGGTAACCAGCATTTTCTCCTTTTCACGCAATGTTTTCTACACTTCACAGACCGAATTTCAAACTTTCAGTCACTTTTATTTTGTCGTCTTGAAATGTTTTCGATTTGGACAAACCTAAAAATTTTCGTTTTGTAATGAGTTAAACGAGTAACCTTTAGGAAATTTGGGAAAGGAAATATCAGTGAAAATATATATTACATTAGAAAAGTATATAGCCACACTAAAAAACAAAAACGAAAAACGATCCATCATGGCAAAAATCCCCAACATTTCGGTGACAAACAGGTGATGTCAGAATGTACTTTTTAAATTACATACATGTACATGTACCATGAATGGATGTTCGTTAAAGCCTTCACTGATCATTCCTGTATTTAAAGACAGGGTAAACATTTGACCATCGTTTGAAATTCCCTCCCCCCCCCAAAAAAAAAAAGAAAATTCCAGTATTTGAACCAAATTAAATTTGTTGTCTGTAGACGCTTTTAGTTTAGACAGGTCTAAATTAATCTTGTGTCATAGATCTGGAAAGAAATTGAACTACGCCATGTATTGTCACCACTACGATACTGCATTGCAGTGCATTTCAACAGACGTTTTCACGTGTGTAGGGCAGTCGTAGGGGATCAAACCAAGGTCCGTACATGTACTTATCAACCATCCTTTATAACATTCTAATTGTTGATTTAGGAAGGAACACAAGTTCTGATTGGCTAAACCAGATGGTTTGGCCAATCAGAACTTGTGTTACTTTCAAATCCAGATATTTCATGAGAACAAGACTTAGATTGTTCTTTAGAATGGCTGACTGATACGGACCTTGGTGCCCTGACGATGTCACACCAAACGCCTGAACCATTGTGGATACAATGTAGGACCCAAAAAAGATAATGATAAGAACGTCATGTCAACTTGTCATCGCTAACAGCGTCTTACATGTCAACTACAGATTTAATAACAATATTTTTTCTACCTCTAATTGGTCTCAAATTGACCAATTTAAAGTATTGCCCCCCTTGGGGCTGCGTTGTCCTTGACATTTACATGTGCAGGACATCGATAAATACCGCATTGAACCGTTTATGATTTTAACCTCAGAGCATTGTAACTCTACCAAAACGACAGAATTTTATATTCGAATAAAATGAAAGCATTTACAAACGAACAACTTAGTTAGGCTTCAAAGATGATGTCTGTCTTTGAAATATTAGCAAATATTGTGGGACAAGCAATGGTCACATGCACCCTGAGGGTCCATTGCTATCTCTTGATGTCAACACTTTATATTGTATATATGAATACGCATTCTAATTTCAACCACAAGATGTTAACCAAGTTTATTGTTTGGATGCTTCAAGGATTCTTGAACTTTGTACGACAATCATTGTATAGATTTGAAATGGTATATTTCTTCAAAGTTCGAAAAAATGATGCCCTTTCTGAACTTACATTCTTGCGTTTTGAAGCGTTTATTTCCTGTCCCAAGGTAGTGGACCAGGATCCAGCACGATCGGTACCCATTTAATTGTCTTAAACTTACTGTTGCCATTTGATTTGTGGTACAATGTTGATAAAATTCAGTCGCAAAAGAAGCCAATATTTTTGTCATAGTTTGAATTTTGAGGTAGCAAGCAGTTAAAGTATTTCACTGCAAGTCAAATCAATTCGATTTTTCAATGTTTTGTACACATAAGTTATTGAATATGTACTTGAAAAGACATTTCGGTCATATCTCAGAAAGATAAGTGGATGTTATAGCTCTAAGATTAGACTAGACATTCTGTGCAGTCGGATCTTGATCTACGTCGTCCCCAACACGCCATGTAAGGTACCCGTGACAAAGAAAAGGTCAAATTTAAGACCAAACAGCCTGGTCAGTGCAGTCGTCAGTCCAATCGTCAAAAAGCTAATTATGTGATCCTTGGTAGTGAAAGAATTGAAGCTCAAAAGAAGCGCCAAATGTACGGTGGTCATTTTACTGGACAATAGAGTAATGGTCAATAAAGAGGTGTTACCGAGTCTTTATGGCCACAGTGTCCAGTACCAGGTCAATGACTTGATCTATGTCATTTCGTTAATAGCTTACATTATTGCTGTACACACGTCAATATTTTGTTACCTCCGAAATAAAAGAGGGCATTTAACGTCATTATTGAGAAAGTTCGAATAGTATTATTTGGAAAGGTAGTTGAACGAAAAGACACATAACCGAGAAGTTTGTGAGGGTGCTGCAGATTTAAGTTTATATAGTCTTTGCCAGTTTTGAGCAGCCTGACCTCCAACTTTTGCTGCCCCATATTGTATCCTCATTGGCATCTTCGCAAGCCAAGGGGACAGTCACTACGTAGATCAGAGCTCCAGGTAAGAGGAATTGATGGTATTCTAAACCCATTATGTCTCTCGGAAACCCTATGTTGTGGGTACTCATTAGAATTGTGTCGATGAGACAATTCTAATGAGTACCCATAACGCAGGGTTTAGTGGAGGATGATTAATATTTTCAGTGTTAAAATTAATATCACAAACTCTGTCTGAAGCTCTGGTAGATCAATGTAGTGATGGTCACCTTGGCTTGCGAAGATACCTTATTGGAAGCAAGCAGATTTTTATAGACCAACATGTTTGCCCAAAAGAACATATCGTCGGTTTACTTCAAAATCCTCGTAACTACAGCTTGTTTTGAAGTAAACCGACATGTTCATGTTTTGGGCATGAAGATTGGTACAATTGTTTTGTATTCTGTTTGCCTATATATCTTCATGTTTCCTTGTACAACTTTTTTTTTATGAATGGTTGAGGTCGAGTTCCGTTCCAATGTGTTAATTGCCTTTCTTGACATTCAGCTTCCTTCATCAAGTTGCTATGCAATGTAAATAGTAAATGGCTAATGTTCTATGGAAAGGGGATTTTATGAAGCTACAAAAATATCGACCATGACAGCCCTGCGCAGTCTTCGCAGGCTGCTTGACCTGTGTCAAAATCCGTTTTGTATTTTTTTCTCTTTGTATTGTATTGCCTTCAAAGAAAGGAATTTTTCTTAAACAGCCATTTGTTTTACAAGGCTATTTGTGCCTGTCCATTTCATAGGATATTTCAGAAAATATTGACTCTAGATGATTTCTGTCATCTTTGTTGTCATCTTATTGCTGAGGGAAAATCAATGTAAAACATCCTGCGTGCGATAATGGTCTAAGTAGGGTGTTTACCCTTACACTGCCGGATAAACGCAACGGACATTAAATTTCATCTAAAAAATAATATCCCTTTAAGAGCAATTTCAATATTGCGCGTATCCAGACTTAATCGAAAGCGGACAGTGTAGATCAAAGATCAGACTACACGTTTTGTGCAGTCTGATCTTGATCTACACTGGCCGGCTAGGTAAATTAAAGTAATGAAAGACGCAGAAAGTGCTAAGTAAGGCAAGAATTCTCCGGGGGCAAAGGTTTTCGATTTATTGGTGTTTTAGTATCCCTTAAGGTTTCTAAATCATGACTATTTTGAATTATTTCATCTATTATTGCCTTAAACAAACATTTAGCTGTCAAAAAAGGCGAATGACCCCTCCCGAAGTCAGTGGTCTTCATCTCGTATCCAAGATCTCGTTTGACTGAATCTATTTGCTCGATGGTGTTGTGTTAAAATACATGTACATGACTACTAACCCAAAGGTGCAAGGTTAGATTCCCAGCCTTGCCGTGGAATTTTTTTTAAAAGACATGTTTTGTTTCCAATCCAACGACCGTAACTGAAAATCCAATTTTTACATCGAGGTCCAGGTTATTTTCAGCATAAGTAATCGGTGAATGTAGATCCAAAATTAGTCTGATCTTGATCTACACTGTCCGCGAAAGGTCACTGAGGTAAGCGCAGCACCATAAAGGTTTAAATTAGGGCATGTTGACCTCCCAGTTAGACGTAACTAACCTATCAATAATTACGGTTAGTGTTTTTCACGCACGAACTTAAATCGGCAATAAACGGCATCGCTCGGAAATGGCCATTGATGATGCAATACATTGGTCGGGACATCATCCACGCGCCACGGTGCATAATGGGCCTAAATTTATCCCTCAGGCTGCAAAGTAAGACTGACCTTTGCGGACAATGCAGCCCCAGATCAGACTGCACTGAACGCGCAATCTGATATTGATTCTTCACATTTCGATAATGAGGTGTTTCCCTACAAATACCTTTGAAATAGCAAAATTCAGGTTTTTAGTTGCTTTTTACTGTTGGCTTGAAAGTTTTATTTAACTCTTTCCCAAACAAGCCCTGGCTTTAACGTGTCTGCAGTCACAGTCTTTTGAAAACACGGTGGGAAAATGAGAAATTGCTCGTTACGAGCAATTTCTCCTTTTCCCACAGTGTTTTCTATCCTTTTTGAGAACTTTGTCATTTTCTCAAAATCTACAATTGTCGTCTGCAAACTCTTTCAGTTTGGAAGAGTCCAAAATTCGTCGTTTGGGAAAGGGTTAACTTACATAGCGGGTTAAAGAATTTCATTGCCTCCTAGACAACTTTTATCCATTAGCCGAACTTTTCTCAAAAATTTACGGCAAGAGACTAGAATTTTGCTTTTCGGACTATTACAGGTGGCGTTGTTGCCATTCTTCAGGTTTGAAGGAGAAACGTCGTCTTCATTTTATAAAGTATTTTCTTTTACAAATCTTTTTATGTCAGACAAATATTAAGTTGTTTGCCACAAATAAATTTTGAAAAAGAAGAGGTCAAACAAACCATAAAATTTCAAAACTTTTCAAAAGAAACACCCTGTTCTAATCACCGAGGGGGTCTAGGCACCTGATTTCGACCATATGGTGACCTTCAAATTAGTGTCAACCTAATAAATGGCTGACCAGTATCTTGGCGCGAACTAATGGCCAACACAAATCTCGAGCTGGACATTGGTTCTGTGATAATTCTGATATATGAACATGGCATCTTACAGGCACCTTGTTTATGTCTTAGGGCTAACTGTCTAATTAGATCATAGAAACTTTGCCGTAACGAAACCGGGACACTGCCGTTAATCACACAGGCTCTTGATTTTTGTACCGCTATGTGACATTTTTGGTGATTATTCATGAATAATTTATTCCCGTTTATGATTGTTTAAATGATCCTTTATCGATCAAACGTTCATCCGGGGCCCCCGAGCTGCTTGACCGCCCCATCTGTTCGCATTAAAATTAATGGAACTATCCATTCTTCTGACACGTGTTGCATAATCCGGGAACCAATCTGCCTCGAGGTGAGCCTCGTTATCAGTTAGACTGTATCCCGTGATAATTAAGTTAAAATAGTTTCCGCCAGAGAGGGTGAGTGTCCCGACCTTCTTTATCAATTACGAAAATCGCCGAATCGGAAAATACATCACGCGCATGGAAAATACCCTAGATCCGATTAGAATGCCCAAATTCTGTTTGACAACCATATTGGATTTGTTGCCATGGCAACTGAATGAAGCATATTTTACGCATCTTTGGTTCCAGCATGTCAAATTTTATTTATTGTCGTTCCTATTACAAATTCAAGTGGAAAAGATGAAGCACGCATCATTCCACAAGACATTGATCTTTGAAATTAAGTTATCAGAGGTGAAGAAACTGGGTCATGGATATGTGATCGTGATAAATTCCTCAATAATGCACTTCACCTCTTATTTTTTTTACCGCTTAATTCCGACTTTGAACGTTTCTGAGAAAGAAAGTTTTTCATGACCATATTTTTGACTGATCCAAATTGAAAACATTAAATTTTGTAGACGCCATATTAAATGTTTCTTTAAAGTTGGGATTTGCTTTTGAAAGGGTAGAAAACAATGCGGGAAAAGGAGAAAATGCTGGTTACCAGCATTTTCTCCTTTTCCCACAATGTTTTCAAAAGCGTCGTCTGTCAGGGTCGTTTAAACTCGGGACTGTTTGGACCGTAAAGGGTTTTAATGTGCTTTTCTGGTGTTCGTAGATCGGCATTTTGATGAACAATAATCCACTTTCAGATTCTTTTATCTTCATCATTTTGACATAATACAGATTGGGACACCAAACTTTGCCGGCGTAGTAACATACTTATTTTTGTAAGATAAATTCAGTCCTTATATTTCAATGGACTACTTTTTTTCTTCAGACAGCATACCAGTCTTGAGATGACTGTTGCTAAAGGAATGATGGTCTTTTGTTTTTAATCCAGATAAGAGGGAGTGATGGTATTCTAAATTCATTATTTTTCTTCGAAACCCTATGTTGTGGGTACTCATTAGAATCGTCTCGATGAGACGATTCTAATGATTACCTACAACTTAGGGTTTAGTGGAGAATTATTGATATTTTCAGTTTGTAAATCGAAATCACTTCCTCTATTTGGAGCTCTGAACATGTAGGCCTATTTGAGTATGGATTATTAATTCATAGGAACCTTTCTATATGAAATAAGGCTGACTGCAAATGCAAAAACTATCGACCCAGGTCAGCCTGCGCAGTCCGCGCAGGCTGACCTCGATCGAAACGTTTTGCTATAGGTCAATAATTTTGTTGTTTGGGAAAGGGTTAATAGTCATTTACAGGAATGTACGATCGAACTCTCCATTTCCGGGTCATTATGTGTACATGTACATTGCTAAAATTATGCCAATTATATGCCGAACCCTTTCTCTATAAAAAGATTGTTTCGACACATATTTTAAGGGAAAATTCGGGGAAAAAAGAGAGGTCCTTAAAAGGTAACAGAGTGGTCTGTGTGTATAGGCAAAGGTGGACTTGCCACTGCAATATGAGTGAAATACGACTGAAAAAGGGCGTTCATACTTAAGGTAATACCATCCTAACGCTTCTAGTGCAACAAAGAATAAAATTTCTTATTAACTTATGAATATAATTAAGGATTTATATTGATATAATAGTTTTGCACATTTCTAACCGACTAGAAATTCCTTTGATGTCAACCTCGAAATTATTTGTTGATACTTTTGTTAGTTTCCTGAAAAGGGAGTAATTATTATCTCCCTTTGACATGAGAATATAGAGGTTTTACATTTATAAATGATAATTCTAAGAAGGAAAAAGGGAAATAAAGTGGCTCAGTTAAAGTAATACAATAATATCCATTTTTAACCATAGCAAATTTTGTAGGATAATGGTATAAAGGAAATAGCTGTTTTTCATTACGAAGGTACTACTTTAACCCTTTCCCAAACGGCAAATTTTGGACCAGATCAAATTGAAAGCATTTTGCAGATGACAAATTAACAGTTGCTTAAAAGATGATTTTTCTATATGATAGGGTAGAAAACATTGTGGGAAAAGGAGAAAATGCTGGTTACCAGCATTTTCTCCTTTTCCCACGATGTTTTCAAAAGGCTTCTATTCCTGACCCGTAAAAACCAGGGATTGTTTGGGGAAAGGGTTAACAAAGAACCATCTTCCCAGTTTTGGAAATTTGTAAACGTGAAATTCTGATTGGGAGGAAACATAGTGACGAAATCGAGAAAAATTCTGATGAAAAGTCTCCTTATTACGCCTCTCAATTTAGTCCTTCCTCTCTTGCCATAGACCATTTTTCGACCATATTTACGTGGAAAAGAAGCCAGTAGCTTAAGAAGATATTGCTAAAACTGGTGAAAGAAACTCCTAGGAAGCATGGATAGGTGTACTAGTAACCAGATTTTCTCCTTTTCCCACAATGTTCTCTACTCTATCACATCTACAGAAATCATCCTTTGAGCTGCATTTATCATCTGGAAATGCTTCCAATTTATCCTTGTCAAAATTTCTGATAAAGAGTGATTAAGATTCTTAAAATTTGATAAAGTGTGATTACTTGGTTGCCATGCACAGCATAAGGTGAATGTTATGAAATTTTCATGATTCAAATCTGAATTGAATTATAATTATACAGACAAATTATCCAGAAAAGGCACTTATCCAACAGTTATTCTGGCCACAATTCTCCAGTGTTCGGAATTAATCAATTTTAGACCTAGAAAAAAACGACAAGAATTAAGAATTGACAAGCATACCTTATGTCAGACCAGACAATCAGGCCTGGGGCCAAAAGTATTTTAAATTATTCAAAGTTTCACAAAGGCAATACAGTTTTTCCGGTGAAAATCTTTAAAACCCATACTCTAATTAGAAGAAAATTGCTTCGCTGTGAGGCGCGTTACATTGGTTTCTAGAACAAGTTTGCCCCGGGCGAAATGTGCTAAAAGAAAATCTCTAAATCTAATAGAAGTCAAAAAAGCCGGGAATCTAAAAGCCGAGACAGGCGAAGAAGAGCCCCTGGGTCAGATAAGCATGTACCAAACTTTTTGAGATTTTAGGATACAATGCCGACTTTTTACGACCCTGGGAAAAATTCCTTTTGAAAACATTGTGGGAAAAGGAGAAAATGCTGGTAAACCAGCATTTTCTCCCATTCCCAAAATATTTTCCAGCCTATCAAAGAACAATTGTACCATTTAACTTATCATTCGACACAATTTTTGGCTTGTTCAAATCGAAAGCATTTGCAGACGACAAAGTAAAAGTGACTGAAATTTTTGAAATTTGTTTTGTGAAAGGTAGAAAAATATTGTGAGAAAAGGAAAAAATGTTGGTAACCAGCATTTTCTCCTTTTCCCACTATGTTTTCAAATCCTTTCCGGTTGATATCGTGAATTCTCGGAATCGTTCAGAAGGGGGTTAATAAATGTAGCAAGCACAGTGCTGTCGAGTACTGCATTTTATGACATGTTTCTTTAGTCTAATTTTAGTAACAAATTGAACAATAAAAAGCTGACGTCACTGTAGAAATAATCTAATTCGAATTTTTATTGGGTAATGTAGTCACGTGATCTTGATATTGACATGGAACACAAGTGTAACTTCCGCTTACAATATACAATAGACAATACCACTGTATGGAAACTCTGTACGGGAAATTTCTTCGGTGAATTCAAGATGGCGGACACGTGTTATTGACAAAGTAAGTGTCGTTTAATTTTGGTCCAAACTTGTTTCAAATTGCATCCCCTACAACGAGTAAGGTACCAATCTAAAGAGCTTTGATTGAAAAATCAAGCGATAGTAGCTAATGAGAAAACGGCAGTGCCTCTTGTCCGTAATCCTGCGCTGAACATGATGTTTTGATGAAGTTGAAAAACTAAGCGGGAGAACGGAAGAAAACTGGCTTTATTTCATCGAATAGAAAGCTGATGATAAAAGAATGTACCTCGATCGGTGGGGAAATGTCATATTCTCACAACTGAACCAAAATACGTTGTTTATATTTAATGATTTAGCTGTTATAAAGTTTTGAAATTTTGCATGGTGTACTCTTCGGTGCAAACCGAAACTAAACTACTGTATGGTTGGGTGATCGGAATTTCTGTACGCTGCGGTAACAAATATGAAGTCAAAAATCTGTACGCTTCGGTAAAAACTATTATGGGAGGAAAAAAGGAAATGTGCGAACAACCTACATGGGTCATTTACTTGATGTTTTTATATTGAACTCAAAGAAACGTGATGTATAAATCCGCAACTTCGTACACTAAAATGGCTTGTTTTTGAGAAGTGCTGAGCAACATGAACAGAAGCAACTTGTATACATGTATATATATATTGGCCTTTAACATAAAAATAATAAACTTAAAGTTTTTGTCTTGGTCTGACACCAAAAATGTAGAAGCCATCCATAGTATAAATTTCATAGACGCATTATGTGAAAAGCGAAATACAGAACCGAACCTCCTCTATCATCATTTATTGATCAGGGGTCCTCCGTGGCGCAGTAGGTAATGTAGATTTTTAGTAACTTTTTGTGGATGATGTTGGTTAGGATTCCACAACGGATACAGGTTATGTTTGTATGTCTGTTGGCGACGCATTTTTAGAGCCCAAGCCCAGTGCTGGTGAACATGTGAAGCACTTTCTGAGCAAACTTTGTGTTGATCGGACCAGAACCAGTTGGAAAGCCATATAAAACCCGAATCAAACAATGACACATCTCTGAGCTTTGGCTTGACTTTTCAAACACTAAGAACCGGCAGTGAAAAATGCAATACAAAACTCCTTTGTGCACTGCCTTGTAGCTATATAGCTCATTTTTAATTTACATTGATATCGCCTAAGTGATCATTTGTTATTCTTTATACCTTAAGAGACCTTTTAAAAAAGATAATCACATGCCTGTTGTTAAATTCACATTTAAGAGTTTTACTTAGCATAAATTATGCGTTTTTTCATTAATTGAAACCGACAATTTTCACACATCGATAGAACTGAGAAATTCAGCCTAGAAGAACCATAGCTCTCTTTTCATTTAGGGGAAAAAACCCACTAATTTCGATCTTAATTTTCAAAGTATCAAATCCTTTGACTAGAAACTCCGGATGACTATACAACACACTCAAGCAACTCTGTCTTCATTGCATCGTTTTCTGAGTTACGACCCCTTTATATCATCCTTTTGTGAGCGTTTCCAAGGGACATATTGTCCTTATTCCGTAGCTTTCATTTTAAAGCTTTTATAAACTCACAGTTTTTATGTTTCAGTTACACGGATGAGGAACTACTTTAATGATATTTTTTCTTCTGCTTTCAATGTTATACCATAGAATTATACACATGGAACTTAAAAATTTTTTCTTACATTCTGTTAATAACATATCTTTATTTTTTTACACTCCGGTGTTTAGTATACCCGAATAAAAGGTCTTGATCGAGGTCATCTGAATACGTTGATACATTGTAGTTTTATCTGGGGATAAGTTTTTTTTTTTTCAAATTCACACTAATTTTAAACATTGTTTTAAAAGGACTCGTACTTTTCCTTTAGAAAATTGGAATAACAAAGAATTCTCTATCAAATCCTTACAAAGCCAGGAAACCCTGGCGTGACTCATTTTTGAGGCATTATACGGTTTTAACATGACAAACAAGATATCGAGTAAATGACAAAAATTGGTTTCATGTACTTGTATAAGGAATTCTCGCTGTGCGGGAAATACAAATAGACTGTTCTAGCATTTTTCTCCTTTAATCATTTTCACCGAAGCGTACAGATTTTTGACTTCATATTTGTTACCGCAGCGTACAGAAATTCCAATCACCCAACCATACAGTAGTTTAGTTTCGGTTTGCACCGAAGAGTACACCATACAAAATTTCAAAACTTTATAACAGCTAAATCAGTAAATATAAGCAACGTATTTTGGTACAGTTGTGAGAATATGACATTTCCCCACCGATCGAGGTACATTCTTTCATCATCAGCTTCCTATTCGATGAAATAAAGCCAGTTTTCTCCCGGTCTCCCGCTTAGTTCTTCAGCTTCATCAAAACATCATGTTCAGCGCGGGATTACGGACAAGGGGCACTGCCTTTTTCTCATCAGCTACTATCGCTTGATTTTTCAATCAAAGCTCTTTAGATTGGTACCTTACTCGTTGTAGGGGATGCAATTTGGAACAAGTTTGGACCAAAATTAAACGACACTTACTTTGTCAATAACACGTGTCCGCCATCTTGAATTCACCGAAGAAATTTCCCGTACAGAGTTTCCATACAGTGAATACTTTATCTATAGCCAAATTGCACGCAACAGATAACGTTATCATAGATCAGTTTGATAAGCTGTCGAAATTGTAAATATAGAAAATACGATGACTGCATAATTCTTAGAGGAGAATGTATACATCAGTGAGCAATGCTCTGTAAAAAAGGGGGTTTGAAGCTTTTCCAAACTTTTGGCCGTTACTGTGCCTTTAAGATTATCCCATTACGAGATGCCGCTATCAAGCGATTTGACTGGAAACTCTCAATGACATGTACAAAGTCATCATTAGGCGGACAAGACCCCCCTCTCCAACAGAAAAATTCCTCCTATAAGAAACAGTGAAGTGGGGAGAAAATGCAATTATTGAAGCAGATTAACGTCTTTTTACACTGACATGAAGTTAAACTGACCGGGATGCCATGAGAAAAGCGAGTCAAAGTGACGTTTAACCCTTTATCACACAATCCAGAGCTTTAATGACCATGAGAAAGAGTTTTGAAAACATTGTGGGAAAAGGAGAAAATGATGGTAACCAGCATTTTCTCCTTTTCCCACAATGTTTTCTACCCATTTAAAGACTAATCCTATATCGTTTGAACCGCGTTTGAATTTTTTTCTGCGAATGTATTCAAGTCTTAAGATTTTGTGCTAAGATTCAGAGTTTATCTTATACCACAAACTGCCTTTTTAACTCTCTACCTAACGACCCGTTTCAGACTGGTCTAACATGAAAGCATCTGCAGACGAAAATTAAGAAATTAATACAAAATTGTATGAGCAGATGTTCTCTGTTAGGTAAAAAAAAAAAATGTGGACCGTTTTAATTATAATTCTACCCAAGTTTAACTCTTTACCAAACGACAAAATTTTAGACTGGTCCAAATTGAAAGCATTTGCTGACGACAAAATTATAGTAACTCAAAATCTAAAATTAGTTTTCAGCAGGGTAGAAAACATTGTGGAAAAAGGAGAAAATGCTGGTTACCAGCATTTTCTCCTTTTCTCACAATGTTTTCAAAAGGCTTCTATCTCTGTCGAGCATTCAATTTCAAAATTTGCATAAATGAACCACGCTCTAACAAAAGGGGGCTTAATGCATCTCCATGATAAACGATACCAAGCATGCTATCACATGCAGGATTATGGGTTCATGATGGCCACTTTTTAGCTCACCTGAGCACAACGTGCTCAAGGGGAGCTTTTAGGGTCACTGGCTGTCCGTCGTCCGCCGTCCGTCGTGCGTCGTCCGTCGTGCGTCGTCCGTCGTGCGTCGTCAACAATTCTTTAAACATCAACTCCTCCTAAACCGCTGGGCCAATTTGGACCAAACTTGGCAGGAATGTTCCTTGGGAGGTCCTCTTTAAAAGTTGTTCACAGAATTTGATTCCGTCAAAAACTCTGGTTGCCATGGCAACGAAATCGAATTTTTTAGGAAATTCTTTAAAAATCTTCTTCTCTGAAACCGCTGGCCAGATTTTAAAATAATTTCAGACAGGTGTTCCTTGGGTGACCCTTTTCAAACATTGTTCGCGAAATTTTGATCCGTCAAGAAACATGGCTCTGGTGAATGGGGGCTTCTTGCACTATACAGAAATGAAGAAATTCTTAAAAATTCTTCTTCTCTGAAACCGCTGGCCAGATTTTAAAATGATTTCACAGAGATATTCCTTTGGTAACCGTTTTCAAAAATTGTTCGCGAAATTTTGATCCGTCAAAAAACATGGCTCTGGTGAATGGGGGTTTCTTGCACTATACAGCAATGAAGAAAATCTTAAAAATTCTTCTTCTCAGAAACCGCTGGCCAGATTTTAAAATAATTTCACAGAGATGTTCCTTGGGTGACCCTTTTCAAAAATTGTTCGCGAAATTTTGATCCATCAAGAAACATGGCTCTGGTGAATGGGGGCTTCTTGCACTATACAGAAATGAAGAAATTCTTTAAAATTCTTCTTCTCAGAAACCGCTGGTCAGATTTTAAAATAATTTCACATAGATGTGTATTGGGTAACCCTTTTCAAAAATTGTTTGTGAAATTGTGATAGGTCAAGAAACATGGCTCTGGTGAATGGGGGCTACTTGCGCTATAGGGAAATGAAGAAATTCTTAAAAATTCTTCTTCTCTTGAATGGCTGGTCACATTTTGAAATAATTTCACAGAGATGTTCCTTGGGTGACCCTTTTCAAAAATTGTTCGTGAAATTTTTATTAATAAAAAAAACATGGCTCTGAAGAATGGGGGCTACTTGCACTATAGGGCAATGGAGAAATTCTTAAAAATTCTTCTTCTCTGAAACGGCTGGTCAGATTTTGGAAAATTTTCACAGAGATATTCCTTGGGTGACTTTTTTCAAAAATTGTTCGTGAAAGTTTGAATCATCGAGAAACATTGCTCTGGTGAATGGGGGCTACTTGCACTGCACAGAAATTAAGAAACTCCTTAAAATTCTTCTTTTTTGACACTACTGGCCAGATTATGAAAGGACTTTTACAGGTGACCTTTTAAAAATTGCTTGGCAAAATAATGATTTTGTTTCCACTGTTTCAATACCTTAAAAAATAAAAGGCTATGGTCCTCTCAAAAATTCAGGTGAGCGATCCAGGGCCATCTTGGCCCTCTTGTTTTTTACAACCGATTTAACCATTAGGTAGACTGATCCTTGGACACACAGAAAATTGACCAATATTGAAAAGCTTCGGTCCAGGTCAGACTGCGCGGACTGCGCAGACTGATCTGGGTCGATACTTTTCGCTGATGTACTAAGCCCCCTTTTCACAGAGCATATGTCAAATATAATTTGATATCACAAATGGAGTTTATCAATTCTTAACTTTCAGAACAATTTCTTGCCATTTCTTTGCCATTTCTCCTTAGATGGATTCCTCTTTTTTCTCTCCTTTTTCCCCCAGGCTTTTTCTTTGTCCGAAGCTTTTATGAAGTTATAAAAGCCTAGCTCGAACTAGTAAGCCTTGTGCCCTCCGTCCACCCTCTCCAACCCCCCCCCCCCACCCCCCCCCCCCGCCCCCCCCCCTACACACACACACCCCTCGCTCTTACTTCCCTGGAAAACAGGGAGCACAATTAACACAATGAAAAGAATGATTGCGAAAAGAAAGAGCAAGTCTTTGATTTTTTGCATTATTTACTTCAGATACCATTCCACTAAAACTGCTGGCTCCGACCCAATTCTGTGGGGCAGATGTTGCGCATAATGCATGCTTTAAAATGCATGACGTTCGCAATAGATGGTCATTTATAACAGTTATTGTATACGAGAGCAATATAAAAACACAAAGAATTCCTATTAAAAAAGATGGGGTAGAAATTATTTATCGCAGTTTAACCCAAGAATTCACCTTTATGATGTCGAGCACATCTTGATGCAAATTTTCAGACATGATGTGACTGCATAAAATGGGTCCTAAAGTTATACTTTCTTTTTTTTTTTCTTTGACCGAATCACTTCCAATACCAGGGTTTTTATAAACGGGCAGAAAAATGTCCGTTTCATTAAAGCCCCAAAGGCGGCCAAAAGTACACAATTTGTTTAATTATTGGCTTTAAAGTGGCTCAAATGATGTTTCTTTTTTATTGTCTTTGAAAAGATGGAAAAGGTAGAGAAAATATTGCGGGAAAAGAAGAAAATGCTGGTTATCAGCATGTTCTTCTTTTCCCACAATGTTTTCAAAAACCTTGAGTTTGTACTTTCACAGCTGTTACACTTGTAGTTTTTTCTTGCAATTGTTTAACTCTTTACCAAACAATCCCTGTTTTTCACAACCTGGGAAACAAGCCTTTTGAAAACATTGTGGGAAAAAGAAAAAATGTTGGTAACCAGCATTTTCTCCTTTTCCAACATTTTTTTCTACCCTGCTGTAAACAAATTTCAATTTTTGAGTGACGAATATTTTGTCTTCGGCAAATGCTTTTAATTTGGACAAGACTAAAATTTTCGTCGTTTGGTTAAGAGTTAAAACATTTACATCACAAAGTAACGACCTACATGACAGTTGTATCAACAATAAGGGAGGAAAAAAAGATGACCTGCCAATGATCTTGCCGCCTGAATTGCGCGATAAGTTTCGAAATTAATTTTTAATGACGAAATGATGAGTAAAGTTTATCGGCTGTCAAACTGTCACAGGGCTGGATTGAACCGTTGAAGATGCTACAGAAATGAACAAGGCTGTCTGAAAAGGGGGTTTAATGATCTGCTTAAGGTAAGGGTCCAGGTCAGCCAGGACAGTTAGCGCTTTCTAACCTGGGTAGAAATATTGCGCAATTTGGAAGCTTTCGGCATTTAATAAAAGCATTTACTGTTTTTTCTTTCTCATAAAATCGATAGATACAGTATGTGACCCACCGCGCAAAAAGGGGCCATCTTGGAATTCTGTACATCAATTAGATGAAAATAGATGAACGATAGCGTACGTCAGTTTAAGTTGATAATTCAAAAATGATTGTATAACAAGGTACAATGACCACTTTTCATATAGAAAATGTCATTAAAACGAAAAGTGTCAACCCTGGTCAGCCTGCGCAATTTGCGCAGTCTGACAAGGGTTGACACTTTTCGTAGTTCTCAGAAGGTCCCTTTTTGCGTGATGGGTCACATATTATTCGACGACGACGACTTGCTAGATGTAATACAACGTGGACATACATTAAGCCCCCTTTTCCCAATTTGGACAAGTCTAAACTGTTATTGTCTTGTAAAGAATTAATGTAGAGGACCCATAATAATCCTAGTGCAGCATGATATAAAATTTCTTGATAGTTGATAAATAAGGATTTATTCAGATATAATTCTTTTGCACATTTTTAACCAAGCAGAAATTTCTTTGATGTCAATCTTGAAATAATTTGTTGATACTTTTATTGGTTTCCAGAAAAGGGACGTATTTATTGTCCTCCTTAGTAATGATAATGATAATATAGTGGTTTTAGATTTATAAATGATAATTCTAAGAAGGACAAAAAGGAAAAAGTTGCTTGGTTGATGTAGTACAAAATATTCATTGTTGATTATAGCAAATTTTGTAGGATAATAAAACATTGTGAGAAAAGGAGAAAATGCTGGTTACCAGCATTTTCTCCTTTTCCTACAATGTTTTCAAATGCATTCTATCATCAGGGTCATTGAGGGTCGGAATTTTGTGGTAAATATTTAGGGTTCACGAACTCCCAATCTAATAAGTTTTATATCGTTATAATTACGGTGTTCACGTTATGAAAGATGTCAGATCTTGTTAGCAGAACATTTTGCAGCTGCATGGAAAAAATGCTTGCATATTGCGACATGCATGTTTGGTTCTTGTCTCCCTCTATCTTTATCGACATAAATATCTATTTTTCAATTAACTTAATTAACCATATCAGGGTTCTGCGTGGCTAAATGGTAAAGTTTGGGACTCGAAACTTGGAAGCCTAGGCGTCAATCAATTAATCAATCAATCAATCAATGTAAGCGGTGTAAGACACCAATCAATCAATCAGTCAATCGACCGATCGATCAATCACTTAATCAATCATTCGTTCAATCAATCAAACAACATTAACCCTTTCCCTTTTTCCCAACCTTAACAACCATAAGGAAAAAGCCTTTTGAAAACATCGTTGGAAAAGGAGAAAATGCTAGAAACCAGCATTTTCTCCTTTTCCCACAATGTTTTCTACCCCTCACAAAACAAATTCCAAATTTTCAGTCACTTTTGTCATCTGCAAGCGCTTTCGATATAGGACAAACCCAAAATTTTGTCGTATGGTAATGAGTTAAATACCACTTTATCGGACAGTGTAGATCCAAGATCAGACTGCACGTTCTGTGCAGTCTGATCTTGATCTACGCTGTCCGCAAAAAGTCATTGAGTCGCGCTGTAAGCATCCTTATAGGGTTAGGTATGTAAAATGAACCCCTTCGAAGTATAAAACAAAGCACATTTTATGCATTGTATTTATCCGTGCATGTAGCGTTACGTATCGTATTGTTAGGATCAAGTAGCACAAGAATGCAAGCAAAATAACGAATTTCTCAGAAACCTTTTTAAACCGTATATTTTCGTGTTTTTTTTTTCTTTGGGCGACCCTTAGTTAGAATCAGGGGAGCTGCATTCATTTTTTTTGAAAACATTATAGGCTCTAAAAGAATTACTTTAAAACATATTTTAGTCATACTGTGGCATAAGCGGGCTTAATGCATTTCTCTCAGTTCTTCTGCCTGGGAACTATACACCAGTTCCCGCGCCGAATGTGCAGGCCTGTGTACTGGCCCAAAGTTGCCACTCGCTCCCGGATATTGAATTGAGGACCTTATGGGTACGAAGCCTATCATCCATTCATCCATCCATCTGCTCATGCGCCCGTCCATCCATCCATCCATCCATCCATCCATCCAAAACACCGACCGATTAAAAGATTGAAACTTTGTTCTAACTGTTCAATAACAAAACAAAAAAAAAACGCTTACGAAACACAAGATAGCTTTTGTTTGCCATTAAATTTCACTTCAAAGATTAAACTCTGTTAGTAATTTTTGGGCCGAGCAATAAACTTAAAGATTTACTGCGGTTCCTGACGAACTTCGGATAGTTTTATCGTTTATATCAGGATTTCATGCCAGCTTTCTCGTGGAGTTGCATCCGCTTTGCTAGTAATGCACTGGTCGTGACGTTATGTAGCCGGTCCATTGGAGAAAAACACGAGCTTAACCAAAAGAGCGCCGAATACCTATCAGACACTTGAAATCATCATCGAAATATGACCAGAATAAATGACCAGAATAATTGTAATATAACCCTTTACCAAACGACAAAATTTTAGACTGGTCCAAATTGAAGGCAATTGCAGATGACAAAATTTCTACCCTGCTGAAATTTGTTTCCAGCAGGGTAGAAAACATTGTGGGAAAAGGTGGCCACGCTCTGGCAAAAGGGTACTTAATGCATCTCCGTGATCCATCGTAACAATCAAGCCATCACATTTGTATGGATCCGTGGAAAAGTATGTCTAACAAGGGCCTGAGTCATGAGGTAGACTGTCTTTTGACAAAAAGAAAATCGACCAATAACGAAAAGTTTCAGCCCGCGCAGAGTGCGTAGACTGACCTGGGTCGATACTTTTCGCAGATGCATTAAGCTTCACGTTCAGAGAGTATGACTGACTGACATATATTTGGCAACGAAAGATCCAAAGCACCCATACGATTGTTTTTAATCTGAAGGCGCACGATTCCATGTTCGGATGCATAATTCTTTTTTATTGGTCAATAAATTATGACGTAATAGCGGAAAGCATATTTTAGAATGACCATATTTCGCGAATTTATCCTTTAACAAAACTTAATTCCTACAATTTTTCAGATTCTTACCTTTCAAATATCGATTTCTTTTTTTATTTAGTCGCATTTATTTTGTCGTCTGCAAAATGCTTCAATTTGCTAAGTCCAAAATTTTGTCGTCTGGTAAAGGGTTAATCCGCTAACTTAGAGTTTGGGTGCCATAACTTGCACTTTATGCAAACGACTAATCCGCTGATCAGCAATAATTCACTGCAGTGCGACTGTTTTCTTGAACACTTTGTAGGTTTCTTTTTGTTTTTTAGTTGAAGGAAGACAATGGCTTAGCTTTTGTGTAACCCTTTACTAAACAATTCTTCCAGTTCAGGAGGTTCGAATCATTTTGGAAAACATTGTGGGAAAAGGAGAAAATGCTGGTAATCAGCATTTTCTCCCTTTCCCGCAATGTTTTCTGTTCATCCAAGTACAAATGTCATGACTTGAGCTACACTGAATTTACAATCAGAGTTTGCAAATGCTTTGAGTTTGGAATAGTCTTAAAGTTTGTTGTTTGGAAAAGCGGTAAATATTTAGTGGCTTGGCTGTTGTCTTTATATGCTATAGAACTTATTAGTTTAATTATTCATCACACAATCTCAAGTTTAAAGTAAAGGATTATTTGAGATTTAAAAATATTTGATATTGTTTCTGTGACTATTTTCAACTGAGTATATGTACTTAACTAGGAACAAATTTCTGCTATTTCTGTATTTCTGTGATGTTCTATTTAAAAGGCGGATTGTATCGCCGATAGTTCATTCTTATCTCACCGCATGCAAGTTGCTATCACAAAATAGTTAATTTCAGTTAATTCGAGTAAGTTCGTGGTTACATAATTTTACTATCGAGAGAACAGCAAATCTACAACAATATGAGCCCATTGCCAAACTACCTCGAATTTCAAAGGGCTATTAGGACGAAAGTTTTTGAAAACCTTGCGGGAAAGGAAGAAAAATGCTGCATTATGGTTACCAGCATTTTCTCCTTTTTCCGCTAGTTTCCGTTCCTTATCAAGGACAAATCCTGTAATGTTAGCCCCGTGTTATTTGTCGTCTGCAAATGCTTTTAATTCTGAAAAGTAAAAAATAAAAACTTTACGTTTGGTTCAAAGAGAAAAACTGGTCTGTTCTCATAAATGAATTTATTAACCCTTTACCAGACAACCCCGGGTTTTGATAAGACAGCCATGGCTTAGAAAGCAAGCTATAGCCACCAGCATTTTCTACTTTTTCAACAATATTTCCTAACTTTTCAAGACATTTCAATTTTTTTAGGTCCGTTGAATTAGTCATCTGTAAATACCTTCAATTCGGACTAGTCTTTACCTTTATACCTTCCTAATAAGTTAAAAATAAAACTTTCAAGACGGTAGTTAAAATCCGAGTAATGCTTTTTTAAGCTTTCATTTTGGATAAATAAAATATTCTATAAGCGGACAGTTTAGATCAAGATCAGACTGCACAGAACGTGCAGTCTGATCTTGATCTAAACTGTCCGCAAAAGGTCAGTGAGTCACTGATTGATTCAATTCATGGTTTTTAACTTCGTTTTCAACATTATTTCAGTGATTTCGCGACGGTCAGTGCACCTATCCATGCTTTCCTGGAGTTTCTGTTACCAGTACTCCGCACAGTATTCTCTCCAAGCTACTGGCTACTTTCCCGCATAATCATCGCCGAAACAACAATCAGCAGTGAGAGAGGAATGAATCCTGCCGCAATGGTTATCATCAGTCCTCGGAAAGAAATTGGCCGAGCCGGAGATCAAACTCACGACCCCCTGTTCTCAAGTCCTGTATGTTTTCGACTGAGCTACCGGGGCACGGCTCAATGAGTCACGCTTAACAGTCTAAAGGATTAAATTTTGTTGTTTGATGTAGAATTAACAGAAGCTTATTGGGGATAAGGGTTTTTAATCTGGCATATAAGCATATAAGTCAGTTTTTGTTAGTTTTTTTCCAGAAATATTTTCCCCGGGCTGTCAAGCAGCACTCACATCAAAAAGGCCCTTCATTAGACTTAAGTAAGACATCTTAAAGAAATACGTTAGAATCGCTAAGCGTGATAATTACAGCGCAATAACCCGAAGTATTTATAAACCGTGCTAAAACTCATAATTTCATGCATCTTGCTCTGATGCGTTTTTTTTTTTAAATTATTACGTAACATCAAATTTTTCTTTTAGGGGGAGGGAAGTTATGTGTTTCGTACCTCGGCTGTTTACATAGACGATCCGAGGTAATGTCGTATTTACGTAGCCCATTCGGCATACCTCGGGTCATGGGAGCCATCATATCCCTCGGCTGTAACTGGTGGATTTATATGAGTCAGATCGATACATTCATCTCCCGGAAATACGCCGATTTACCGTTCTGAAAATTGTAAGGCTCCTCTAACAAAAGAAAACTTGAGTTTCGATTTTCTATCAAAATCTTTCTTACTATATTTCTGCTGACAAACAGTTCGTACATTCATTTTTAACATGTTTTATCATATTCGGATTGAAATTTTCACCGACAAATACATAGATGTGAATAACTTCACAGACTGTCAGTGGCGAGCTACACATGGAATCGCTATATATAGAATCACGCGGTTCTCAGTTCAAATGGAAACGACCGTAATACGGATGAGGTTAAATGTAGGTACGGGATCGGCCGAGTTGTGTCGAGTGTGACGTCGCCATGTTGTCGAAGTGGTCAGAATCTAAATTTTTTGATGTTTTTTTCATACCAGTATCTCGTACATTACTGAAGACAACACACTTAAAACTTAAGACTAGTTGATTACAGTCAAAACAGATACATACATAAAAAGGTTGGTAACAAAGAAATGTATTTGACCCATTTATTTCCCTTGTTCACTTAGCTATTAAGTTAAACTGCAACAGAGCCTTAAAAAATTGACATCCGTACGTGATGCTTTTTCTTCTCCACATAGACATTTCCCGTGCACTAAAGAACGGAGCTTCCTCCTTGGCAAAGAGGATTTTTAATCCAAAGATTTAGATTTATACCCGATGGAGGCGAGCGTCACGTCAGAGTTTCCTTGGACAAGTTTCTTTTGTGCAGACCATTTTTCCGTATGCAGTCTAATTTTTTTTTATTCAGTCTTATCTTTTAGCGGTCTAATCGTTGTGCAGTCTTGACTTATGCTATCAAACAAAAAGCCATATATTACTTAACCCATGACTACAATTATGACTTTTAACTAGGACGGTGCCTTTTGAAAACATCGTTGGAAAAGGAGAAAATGCTGGTAACCAGCATTTTCTCCTTTTCCCACGATGTTTTCTTCCTCTTTCAGAATAGAATCTCATCATTTGAGCCACACTTTATATGTGGTATGCAGCAACTTTGAATATGAACGAGATTAAAATGTTAGCACTTGCTATTTTTTCTAAGTTGATGCTAAGTATTGGCTGTAAAATAACCTCCCTGTAACCCCGGCAAGTTTTCCCAAGGAAGATAATCATAACATTCCCCGAAAGTCCAGACAAAATAACTGATAATCATAAATTCCGATATATGATTTTTTCCTGACGTTTTCCCCGAAATTCTTGTTGATCTATTTTCGCCCCAGGGTTATTGTTATTATGTTGTTCTATTCTAACAGCTAATTCGTTACATCTATAATCTAATAGGAATGTTTCCCCTCTCGAGGAGAAATGCGTTTAACATCCATTCTGAATTAACTAGAAAATATGCCATGATGGATTGTTCACGTAGGGGGGTGTAGAAGGGGGCATTTGAAGATTGCAGAACGTGGTAACTTTTTAATTCTTCACTGAAAACCCATGTTGTGGGTACTCATTAGAATTGTCTCGATGAGACAATTCTAATGAGTACCCACAACATGAGTTTTTGAGAATAAATAATGATTTTGGATGATTATAGGCCCCAAATATCCGGACCACGTTAATGATAAGATAATAGTTGTGTTCTAGTATCCTCGAGTATTTTGCTGTGTTTTACGACCAAGCTCTATTGATATGACGTAAATCTTGTTCCGTGCCAAGTTAATGATCTGGATATATTCAGTCACTCATTGGACAAAAATATTCATATTCCAGGGGTTTTCTTTATTTTTTCATTAAATAAAATCCATCAAAATACTGGATGACCTATTGTAACAGTATAATGCCATAAGAAAGTTTCACGTCAATGACCGTCTTGCTATGACGACCATTTTGATGACCGAAAATCTTTCTCTAAACTGGAGTGCATATACGGGTAGCTTCGATGTAAAGACCACCTCTCTTGTTAGACCGGAAACGTTTGTCTCAAGAATCGGCTGTATATGGACGATTTGCACGATACTGAATGTATTTTTTCGTATGCTATTCTGTAAAACGCTGATTTTCTTCATTCAAGGTGTCTTTTACAGTTCAAGTTGTTTTCTTCTTTATATGTAAGGCGCCAAAATAGTGCAATGGTTTACCAAGTACTGCACTTTTGTTGTTCCGATTTGTAGGGCATTTTTTTTTTCATCCAAATATATCTACAAAGTATTTGACAGCAACAACCTTGATATTTCAGGTTTTAGTAGATCTATTCGACTGTTCGACTTTCATTATTCTTTGGTTTTCTCAAAATAAGAAACAATGTAAAAGTTAATCCCCAATGTCCGCTATAGGTAATCAAGTAGCCTTCGACTGTCGGCAAATGTGGCAACAGTTATTCACTTGTCGTAGTTTTTATCCAAATTTGATTTGATTCGAAAGCATTAGCTTCTTCAAGATGTCGGCAGCTGGAACCTTTCATTTCGAAGAGAACCTAACGAACACCCGAACTTTTCATCATAAATCCTCAATTTTGATACATTATTTGAAGCACCTGGGCACGTATTCAACTAACCATTCTTAGCCCTTTACTCCGTAGATACTCGTTTCTACGCATTGCTTGTAGGAGCCTTTTGAAAACATTGTGACAAAAAGTGAAATTGCTCGTGACGAGCAATTTCACCTTTTGTCACAATGTTTTCTATGCTATCAAAAGGTGTCATATACACAGAAGAAACGGCTTCATCCGTGCTGTTATTTAGGTCAATTAGAGATACCATAGAAATGCCTTATGGGGTAAAGGGTTAACCCTTTACCACACAATGCCGACTTCTGACAACCCTGAGAAAGAATCCTTTTGAAAACATTGTGCGAAAAGGAGAAAATGCTGGTACTCAGTATTTTCTCCTTTTCCCACAACTTTTTCTCTCTTCATCGATTAAAATTTTCAGTAAAATTTTCAGTCACTTTTATTTTGTCGTCTGCAAATGCTTTCAATTTGGACAGGTCCGGAATTTTGTCGTTTGGACTTACACATGTTATATAAGATTTTGTAAATTTGAAAGTAGCACAATTTCTGTCTGAATTAAATAAATGGTTTAGCCACCCAAAAGTTGTCTTACGTTCAAATGCAGAAAATTCTTGAGAATAAGAGTATTAGGAATGTTCTGAAGAATGGTTAGTGAACACTAAAGCTGTACCGTGTAAATTCTTGCTACATGAACTAGTTCCTAGTACTTCTTAAAAATGACTGTTCAAGCGATTGTATCAAGAGCAATTTCTCCTTTCACCACAATGTTTCCTATCGTAATGAATTATAAAATCATATCGTATTTTTTTATTATCTCTAATTAACGAGGATATTTTCAAGGAAAGTCGTCTGTGTCAAGAAAAAATAAACATTGCATTGCTTTAAAAAAGAAGACATTTTTTTTTCCGGTTACACTAAATATGCATCACGTAATTATGTTTCAACGACAAAGCTCTGTTTCTGAGAATAGCTGGCATGGAAGCGGACAGCTTGGATCAAAGATCAGACTGCATGTTCTGTGCAGTCTGATCTTGATCTACTCCGCAGATGGAAAAGGTACAGAATCATCTCTACGTGTCATGCCATGTACTGTTCACCTCATTCTGTTACATGACTCTTGATTGCCATAGAATTCTTGCCATTGCACTCAGACACGTGTTTTCGCTTATAAATTTGTTGTTTGAATTACAGACATATCTTTCGTAGAATATCGTGACGTAATAATAATTTATAGAGGAAGACGGGGGAAGTTGAAATAGCTGCTTTGAATAGTGAAACCAATATGTTCCATATGGCGACCGGTGTTCGGACCAAGATCAGACGGCATGGTCGCTCAACAACATCTATCTTTGACGTTTTTAAGGGTCTGTTAATCGTTTTCGCTTGACCCTATAATATATGTCAGCTTAAAGTAACAATAAAGGCCAAATGGAAACAAAGCGGGTGTTTAACTCATTACCAAACGACAATATTTTAGGCTTGTCCAAATCGAAAGCATTTGCAGACGACATAATAAAGGTGACTGAAAATTTGAAATTTGTTTTGTGAAGAGTATAAAACATTGTAGGAAAAGGAGAAAATGCTGGTTACCAGCATTTTCTCCTTTTCCCACATTGTTTTCTAAGGGCTTCTTTCTCAGGGTTGTCGAAAGTAGGGATTGTGTGGTAATGGGTCAAATCCATACATATTTATATCATACCAGTTAAAATATGGAAATTATTATGAAGATGACAGTCTGCCATTGTACGATCGGTCCAATTGTTAGTCACTGACAGGTAAATTAAGTTCAAAACTAGGTTAAAACCTGCCAGGTACCTGTATCTTGTGTTTATTTTTTTTGTCTGACTTTAAAAGTCCTTTATTTTTGTCAGTGACTACCACATGACCCGGCGGCACAATAACAGACTGTCACCTTCACAATAGTCTCCACACTTTTAAAATGGTATGGTCTAAATTTAAATGTATTTTGGCACCTGCCGTAATATTTCGGCCTCTACTGGGGCTTTTAAGGTTTTGTCTTTTTGAGCCAAATTTATCTGAGCTATGTTCTGTGAAAAAGGGGTTTAATACATTTGCAAAAAGTATCGACCATGTCAGCCTGCGCAGTCCGCGCAGGCTGACATGGGTCGAAACTTTTTGCAATTGGTCAATTTTCTGCATGTCAAAGGATCAGTCTACCCGAAGATTCAGCTAGTTTTTAGACAACATGGAAACAAACAAACAAACAAACAAACAAATACACAAGTTATATATTATGTTCGTCCAGAGAGTGAAAGGGATCCACATTAAACAGTACTGTTTGTTTTGATCTTCATCTACACTGTTTTGAAGAAGCTCCATTCGAAGGAAAGTAACGGAACGTATATGGAATTAATTTCAACATTCCAAAGGTTTTAAACGAGTCAAATGTTGGGATGGGTATAACCCCAATTTAGTTTTGACCGCAAATGACTTAAAATAGCGCCTGCAGATAAAGATAATTTCGTGAAATGTACAACCTGTTGGCTAAAACCCCCTTTCAATTCCGGACAAAACCGCACTTGAGTATTAAACCTTAGGCTGCTAAGCGAAACTAGAGGCACTTTTGCGGACAGTGTAGATCAAGATCAGACTGCACTAAACGTGCAGCCTGATCTTTGATCTACACTGTCCGATAAAGAATTTTCTTTCCGATAAGATCAACAGAATAATGTGGAGTTCACTCTTGAGAGAAGATTCTCCCTTCATTTATTTGGCAGTTCAAAAGAGTTAATAGATTGGCCCATTTTGAGTTCTAGAGCGCAAGATAAATTTTTGACTGAAGACATAATTTTTGTTTTGTTCGAAAAAAACAGTGGTTTTCATTTTATCCCGTAAAGTGCTAATCCAAATTATTGCAATTTCAAAGTTGTGTTCAACCAAAAAAATCCTACCGTATTTGACGAATACAGCGTTTTTGGGGGCAACCAGCTATTTTCTCCAAATATTTTCTAAATTTGTCTTTTTAATAAAAATTGCATTTATTTCATATTCTGCGTAGTTATGCTTTCAAAATGAATTCAGTCATTTCTTTCTTTTTCATCTGCGATAAGACATAATTTGTATTTTTCCTCGGATTAATTAAGGTAGTACCATGAAAAAGAAAAATTATACGTGCAAACTGATGGACGCAATTGAATGTCTTATAAATTTCATCTAATCAACATTTCCAAAAAAATAAAACTGAATTTACAAGACTGGCTTTTCGATTGGCTGACACGTCTCGTCAAGGAATTCATAATTGAAGTCGCTTTCAGTACGATTAGTACACGAATACAGATCAAGTTCGCGTCTTAACCAAGTTATTATACAGTCGAGTAAACTAGGGAATATTTATGTACATCTGTCGTCACTGTGTATGCACGCAATGTTGATGATAATAAACACAGCAGTTTATTAGAGCTCTCAGCGCTTGCCAAAAAACTTTCCTCCTCGTAATCTAGCTATGAACATAATACAATGGAACGAAAACCGAATTGTATTGGTTTGTACGCCTCTCTGTAGTCAGTTTTCAGAACATATATAGTTTCTGCATTAACTTTTTACTTGACGAAAAAAAAATTAGACATCTAAATCGAAAGCTCTTGCTAACTACAAAATTAAGTGATACTCTAATTATTAAATTCGTCGATGTAAGCTTTTAAAAATGTAGGAAAGGGAGAAAATGCTGGTTCCCAGCATTTTCTCCCTTTCCCACATTGTGTTAAGAAGCCAACTCTCTCGGGGTGGTTATAATTCAGGATTGCATAGAAAAGATTTAAGCCTTGTAAAATTTTGATAGATTGTCTTATTGAATGCCCGAATTATCTGTTTTCTCGCCCCATGGTCCAAAGTATGTTTTTGGCAATAAAATCGTAAAAACGATTTGCGATATATCTCAATTTCTGCTTCCCGGATCTACTCGGGTTATTTTTTGCGACTGTGAGTAAGCAGTAAAATAGCGTTTTAATGAACGGGCTGTTTAATATCAATGAATATGAGCGGAGAACTGTGGAAATATGGTTCCACGCATCTTCATAATATATTATACCATGTAGAATGTTGCTTAATATGGGTATTTTTGGCCTGCTTAAGGACTGAACCGTGAGGTGAAAATGGTCCGTTGACATGCAGAAAATTGCACAATAACAGAAGAGTTAGATGTTGGAAAGCCTGCACGTTAAATCGGCCTTTAATAGACTATAACCCGTATATGAGCCATGCTCTGTGAAAGGGCAGCTTAATGCATCTGCGAAAAATTTCGGCCCAGGTCAGCCTGCGCAGTCTGCGCAGGCTGACCGGGGTCGACATTTTCGCTTTTGGTCAGTTTTCTGTATATCCAAGTACCAGTATAACTCGTGATTAAAACGGTTGTGAAAAAAGTGACTAATATGGATCCATAACTATGTGATGGCTTGCTTGGTATGACGCATCTTGGAGATACATGAAGCTCCTTTTTGCCAGAGCGTGGCTCATCCATTGTAGCTAATTGTCGGGTTAATCAATTCATAACGGTACCATAAAAAATGTTTTTACCTTGGCACATGATTCTAGATATTTACCTTTCATCGTAACAATATCATTTGAGGTACTTACTTTCCTTCGCAACAATAGCATGCGAGATATTTACTTTTCTTCGCAACAATATCATTCGAGGTACTTAGTTTTCTTCGCAACAATATCATTCGCGGTACTTTTCTTCGCATCAGTATCATGCAAGATGTTTACTTTTCTTCACAACAATGTCACTTTAGGTTTTTGCTTTTCTTCGCAACAATACCCTGCGATATATTTGCTTCCCTTAGCAGCATTATTTTTCGAGATATTTATTTTTCTTCGCAACGATACCATTCGAGATACAGTCCCTATCCTTTTTTTTTAACAGAAATACCAACCTAGATATATACTCGTACTTTACTTCGCAATTTTGCCTATGGTATCAGTTGAGCTATAAGTCATTGGAAACCGTAAGGAAGTTGGAAGCACATTTTTGCGTGCACCGCAAAGTACATTAAATCCAGCATGAATCTGTCTATTCAGTATTGTAGTCTTTCCGCCCAATTCCTTTTCCGTTCGGTTTCTCTCTGTCTTTTCCATTCAGACAAACTCTTTCTTAGAAAATGATTCCTGACACTTGGTAAGTAAGGGAAGATCTCTATATAAAGCAATTAAACCCCATGTGATAGCTATTGGTCACGACAGACGACAATGAAATTATCGGCTGTTCGGTCAGTAATTGAATTGCTCTATGACCGAAAGTAGTCCGGCTATTGACAATGATGACAACTTGATTGAATTTCGTGCGCTCTTGCCACGTCCTGTCATAAACATGATTGGGAGAGATTGATGCCTATTAATAGCCTTCTTACTGGTCACTCGACAAGTTTCTATGTGTTTTAGTACCCCCATTCAATTTGGGCATACATGAGTGAAACTTTAAACGAAGCTAAATAAAGCATGTACTTCCGGCACATTATCCCTCATTGGTGTTTTGTCTAGATTAATCCGCACGAAGTGAAAACGGGAAGCATATACGCATACCGATTATGTAGTCACATGCTTTAACTTTTAAGGATCGTTTAGGGTAACGGAGTCCTTGTATTTTTTTTTTTGAAAATAAGATTTGAATGACAATGTTATTTTACTTAGAAATAGCCTAGAACTGACAGGAGATAGCTTATGAGCGGGTTTACTAAGGATTTCAGTGAGGAATCTGTAGAGTTCTTCACCCATACCCCCACTGTTGATACTCATATCTCTGATCAGCGTGTGCAGTCCGCACAGGCTAATCCGAAATGACACTTTCCGATTTAATGTGATTTTCTGTTTTACGCAAGTCAACTGTAGCACAAAGTCTTATGTATTCGTAAAGTGCCGTCTCGGATTAGCCTGCGCGAACTGCGCAGGCTAATCCGGGACGACACTTTACGCAAATGTCCGAATGCACCTTTTCGCGTGTTGCACTCCAATTATATTACCTGTATCTGCAACCCATAGGAAAGGCCAGTGCATCGAGTGCGATCGTTTGTCGTGAGGTCTAAATTTTTCAGTGTCAGGATGCACTGGCACAGCAAGACTCTAATCTTTTAAAGATGAAATCCAGAAAAATGAAATAGTTGTAGCCGATATACGTCCAAAATAATGTTTACGGCGTTAACTCTTTACCAAACGACAAAATTTTAACCTTGTCAAGTTTGAAAACATTTGAAGACGAAAATTTCAGTGTGGCTCAAATAGTGCAATTTCCCTTTGACAGGGGAGGAAAAAATTGTGGGAAAAGGAGAAAATGGTGGTTACCAGCGTTTTCTCCTTTTCCCACAATGTTTTCAAAATGCTTCTTTCCCAGGGTCGTTAAAAGTCGTGACTGTGTGGTAGAGGGTTAAACGGCGTTAAACAAGTTTTAATCAACAAATCAATCATTCATTCTATGTTTTCCAAAGTGAGTAGAGGAAACGCTGATTCTGAGAATGGCATTGGAGTACAGGATCTACATTTGTCAACTATTCTTAAGAATATTCTAAAAATCATTCACAAAGAATTTTTTGAATTCGAAAGTAACACATGTTTTGATTGGCTAAACCAAATGATTTGGTTTAGCCAATCAAAAGTTGTGTAACTTTCTATTTAGTAAAAACTTTAGATAAAGAAATTAAAAAAAAGCTTGTGAATACGGGCTCAATTTCTAAAAAAAGAAAAGGAAATGAGGGAGGTTAAAAATTCTACATCTTTTTTATGCTGCCCTGAATGCCGGGAATTCACAAAGAAAGATGTCAAAGGCATCACGTGATCTGTCTGTACTTAGCAATGTCAAATCAGTCAATGGATGTTCTTAGCAGAATTAATAATCTGCATCAACACCCGCTCTAGCGGAGTTCGTGCGCGAAAACACAAGACGATTATCGGTGAACCGGAAGGCACTGGTTCTCTGCTGCATCGAACAAAAACATAGGAAATGAAGAGCTGGGATTATTGCCATGCCTGGCTGGTTCCCAAAGGACAGCTCTATGGAAACCTGCCGAGAGAGAACTTTGAAGTCTGGCAGTAAACAAACCGACTGAAAGTTTTTTGCGGTGAAAGTTTCAATGCTTTCTTTTGACAGAAAGACACGAGTACAAAATAATCACATACTTGAATATCTGCTAGTCCTGGCGGAACGAGAAATCGATCAAGAGAGAGAGAGAGAGAGAGAGAGAGAGAGAGAGAGAGAGAGAAAAGGAGAAAGAGAAGAAGAAGTAGAGAAAGAAAGACAATAAGAGAAAGAATAGGCAGATAGTAAAAAAATAAAGAAGAAAAAGAAGAGAGAATATGCTTGCTATTTGACGTAGTTAAATAAAAGATTCACGGTGCCTTACTTGGATTTGGTAGCTCTTGAAACTCTGCTTATCATAAACTGTTCACCAAACGACAAAATAGACTAGTCATAATTGTGAGCGTTTGCATACGACAAACATAAAGTTGCAGAACTTAGAAAATTTTTGTTTGAAAGGATCTAAAATATGGCGGGAAAAGGAGAAAATGCATTTCCTCCCTTTCCCACAATGCTTTCAAAAGTCCTCTTTATTATATAGTCGTTAAAACTCGGAATTATTTTTTTTTAAAGGGTAGAAAAAGCATTTTCTCTTTTTCCCTCGGTGTTTTTCAAAAGACCTTTTCCAAAGTGTCCATAAAGCTACTGATTATGTGGTAAGGAGTAGACTACCATTTTCTCCTTTTCCCACAATGTTTTCAAAAGGTCCTTTTCCCTGGGGTCGTTAAAAACAGGGGATCGTGCACTAAAGGATAGACTAGAATTTTCCTCCTTTTCCCACAATGTTTTCAAAAAATCCTTTTCCCTGGGGTCGTTAAAAACTGGGGATCGTGCACTAAAGGATAGACCAGCATTTTCCTCCTTTTCTCACAACGTTTTAATGCTCTTTTTCCTGGTTCGCGTTAAAATTGGAGATTGTTTGATAAAGGTCAGACCATCGTGATCTCTGCTTCCCACACAAGGCACTCTTTTCACTCATTTCGAAGAAAGGATCTCTGATTTGCGCCACCTTATTACACAATCAATGCATGTTTCGATTGAAATTTAAATGAACGTACGGGATTAACTCTTGTTCCATTATTGTAAGTTAATGAAAGTAGTAATCCAGGATTCCATTGACTTTTGCAGTTTGATTGTTCGCCTCCATAGTGCACTCGGTGCGTAGTTACTGCGCATGCGCAAGAAGCAGGAAAGGAACACGTTCGTTCACGGAATTAACTCATTACTTTGTACCTTGAATAAGTAGAGCATACGACTACATGTATATTCAAATTAAGAAATAATCTTCTTTCTATCGTGGTATATCGTTCAATAAACCACAGTTGTGAGTTATGAGGCACAATAAATAATCCACGAGGGCGATAGCCCGAGTGGGTTATTCATTGCGCCTCATAACTCACAACGTGGTTTATTGAACGATATACCACGATAGAAAGAAGATTATTTCGATTCTAACATGGCCAATTCTTAATGAATGGAAAACAAGTTCAAACTAAGAGTAAAAACGCGGATGAAGATTATGTTCCATTGAATAACTCACTCATTGAATGACGTCACTCTATACATGGATTGTCGCAGATTTTACCACGTTTTCCTTGCACTATGTTTATAGAGCCAAAGTCGCATGTCATGTTAGAATTAAGAAATAATCTTCTTTCTATCGTGGTATATCGTTCAATAAACCACAGTTGTGAGTTATGAGGCACAATAAATAATCCACGAGGGCGATAGCCCGAGTGGGTTATTCATTGCGCCTCATAACTCACAACGTGGTTTATTGAACGATATACCACGATAGAAAGAAGATTATTTCGATTCTAACATGGCCAATTCTTAGTGAAAGGAAAACAAGTTCAAACTAAGAGTAAAAAAGCGGATGAAGATTATGTTCCATTGAATAACTCACTCATTGAATGACGTCACTGGATATAGGATGACGTCACTTTACATGGATTGTCGCAGATTTTACCACGTTTTCCTTGCACTGTGTTTATAGAGCCAAAGTCGCGTGTCATGTTAGAATAAACCTTCTATTATAGAAATAAGTAAAATTTTACCAAAGGACAAAACTTTGGACTCCTCAAAATCGAAATTTACAGATTACGGTTGAAATATTGGTTAAAGACTCAAAGTAATAGATTTGTCTCTGAAAAAATAGAAAACACTTGAGAAATGGAGAAAATGCCGGTTTTTGGCATTTTGCTCTACTTCCTAGAATGTTTTATATTTTTTCAATGTCTATCAGTACAGCCAGAATCAATCTGACGTCTTCAGTTGCTTTCTTTCGAGAGACAGATTCTTAATATCACACACAACCAGTCTGAAAATTATCAAGAATGGTACAATTATGTGAAATATAAGAAAAATGTAGTTCCGGCAAACATTCTAAAACTCTTTATCTTCACTAGGTTTGATACCATATTTATCATCACCAATGATAAAAAATGTTATTCCTGATCGACTGTCCCAGATTTCGGCTTGCCTGGCATCGCGCACTCCCCCGCCATAAGTAATAATAGATTGTTAAAGACTGGGAAGCTAATTGTTTTATCTAGAAAGGCGATCAATCATTCTTAAGAGGTTTTTGTACCAGTTGAGTGGAAATTTGACGGTCTCTCACACGGCTTTCTGTAGGGGGCTTTACAAAACGCTGCAGTAAAGTTATGGGCGTTGTCTGCGCATGTCATATTCTTCGAAGATTCGACCTGTCTTATATGACGCACCATTCTCCCCGATATTGGGGAGATTGTAGTAATACGCGCTATAATGTAGCAATGTAGAAAATGGATTTTATCAATACGTTTGAGGAAAAATAGGGCCTGTTTCAGTTTCAGATTTCTCTAAACTGTTGATCATAGCTGAATGAATCGCACCAGGTAGGGTTTTATTGAGTTAACGTTTATTTTAATTTAAAATTCAAAGTGACGGTTGTCACGTAGAAAAGTAGTCCGGTTCTTTCCGGTTCTGTACCCAGGATGCCCAAATTAGATAGATGAGAGTATTTGTAGAATGCCATCTAGCGGGAATTAATGAAGTTATGTTTTTTTTTTTCGGTTATCATTAGCTAGAATTGCCATATGCATAAACTTCATTTTGGTTTAATTACTCTCTTAGCAAGGAAAAACCATTTTAAACCCTCTACTCCATAGATACTCATTTCTACGCATTGCTTGTCGGAGCCTTTGGAAAACATTGTGGCAAACGGTGAAATTGCTCGTGACGAGCAATTTCACCTTTTGTCACAATGTAATCTATGCTATCAAAAGGTGTCATTATACACATAAGAAACGGCTTCATTCTTTTTTGTTATTTAGGGTAAATTAGAGATAACATAAAACTGCCTTATGGGGTAAAGGGTTAACCATGCTCTGGCAAAAGAAGGATTATTGCATCTCCTTGATACATTATACTATGCATCGTCACTTCACTATGGGTCCGTAATATACACTTTGTATAACAAGCTAATGAATCATGAGGTACACTGGTCCTTTGACATACATGAAATTAACCGATAGCAAAAAGTGTCGACTCAGGTCAGCCTGCGCACTTCGCGCAGGCTGACCTGAGTCGATACTTTTTGCAGATGCATTTAGCCTCGTTTTCACAGAGCACGGCACATTCGTTCTATACTCGAACTAAAGTCTAAATAAGCATGTTCTGTTACTCTTCTTTTAAAATCCGAAAATAAACTTGGGTCATGCAAAGAGAAACTATCGTTCAGGATTGACTGGTTATCTCGATCAATTAGTTTTCGCTTTGAAATTACGAATCGGTGTCTGATCTTAGATTTTGGCTGTCTGATATTTTTGGGGGAAAAATGGAGAAACTAGCCTGGTATTTCGCAATTCTTATGTTTCTGCAATTTACAAAAAGCTTGCAATTTTGTTATCAAGCAGTCCATGACCCTTTCATTACTGAATGAAAACTTCTAGCTGATCATATTAAGAATGCAACTATTAAGATTTCAAAATTCCATTTGCCTTAAGAGATCTCATTGTATCGAACAGTGTGGATCAGAGATCAGAATGCACGTTCTTTGCAGTCTGATCTTGATCTACACTGTCCGCAAAAGTGTTTCCAGTCGCGTTTAACAGCCGAAAAGTTAAAGTGAATGCGTAAACGCAGTAAGTTCTTCTTTAGCTCAACTTGAATGGATGAACTTCCTTATACCACTTCAGAACTTCCTGGATTGTAGCCTGCTTGGAATCTAATCTGATTAGAGTTATAAGCTCTTCTCTGCAGTAGGCGGTTTTTTTAACAATGAGAGCAAGTTTAGAATCTACCTTGATTTTTTTTTGCAAATGTATGATCATAAAGTTTCTTATTGTCCCTTTCCCCTCATTCTGTCCCTTTGTCTGTGTCTCTTTAGCTCTTCTTCACACTCACTCACTCACTCACTCACTCACTCACTGATTGCAATGTCTTTCACTCACTCACTCACTCACTCACTCACTCACTCACTCGCTCTTTCTTTCACTCTCTCTTTCACTCACTCGCTCGCTCGCTCATTCCCCCACTCTCTCTCTCTCTCTCTATCCACCTTCCCTTGTAGTTAGATCTTGATCTACACTTCTCAAAGAAGCACAGAAGTTTACTGCATACACATATACATGTACATGTATTTGCATGCTCTAATATTGAAGTATTTCCTCTATGATGATCTCTCTGACAGATACCTATATTCTTGTAGATTTTCCCCGTAAATTGTCTTCTAATTGCTTGCTCTTACGAAGTCATTTTTTTTACACGGAAATAGTGCTTTAATACTGCAGTTATATAGCAACCCTATCGATATATAGGACATTATTAAACCATTTACTCTATCTAAATTGCCTGTTAACCAGTTTCCTTCCTCATAACTGCAAGGTTCGTGAGATACAATTTGTGATTTATTTCTGCGAGTAAGTTTGGTAACCTTTTTTGCACCATAGGCGAGAACTGTAACCATTGCGGACGGTATAGATCAAGATCAGACTGCACAGAACGTGCAGTCTGATCTTTGATCTATCCCGTCCGGTATGTATTCAAGCTTATCTAATTAAAATCTTTGAAAAATTTCTTGTCCGGTGAAGAATTAAATCTGGAAAAGACGTCGAGCTGGGTAGACCCAAGATCAGACTGCATGTTCTGTGCAGTCTGGTCTTGAATCTACACTGTCCGCAAAAACACACATAGATTTGATTTGAGTATTGTATATTGTTGGCTGAAAGTCACTGACTGGTTTATTCACGGTCCAGTATATTACAGAGAGAAATGAATCATTTCTAAGACAGTGAATGTTGATATTGTTACATATATCACCACATGCTGCCCTATACAATCAATAAGAGAGTACTTGACGTGCTTTCATCCAGGATTTTCTTTATATGAAAGGAGATTTCAGTTTTTCAAAGACCATACCGAAAATAAATCCTTACCAAAAAAGTCGAGTGTTTTTATCGACCTTGAATAGGAAGGCTTCTGAAAATTGTTGAAACAAATAAAATAAAAAAATGATGCTGTTGGGGTTGGTTTGAAATTGATGACGTTTTTTTCTTTACGTTTTCGTATTGTTTTAATGTCCAAAATGTGTGAGCAACCTCAAGTGACAAGATTTTAGATCTGTCCGAATTAAAAGCATTTGCATTTGAACTATTAAATCTTGCTCAACCGATGGCACGTGTCTCTTTATGGATAGAAAACATTGTGGTCAAAGGAGAAAATGCTGGTCACCACATTTTTTTCAGAAGCATTCTTGTTATGACACCGGATTGGCAGGTAAATGATAAAATAATTATTTAACTTTTTGACACATTCCTATAATTTTTGAACAATACATTAAAAGGTCTGTCACTACGAAATACATACTGATCGATGTTATTTATACTGTTTTATATCTTTGTGAATTTTTTTAGCAGAAGATTGAAGCTAATTACATGCACAAACTTTGAAAAGGAGAAAGTTAATATAAAAACTCAAACTGTTTCTCATAAAGAGGACTGAAGAATGATCTTTAAATGACCCATTTTAATTATCAAAAATCATTTTTTTCAAATGCAAAGTATGTTCCTGAGCAGAACAGAAGCAGACCTAAGTCAAAGATCGTCATGTTGCACCGTTTGTTTTTGTATTTTTTTCCTCAACCCGATCTCTAACCTTACAACACGTGCACATGGCGTATCAAATAATCACATTTGAAACTGACCCCTGTTGCACGGAATCACATTATCTGTGAAGATTTATATAGATTTTACCCTTTTTTGAACCTCTAAGTAAACGAACATTTGTTTTTGAAAGGAAGAACGATCTAAAAAACGTTGTTGAAAAAGGAAAAATGCATTTTTTTTCTACTTTATCGACAATGTTTTCTACTCACTCAAAGATAGGTCCCCGAATTTAGAGCCACATTCAACTTGTCGTCTGCAACTTCTTTCAATGTGAGTGAGATTGGAATTTTGTCGTCGAGTAAAGAGTTAACCCTTAGGCTGCTAAGCACGATTCACTTACCTTTTGCGGACAGTGTAGAACAAGATCAGACTGCACAGAACGTGCAGTCTGATCTTGATCTACACTGTCCGATAAGGAGATAACTTTCACCTCAAATTACCTTTGAAATAGCAAAAATCTTGGTTTTGTACTGTCGGCTTAAAGGGTTCATTTCACTAATTTAACAAGTTAAGGGTTGAAATATCCTCCATGCAACATCTGGCTGATTAGAAGAATGAATTGTGGCCTTGGTTATAGGGACAATGTATTTGGCAACTGTTTCGGCATTAAAATGAGCTTAACTTTTATGTGAGCTATAATCTTTGGGGAAAGCGGGCTTTCGTAGATTTTCGAAATACATCATGGAAAGCAAATCGTCGCTTGAAGTGGATCCAATGGTCTTTTAAGTGACTGATTCATGACATAGAATGGTCCATTGGCATGCAGAAGATTTAACAGTCGCAAAAAGATTCGATCCAGTTTAGCCTGCGCGCACTGCGCAAGCTTATATTGGGCCGTTTGTTTGATTTTCCGTTTATTCATCGTCTCCTCCGGTTGTCCAGATCGGCGACACCATCTGAGGGTCATTAGTTATGTGAAGGGGCTTAGTGAAAGATACATAAAGAATCCCATCCGAAGGTACTCCTGGTTCTATGATATGCTTAATGTGAAGACCTCGGGTTAACGTCTCATTTGAACAAAAAATAATAATTCTAGATGGCTAGCCGTTGGTCTCGAACTTGCACCCTCAAGTGACCTGATGGCCCAAGCTTTATCGCATATACGTTTACAATCCTGTCAAATCCAAAATTTCATCATTTCATCGGTAATGATTTTTTCTATGATCATGACTTGTGGTTTAGCTTAACCCATTACCACACAATCCCTACTTTTGACGCCCCTGAGAAAGAAGCCTTTAGAAAACATTGTGGGAAAAGGAGAAAATGCTGGTTACCAGCATTTTCTCCTTTTCCAACAATGTTTTCTACCCTTCACAAAACAAATTTCAAATTTTCATATACTTTCGATTTGGACAAGCCTAAAATATTGTTTGGTAATGAGTTAAACCAAAAACATAATCTAAAAGACAAGAGATAATGTATATCTTTTTCGTGTGTTTGTTGAAAGGAAAGGTCATCATTCAGCCTCGTTTCAGTTGTGAAATCATACGGCATGCATGGCTAATAAAGTAAGGGTATCAGAAGTTGGCAAGATACTGAATTCATCTCTTCCGATCCTGAGCATTATGGGAATGTTTTACTTCCGGTCTTGTACATTGTGTTTGTTTACCGTTCAAGAATATCGTACCTTTTAACAAACATTATATCCAATATCGAAAGCCACGTTCTGTGCAGTCTTATTATGACCTCTCCTTTTTGTCGAATGCAGATGCATAAAGCATAATTCGCCCAGCATACAATGAATTTGTGTAAATCTTGGTTAACCCATTACCACACAATCCCTACTTTTGACGCCCCTGAGAAAGAAGCCTTTTTAAAACACTGTGGGAAAAGGAGAAAATGCTGGTAACCAGCATTTTCTCCTTTTCCCACAGTGTTTCTACCCTTCCCAGTACAAATTTCAATTTTTCAGTCACTTTTACTTTGTCGTCTGCAAATGCTTTCAATTTGGACCAGTCTAAAATTTTCTCGTGTGGTAAAGAATTAAACAAGTATGGTCTCCTTAGCGACTCATTCTGTTTGCAACATATCCTGGGCACGTATTCACCAACCATTCTTAAGAACCTTCTTTATCCTGTTCTTCAAGATTTCCTGACTGTGAAAGTAACAGAATACTGATTGGATAAACCAAACGGTTAAGCCAATCAGAAGTTCTGTCACTTTCACTATGATTTGGTTGGCCTATCAAAAGTTCTGTTACTTTCACATTGACAAAATTTTCAAGAATAAGACTGAGAATATTCTCAAGAATGATTGGTGAATACGGACCCAGGCTTGGTTACTTTTAATTGAAAATTTGTAATTTTATCAGTAATTCAACACAATATAAATAATGTCATCTTTGTCTATTTTCAGGAACGGGTTGTTTGTTTCCACAAGAATGGCGCGGAGACTGGCATGAAGGTCGGCGAATCCAAATTTCGGACGACACGTTTTCACACAAAGGAAAATGTATAGAACATGTTGAAAACAAGTACCTTATGGCAAACAGGTTGGTAGCTTTACAGTGACAGAGCTCCAGATAAGTGGAGGGAGAGTGATGGTATTCTAAATCCATTATTTCTCTTCCAAACCCTATGTTGTGGGTACTCATTAGAATCGTCTCGATTAGACGATTCTAATGAGTGCCCACAACATAGGGTTTAGTGGAGAATTATTAATATTTTCAATTTTGATATCGAAGTTATTCCCTCTATCTGGAGCTCTTGAGTTACATTACGTAACCTAGCCTTTCGATTGGTCTACCCAAGTTCTCATGTTGAGAGCACAGGGAGTTGGGGCCTGGGCTAGACACGGAAGCGTGGGATCTGAAACAATATTTTATTAGAGACCGGCGACATTTCCCAAGACCACTGACCTTTACGAACCTCGTTTCACTAAAAATATCTACTTTTATACTTGGCAATATTCACAAAACAATAGTTTTGTTGTCATACTTTCTGTATCAAATTACAATGTTGGAATGTAAACTTCATTTTATATCCAAGTTGGCGGTGTTGATCATATTGCCTGCAACTCGCGGAAAAAGGCATTTGGAGATTTTTGTAAAGCGGTGTCTCAGAGCAGCCTTCGCAGTCCGCGCAGGATAATCCGAGACGAAACTTTACGACTATACAATAGATTTTGTGCTATTTTAGACTCGCGCAAAGCAGAAAATTGCATAAAAACGGAAAGTGTCGTTTCGGATTAGCCTGCGCGGACTGCGCAGGCTGATCCGACACGACACTTTACGCAAGTGTCCGAATACCTCTTTTCGCGTGTTGCAAGCCATATGGAAGTGTACAGTGACGTGGGTATTAAGCGGTAGCCCTTTCCTGGGACATGAGTTAGTGACATACTGGTTAAAGGCCCAGAAACGGGAAAAAGTAAATAATGCAGGTGTACCATTGCATTTAAATCATACTATGTAAAAGTATGGAAATTATCACGAAGATGACAACCTCGTATTGCACGACCGACCGATCGAAGAGGTAATCGCTGGCGAAAATGAATTTCAAAATCAGATAAGAAATAAACAAAATATAGAACGATCTAGCAACTTTTTACCTCGTATTAAAATTCGTTTTTTTTTTTTGTCAGTGACTAACACTTTGACTGACTGTACAATAAAAAAGTGTCATCTTCCAAATAATTTGCATACTTCAACAGTATCATTTGAATGTGACCCGTCACACCGAGAGGGACAATCTGGGAATTCTGTATATCAATTAGATGAAAACAGATCAAAGATAGTGCATGTCAGTTTAAGATGATAGTTCAAAAACGATTGTATAGTAAGGTAAAAATGACCTGTTTTCAAAAAAAAAACATAAAAGCGAAAAGTGTCAACCCTGGTCAGCCTGCGCAATCTGCGCAGGCTGACTTTTCGCAGTTCCCAGATGGTCCCTTTTTGCGTGATGGATCACAAAATTAAATGTATCTGAATATTCACATCGTTAACTTTTGGCCGCAGCGGAACTTTATAATTCAAAGTGAAACTTAATTCAGACAAACTTTATGAAACGAAAGATATGAAACGCGAAGAAAACGATATATTGGCAGGATTATTGGATTATTCAAAACAGAAACCAAAATTTATCTTCTGAAGATTACGATTAGTAGATATAGATACAAATTGTCTTACCTAGTGTTTGCCAACAAAAGATTTCGGAACTTCATTTTGTAAACTTAACACACACGTATCCGACTCATGACCTGGTATATAGTTGTGAGTTCAATACCCGGTTGAGGCGAACTTTCTTTCAGGTGATTTTTCGCCTCTCAGTTCTTATGAATGTGAGAAAAGTAGTCAGTGATTTGGAAATAAATTTGTCTCATTACTGGTGTGAGAAAGCCAAGAAACACATGGGTGCGTTATTGACCGCCATGATATTATGACACAATCTGTTAAAATGGCGTTAAACCAAAGATAAATACACTGTAAGTGTAATTTCATGGTCGCTCTTGCAAGAATATCTCAGGATACTAGATAGTTTAGATCAAAGATCAGATTGCACTTTATGTGCCGTCTGATCTTGATCTGTATTCACCAACCATTCTTAAGAACGTTCTTGGTCTTATTCATCAAGATTTCCCGACTGTTATAGTAACAGAACTTCTGATTGGCTAAACCGAATGGTTTAGCCAATCAGAGGTTTTGTTACTTTCACATGACAAAATTCTGAAGAATAAGACTAAGAATGTTCTTTAGAATAGTTGGTGAATACGGACCGTGGATATTCAGTGGCCGTAAAAGCAAGCGAATTCATGAAAGACGCTCCAAGGTTTCAGATAATTTTGGGGCAGGGCTGTGCGTTTTTCTCCGTATAGATAATGCTAATTGTTATTGTAACTTTATATCAATTGATACTCTGTTGCCAATAACAAATTGTATCATCTGATAGAACATTCCTCTGTTTTCCCCCTTTATCAGCAATCCAGACGGTCCTAAAGAAGAAGCCTTTTGAAAACATCGCAGTAAAAGTATCTTTTTTTTTAAAATCATCACTAATATTTCCTTGGTTTTCCTTGCAGGGATTCCAGTAAAAGAAGCTGCTATATCTGTCTAGCCTTCACACAGTGGCATCCCAATTTGTTACAGTATAAAGCAAGTAAGTTGTTAGTTCTTTCTTTGAAACTTTAGTTGTGTTTTTGCAGCAAATCAGCAGAAAAATGGAATCGCGTAACTCTATACCAGATAAACAAGGGAACAAGAGAAATCTGATAACCCTGTACCAATTAACCTTTTGGCTGCTTAGCACGACTCGCTGACCTTTTGCGGACAGTGTAGATCAAGATCAGACTGCACATAACGTGCAGTCTGATCTTGGATCTACACTGTCCGATAAGGAGATATTATTCCCCAGAACATAACTTTGAAATAGCAATATATGGGTTATTGATATCGAATTGAAAATTCAGTTTTAGTTATTTAGCAGGATAAGGGTTAAAAGAAAATGTTCCTGTTTTTTTGTAAAATTCAATTGGTCGTCTGCAAATGCGTTCAGTTTTTGGAAACGTGTAAAACTTTCCATTTTGTGAAGATTTAAGAAATAAATCATGCTAAATTAAATTACGTCTTTTTTTTCAAATGGACTTTTTTGTACGAACAGCAAATAAGATAATGAAGGACAGACCCAGTTTTTTTATGTAAATGACCAGAATTTTTTTAAGCAAACTATGAAAAAAATATGCTAAAATCAAAGTGCACGTTCTGCACAGTAAGGTCGACGCTTTTTGCATAAGCATATCATGCCTCCTCCAGCATTCGCGTAGTAACTGTTGTCCAAATAACTTTATATACTGCAAAGAAATTTCTCGTGATCTGATTGGATGAAACGAGGCAAACATATATATCATGTAGTCTGGCAGAACCAGCGTAAAGGCAATTTCCCTTTCGGGAGCCCAATATACGTGACTACACTATCAACGCAACATCCAAAATGGCGGCGTCGATCAAGGTTAACATCAAGATTATGCACCAAGCTGCAGGTTTTAGCACGTATAACTGTCGCTTTGGTGACGCATGTTCCCAGTGACGTCAGTTTTCATTGAATTGGGGCACTCTGAAGGGAAATTCCTCTTTGTCAACGTACTCAGTTTTGTACAGTGGGGTGGCATGAGACTTGGAAACTTGTTCACGGCTGTGGTGAATCATCAGAAACTGCGTTACTTTAAAATTTAGACATTTCTTGACAATTAGAATTAGAATGCTTTAATGATATATTGGTGAATACGAGCACAGAATGTACGAACGTAAAGGCATTTTCTCTTCACGAATAATATTGAATGTTTTGAGTCATACTGTTGCACTCTAGAGGCCGTCGAAATTGAAGCAGCAATGTCTTGGAGGCTGTTAGATCTTTTGCACACAGGAAATACTGTTATTCATGAACAATGACTAATTCATGTAATGTAATTTTTGGCTTGTTGTCATTGAGACCCAAAGAAATGTCAGTATCATCCTTGACCACCAAAAACATAGTCCTTAGTCTGTATTCATCCGCCATTTCAATGTAGTCTCTGTTCCGAAAATCGAATGGAGCAGTCTCTCTGACTCTCTGACTTAAGCACGTTGTCTACGCATAATAAATTTCAATATCCGAATATAGAAACAAAATAGTATATAGAAATCTTATCGCTTATAGTTTTGTATTCCTCCGCGACTAAAGGTTGAATGGTAGGGGGTCGATGTCTGAACAGATATTGGCCGGAAATTAGTTTACACTCCAGTTATTGTTACCGTAAATCGACAAATACAACTTCTCCCCCCGCTCTTATTTTAGAAACAAATACTTCAGTTTTTATGCAATGCATTGCAATAGATTTCTTTCGCAAATCTGTTTTCGAATTCTTGATTTTTTAGCCGAATGTTTGATTTGAATAATCTTATTACGTTGAAATCTGCACTATTTTAGCCCTGCTCTGGTAAAGTCGTGTTCAACCCTTTCCCAAAAAAGCCCTTGTTTTTACGTGTCTGCAGTACACGTCTTTTGAAAACACTGTGGGAAAAGGAGAAATTGCTCGTAACGAGCAATTTCTCCTTTTCCCACAGTGTTTTCTGCCCGTTCGGATAATTTTCTGCCATTGTTATGAAAGTTAAAAAATTGTCGTCTGCAAACTCTTTCAGTTTGGAAGAGTCAAAAATTTGTTGTTTGGGAAAGGGTGCATCATACCAAGCAAGTCATCATGTGATTAAGGACCCAAAAATCCTTTTAATCTAACAACTCAATGGATATGAAGTCAGACTCGTCCTTGAACAATATTAATATTCAAATAACAAAAAGCATCGTCCGTGCAGGCTGACATGGGTCGATACTCTTTGCAAATGCACTGAAATCTCTTCTTCAAAGAGTATAACTCATTTGGCCTTGCTAATTAAGATTTTGTTACTTTTGAATCTAGTAAAATTCCTGAGAACTAGAATCCAAATTAGAATTACTGGTTGAAGTGGGGCCCCTAGTATAACTTGTGTGGTCTAGCCAATTAAAATTTTGTTACTTTGGAGTTTAGTGGAGTAGAATCCAAATAAGAATGGTTGGTTGAAGGCGGGTCCCTTATATAACTCACTTGGTCTAGCCAATTGAAATTTGTTACTTTAAAATTTAGTGTATTTCTGAAGAGAAGAATCCAAATTAGAATGATTGGTTGAAGACGGGTTCCTTATATAACTCACTTGGTCTAGCCAATAAACATTTTGTTACTTTGAAATTTAGTAAAATCGTGAGAAGTAGAATCCAAATTAGAATGACTGGTTGAAGATGGGCCCCTAGTATAACCCATGTGGTCTAGCCAGTTGAAATTTTGTTACTTTGAAATTTACGGTAAATTCCTGAAGAGTAGAATTCATACTAAAATGATTGGTTGAAGAGGAGCTCCTAGTATAACTCATATGGTCTAGCCAATTAGAATTTTGTTACTTTGAATGAAATTTAGTAAATTCCTGAAGAGTAGAATCCAAATAAGAATGACTGGTTGAAGACAGGTCCCTTATATAACTCATTTTGATCTAGCCAATTGAAATTGTTACTTTGGAATTTAGTAAATTCCTGAAGAGTGGAATTTAAATAAGAATGATTGGTTGAAGATGGGGCCCTAGTATAACTCATTTGGTTTAGCCTATTAAAATTTGTTACTTTGAAATTTAGTAAATTCCAAAGAAGTAGAATCCAAATTAGAATGATTGTTTGAAAAGGGACCCCCAATATAACTCATTTGGTCTAGCCAATTAGAATTTGAATATTTTAAAATTTAGTGAATTTCTGAAGAGTATGATCCAAATAAGAATGAATTGCTGAAGAGGGGCCCCTACTGTAGGGTCGGGGCTGTGCAGTGCACATGGTAAACAAATCAACATTCTATGTTCACACTATTGAAGGATCACAAACAGTTTAATTGGCGGATTGGAATGCGAGTCGCGAGTCCCCTTTCTGTGCTGAATGCCGAGAATGTGGTCAATAGGAATGGTATAAACACGTTAATTAGCCATAAAATACCTGAACGTTTTGTCTACAACATTTCCTTCATTTTTTGTTTGAATGCTTAAGGAAGAATTCCAAGCTGGTTGGAAGCCTTTGGTTTTGTAGCAGCAATATGGTGTAAATATTATGGCAAAGAAAACAGTCTCTGACAGAGTGCCACACATTTGGATGTGTTAATTTATGACTTGTGTTTACAAAGTAGTGCTTTCAAAGAAATGTAAGCAGCCTTATGTGCCATGACTTGACGGCCTTTAGCACTTTGCTTGACGACCAAGGTGAAAGCATTTGCAGACTAAAATCGAAATGAACCAAATGACGGAAACCGTCTTTAACTCATGACCAAACGACAAAATTTTAGACTCCTCCAAATTGAAAGCATTTGCAGACGACAAAATAAAAGTGGCTGAAAAATTTGAAATTTGTTTTGTGAAGGGTAGAAAACATTGTGGGAAAAGAAGAAAATGCTGGTAACCAGCATTTTCTCCTTTTTCCACAATGTTTTCTGAAGGCTTCTTTCTTCAGGGTTGTTAAAAGTAAAGATTGTGTGGTGATGGGTTTAAAGGGTAGAAAATATAGTAGGAAGAGGAAACACTGATACTAGGAGCAATTTCCCTTTTCATTTAACCCATTACCACACAATCCCTACTTTTGACGACCCTGTGAAAGAAGCCTTTAGAAAACATTGTTGGAAAAGGAGAAAATGCTGGTAACCAGCTTTTTTTCCTTTTCCCACAATGTTTTCTACCCTTCACTGAACAAATTTGAAATTTTCAGTCACTGTTATTTTGTCGTCTGCAAGTGCTTTCGATTTGGACAAACCTATAATTTTGTCGTTTGGTAATGAGTTAATGACTTCGAAGTCATAACTCGTTTGCTTTTTCTAAGTTCATTATAGAAGGCTGTACAGATTTGAATCAGACTGCAAAAAATGCAACGCGAACTTGAATGTATTCTATATTGAGATAGTTTAGGCCAAAATATTTCTGCGAATCTCTGTTTTCGTTTACATTTATGACAGGAAAATTTTATTTGTTTGATCTGTTTACCTTGCACCCTACAGTCCTTACTTTTAAAACACCGGACATATACTCTCTTTTTTTTTAAACATTATGGGAAAAGGAGAAAATGCTGATTTCAAGCATTTTATCCTTTTCCCAAACTGTTTCCTGAACTATCAAAGATACATTTTAGCCGTTGAGCCAGTTTTTAATATGCCTTGGCAGTCTACAATGGTTAAATTTCTTGTGGTCATTCTAAAATACTTAATCGAATAAACAGATATATATAGGTCCGAACGATGACCAGATGTGGTCAGTTGGCCGAATACTTTCGGACATTTGACACCAGCAGACGAAAATCTTCAAAGGTGTAGAGTTAATTACCCCCAAATCGTCTGCATCTTGTCTATGTTTGCTTCATTAGTATCAAAGCGTCTGCTCGTGCGTTTTTGACATGGCGGAAAACGGCCTCAATTTCAGTTTACGTTATGCGCGGGAAATTTGATACTGTATGAAACAAACAGGAATGGGTGTATGTCACATTTGATTTCTGATTTATAGTGGATGTACGATCGATATAACATGCTCAGCTTTCGGCCATTTGGGTTGTTAAAAATATGCTGTCGTCTGCACTGGACTTCATTTTTAGTTCGTTTGTTTTCGAAGAAAACGCTAAAGTACTATTGTGGTCCTGTTGCCAACGGCTGAGTCTTTGACATACGTGAAGGTGTACAAGAAAATTTTGATGCGTAACATTAATGGCGTCGCAGATCAGTTATTTTTTAAATAAGGCACATTTCAGCATTGCAAAATTGACCAAAGTAAATTTATGCAGAATTCGGTGAGAAATGAATTTAGGAGTCCTAGACAATCTGTAGAATGCAACTTAAAACTTAAAAAGAAACAAATGATAAGACACAAAGCCATTCTTCGGCGAAATTTTGGCGAAATTTAACATAGTTTCAATTGGAGCTGTGAAAAAGCAGTTGTCGAGATATATATAAAATCAGCTGTCATTCGATAACTAAGTTCAACACAAGAAATTAGTATTAAAATTAGGTTCTAAATTACCGAATTGATATTTAAAAAAGGGTGTGAAAGACCAAAGTGGTTACAAACTTATCAAAGTGAGTACAAAATGGCCAGCATAAAAAGTAAAGGTGGGTACGAAATGGCTTATGTACGAAATGACCTAGTTACGAAATGACTGGAAGCGAAGTAAACAATATGGCTGCCTCCATAGATACTTTTCAAAACCGAATAAAAATATAGTGCCGCCGCTCATGCGGCGCCACAATAATTCAAAATCTGCTCTGTTTTGGCACTGTGTGATTCAGGCCTGCCAACAGCTATAAGCATCTTTGGCTGATTCTCAGTCAACTTATTAACTAAAAATAAATATTAGATTTTGTGTCAAAGCCCTGTTCTTGTGCAAAAAAAATTTGACATTTGTGTCATTGCAAAAAATATTTATTTCAAATGTGGATAAGTCGTTGACTATCGAAAGGGAATACCGTGCAAAAGGGGCTAGTAACTACCATAGCATTTTTAAACAATTAAACCCTTTTTTTTCCTCAGCATTTTCACTGAAAATTAACTCTTTACTAAACAATCCCGACTGTCAACACCCCTATGAAAGACGCCTTGAAGAAACATTGTGGGGAAAGGAGAAAATGCTGGTAACCAGCATTTTCTCCTTTCCCACAATGTTTTCTTCCTTTCCTAGAACAAATTTTATTTCTTTAATCACATTCATTTTGTCAGCTGCAAATGATTTCAATTTGGACCAGTCTAAAATTTTGTAGTTTGGTAAAGGGTTAAGCCATTGCAGACGATCTTAGGCACTAGCGTGCATTTCTCTTGTTTATTTGGTGCTGAGATTGTTAATTTAAAATCTGGCTTGTTTCGACAATGTTTTCCAAGGCTACCTAATTGGTTATCTTCGCCTGAGTCTCCCTCAACTTATTAATTCATTTATTTACTAACACTTTCCTTATCATACTAGTAAATATAAAGCTATTTTCTTATTTTCTCTTTCGCAATAGCATGATTGCGCAACATAATTTAATTTTCATGTTATTTTCTGTAAACTATTTTAAGTTTTTGTCATCAGAGTTGTCGTTCGTTCACGATCACAAAAAAAAGGGGGGGCTTGTATTAAAGGGGCATTTAATCTACAACACATTACATTTTTACTCAGTTATGCGCCCATTTATATTACTTAGAATTGTCACGAAAGAAGCAGTTCCAGTCGGGTCTTGGCACCAGCATATGATGCTTTTGTTACGCAAGCTTGAAATTTGATAGCATATTGAGGAAATAAAAAAACGCACAAATCGAGCAGTTTCTAAATAAGTTCCGATGTTTTCAGTGTTTCTCTTTACAATGATCGTAACATGTATCTCAAAAGATGATTTCTTCTTTTGATAGAGTAGAAAACATTGTAGAAAAAGAAGAAAATACTGATGGGGATTACCAGCATTTTTCCCTTTTCCATAATGTTTTCAAAAGGCGTCTTTCTCAGGCTCGTTTAAATCGGTATCATATGGCGTGTCAGTATTTTTCTGTGTTTTGAAGCTTAATTCCTGTTGGCTTAGTATATTATAGTGATGATCGCCCATATTTTTACAGTGATGTAGATCGAAATAACGTTAGCATCTTGAAATAATTATTGTAGGATTACCTCTGTATCAAACCGTTAACAACCGTATATAGGAAAGCCTTTGAAAACATTGCAGGAAAAGGAGAAAATTCTGGTGACCAGCATTTTCTCCTTTTCCCTCAACTTTTTCATCTTAATCCTGTACCCAACAATCTCATTTTATAACGACCCTGACAGGAAAGTTTCTGAATACATTGCATGAAAAGGATAAAATGCCGACACAAATATTTTCTCTCTTTTTTTTTCATTACCGACTTTATTTCATGAAAAGCAAATTCTTTTGGGGGTCGGTCAGTCTAGAGATTGTTCGCCAAAGGATTAACCCTTTCCCCGACAATCCCAGATTTTCACGACCTTTACAATGAAGCCCTCTGAAAACATTGTAGGAAAAGGAGAAAATGCAGGTTACCAGCATTTTCTCCTTTTCCTACGAAGTTGTCTTCCATTCCCAGAACAAATTTCAATTTTTGAGTCACATTCATTTTGTCGTTTGCATAGCTTCCAATTTGGACTAGTCTAAAATTATGTCGTTTGATAAAGAGTTCAACAACCCCCCCCCACCCCCACCCCCCCCCTCCCAACAGAAGGAGACGGGTCTATGTCATGGAGCGAAAGGAAGAACCATTTAACGCTTTACCCTTTACCAAACTATCCCTGGTTTTTTACGACCCTGACAATGTAGCCTCCTGAAAACATAGTAGAAAAAGCAGAAATTTGGACTAGTCTAAAATTCTGTCGTTTTGTAAAGAGTTAACCCTTTCCCAAACGACAAATTTTGGACTCTTCCAAACCATAAGAGTTTGCAGACGACAATTTTTTTTAGTTTTTAGATTTGGAGAAAATGGCAGAAAATTTTCAAAAAAGGTAGAAAACACTGTTGGAAAAGGAGAAATTGCTCGTTACGAGTAATTTCTCCTTTTTCCACAGTGTTTTCAAAAGACTTTTACTGCGGACACGTAAAAACCTGGGCTTGTTTGGAAAAGGGTTAAACAACACCCCCAACAGAAGGAGACGGGGCTACATCATGGAACGAAAGGAAGAACTATTTGATGCATAAATTAAAAAAAAAGAAATACATCTCAGATTATCATCTAAGATATTCCCACGGAGAGAATCTTCTTTGAAATTCCCAAGGAGAGATGCCGTGTAAATAGATTTCCCCGCGTAATTCCAAGTTATTTACCTAATTATGACTGTATAATTAGTCATAAACATCGTCTTCTTCAAGATGCTTATGAATGTTGACTTTTAAAGAGGAATTTGTAATTGAGTTGAAAGGTACATGTACATGGCTAGATCATAAAACGTCGGTTTCGTATTTTGAGTAAGTTATATACGTACCTTTTTTTAAATGTCAGTTATGAAAGGTTCTTATTCAAAAGCCATGCTCTGACAAAAGGGGGTGTGATAAATTTCTGTGATACGCTATACCAGCAAGTCATCACGTGATAATGGATTCCTTAACCTTTTACTCCATAGTTACTCATTTCTATGCATTACTTGTAGCAGTCTTTGGAAAACATTGTGGCAAAAGGTGAAATTGCTCGTGACGAGCAATTTCACCTTTTATCACAATGTTTTCTATGCTATCAAAAGGTGTCATATACACATAAGAAACAGCTTAATCCTTGCTGTTATTTAGGCTCAGTTAGAGATATCATAGAAATGCATTATGGGGTAAAGGGTTAACCCTTTACCAAACGACGGATTTTAGACCTGCCGGCGGCAATTCAAAAACTTTTTCTTTTGAGTTGCACTTGTCTGATGGTATGGAAAAACTTGTGGGAAAAAGAGAAATTGTTTGTTGCTCGAAATAACAGTTGTCATCTGAACAAGATTTTCTATACCTTTGATATGGTTTAATTGAAATTAAAATGCATTTAAACATCTTTTGTTGGTTTGGCCTCTATTGGACCTTTTATGGTAAATCTATCCCAGAAGTTGCAAGATAGAATCCCGGATCATTCATAAATTCATCTCAATGGACCCCGGATCATTGCTGCGAAAAGATCTCCCTCTCTCCCTTCGTTTAACCCGTTACCACACAATCCTTACTTTTGACACCTCTGAGAAAGAAGCTTTTAGAAAACATTGTGGGAAAAGGAGAAAATGCTGGTAACCAGCATTTTCTCCTTTTCCCACAATGTTTTCTACCCTTCACAAAACAAAATTTCAAATTTTCAGTCACTTTTATTTGTCGTCTGTAAATGCTTACGATTTGGCCAAGCCTAAAATTGTGTCGTTTGGTAATGAGTTAAATAGCTAGAGAGCAGTTCTTTCTCACGACAGCCAACAACCCTGCATCATTCAAGGAATATACAATCCGACGTCAACATTCAGACGCCATATCTGTCGCTACTAAACCAATGAGTTTCATTTTATCTCCGACTAAAAATATATGTCCTCTGCAGGGTCAAGAGAGTGCGGTGATAATCTAAAATATAGCATTGGACAGTGTAGATCAAAGATCAGACTGCACGTTCTGTGCAGTCTGATCTTGATCTACACTGTCCACAAGAAGCTTCAGATATCGAAAATGGTTTGAAATGAGCTAAATGAAATGGGTGCAATTCATGTAATATTTTCTTATCTCAATTCATTCTCTGTTTCTTACGAAATGCCCCCAAAACCTTTCCTTATTGTAAAGCCCTTATCTGACATTGCGTCACTCAGAATTAAGGCGTATCTCTCAGCATTCAGAAACAGGTGGGGGAGGATTAAAAATATCCCCGAAATAAATTTTTAATCTTTTACCAAGCAATATCTCGAATTTTAACTACAGTACTATGAGGTAGCGGACTGATGAAATCATTGTGGGAACAGGAGAAAATGTTGGTTACGAGCATTTTCTCCTATTCTATTCTACAATGTTTTGTGTCCTTCCATAAGGAAATTCCAATTTTTGAATTGCAATAATTATTTATCTGTCTGCAAATTCTTTCAGTTTGGACTATTCTAAATTTTTTTCGTTTGGTAAAGAATTATCTACCTTGAGGAAAAGTTTTTTTTTTAAACATAGTGCGAAAAGGAGAAAATGCTGGTAACCAGCATTTTCTCCTTTTCCCACAATGTTTTCTACTCCTATAAAGGAAAAAAATACACCATTTGAACCACACTGAAATTGTCGTCTGCAAATGCTTTCAATTTGGACAAGGCTAAAATGTTGTCATCTGGTATAGGGTTAATTCGTCAGCAATAAGACAAAGAAAAAAGTGAAAGAGATGAGGTGATAGTTAATATCTTAGATCAAAGTACTTGTTTTAATCAAAGGTTCGTAACTCCTACATGATTATGATTTCGTTTGAAAACGACGGTTTTACTGCCTTGTAATGCAATTTCACCATTTGCTGTAACGTTTTTTTCCTCTCTCTCTCTCTCTCTCTAAATATGTCAGCTGCGAAATGGAGGAAAAAATGAAGAAGTAATGTAGACTAATTAGTTCATATCTTTGATCAAAGTACTCGTTTATATAAAACGAGTGTCGTTAACGCATTTAAAATTGTGGTTTCACAACAACACGTGACACCGTATTAAATTCTTTGCTGTTATATACAATTTATCCTTTTGCTGCAATGATTTTTTGCTAATCTATCAGCTGCGAAATTAAGAACATAATCAATAAGAACAACATCAAGAGGGAAAGGCAATTGTTTATATCTTGTATCAAAGTACTTGTATAGAACGAGTGTCGTTGACGCATTTAGGATTATGGTTTCAAAACAACGCGACCCCCCACCCCCCGTATAACTTCATTCTCCTTTTGCTGCAATGTTTTTTTTTTCTAATCTATCTGCTGAGAAATTAAGAAAGTAATCAAGGAGGAAAGCTGATAATTGATAGACCAAAGTACTTGTGTAAAGACTGTCGTTGAATCCTTGGAACTAACTGCTCTGCAGTTATATACAATTTCTCCCTTTGCTGCAATGTCGCTGTTGTTGTTGTTGTTTCTTTTCATTTGTCAGCAGCGAAATTAAGAACATAATCAAGGAGGAAAGGTGATAGTTGATATCTTGCACGGGACTAACTTCTCTGCAGTTATATACAATTTCTTCTTTTGCTGCGATGTTGCTAATGTTTTTTTTTTCCATTTGTCGGCAGCGAAACTAAGAAAGTAATTAAGGAGGAAAGGCGATAGTTGATATCTTGGATCAAAGTACTTGTATAAAGCGAGTGTCGTTAACGCCTACAGAATTACGATTTCGCATCTAGAAAACGGTTATACTGCCGTAATGTTTAATGTAAATTTATAATAAAATTCATGATTACAAATGACAAGAAGGCTTTTACTCGTTAATAGGTAACCCACCTGCCAACAAGGTTTTGTTAACCACTAAGGGTAGGTCACTTTTATAGAAATAAAAATATTGTGGGAAAATAAGGTAATACTCGTAGGGAACAATTTATTACGGTTTTACCAGCTTGATTTTTAATGCAAATGAGCTATGTCCTGTGAAAAGGGAATTAAATGCATATGCAAAAAGTATCGACCCAGATCAGCCTGCGCTATCCGCGCAGGCTCATCTGTGTCGAAACTTTTTGCAAAGTTCTGTCATAGGATTCAGTTGTTTGGTAGACAAAACACAGTTTATGCGTCCATAATTAAAGAATGATTCGCTTGATAAAATGTATGACGCTGATACATCACATTAAACCCCCTTTTGTCAGGACATGGTTCAAATTTATGATGGAAAATCATGACTAGAAATGACAGAAGGCTTTCATACTGACAGGTAATCCACCTGTAAACTATATTTTTTTTCGACTGAAGGCAGACAACTTTCTGTGAAAAAAAAAACATGCAATTGAGGAGAAGCTCATAGCTTGTAATTTATTCTTCAGACAACGAGTTTACTTTATTGATCTTTAATGCAAATTTATAATAAAACTTATGATAAGGAATGATAGAAGAATGATTTTTTGATAGTTAAACCACCTGTGAACGTCTTTCGTGCGACTCACAGCGGGCCTTTCTTGAAAAGCATCACAGCAAATGCAAGAAATGTTGATATGAATTAGTTTCTTCTTCCATGACTTGCCACAATGTTTTAGTACGTACTTATATATTTATTTCAAGGGAATGGCCGAACCTAAATTGTTAGAACTTGTGGCCAGACCCATTTGCCTAGTTTTTCAGTGGTTATACGACATAAATATGTTTATGTACCAGTAATGGCAATAAAATATGTTTAAAGTAAATTTATGAATTTGGATGTTTTGATAGTACTAATTTTCAAAACCATCTGTTTATAACTTTGTCTTTAACCCATAGGCTTGTAAGCGCGACTCAAGGATCTTTTTGCGGACAGTGCAGATGTAGATCAGACTGCACAGAACGTGCAGTCTGATCTCTGATCTACATTGTCCGGTGAGAAGATATCATTCCGCATAACATAACTTTGATGACGTAGTAATATTTGTGTTTTTCTATAGAATATAAAATTCCATTTTAGCTATTATGCAGGATAAAGGTTGAATGATGGAATTTGCCTGTGATAAGGTCGAAAACATAGTGGAAAAAGGAAAAAAAATGCTGATTACTAGCATTTTCTCCTTTCTCTACCATGTTTTTAAAAGTCTTCATACAAAGATTTTTATAAACAAAGGATAGGTTTGAAAGCTGTGAATAGAAAGTGGGCTGATGACGTTTTATGTCTATATCTGACAGCATCAGACAGTTATAATGTAAGAGAAACTGATAGTGCTTATCTGCAGGTTTTTATAAAACCTTTTGACAGAAAAGGTCTGTTGTTAAAACATTTTTTGCGAGTAATGTTAACGCTTAGGCAACTAAGCTCGACTTACTGACCTTTTGCGGACAGTGTAGATCAAGATCAGACTGCACAGAACGTGCAGTCTGATCTTGGATCTACCTTGTCCGATGAAGAGATATCTTTCCCCAGAAAAATGCTCATTTAAATAGCAAAATTTTCGGTTTTATTATCAGCTTGGCTATTTGATTTTCACTTACTTACCAGTACAGAGGTTAACCATTTGGCTGCTGAGCTCGACTTACTGACCTTTTGCGGACAGTGTAGATCAAGATCAGACTGCACAGAACGTGCAGTCTGATCTTGGATCTACACTGTCCGATAAGGAGATATTATTCCCAAAAGCATACTTTTGAAATAGCAATGCTTGACTTTTTACCATTGAATTGGAAATTTCATTTAGCGCGACTTACTAACCTTTTGCGGACAGTGTAGATCAAGATCAGACTGCATAAGCGTGCAGTCTGATCTTGGATCCACACTGTCCGATAAGGAGATATTATATCCCAAAGCATAGTTTTGAAATAGCAATTTTTGACTTTTTACTATTGAATTGAAAATTTCATTTAGCGATTTAGCACGATAAGTGTTATTGACTCTTTTATTACTGAATAGATAGATTTCATTTTCTCAAAGGCTATATTCAGTTGCTTTGTAAGATCAAGAGAGATTCGGTAATGATTTAATATAAAGCCATGGACAGTGCAGATCAGATCAGGTTTGTGATGTTGTCGATAGTATTGAAAGAGTTAATTGCGGTTTTCAACAATCCTCCATGGCCGCCAGTACACCTATACATTGAATTTCTTGAAACTTATTGCGTACAACACATGTCGAGGCCACTGGCTGCTTTCCCTTAAAAATCAAAGCCAAACTATTTCGAAACAGATAGTGAGGAATGAAGATCACTGCAATTTTTTACTTCGCTTTTTGGTTGGATTCGAACTTGCAATATCTGGTTTGCTAGGCCTACGCGCGATACCGCTTATCCATCGGGGATATGTCTAATTTGAAGTGACGGCGAAACTCTGTTGATAATTATCTGACAGTTTATTTCAAAAATATTTTGTCTTATTTTCGAATATTTCGATCTCAAACGTTTTTCCTGATCTTGCCCATTTCTCTTGCTCCATGTAGTCTGGAGGTTCCGTGTTCGATCCTTGCGGTTTGTGCTTGTTGCGTGGGAAAAAGAATAGCCACTCTATGGAGGCGTAAATGTCAAATGTTTTGTGCAAGTTGGTTTTTACTGAACTTTAAGCTTAAATACTATTTTGGAAACATATCTTTAATTGTTTGCACTAATTTGTCAATGTTTGGATACAAAATATGCGTGGAACCTATAAACTATACTCTTATCTACTGGTTGCGACACGAGGTACATTATTTTGCAGAGTGGTTTAATCCTTTACCACACAATCCCAACTTTTAACGACCCTGGGAATAAAGCCTTTTGAAAACATTGCAGGAAAGGGAGAAAATGCTGGTAACCAGCATTTTCTCCTTTTCCCACAATGTTTTCTACCCTTCACAAAACAAATTTCAAATTTTCAGTCACAGTTATTTAGTTGTCTGCAAATGCTTTCAATTTGGACCAGTCTAAAATTTTCTCGTGTGGTAAAGGGTTAAGCCAGATCAGCTTACACATACGTACAGTCTAATCTTGATTTATACTCTGCTCCACTAGTAGTTATTGTCGTATAAACATTTTTAGACTTCGGACAAAAACCGATCAAGGACTTTCGGGAGTATCACATGATCAATAACAGGCATCGCCTTCGAGGATTCATCTTTATATCAGTGCGATGACGTCACATCTGGTGTGATAAAAAATAGTTGTAGTTATCAATTACAAAATTACTGTCCGTTTATTCAAACACCCACAATTGTCCCTTTTTCGCATATTAAAGATGCAAAGAAAACATAATTATCAAGTCATGTTCATCGGGTGATTTATTAGGAATTTTGATCTGCGACGTAAAAAGTAAACAGGTCAAATTTAAAACCCTGCACCACATACCCCCCCCCCCCCCCCAGTTTTAACGCCCCTTATTAAGAAAGCTTTTTGAAAACGTTGTGGGAAAAGAAGGAAATGCAGGTTCCACAATGTTTTCTACTATTCACAAAACAAATTTAGATTCTTGAATCAAATCTATTTTGTCATCTGCAAATGCTTTCAAAATGGACTATCCTAACATTCTGTCGTTTGGTTACAGAGTTAAAGATAAGTTTTTTCTCAAGGGGCGGTGAAAGGATAGTGTTATCTGGCATTCACGATTAAGTTAACAGTGTATGTCTAACAAACAATAAAACACGAAGAAAAAAGGAATTTAACAGTGACAGAAACCATCAATTTTATCGCTTGGTGGGTAATTTTATCACTTGGTGGGTCTTTTTCTGAAACATTTTTTGCTGTTGAATTAATTAGACCCTTTGAAAGAATAAGGACATTTATAAGTCGGTATTTGTCTATTGTTTGATAGGGTCGTTCTCAGTCGACATTATAGGCCTACTTGAAGGAATGGTTTTGTGCACCGCTTTCAACAACTTTTCAGTCTTATTAACCCTCTACCATACGACAAGATTTTAGATCTGTGCGAATTGAAAACATTTGCTGATGACAGTTTCAATGTTGCCCATATGAAATGAGTTTTCTTTGATAGAGTAGAAAACATTGTGGGAAAAGGAGAAAATGCTGGTAACCAGCATTTTCTCCTTTTCCCACGATGTTTTCTACCCTGCTGGAAACAAAATTTAATTTTAAAGTTATGTTTATTTTGTCGTCTGCAAGTGCTTTCAATTTGGAACAGTCTTAAATTTTGTTGTTTGGTAAAGGGTTTAAAGACGGAAGCGGCCGAGATTAGCCGAATAGCCTTTACGAAAACATAGATGATATACGATATTTACCGATGAGTTGTGGGCAGTAGACCTTAATTTGTAAATCGCTTATAAAATGTTTCATTGTTGACCTACTAAACCAAAGAGACTGGTAGATGTGTACTGTAAGAGAAATTCCGGTAAACCTTTGGTAATGAAGGATTTATTGGTTTCATTTGGTAGATTATCCTCTGTGCGACTTTCATCTGTAAAACCAGGCTTGACCGTTTTGGCGTGTGTGTGGCATACCAGCATGCTTCATAATGTCGGTTTACTTAAAAAACTTCGTAACTACAGCTTGTTTCAAGTCGTGGTTACGAGGTTTTTGAAGTAAACCGACAATATATGTTATTAAGCCTTTCCCAAACGACAAATTTTGGACTCGTCCAAACCGAAAGAGTTTGCAGACGACTATTTTAGATCGGGAGAAATGGCAGAAAGTTTTCAATAAGGGTAGAAAACATTGTTAGAAAAGGAGAAATTGCTTGTTACGAGCAATGTCTTCTTTTCCCACAGTATTTTCAAAAGACTTTTACTGCAGACACGTAAAATCCAGGGCTTGTTTGGGAAAGGGTTAAGCTTGTAGCGAGTAGTCGCTCAACTTATTACCATCCGATATCTTTCACGATTCTTTGGACCAAGCTTTGGAACACGTTGTGGGTAAAAGAAAAAATGCTGGTAAACATATTTGTTTTTCCTTCTCCAACGATGTTTTCTACCCTGACATAAATAAATTGTATTATGAGCAGAATTTATTTTTTCGTCTGCAAATGCTTTTATTTGGAGGGGTCTAAAATTGTATCGTCACTAATAGGCTAATAGTTTCAGATGTATTGCTTTTTAAAGAGACTTCAAGTGGATTTCAGTTAGCCAGTCTAAAACAAAATAATCCTAACAAAGACTTCTAATTTTCATTCGCGCACAAAGACCATGTTAGCTTGCACAGTCCGCATAGGCTGACGTAGGTCGATATTTTTTGTAGATGTATTTCAAGTATATATCAACACTAAAATGACAACTGGCTCCTTAGGGTTGTGGTAGAGTCATCGTCGATGGTGCTGATTGTCGTGAGTTCGAATCCCACCAAGAGGTTTTCGTTTCAGCAACTTCTTAATTTTTCAATAATATTTTTATTTTTTCTTTCAACTAACAATGACCATTGATGTCCATATAGTTTTTCACGGTAAAAAATATCAAATTCCTGCTCTTAACCCCCCCCCCCCCCCCCCACACTTCCCCACACACACAGAAAAATGGGGTCAAAATATTGTTTAATGCCGTTCTAAATGATCGTTGTTTCCTTTGATTTATTAAGATCAGCGGGATAGAGGAAGTAGATTAAACCGCAATATATAACGGATTTGTAGAGACTCTGTGAACAAAATTAAGGATCATAATATGACTTGCAGCACTCGAAAAGGGGCAGTCGGACATTTTCGTTAAGTTTCGTCTTATAACAGCCTTCGAAGTCCGCGCAAGCTAATCCGAAACAACACTTTACTTTTTCATGTTATTTTCTGTTTTGCGCAAGTCTAATGAAGAACAAAATCTAATGTAGTCGTATAGTGCCGTCTCGGATTAGCCTGCGCGGACTGCGCAGGCTGATCCGAGACGACACTTTACGCAAATGTCTGAATGCCCGTTTTGGCGTGTTGCAAGCTAGATCTTATCCAACTTTAAAGAAGTTATTGACCTTGCTTCCGAAATTTATCGGATAAGCCCTGGGGTTTTCATTAATCTTCATTTGGGCTTATCAGTTATTTGCCTACTTGTTGATTTGACATGCTCTACTTATAACCATATTACAATTGACTCAGGTCCAACGTATAAAATTTTCTAGAAAGGAACGAAGAATTTTTTTATCCTTGGAGCGCCGAGTAAATAGACCAGACGTTTATAAATAATGTAGACATTGTCGAAGAAACTCTGTTTTTATTTTGCATTTGCGCAGAACGCATCAGCAAAGCTGACATATAGATATAGGTAGACATCGGATCAGACTGCACTGCACTTTTGATGATAGCGTTGGCCATTTGTTTTAGAAATGGGACTCTAGAGGTGTTGCGATCAGCGCACTAATAAGACCTTTTGTCGAAATATTTTTGTGATTAACTGAACACGGTCGCGAAACGCATACAGTGAAAGTTGTAGCGGGTATTGAAAACAACATGGAATAAAAAAAAAAAATGCCTTTTTACAAGCATTAATTTTGTACCTTCTTCAGCCATGATTTCAAAAAGATAGTCTACGGTTGGATTTTGAAAGCCCTGTTTCAAATTCGATTCAAAGTTCAAATTAATGGATTATTCCTTTACCGATCAACTCCCCGGCGTATAAAAACTAGTGTTAAAGAAAAGGCAACTTATAAACATAACCAAGAGTAAACATGACTAAAGTAACAAAATGGCGGCTAAAGCCATTGTCGTTACGAAAGAAAACGGTGTTGAGTCCAGATAGAGCATTTTCCTTTCCCACTCAACTTCTTGTTCCCACTTCCGTAGGAAGAAATGTATTAAACTTATGTTAAAGAAAAGACAACAGAGTCAAGAATACAAATTATTAAAGTAACAAAATGGCGTTCAAAGCCGTTGTCGTCACGAAAGCAAACAATGTCTGGTTAGTCTGGTCAGAGAAGTATTTCAAGCTTTAATCAAGCAGCTTAATAGGAACATTATGACATTGTATGTAAAAAACAATACAAGTTACAAAATGGCGGCCAACTATTGTCGTAAAATAGAAAGCAGACAATTTCCAGTAAGGAGAAGTATTTCAACAGGAAAATGCGTCTGTCTGTGGAATATCATGAGGAACTGTTATTGGCATTTACATGTTTGTGTTTTATATACAGGATACAAAACAGAAAACAAACAGACGAGGGCGTGTTTAATTTTATCCGCTGTTCCCAGGCATTTCCGGTTATTGTTTCTTTTGCTGTTTTAACCCTTTAAATAATGGAACCGGCTTTAGTCTCTTTTAGCGGACAGTGCAGATCAAGATCAGACTGCACAAAACGTGCAGTCTGATCTTGAATCTTCACTCTCCGCTAACTGGATACATACTATTTTAACCAGTATATCCTTAGAATTATTGTATGGTTAGCTTCATCATACATGTATACTTGTCCGAATAGGATGCATTTTCAGTCGACAAAGTAAATCTGTATTAAATAATGATAGATTATTGTCTTTGAGAAGGTAGAAAACATTTTTGGAAAAGAAGAAAATGCTGGTTATCAATAGTTTCTCCTTTTCCCTAAAATGATTAAACCCTTTACCACACAACCTCGAGTTTTAAGAACCTTGGGGAAAATGTAAATGAAAACATAATGTTTTCTAAGCTTCTATACAAATATGTTTCAGTTTTGGGGTCACGTTTGTGTTGCCGTCTGCAAATGCTTTCAATTTGGGAACAAGTCTGAATTCTTGTCGTTTGGTAAAGAGTTGAAAACCTTATCCGTGTGGTCGTTAAACACAGGGTTGTTCCATTTATAGAAGTTTTTTTTTTCTCTAAAATTCATAAAGCTGACTTCTAAGTCGTTCGCCGCGGGTTTCTTTGTTTTTTGGGGAAATTTAAATCATTTGCCGGAATGGGCTTGCTTTGTTGCAGATACTGATAGAGTTTCAAATATTCTGATGGCTATACAAGAAACATTTAGAACAAATGATGAACTTTTTTCTTGAATTTTACCTAAATAACAAATCAAAACTTAGTTTTTTGTACCTTTTGTCTATTTCAGGTAACTGTTTATATGAGAGAAATTTTGACCGAGTCTGTGGGTCCATACTTGGCGATGTTATTCTACGAACACTAGTCAGAGGTAAGTTAATCTTTTTTATTGGCCCCTAGTATACTACTACATGTTTGCTTCCTGTCCGTCCATGAGTCCCAACCCCTATCCGTTTGCCCAAACGTCCCGTTATCCCTTTACGACACAATCAAGACTTTTAACGACTATAGGTATATGACTTTTGAAAACATTGTGAGAAAAGGAGAAATTGCTGGTAACCAGCAATTTCTCCTTTTCCCACAATGTTTTGTAATTTTCATTAGAACAGTCTAAGCGAGAGGGACTTTTGGAGTATGCACATGATAATTTATGTTTTATAAACAACCGAAGATGTCATTTCTTCTCTAAACCAAAATGTTGATTGTATGATGGCATTATGCCATCAAAATAAACCCATGTACCTCAGAATCAACCTTGTTCTCTGTCATAAAATAAACTTGTGTTGATTTTATGAAAACTTCTTACGGATTGCATAGCTGAAATCATAACAGATCCAGAGAGACGGGTATTGTAGACCAAGACCATGTTAGTTCTCCACAACTTGAATAGATAGATGGTCGGATGCAGTAAATTAACATTTTACCAAATAACAAAATTTAGACCAGTTGAAATTGAAAGCATTAGCTGACAACAAAATAAAAGTGACTGAAAAATTTAAATTTTGTTTGGGGAAGGGATAGAAAACATTGTGGAAAAAGGAGAATTGCTGGTTACCAGCATTTTCTCCTTTTCCCATAATGTTTTCAAAATGCTTCTTCCCCAGGGTCGATAAAAGTCGGAGTTGGTGGGTAAAGGGTTAAGGGTTTAGAGAGTATTATTGTTTCATATCGTGCCTGCCTGTTGAGAATCTACAATTGTTCTCCGACACTAATTACAGTTTATAGCTAGTTTATCATATTGTCTGTGCACTATAAAATTTAGGCAGTCTTTGTATGGCATGATAACAGGACGCTGAAGTTGGAGGGAGGCCGGGTTCACGACCGTCGCCTTCTCCAAGATATCATTTCAAACAATCAAATAGTTTACGTGGAAATAAAGGCCATCGGCCCATAATATACATATAAAGATTAAATTTGACTGTAGAGCCATGAGCCCTACACAAGTTGTTTCGCACATGGACTTATATGATACCCTGGTACCCGCGCCACCAGTCCACCCCACTCGTATGGGGTCTCTTGACAAAAAAAAAAATATTGGCCAGTCGTTCTATGTAGCGCAGTCAGGTCTTGAGCCAAGCACAAATTATTTCGCCCTCGAACAGGTCTTGAATACCATCAACTCGCCCTTCCACCCAGCTACATGTTGTCTGCGTACCATAAAATCTTGTCAGTCCTCGCCCAATGAAATGTGGGCCCGTATTCACCAATTATTCTTGAGAATGTTCTTAGTCTTATTCTCCAAGGTTTTCTAAATTTGTAAGTAACACAACTTCAGATTGGCTAAACCGAACGGTTTAGCCAATCAGAAGTTGTGTTACTTATAAGAAATTTGGAGAATTAGACAAAGAACGTTCTTAAGAATGGTTGGTGAATATTGGCCCTGCAGGTCTCGAGCCTAGCACAAATTATTTCGCCCACGAACAGGTCTTGTACACCATCCACTCGCCCTTCCATCCAGCTACATGTAGTCTGAGTACCATAAAATCTTGTCAGTCCTCTTCCAATGAAATCTTTTCTGCCTTGATTTGACCTGATAACATGACGCAGGAGGTAGCCATAGATTGGGGCCGTTGACTGACATGATACCATAGCGTTCTGCGACAGCCTCGTTCTCGGGGATAAAATAAATTTGGATTACATTCAGAACCGAGAAAGTTTCTTGTAAATTCTGCCACCGGCCCATAATACATGACATACACTTGGCAACATTAGTTTGCCCTCGAATTAAAGATTTTAAAATAAGACCAGTAGGAAAGCACTGAGATACTTACTTACAGAGCTCCAGATAGAGGGACTGATTTTGATTTCAAAATTGAAAATATTAATAATTCTCCACTAAACCCTATGTTATGGGTACCCATTAGAATCGTCTCATCGAGACGATTCTAATGAGTACCCACAACATAGGGTTTGGAAGAGAAATAATGGATTTAGAAAACCATCACTCCCTCGTTTTTGGAGCTTCGTATACTTGGTCCAAAAGCATGCAATTTGTTTGTCTCTGTCTCTCAATGTCTGTTGTCATTGATGATTATGCCATCGATAATGTTCCATGAATCATTGCGGTATTCGGAAAAAAATGTTCAACCTTTATTTTTTCATTACCCAGATGACATCTTGAGGTTGAAACCCCTTCCTTGTTTCCATGTAAATTGGTGTTTACGAGTTTCTCTATCTTTTTATTTCTTTTGGCTCTGTGTCCGTCCGTCCGTCCGTCCGTCCCCCTCTCTCTCTCTCTCTCTCTCTCTCTCTCTCTCTATCAATCTCCAATCTCTCTTTCTCTGTCTATCTCTCGCACGCATGCATGCATTATTTGGACCCACACGCATTTTATAGCCTTATAGCCTTTACCAAATTATCATTGTTCGTTTCCATAGATAACTGACATGAACGGTTTTATACAAATGATGTCATACCATACAATACACTGACAATGAAATAAGTAGCTTGTGTCACGAAAATATCACGGGGAGGGCGCCACAGGTCGTGTCACGTGATTTATAATGGCTGCCATCTTTCATTGTTGAGGATGGTGTCTTATCTAGGTCCATTAATTTAGCTTGACTAGGTTTGAACTTTTATTTCTTCTTCAAAGTTAACCCCTTTATCTGCTAAACGGGACTCAAGACACTTTTGCGGACGGTGTATATCAAGATCAGACTGCACAGAAAGTTCCGTCCGAGTGATCTTTGATCTCCGCTGTCCGATAAGAGCATAAGTTCTCCGAGTAAAATAACTTTGAAATTGCAATACGTATATTGGATTTGTTTAACCCTTTACCAAACAATCCCAGGTTTTCACGACCTTGAGAAAGAAACCTTCTGAAAACATTGTGGGAAAAGGAGAAAATGCTGGTTACCAGCATTTTCTCCTTTTCCCACAATGTTTTCCTACCCTTCCGAAAATAAATCTTGAGTCACCTTAAATAATGTTGTCTGCAAACCCTCCCAATTTGGGCTAGTCTAGAATTATGTCGTTTAAAGGGTTACTATAAGCTGGAATGTTACATAATTTATTACAACTTACATGGCAGGTTAACCCTTTCTCAAACGACAAATTTTATACTCTTCCAAACTCAAAGAGTTTGCAGACGACAATTTCAAATTCAATAAAAATGGCAGAAAGTTCTCCAAATGGGTAGAAAACACTGTGGGGAAAGGAGAAATCGCTCGTTATGAGCAATTTATCCTTTTCCCACAGTGTTTTCAAAAGACTTGTACCGCAGACTTGTTTGGGAACGGGTTAAGAGTAAAGATAGATCTACATTTAGATGAACGAGGACATTAACTTTTATCCTGCTAAATTACTAATATGAAATTTTCGTTCCGATACTAAAACCCAAAAAACTGCCATTTCAAAGTTATGATTTTGTAGAATAATATCTCCTTATCGGACAGTGTAGATCCAAGATCAGACTACACGTTCTCTGCAGTCTGATCTTGATCTACACCGTCCCCAAAAGGCCAGTAAGTCGCGCTTAGCAGCCTAAGGGTAAACATTTCGATTTTTTGAAATCGCGGAAATTCGAATGCGTTGTTGTACTAGGTTGCGTAGGGAGTGCTAAATGCGCTTTTTCTGGAATCTGTGGATCAAGATCGGACTACACAGAATGGGCAGATGGTTATCTAAGTATAAATGGCCGCTAGGAAAGGCTTTCCTTTTTATGAACCTTGGTTCCTGAAAAAGGTTCCAATGCATCTGCAAGAAGTATCGATTCAGATCAGCCTGCGCAGTTGGCGTAGGCTGATCCGGGTCGAAATTTGCTTTTGGTGAATTTTTTTCATGTGACAGGACATCTCGTCGGTTTACTTCGAAAAGCTCGTAACTACAGCTTGTAACAAACTGTAGTTACGAGGTTTTCGAAGTAAACCGACGATTTGTTGGACATAATTGATTTTGTGGATCTACAGTAATTAGATTATGATGTCTTACTTTGTACTTTACATCATGGTGATCCATTGAAGCCCCTTTTGCCAGAGTGTGGTAACCAGCATTTTCTCCTTTTCCAAGATTGTTTTCTACCCTTCACAAAACAAATTTCAAATTTTCATTCATTTTTTTTTTTCCGTTTCGATTTGGACAAGCCTAAAATGTTGTCGTTTGGTAATGAGATAACATGTGATATTACGAAACTTTATTACGCAGGTTATGAAGATGTGAAACAAGATTTTCTGTTTTACGAGCTAGATTAATAAACTTTTGATAAAGTATCTTTCAATGATAAAATCTTCGAATTACAGATAACAAGATAAAAGAGTTATATAAAATGGAAATGTTAACATGCTGTTAATACGACCATACGACTTACTAAAGCACAGGGCACCCGCATGGCATTCGTGTAGCATCGCCTTTCTTCGTACGGATTCGGCTGAGATTCGGATAATCCGTAATCGATGCGGGGAACTTAGCGTCTATCGGCCGATCGATTACGAATTAACCAAGTTTAAGCCGAATCCGTTCGTTTTTCGGCGATGAAAGCCGATGTTACTGGCAATCGCATTACGAAGGGTGCCGTATTCTCAACTATTTACCAAACGACAAAATTTTGAACCAGACCAAATTGGAAGCATTTACAGATGACAAAATAAATGTGACTGAAAAATGGAAGTTTAGGAATAGTAGAAAAAACATTGTAGGAAAAGGAGAATTCTCATTTTCCCACGATGTTTTCAGCAAGCTTCTTCCCCAGGATCGTTAAAAGTCGGTATATTGTGGTAAAGGGTTAAGCATGTTTGAATGACAAAATCTTCGAAATATAGATAACACGATAAAGCGTTGTATAAAATAAAATATTCACATGTGGCTAATTCGACCTAACGACAAAATTCTAGACTTGCAAAAACTGAATGCTTATTCAGACGACTTATCAAATGTGACTGAAACTGATTTTTGAAGGGTAGAAAACATTGTGGGAAAAGAAGAAAACGACAAATCAAATTCTGAAAAAAATCCCTTTTTTACCACGTCTTTTTTTTATCTGCAAGTTCCTTCAATCTTTAGTACATGTAGTTTAACGCTTTACCAAATGAATGAAGTTCAGAGTTTTCCAAATTAAATGCCTATGCAAATTAAATCTGGCTCTCACAATGTTTTCTTAAAGGATAGAAAACTTTGTGGGAAAAGGCCAAAAAGAAAAATCTATTCAGACCCCTTTAACACTTCGAATGCAGTTGGCATGCACTTGCGACCATGCAAGATGGCGAACAGTCACCATGTGGCATTTTTACGGCAGCCATTATTGCCGACTCGTTTTGTCATTCGCCTAACAGATTTTGTCTACACACGATTAAGTAACCGAATAAAGTTTATCATTAAACACTGACCTTGACCTCTCTCGATATTTGACCTTTACGAGAATGTAAATTTTATTTAATTAAACGATTCCTGCACGCACTTTTAAAATTACAACCGAAACATAAAACTCTTAAAAACTCCTGAGATCCAATTGAAATGGAATCGGTTTCAACCACAAAATGTCTTCTCAGCTTTAATGGGAAGTTTGAACCATTCGTCAAAAAGCCGCAATGATTCATACAACGTTACTGATGACATAATATATCAATGACAGGATGTTCGCTCACTCTGTGGCAGTCAACAAAATTTTATTTAGACTTGCCCAAACTTGAGAGCACTTGCAGATGACAGTTTAAGTGTGGCCAAACTTATAGCATTGATTTTGTTCTTCAGAGAGCAAAAAGAGGGGTGAATGCGAAACTATTCCATCTGCATTTTGGAAAATTTTACAGATGATGGAAAAACCTTATTTCTCTGTAAAGCATTTTCAGATCATCATTCTGAGATATATATTAATGTATTCGTTTACACAATTCTACAAAACATTACTAAAAAATGTGATTTAACAATGCCTTTCAGAGAAATGAGAACTTTTTTTATCTCTCCTGTACAATTTTCCAAAATGCAGATGGAATAGTTTCGCTTTCAGCCCTCGAAAAAAACCTTGTTGAAAACGGAGAAAATGCTGGAAACCAGCATTTTCTCCATTTCCAACAAAGTTTTTAGAAACCCTCTTCCCCGGGTTTGTTTTAACTCGGAATTGTTTAGTTAAGGATTGTACGATTTGTTCAGACGGACGGTTGGACAGACAGATAGATAGACTGACAAGCGGTACTTTTTAGCATGCTTTATACCCCTTCATCGAGCGTGGCTTTAACTTTTTGGCCAAACGAAGACTTGTTGGTAACTTGTTGGGGACTTTGAAAAAGTGAATGTGAAAGTGGCGTCCTTCCAGTTGAAGATAAAGAAAAAAACATCTCGGAAAATATCGCGAAAGTGCGTACGAATCGCGTATCAAACCAACTGGTACAACTGAGAGCACCATGCGATTTCCTTTTACCTCTTTCCTTCTTTCTTTTCTATTCATGCCCTTCTTCTTTCCTTTCGTTTTTCACGGTTTTCACTGTACATATATTAGAATAGAATTCACTGGGGGTATGTTGTCATTGTTGTAAAAAGAATTTGTGAAATTGTTTTGTAGAGGAAGGACCGATTCTAAGTTGGCCGAACTTGTTGTCCAACCCTGATTTCAAAATTCAATGAAATAAAGTATGTGCAAACTAACTGGTTACTGAAACTAATTTTTGTTTTCAGATTCGTGAAAAGTTCCGATTATATTTCACGGATTGGATTTGCAATTTTGTTTTATCAGGCTTACCCGTTTATGCAATATCGTTGGTGTACTTCCAAAACCTCGTAACTACAGCTTATTACAAGCTGTAGTTACGAGGTTTTGGAAGTACATCGACGATATGATGTAAGGGATACCAAAAAAAAGATGAAGGATTTGTCCTCGGAAAAGACAACAGCGGTTGTTTTGTGTGCCTCCCAAACATGATAATGCTTTTTCTGTCCGTCGTCATCATTTTCATTGTGCAATCTTACAAGCATCAGGTGCAACATTTGGCATGAAGATATAAAAATGATTATAGTTTCATAGCATAAGGTTAAAATGGGTTAAAAACTGGCTGAGAACTGTCTGAAAACGAGCACAGATGTAGCATTATCCCTTTCCCAAACGACAAACTTTTGGACTAGACTAAATTGAAAGCATTTGCAGACGACAATTCAACTCGTGCTGAAAAGATGATTTCTGTCTATGATAGGGTAGAAAACATTGTGGGAAAAGGAGAAAATGCTGGTTACCAGCATTTTCTCCTTTTCCCACAATGTTTTCAAAAAGCTACTATTCTAGACCCGTAAATACCAGGGATTGTTTGGGAAAGGGCTAAACGAAAGATAGCAAACAAATGACACTCATCTTATGCGCATGTCTGAACCTTAGCACTGCTGCGGTGTAGTACATAATTATGTTTGCTATTAAAGTGACGGAATTAATCTTTGAAAAAGTAGAAAACAAAGGGAAGAGGATAAATGTTTGTAAACAGCCTTTTCTCCATCTCCTTTAATATCTCCAAAACCCGCATTTTTGAAATACGAAGTTGTTTGATTGAAGGTTAGCCGGTCCATTCAACGCTAGATTCTTATTGATTGCATATTCCCATAAGAAAGTAACTGCAAATATCGAAGAATACTCACATTGTATTGCCCTATATCTCTAAAACAGCTTTAGCCGTTTACCACACAGTTCCGAGTTTAAATGACCATTACAAAGAGGCCATTAGGAAACATTGTGGGGAAAGGAGAAAATGCTGGTAGCATTTTCTCCTTTTCCCACATTGTTTTTTACCCTTTCAACGACAAATTGATCATTCGAGTCATATATAAATTTAGATTATCGTCTGCAAATGGATTCCATTTGAACAAGTATTCTTTTTTGTCACGTGATAAAGAGTTATAGATCTATTATATGACTCACGCCATCTTTTTATCTTCGGAATTCCAATTTTTCTCTCAATAACTCGGTGAGTATAAGAACGGCATACCGTAAAATATTAGTAGTCAATTTGAAAGCAATTTATCTGCTCAAGAATGAGTTCTAATTAAGCGTTCAGCCTGATTGATACTCCGCTCGTGCAATCTTTGTAACTCGATCTACACGTGAAGCAAATTGAAATCGGATTTGTTTGTTTGGATCGATAGCGTGTAGATTCATCACTTTCTATCACTGTCATGATAGCATCTCAACATCAATGAGGAGCTTTTTTTCCTGATAAGAAAAAGGGGCGAAAGAATTCGGGTCCCTCTGAGGCTTGGTCTCCCCCCCCCCCCTCCCCCCCCCCCCCCCAACCCAAACTTCCCAACCGGAAACGGTATTTTTTACGACATTGGGGCATAATGTCGTAATCCGTCAAATCCGGCCATTTGTCTTGGGGAAAATTTTCATTTGAGCTTTTCTTTCTAATCTAGTGTTTAAGATCGAATTGGATCGGAAACTTTGACAACAATTAGATTAGCCGACTGATAAAGAACCTCCTCGATTGACAACTTGGGATAATGTGGGATAGGCGTAATTGTTTAGACAAAAACCGACTTTTTGTGTCAATGACGGCGCTCATTTGCATATTGTTCATTCTTCCTTTCATGGAAATTTTACCCTGCATTGAAGACTTGTCTCTTTACTTTATCTTGCTGAAGAAGTTCGACTTCTACTTTCCAATCGACAGTAAAGAGCTAAATATCGCTACTTTACTTCTTGCTATTTTTTTTCCTGGGGAGAAATATCTCCTTATCGGACAGGGGAGATCAAGATCAGACTGCACGTTCTGTGCAGTCTGATCTTGATCTACACTGTTCGCAAAAGGTCCTTTATTCGTGCATAGCATCCTAAGAATTAAGTGGATTTAATTCAGCATTTTGACAGCTAATTCAAAACAAGAAACGCACGTTTTTAAAAGAATCTGAGAACGATTGCAATTTTATCTTAACCCTTTACCAAAAAAATGACTTTTAACACCTTTGTGATAGAAGCCTATTGAAAACATTGTGGGAAAAGGAGAAAATGCTGGTAACCAGCATTTTCTGCTTTTCCCACAATGCTTTCAAAGCTGTCAAGATCAAATTTCATTATTTGAATCACATTTAAATTGTCGTCTGCAAATGCTTTCAATTTGGACAAGGCTAAAATTTTGTCGTCTGGTAAAGAGTTAATTTTAAACCCTAGCCTGCTAAGCGCAACCCAAGAACCCTTTTGCGGACAATGTAGACAAAGATCAGACCACATATAACGTGTTGTCTGATCTTTGATTTACACTGTTCCACTGTTCGATAATTAAATATCTTTTTAAAAAAGATACCTTTGAAATAGCAAAAAATGAGGTTTATCAATCAGCTTAACTCATTACCAAACGACAAAAGTTTTGGTTCGTCCAAATCGAAAACATTTGCAGACGACATTTTTTTAAAAATAAAAGTAACTGAAAATTTGAAATTTGTTTTGTAAAGGGTAAAAAACATTGTTGGAAAAGGAGAAAATGCTGGTTACCAGCATTTTTTCCTTTTCCCACCATGTTTTCTAATGGCTTCTTTCTCGAGATCATTAAAAGTAGGGATTGCGTGGTAATGGGTTAAGCCAGACTGGAATGCAGTCGTAATACTTTTCAGTCCACTGACAGTTTCCCCGAAACACGAACTTCACGAAAAATCTGTCCAGACAGTCCTGTGAAATAACAGGTTAAAGCTGGTTATTATATTAAAATTAAACCCATAACAACTTTGTTCCCAGGCAATTTTCAAATACCGACGAAAAAAAAACAACAGCAAAGAAATATCCTGAACTCAGTCAATGCCAAAAAGTCTTCAACCGCTTTATGTTGAAAGAGAAAATCAAGATCAGACTTCACAGGATATAACGTTACAGCCTGATCGCTGATCTACGCCGTCTGAAATTTGATAACACGATCTGCTCGTATATCGATAGGTGAGTGCGACACCATTCTAAGTGCCTGTACAATATACAGTCACTTAGAATAGTGTTGCACTGACCTATCGATATAGGCCCTAAGCTTTCAATTTCTGGGTCCGTATTCACCAACAATTCTTAAGAACATTCTTAGTCTTGTTCTTCAGAATTTAGTCAGTGTGATTGTAACAGAACTTCTGACTGGCTAAACCGAATGGTCAGAAGTTCTGTTACGTTCACAGTCAGAAAATCTTGAAGAGTAAGACCCAAGAAACTCAGTGTTCTTAAGAGTGGTTTGGGAATACGGAACCTGGGTCCGTATTCGCCAGCCATTCTTAAGAACATTCTCAGTCTTATTCTTCAGAATTTAGTCAGTGTGAATGTAACATAACTCCTGATTGGCTAAACCGAATGGTCAGAAGTTCTGTTACTTTCACAGTCAGTAAATCTTGAAGAGTAAGACCAATAGTGTTCTTAAAAATGGTTTGGAAATATGGAACCCGGTCTTTTTCCACTGTCTATTAAATATTATTATCCACTTATCGTATTTTGCATGTAAAGGGTGTGGATAAAAACCCCACCTTGCAAAATTAATCTGGAAACATCATGAAACTGTCATTTTCAATACGCTGTGTTTACTTCCAGCCTTTTGTTTAACGTTTACCCATAATTCTGGCAGACGAATTTTTTTTTCATCTTGCGGCAGGCCACTTTTGAAAACATCGTGATAAAAGGAGAAATTGCTCGTCACGAGCAATTTCTCTTTTTGCCACAATGTTTTATATGTATCAATATAGATCTACTTCGTCTTTTTGCATGAATTTATCCATATTTAACACTGGTGGAATTGAAATCATCTCAGCTGCACATATTTCTCTCGAGAGAGACAGGCAGACAAACGGACACAGACAGACAGATAGATACTGAGAGAGAGAAAGAGAGTTAACTTAAAAGTTTTGAAGAGATCTTTAATGTTTAACCCTTTACCAAACAAGCCCCGGTTTTTACGACTCTGAGATAGAAGCCTTTTGAAAACATTGTGGGAAAAGGAGAAAAAGCAAATTTCTATCCTTTACAAAGCAAATTTCAAATTTTCAGTCACATTTATATTGTTGTCTGTAAATGCTTTCAGTTTGGACCATTCTAAAAATGTGTCGTTTGGTACAGAGTTAAAGAGGCTCGCTGAAATAAACAAGTAGAAATTGGGAGAGATGGGGTACGCCGACCCCCGTGGCATTTTGATTATTCAATAAAAGCGGAACGAAGCTGCTTCCAAATTAGATCAATCATATCTCAAATAATCTTTGATAGAAAGCTGCCTAATTGGACCTGACCGTCATAGACCCCAAAACCCTTGTACTTTTGAAAAAGAAAAATGCAGAAGCCAGGTTGCAATGGCTCTATTGTAGTCCTCAGAGCAAGTTATTCAAGGAGTTGCAAGCTCGAATCTTGGCTTGGCCGAACTATTTCCGATACTGGATGAAAGTACATTGAAATCTGACTTAGTAACTACCCCTATTTAAGCCCATTACCTCATAATCCCTACTTTTGACGACCTTGAGAAAGTAGCCTTTAGAAAACATTGTGGGTAAAGGAGAAAATGCTGGTGAACAGCATTTTCTCCTTTTCCCACGATGTTTTCTTTCTTTCATAGAACAAATTTCAAATTTTCAGTCACTTTTATTTTGTCGTCTGCAAATGCTTTAGATTTGGACAAACCTAAAATATTGTCGTTTGGTAATGAGTTAAAAAGGCACGGTTGTCATCTAAAGTTATTAGTGCGGGTTTTAAAATGCATTTTGAAATTAACTCTTTACCAAACAACAAAATCTTAGACTTGTCTAAATTGGAAAGCATTTGCGGAAAAAAACATTGAAGTGACTTAAAAATTGAAGTTTGTTTTGGATAGGGTATAGAAAACGTTGTGGTAAAGGAGAAAATGCTGATTACCAGCATTTTCTTCTTTTCAGACAATGTTTCCCAAAGGCTTCCTCCTCAGGGTCGTGAAAAATAGGGATTGTGAGATAAAGGGGTTCACCGTGCTATTCAAAAGTATGGAATTTTTTGCGAAGATGATTATCTGCTATTGTAGGCTACGGTATTTGTACGTTCGATTTTAGTGTTGATCGCTGACAGGAATTTAAATATTAAAACCAGGATAGAAACACTTTGCAAAGTTGACCTAGTTTTGAGTTTCTGTTTTTGTCCTAAATAGATGTTTGTTATAATAATTATAATTTAGCTGAATAATGAATAGAAATATCTATATCTCTATAATGACAGTATAAATTGTTGAGAACATTCTTTCGTGGTTTATAGAGTTCTGCTGCAAATTACTTGCAGTGAAGAAAAAGAAATATTTTGACATCTTCCTATGCAAAGAAAATCGAATATAACAACCCTCAGGACTTTGATTCCACAATTCGCAAATATCCACCTATTGTATTGCTATTTTTTGCCAGTTTTAACAATAGTTTATATTTTTTACAGAGAGCTTATATAACATTTTACCACAAACGTTCTACAAGATTTAACGATGCCCAAAGAAAAAGGACTTTTGAAAACATTGCTGGTAACCAGCATTTTCTCCTTTCCCCACAATGTTTTCTACCCTTCCCCGAACGAACTTTAATTTTTTGAGTCACTTAAACTGTATTTTGTCGTCTGTAAAAGCCATGAGTTAGAAGCATGAAGTTTTTATTTTCGCCTAAAACTTCATCAATATCTACATTTCCCTGGGTTTCACCAGGACCTTAACCCTTTACCCCATAAAGCATTTCTATGGTATCTCTAATTGACCCTAAATAACAGCGAGGATGAAACAGTTCTTATGTATATATGACACCTTTTGATAGCATAGAAAACATTGTGACAAAAGGTGAAATTGCTCGTCACGAGCAATTTCACCTTTTGCCACAATGTTTTCCAAAGGCTCCTAAAAGCAATGCGTAGAAATGAGTATCTATGGAGTAAAGGGTTAAAGCTTAGGAAGAGAGAGTTGTACAAGAGTTTCTCCTGTACAATATAGCATTTTGTCAGTTTAGAAGTTTAGACACCTGGGCCTAATTTATATTCAGTTGAAACATGTTACAAATATTTGCCCGCTATTGTTCTCTACTTCAAGATGCATAACGACGCACCTGCTTCAATATTTTCGTGAACGTTCGAGCGACAGCTTATATAAAATGGTTTCTAATGTGCAAGTAAATTATTTAAGTATTTACATACCCGAAGTTGAAAAGGCATTCCATGTACTTGGTAAGAGAGAGAGAGAGAGAGGGTGTAAAGGACAGGATGGAATCAGGGAATGCCAAACAGATAAATTATAGACAGACAGTTATAAATACAAACAAACAGGCAGACAGAGAGTATCATGCATGCACTAACGTTAGTAAGGCAGTGGACCCGTAATAGAAAACAGCTATTTCCACTATAATATCATTATCTTAAACAATTTGCTACCGTTAAAAATGAGTATTATTGTACTACTTTCACCAAGGCACTTTTTCCTTTTTTTCCTTCTTAGAATTATCATTTATAAATCTAAAACCACTATATTCTCGTTACAAATAGGATATAATTATTACCTCCCTGTACTGGAAACTGACAAAAGTATCAACAAATAATTTCAAGATAGATATCAAAGACATTTCTGGTCGGTTAAAAGCATGAAAAAGTATTATATCTGTATAAATCCGTATTTATCAACTATAAGAAATTTTATTCCATGTTGCACTAGAAGTGTTACGGATAGATCTACAACCTTGACATAATTCATTAATACTGTCACTAGCATAAAAAAAATCGATAATTTTCGAGATTTTAACTCGACTCATACAGCGCAAATAAGAATAGTTCTGGTCAAAGTTAAACATCAGGTAACAGAGGGTGTCGATCAAAGATCAGACTAGACGTTCTGTGCAGTCTGATCTTGATCTACATCGTCTGCAAAAGATATGTCAAATCACAATTTACAGTGAAACGTCAGTTAATTAATGAGTAAAAAAGACATGGATGTCTTATTAGACTCACAGCGTTGTACCTGATAGTTTCATTACGAGCCGTAATCAAGTGTCATTTAGTATAATCGGAAACCAGCCGTACTTTCCTGGGGTCCAGTTTCATATAATCAAATAAGTACGGTGATTTACAGCCACGATTGCATCGCGCCATTGAAAGCAGCACCGTGTTGCATTTGGTGTTTTACAACTGACAGCATTTAGTTTATGCTGTATTGTCAAGAGAATATCTCCTTAGGTGTTACGCGCGACTCAAGGACCTTCTGCGGACAGTGTAATTCAAGATCAGACTGCACAGAAAGTGCAGTCTGATCTTGGATCTACACAGTCCGATACGGAGGTATCTTTTACAAATAAAACCTTGGAAAAAGCAACGATTTTGTTTTTTCTCCATCGGCTCAAAGTTTTCATTTCATTTCTTTAGCGTGATATCTTCGGTACTCTGCTGCCTTTTCATTGGATGTCTAAGATCGTGTGGTGTTTAATGCCGTTTTTAACATTATTTCAGTTATATCTCGCCGTCAGAGCACCTATCCACTGCCCCTTTCAACGCCACCCCCTTGCGATTAACTGAAATAATGTTAAAAACAGAACGTCGTTAAGCCCATTAAATCAATCAATCATTGAAAACGTTTTTGAAAAGGGAGAAGGTTCAGATTAACAGCATTTTCTCTTTTTCTCCACATTGTGTTCTACTTTTTTTTTCCAAAGACATTTCAAGCGTTTGAACCACTTGTAATTTTTCGTCTGGTAAGTGCTTTACGTAAGAACATGTGAGATTTTGTATTTTGGTAACGGAATGAATTAATCAAAAGAGAAAATACCTGCGACTGCTTATGCGGTTTTGAAACTTAATTTCACTTCAAACACAACTACTCGTGTAAAATTAAAGGTGAAAAATAAACTTAATTGTGGAAAAGACAGTGTTACTCTGTTATTCACCAAGTAGCTCCTCAAGAGTTTAAACTAAATCATGAAATCAACCCGTAAAACAAGGTGTTCGTTTTTATAATGAAGCAGTGCAGAAGACTTTTTTTTAGAATTAAAGTAGAAAATTTCTCATGCAAGAGTTGAAGACCAAAAGAGTAAGATCTCGATCTGTTTTTTGAGGGGGTGTGGACAAACGAGCTGTCGAATTATGACTTATGAATTAATCACAATGGACATCAGAAAGCAAGCCAGGGTCCGTATTCACCAGCCATTACTAAGAACATTCTTACTCTTATTCTCGAGATTTTTTTCTTTGATTATAAAAATAATACAACTTCTGATTGGCTAAACCAAATGGTTTAGCCAATCATAAGTTGTGTTATTTTCTATATCCATAAAAAGATCAAAGATGTTCTTAGAATGGTAAGGGAAAATTGAACCTTGACTAATACCATTTCTTGTGTTGGTCAATTGTTATTGACTCTTTTTACCAAAGGACAAAATCGAAAGCATTTGTAGACGAAAAGTTACACGTGTATTAGATGTTTGATTCGTATTTGAAAGGGGAGAAAACATTGAGGGCAAAGGCAAAACTGCTCGTTGGTTGCTAGCATTTTCTCCTTTCCCTACAATACTTTCGAAAGCATATTTACGGGCGTGAAACCACTGCCATTATTGTAAAGTATTTATAGGGGGTTAGTTTTTAAAACAAAGTTTCGTTTGGTTACCAAATGTCGGAAAGGCTTATTTCTGCAACTAAATATCAGGCTTATTCCAGCTGATTTTTCGCCGCGGCTGATAAAATAGTTCCTCCATCAATATGGCGTAATTAGGTTTTTGTACGAGCGCTATTGTAAGACGCGGTGTTAGTTCGACCTATAAATTTCTCCTGAATTAAATGAACCAAAGACAAGATATGCCGCCAGAAATGCTCATTAGTAAAATGTTCTCATTCAGCCGCTATGATATATATAATCAGACTGCCAACTCTGACTCTTTCCAGACGACAAAATTTTAGATTTGTCGGAACTGAAAGCACTTGCAGACGACAAAATTTCATATTTGCCCAAACTGCAAGCATGACCAGACGCCACAATTTTAGATTTGTCCAAATTGAAAGCGTTTGCAGAGGATAATCAAGGTAACTCTATCAGGCGACAAAAAAAGTGAACTTGTCCAAAGTGACAGCATTTGCAGAGAACAAATCAAATGTGTGCCAAATTAATGATTTTTTCCCTTTGAGAAGGGAATGCAATACAGTGGGGAAAAAAAGAAAAAATGCTGGTTACCAGCATTTTCTCGTTTTCCCACTATGATTTGACTAGACTTTCGTCTTAGAATTGTTAGAACTGGGCATTGTGTGGCCAAGGATTAAATGTGAGTGAAATAATTAGATTTTGAAAAAAGGAGAAAATGCTGGTTACTAGTATTTTCTCCTTTTCCCACAATATTTTCTGAAGGCTCCTTTCTCATGGTCATCAAAAGTAAAGGATTGTGTGGTAATGGGTAAAGCTAGGGTGTTTCTTTTTGTCAAATGAATTTGATTTTAAAAACGAAACTCAAACACTAGGGTATCAAGAGATACTCGAAGATACTTGATGGAAAAAAGTAATTGCTGGTCAGCCGTCTGTTGTCTTTTTGTATTGTAACTGATCCAAACACAATAACGCAAGGAATATCAATTTACGCTTATGATGCTTCGGAAAGTATTTAGCCTGATCAATAAATGATATTCTATCTTAATACCTTTTCAAAGAGAAGAATCGGGGATTTACAATTCATTAGAAAGACATTTATAATGCTCGTTACGGCCATTGAAAACGCCATGGCGCTCGACGTAAATTGTCCCAACTTCCAAGCCAATCGTAAAACGGAAATAAAAAAGGTCGTGTTTCCAAAAATATTAAATTTTACATTACATGCGAATAGTTTGATGTTATGTATAATTCCGATTTTCTTTTTTGACTTGCTTTTTTCTCGGTAAATCAATATGGTTATGAATCATGTATAATTGGTATTAATCGGCGAAAGATTAATGGGTTTTCTTTTTCTGGAAGAGAAATATAAATATTGTAAATGTTGCATGACGTGTCAGATCATTTGTTTTGGAGGGGAAAATAGACGGGTTTCTGATATTATAGACGTTCCTTATTCATATATGAAAGAAAACCAGTCTTTTTTTTTTGTTGAGTTTCAGCTTTGCGAATTGTTCTGGTTTCAAGCATATTCTCTTTTTTTCTCAAAGTTTTTTTTTAAAACGATATCACATGTTTAGCAGGATAAAAGTTACCTTCGAACAAGACGCTAAAATCCAAAGCTTGTAAAAATATATCGTTGGTTTACTTAGAAAACCTCGTAACTACAGCTTGTTACAAGCTGTAGTTACGAGGTTTTCGAAGTAAACCGACGATATAACGAATGCACGAACTAAAGATAAAGTGGGGCTTCTGTAATGGTATTTGTCTATGGAAGAATAAGAAAAAACATTCTGCTTGAAGGATTGAGTGCAAGTCACAATGTAACGCAATGTTTTCAAAAGCCTTTTGATCATTTGATCGTTTGACTTATCGCTATAGAAGGACAGGGACTTATACTTTGTCTGGCGTAAATACATATACATGTGCATACCGTTTTTGTACCATACTTTTTGACTGAGTTTTCCATGAAATGATAGGGGAAAAAACATAGTGTGTCAAGGAGAAACTGGTTTTTAATGGCATGTTCTCCTTTTAACACAAACTTTTCAAAATCCTGATCCTGGCAAGATTGTTTGAATCATCACTCCACGGGGGCATGGGTCTTATTTGTCTGGCGCATATACATACACAATACTTGTGATGCGTTAGTATGAGTTCTCTGTGAAAGGATAAAAAGAAAAACATTGTGTTAAAATGCTGTTCAACAGCATTTTCTCCTTTTAACACAGTTTTTAAAATCCTTTTCCTTTCTGGATCGTTTGAATAATTGTTCCACGACAGCACGGGGGTCTTATTTGTCTGGTGTAAATACATACCAATTATTTGTGATGCCTTTGACTGGGGGGCAATGGAAGCTATTTATCGTAACTTTTACGGCTATATTTGTCTTGTTTTACATGTCAGTTTTTTGTATAAATCACTCGTGGTAGTTTTTTTTCCCTTCGTTCTGAAGAATCTTGCTACAAGCTTCAAGACTTCTTCTAACCTTTACATTACCCATATTCTGGACAAGATAGTTTAATGCATCTATATGATCCGTTATAACAAGTAAGTCACCGTATAGGATCCATAAAAACAATTTTCTCTAACAATCAAGTGAGAATCGTGAAGTAGCATAGTCCTTGGACATGAAAAAAGTATGAATATCAAAAAGTATCGACTCGTGTCCGACTGTGCGGACTGTGCAGGCCTATATGAGTTGACACGGTTTTTACAGATGCATTAAGCCCCTTTTCACAGAGCATGGCTCGCAGATAATGTTCCTATACCAGTCTCTTTTTTTATATGATACAAATTTAACTTTTGCCTACCACTTAGACGATTCTGGTGAGGTTTCCAACTATAGATACACCTCACCTTAACTCCGCAATAGACACCAAAAATATAACTAGCATGCACTAGCTGCCTGTCATTCCATAAACAGAGTAGATGCCCTGTCAGTCTTGAACAAACAACCGAATTTCAAGAGTCTTTGACATTTAACTCATTACCTAACGACAACATTTTCGGTTTATCCAAACTGAAAGCAAGTTCAGACGAGAAAATAAAAGTGACTGAAAATTTATTTATTTTTTTTTTTTTGTGTGTGTGAAGGGTAGAAAACATTGCAGGAAAAAGAAAAAATGCTGTCATTCTCCGGCTGGGGCCAGGGCGTGGCCCGAATGTATGGATTCATTTTATATATCATAATTATCTTATTTTCATAATTATTGTTTTGTTTATATGTTTATATTATTAATACGTTTCGTTTTTTCCCCTTTCAGCTCCAAGTACCCCACAACCGTGTCCATTCCAAGGCTCGTACACCTTCTCCTATACAAATGGAACTATCAACGAGTGCGAGTCGCCCATTTCGGAGGTCCGCGCATGCGCAGACAGTTCGAAATTTAAGTTCGTGTTTAAACACTGTCCAGGGGTTCCGGGGACGTTTGACACAAGTAAGTTTTTACATTGTGCTTCTTTGACCTCAATCATTTCAACTGTGCTCTGTGAAAGAGAGGTTTAATGTATGCGTAAACAGTATCAACTCATATCAGTCTGTGCATAATCGCAAAAAGTATCGACCCATGTCAGCCTGCGTAGACTGCGCAGGCTGACATGGGTCGATACTTTTTTGATACTGGTCATTTTTTTGCATCTGAAAGGACCCATCTACTTCATAATTTGGAGATGCATTTTGCCCCTTTTGCCAGAATATGAATAATCTAGAATAGACATTTACTGTCGTAATAAAAGCTACCGGCATTTATGTCAGTTTCCTAAGAAAAAAAAAGAACATGTTTGAAAGGGAAGAAAACGCCACAGAACTATTGTTTATCATAAGCGATTTTTTTATGTCACGTTTTGAAAAATTCTCTGGGGTAGAAATACTAAACGAAGTCTACATAGCATTACGATTTGTAGGTAATAAATAGAACAACAGATCGATGCAGTTGAAAGTGTATTTATGATTTTCATCGCAAAAATCCTATTCAGTATAAAACGAAGAACTAAAGTTGAATATTGTTCCACAGGGGAAGCGATTTTGCGTTCAAATGGTATCGTAATAAATATTCCGTCTGGTTATGAAAGAGTTAATTCCCTTGGAGCTAAAAAGCGTCATGTCATTTTCGGTATCGTACTATCTATGTTTGACAAATGACTTCAAAAAGTCATATAGGATCTGATTTGAGTTGGTGTTTTTAGATAAAATGTCATTACACTAGTCTAGGACAAAACGTTTAAAGCGAGTCTAAATGATATTATTTGTAGACGAATTTAATAAATTTTTACCTCAAATGCCAACGAATGTCAGATTATTTTAGTCCCATAACTGTATATCAAGAATTAAAGTCCATAATGTGTTAAAACATAGGCATACATGTATAATGTGTAGTGAAATTTACACGAAACCTATTCGCTTCTTTGACAGATCAGTACATTACGAACGAAAAATAGTTCCGAAGAAGCTTTTTTATGTATTTATTTGTTATGATTCTAAAAGTAATTAAATAAACAACTTAATTATGATTACGAATTTTGACCGTTAATTTTAACGCTGCTAAAACTTGAAAATATGTACAATGGCTCATCTGTGTAAACATAGATGAATTAGCTATATGTATATGTTTGTAACGGATAAAACACACAAGGGGTTTGACCTTATTCAAAACCGGAAATGACAACAAATATCCCTTTGGGGGTCTCCAAACATGAAATACATTTTCTGTCCATCGTACTCTGTGCAGTCTTGCAGCCATCAGTGACAACATTTGGCATTAACTCATTATCAAACGACAAAATTTTAGGTTTGTCCAAATCGAAAGCATTTGCAGACGACAAAATAAAAGCGACTGAATATTTGAATTTTATTTTGTGAATGGTAGAAAACATTGTGGGAAAAGGAGAAAATGCTGGTTACCAGCATTTTCTCCATTTCCCATGATGTTTTCTAAAGGCTTCTTTCTCAGGGGCGTCAAAACTAGGGGTTGTGTGGTATGTGGGTTAAGATACAAAAATATTATAGTTTCATAAAATATGGGTGAATTTGGTTTAAAAAAAAAAAGTGGCTGAAAACGAATATAGGTGTATATTTAACCCTTTCCCGAACAATTCCGGATTTTAACGACTCTAAGAAAACAGCATTTCGAAATATTGTGGGAAAAGGAGAATATGCTTGTGACCGGCATTTTCTCCTTTTCCCTAAACGTTTTCTATCCATCCTATGACAAATTTCAGTTATTGAGTTGCATTAATTTGATCGTCTGCAACTGCTTTCAATTTGGATGAGTCAAGAATTTGGTCCTCTGGTAAAGAGTTAACAGGGCCTGTATTCACCAACCATTCTTAAGAACGTTCTTTGTTTTATCCTTCAAGATCTACTGACGGTGAAAGTAACAGAAGTTCTGATTGGCTAAACCGTATGGTAACAGAAGTTCTGTTACTTTCACACTGAAGAAATTCTGAAGAATAAGACTAAGGATGTTCTTAAGAATGGTTGGTGAATACGGGCCCTGATGTAAAGGGGCGTGGCTTATTGGCAAAGTGTGGGGGTCCCAGGTAGGAGCCTCATTGGAGGTATTGCGTCTTTTGTGGGAGTGTTCTTGGCCAAGACACTTGGGAGCTATAGCCTGGTACTATTTAAACTCAGAACGTGCATAAATTAGCGAGCTTTCGTCATGGTATGACTTAAATAATGTTGAAAGCAACGTAAAGCATTCTTCAGTCAATAAATTAACCATTAACAACTGTAGAACTTGTTCGAGCGAGATAATGTATTCCATATTCGTCACGTTGACAGTGATTTGACATGGAAAATGTCAATAAATCCGACACAACTCTTCCATTCCAATGAAATGAATATCTTAATGGTACTATAGTATTTCGAAACTTTAATCGAAACAATGTCTGTCAGTTGATCACTACTTCACAAATGTGCACGAAAATGTATTTTATATTCTGTTAAGTAGATGATATACTTTCAGTACATCAGCTGGGTCCGTATTCACCAACCTTTCACCAACTATTCTTGAGAGCATAGTCTTATTCCTCAGAATTTCATCAGTGTGAAAGTAACAGAACTTGTGATGGCTAAGCCAATCACAAGTTCTGTTACTTTCACACTGACGAAATTCTGAATGGCTAAACCATTTGGTATAGCCAATCAGAAGTTCTGTTGCATTCACGGTCAGAAAATTTTGAAGAAAAACAAAGAACGTCTTACGAATGGTTGGTGATTACGGACCCTGGATTTGGGCAAAGATTATTGTAGTGTCGAGATACAAAGGAAACTTTTATTTGAAAAAAAAAATGAAGGTGAAGGGTAATACTCTAGACACCGAAATACTTTCCTGCGAAAATTTAGAAAGTATTATGTCAAGTAAAAAAATGAAGATATCACATTTCATTCTCTTTGGGTTTTTATCCAAGACATCACAGTGATACCTTCCGGTTTTCAGTCGAAAGTAAGCCTAAATCCCTTGAGTTTAATTATTCCATACACTTGATATTGATTTTTTTTTAATCGGTAAGTACACAGCTGATTAGATTCTATCTACTTGCAGCCTTTGTGTACTCTCTATCTGTGAAGATGTATCTGAAATTCTAACATGACACGCGAATTCGGCTCTATAAACACAGTGCAACGAAAGCGCGGTAAAATCAGCGCCAATCCTTCCAGAGTGACGTCATCTGTGTCGAATGACGTCATTCTATATAGAGAAAGGGAAGTGAATTATTCAATGGAACATGATCTTCATCCCCGTCTTAACTCTAAGTTTAAACAAGTTTTCCTTTCCTTAAGCATTGACTATTTTAGAATCGAAATAATCTTCTTTCTATCGTGGTTAATCGTTCAATAAACCACGTTGTGAGTTATGAGGCGCAATGAATAAACCACTCGGGCTATAGCCCTCATGGATTATTTATCGTACCTCATAACTCTTAACTGGTTTATTATAGGGTTGAGTGCACATTTTTGTGTTTTCATCGAGATATAAAATGCAATTGCCTTATTACATGGCAAATAACGCCCGAAGGGCGTTATGTTAAGCCATGTAATAAGGCAATTGCATTTTATATCTCGATGAAAACACAAAAATGTGCTCTCAACCCTTATAATTGCACTCGCTGTTCACTTAAATCACTTTTCGAAGATGATAGAGAGAAAAAATCACGGACAAATACGACAGTAAATACGAGTTAATTTCCTTTGCGGATACTTGGTAGAACGGGCATGAATACACAATCTATTTTTAGCTTTTCAATATTTTTTTTAGTCGAAGGTGGCCATTTTGCTGGCTTTGAAATCATACTTTCGATGATTCATCGAACAAAATTTAAGAATAAAATAATTATGTAGATCTATATGAACAATACAATCAACTATAAAAACTTGAGGCTAAGCGGACGATGTGTTCTTTCGAGTGACCTTTTCGTAGATAATTTGTAAAGAATATGGGTACGTACCGTCGGCAGATCTGTCCGAGATCTATCTGTGGCCGATATAAGTTTTGGTCTATTCTATGTTTCTTGTAAGACATGAATGACGCCAACGTTTTGTGACCCACTTATTAGAACATAAAAAACAGTGTCGCAGCTGTTAATTTTTCAATATGTATTTTTGGTTTCCCATTTCTAAGCTTGTTTCTGATATCGTTTCTATCACGCCAACATTTCAAAAATTCTTATCACAGTGTATTTACTTCTGTCGATCCTTTCTCCATCAGTTCTTTCACTAAATATATTCCATCAAATCCACGATAACTTTTTTCTGGTCAAAAGCATTTTTTTAACCTTATCCCCGCAATTAAAAAGTTTAACTCCGTCATGAAACAAATCAAAATGCCAGAGTGATTTTTCCGTTTACACAGTGTACTAAATTTAACTCCGTGACCCTGGCTTCATAGAAATCGATCGCTGACGTATTGAATGATGTAACTGATGACGTCAACCATTCAGACTCTTTATTCACAGTTGGCATAGTGTATTTTTTTTAGGGTGCAAATAAAGTTAAACACGCATCATTTTGTCAAGGTTTATTTTGTTAGTTTCCTTTCAGCAAGTTTTTTACAGAAAAAGAAATCGGTCTTTTTGCATGTGACTGATTCAGCGATGGAACTCTAAATATAATATAGCCCATAAACAGTTTGCATGAAATCTAAAATTAGATTCCAACAACAATTTGGAAAAACCGAAAGTAGTGCTATTGCGTTTCATCGAAAAATAACATGCAGGTTTTTTCATCACATGACCCGATTCTGACCAATCAAAAAACGATTTTACAACATGAGTGCAATTATTGAACGATAAACCATGATAGAAAGAAGATTATTTATTAAATGTCTGAATTCTTTTAAATATGACGATGTTGTCTGGAACGATGTTCCCTTTTACAAAATCATAGACTGAACAAGGTGTCATCTGTATGGTACAAGATTTCTGTTTATATGCAAATTAAGGCAGTGCTAAACAGGCTCGTCCTAACATGTCCCAACGCAACCCTTTTTTCATCCTTGTATTCTTCGCTGGTGTTGTATGTCTCGGCCAAACAGTTATCTTTCCAAATTGTGTATATTTTAGCATTGATGTTATTTTGACAGAACTTTTCAGAATTTACTTCTTCTTGTAGGAATCAGGGCTAATATTGTTTTTTTTTTTTATGATCTAAAACTTGTTCATAACAGAAAGAGTTTGTAAAAAGTATGCATTTTTCGCAAGCAGATGTTTCAAAATTTGATCGAATTACTCCCATGTCACATTTAGCGCGTTGAATTTCGCAGACAATTGAAAAATTATGCATGTGACTTAACTAAGCGTATAGAAACAGTGTCGTATTACGGATAGGCAGAAACCGTAGTCTGCTAACCTTTCCACTGCCAAATTGGGGATTTGAATCGCCTTTTGCGGACACTGCAGATCAAAATCAGACCGCACAGAACGTGCGGTCTGATCTTGATCTACGCTATCCGTCACTTGATGCATTTCATGACCATTATCTAAACGAAAATCGAGTTGCATATTTAGAGATACTTTTTTCTCATAGAAAATAAGTCGAATTCATGTGGTTTATAGTGAACGATGTAACTCTGTATCAAGCGACAGTATTTTAGAATTTCCCATATTGAAAAAATATCTGCAAAAAACTTGGCTTAAATTATAAAATCTGCTTGTTGGTAAGGGCAGAAAACATGTTGGTTCAGAAGAAAAATTATATACGTGTACTGCTTACCCGTAGTTTTCCCGCAGTGTTTTTAAAAAAAAAAACATTTACCCCACAGGGTCAATTGATACGAGTTTGTTTTGTACAGAGTTAACCCTTAACCAAACAAACCTGAGTTTTAAAGACCCTAAGCAGAAAGCTTTTCGAAAACATTGCGGGAAAAGGAGAAAATGCTGGTACCCAGCATTTTCTCCTTTACCCACAATGTTTTCTACTCTATCAAAGACAGAAATCATAATTTGAGCTACATTTAATTTGTCGTCCACATTTTTTTTTTCAGTTTTGTCCCATCCGAAAATTTTGTCATTTCGGAAAGGATAAATAGAAACATGTTGCCGATATCAGCTGCTGAGCATTGTTTCCTCGTACGCCATTTCCGTACTGGTCAGCTATTTTTCGAAATAACCGAAATTTGTGCAAGAAATATAAGAGAAAAAAGATTTGCTGAAAAGAAAATTATTCAGTTCCATAAATAACTTGAAAAACTTCATAAGAAAGGAAGCAATTTCTTCTTAGAAGCACTTGCTCATAGTCCCACAATTTTTCCGAAATCGGTTTCTTTACAAAATCATAAAAGAGATTATTTTGCCGTAAAGGCTTACTAGATGACACCCGAAAAAAATTAATAAAAAATTAACAATTCAGAAATTGCTGAAAATGAGCAAATTCTCAATTTTAGTTATTGAATCCATATAGGTATTTAAATTTAAATGTTTTTGCAATTTTTCTGCTGTGTTTGTTGTTTTATTTTTTGTGTGCATATGGTTGTTTAAAAAAAGAATTTAAAAATAAAAATCATAGATTTAAACCCATGTTACTATTTTAGTATATTTCTTATTTTTCTCATTTATTTGATCACCTCCTGTTATCATCACAACTGTCTTCATAATTAATTAAATCATTGTTGTTTCTATTATTATCCTTATTTATTTATTTATTTATTTATTTATTTATTTATTATTATTATTATTATTATTATTATTATTATTATCATCATCATCATTATTACTATTATCATAGTCATCATCATCATCATCATCTGTCAGCTGCAAATCGGTCTATACTTTCGTTACGAATGTTGGTCATTTGTTTTATTTATTTATTTATTTATTTATTTATTTATTTATTATTTACTTATTTATCTATTTCATATTTGTTTATTAATTTTCAATTTTATTCAGTTTTGTTTATTTATCCATTCATGCCTTTACTATTCGGTAACTTCTTCTTTTATTTATGGCTTTATCTATTTCCTTTCTTTTTATTTTTCAGCCTCGGATTTTCAATGTTTAGCTACATGGGTAAATGGAGATAAGTATCTATACGGCAGCTTTTCTCAACCCTGGATGCGAACCGTAGATGATTACAAATATAGATGTTTCGTAAGTATTTTTAAACTATTTACCAAACAGTACGAATTTTAAAAACCCCGGGAAAAAGAATCCTTTTGAAAACATTGTGGGATAATGAGAAAATGCTTGTAACCAGCATTTTCTCCTTTGGCCACAATGTTTTCTAGCCAATTCAGGATCCTAAGCTTATTAAATTTTGTATCAATTTCAAATATGTACTCCTTTCCAACAGTATTTTTTTTTTTACTAATTGAAATATCAATTTCAAATACAATGCGCTGACTTACAGTGGACATTTACTTTGTCGTATCCATAATGTTGAAAGCGGCATAAAACAGTATTCAATTCAGTTGTCATTTGCAGATGCTTTCGATTTGTACAAGTCTAAAATTTTGTATTGGTATGTTTATGCGTTAAACCATTTAAATTCAGAAGCGCAGTCGTTAACGAGCTGAATTTGAAACCAATAGGTCGGCAGTTCGAGTCCCCAAGCTGGCCGGATTTATTTTCTACGCTTAAGGTAGTGGACCCGTAATAGGAAACAGCTATGTCCACTATGATATTATTCTATAAACTTTTGCTATTATTAAAAATGAGTATTATTGTATTACTTTAACCGACCCACTTTTTCCTTTATTTTTTCCTTCTTAGAATAATAATTTAAAAATCTAAAACCATAAAACCACCGTGTCCTCCCTTTTTTTGAAAAACTAACAAAAGTATCAACAGATAATTTCAAGATAGACATCAAAGGAATTTCTGATCGGTTAAAAAACGTGCAAAAGTATTATATCTGTATAAATCCGTCTTTATCATTTATCAAGAAAACGTTTTTTTTTTCCAAGCTGCACTAGAAGTGTTATGGGTCTACTGCCTTAATGATAGTCATTGCGACGTAATTCATTCTTCTCTCCCCGGTGATTTATTGTATCGACCGTGGTTATCTGAGAAAGCAGCCAGCAGCTCAGTAAGCTTTGAATGTTGTGCTATGTCCTGGTAAAAGAAACTCCAGGAAAGCTGGATAGGTGCGCTGGTCTACCATTATATAACTGATATGATATTAAAAATGATATTTAATCACCAATGTTATCTGGTAGTACAGAAAAAAAAACGGACGAATTAAAATAAAATTAGAGAAATAATAATTGCAATAACAGAATATTTCATTAGTTCGGATAATGGAAAGCAGACAGCGGCTGGATTTATTATCATGAAATTTAATCCCCCTATCACTCAGATCCATGTTTTAAAGGATTTGAGAAAGAAGCCTTTTGAAAACATTGTGGTAAAAGGAGAAAATGCTGGTAACCAGCATTTTCTCCTTTTCCCACAATGTTTTCTAACCTATCAGAGAACTTAAAGATCATTTGTATTAATTTTTTATTTTGTCTTCTACACATGTTTTCGAAATTTTTTGTTAAGGGGGAGAGGGTTAAATGCATTGCAGATAACTTTTGAAAATTTTCATTGCTTAAAATGCTGCGAGGAACATGTTTAAGCTTTCACGGGATTTTGTGCGAAATGTCTTTCAAAGCCGTCGTAAAATTAAAATTAACCTCGTCTCACCACGAGCAATATTTGGGTGAGAAATGAAATGGAAATTGTGTCATGTGTTGAAAGTAATAAACATTTTACCGAAGTTGAACTTATTTGCAGGAAAGTATTGAAAAGCATCGTGGGAAAAGAAGCAATTGTTTGTCACAAGTCAATGTTCATTTTTCCTATGATGTTTTTCATTAGCTGGATGCTATGGAGACCGTATGAACGCATGCATATTTTCTGTGGGAAAATGGGTTTAAAAATAAGGTTTTTAGCACATTAATTTATGACTTTCATGGTTTGCCAAGCTTTTTCGTTTTATTTTTATGAGGTCTAATTTACGAGCGCGTCACGTGGTCCCTAGATTCAGAAAGATATTTTGTACACACATTCCTAATCGTAATAGATTTGTATCTTGCTCTGGCAAAAGGGGGCTTAATGCATCTCTTTGATGCAGTATAACAGTACTGCCATCAGATATTATGTATCCATAATAATCACGTTTTAAACGATCTACTTAATCAAGGGGTAGACTGGTCCTTGGACAGTTGGAAAAAAATTACCAGTAGCGAAAAGTATCGGCCCAGGGCAGCCTGCGCGGACTGCATGCGAATTTAGCCCCGTTTTCACTTTGCTGTCTCTATATTTTTTAATAAAGTCCAGTAACTTTGAAACCCGTATTTGAAATATACCCTACTGCCTATACATGATTATAAAATCTAATATAGTTATTCGGTTACTTTGATTACTACCACTACCACCAGTACTACTACTGATGCTGATGCTGCCATTAGCACAAAGCTAGTAGTAATATGACTTTGAGAATAATAATTGGTAAGGCATACGAGAGTATTCATTGTTGAATACAGCCTATAGAATTAAATAAATTAATATATGCTATACAGTAAAGTTCACGCATATCCGATATCGGTTTTAAAACCAAACGTTAAGATCAAGATAGGCAAAAACAAACATTTTAGCAAATTAATAGTTGTTTTACCTTTGAATTAAGAAAATTCTAGAAAATAAGACAAAGAACGTTCCTTTAAATGGTTAGAGAATACGGGCTCAGCACGCAGCATTAGGCATGCCATTTAATAATAAATTTGGAACTTATATGCCCAATACATGATATTAAGTCTAATTTGCTTATGGCAGTAATTTCAATGTTTTTTGCGAACAATATCAGCCAAGATCAGATTTCACGGAATGTGAATTTTGATTTTGAGTACGCACACTCTCTTTTATAATTATGTCTCGAGTCATTATTTACATAATCGTCTTAAATTTTCTGTATTTGAAACTTTGGTTGCAAACCGGAAATACCAAATCCCCCATTTTGTGCTGTACATGTTTATTTCTCCAGTATCTTCCGGGACATGGTAGCATTATGTTCAGTCTATATGCTGTACATCAGATCGAGCCCGTTATAATGATAAAATCGATTGTTTGAACTTTATATTTTATAAAATTTAAGCCTCTGCTGCACAATTTTGTGTTTTGATGACCCTAAGGAAGAGGGACTTTGAAAACATTCTGGAAAAATGAGACCACGCACGCAATGATTATCAGACTGATAGCTTGAACATCTCTTGAAATGAATTAAACTTTAATTTAAACCTTTACCATAAAACCTCGTTTTTTTAAAAACCTTGTGAAAACTGGCGTTTGAAAACATTCTGGAAAAAAGGAGAAAATGCTGGTAACCAGCATTTTCTCCTTTTCCCAGAATGTTTTCTACTCTTTCACAAACATTTACCATCTCTTGGCCACGTTTTACAAGTCGTCCGTAAATGCTTTCGAATTTGATCATTCCAAAAGTTTAATTTACCCTTTCCCAAACAATCCCTGATTTTCACGACCCTAAGAAAGAAGCATTCTGAAAACATGGTGGGAAAAGGAGAAAATGCTCCTTTTCCAACTTTGTTTTCTTCCTTTCCTTAAAAGAATTCAATTTTTGAGTTACTTTTATTTTGTCTTCTGCAAATGCTTCCAATTTGGACTAGTCTTAAAGTACGTTGTTTGGTAAAGAGTTTAGTTAAAGTAAAGAAATTTAAGTGTTAATTGGTATGTTTTATGTGGCGACCTGGAAGGAAAGCCACAAAAACATGTTCGTCAGCTCGCATTTCGATCCAGACTGTTGAGTTTTATGACCGATCTACCGCCGGCTAAAAAAGGTACTTTGCATCTTGTTAAAGTAAAATTTATGAGCTGTCAATCTGTTACTTTGATCACTGATCGTGCTGTTTCATCTCATCTTTTTTTTATTATCGTTGAGAGAATTTTAAAAAATAATTTCGTTGGCTTAAATTTTGAAAGAAAAACAATGAATAACAAGACTTGTTCTGTTTTTTTAATGCATTGATGGCTTCTTGTTTAATCCATTTTTACTTATATTCGACTATACGATCATTCTTATTTGAGAAGGGGGTTTAGTCCTTCCCAAATGACAAAATGTAGGACTAGTCCAAATTGAAAACATTTGCAGACGACAAAATAAATGTGAATCAAAAATTGAATCTTGATTTTGGAAGTGTACAAAACATTGTGGGAAAAGGAGAAAATGCTGTTTACCAGCATTTTCTCCTTTTCCCTCAATGTTTTTAAAAGGCTTCTTTCCCAGCATCGCCAAAAGTAGGGATTGTGTGGTTATGGGCGAATCCATCTGCATAAAGTATGAAGCCACGTCAGTCTGCGTAGTCTGTGCAGATTGGCATAAATCGTTTTTTTTTTTATGCTAGTTGTAAAATTTTCTGGATGACCAAGAATTATTCTACCTTATGATTCAATCGGTTTTGACAAAACTAAATTCGTGGATCCATAACTATAAGGGAAGCCACGCCATCATTGACTACTCTTAGATTGAGCGTTTTTGTCTACCTCAAGTTCCATGATACTTTGACAAAGAGTCATTTTCGTAATATGATAAGTTTCCTTTGGCAAAAAATGGTATGTCTACAACATGTTAAACTCTTCGAATCATTTCTCCCATCGACAAATTGTTCACGATAAAGCCAGAAACATGTTTTTTTTTTTCATCTGACCCTTATACAGTACTTCCATGCGATACTACAGATATAGCTTTTGGAGGGAAATGCTCAAACACGACATATCTGCCAAGAGCATTTGCAAACGATAAAGTAAATGTGAAACAAAAAAGACGGTGGGGGCGGGGGAATCCCTCATAAAAGAATTGAATAAAGAAGATAATTATGGAAAAGAATAGAAGATGATTCTTACTAACGTTAGCATTGTCTGCGTTTCCTATTGTTTTCAAAAGCTTTATTCCACAGTGTCCTAAAGACTTGGGATTTTAATTTTATTTTTTTCAAAAAGTATTCGACTAAGTCACATATAAACCATGTGCTGTTTGATTGCTTTTTTGGGAAAATTAAGTGAAAATGGCTGCAGCAGTGTGATGTTTTTGATAAAATATTCAGATCTGATTTGGCGAAGTTTAATGGGCCTCTAAAATTAAAACTCTTTACCTAAAGACAAACTTTTAGGCTTCTTTGAAATTGAAGATATTTGCTGACGAAAAATTGAATTTTTCTAAAATGCTAAGATTTTTCTTTGAATTGTTAGAAAACATTGTTGTAAAAGGAGAAAATGCTGGTTACCAGCATTTTCTCCTTTTACAACAATGTTTTCAAAACTCTTTCTCAGTGCCTAAAAAAATATCGTTGAAGGAAAAAAATAAAGAAAAGACCACCCAACGTCGAGAAAGAGCGCGAAAAACTATAAAAATATGAATTGCTATAGGTCCGTTTTGATTATTTTTTACTTTTTAGCTTTTTATTGTTGTTTTAAAAGATATGCTTATTTCTATAAAAAAAATCTCGATTTAATTCTTGTTCTACTTAAATCATATTGTATTTTTTTCTGGCTCTGTTAGGGGTCCGTGTGGTGGTTTTAGAGTATAATACAAGGTGTCAAAACTACTTATTTTTACGAAAGACTGAATGGATGGTGAGCTGTGTGAAAAGGGGGGGGGGGTTATGGTGAATCTGAAAAAAGTGCCGATTCAGGTCAGTCTTTGCAGCCTGATCTAGTCGATATGTTTTTTTTTTGTTTTGGGTACAGATCCATTTTCTGGATTTCAAATCGCAATTCTACCTGAAGACTAGACTCTCCGATAAGGAGTTATTATACCCCATACCATAACTTTGACACACAATATTTAAGTTATTAATAACGAACTGATAATTTAATTTTAATTATTTAGAAGGATAAGAAGTTAAACCATGTTTTGCCAAAGCATGACTTAAACATGTTGGAGTCATTTGAATAGACTATGTCTAACAATTGACTGAATCATAAGGTAAACTGGTCCTTAGATTCGAAGAAAATTGACCAAAACAAAAAGTTCCGGCCCAGGTCAGCCTGCGCGGACTGCGCAGGCTGACCTGAGCCGAAACTTTTTGCAGATGTCTTAAGCCCCCTTTTTTTCACACAGAGCATGGCTCAAAGAGTGAATAACCTTAAATCCCAAAGAATGCTACGCACTTGTCACAACTCGGCCGATTCTCAACATACATGTAAGTTCGTCCGTAAAATGGGGTTCCATTTTGAAAAACTGCAAGTCACATGATCTTAAACATGGCGGCGCCCACTAAATCGATTCGCTACAGTAACAGCAGCCACGGCGATAAGAAACCTACTGCTGAAAAACGAAATCGTAATTGATAGACTGAGTTTGAAAATTTATGTATAAACTGTTTGTCATCGGAAATGTGTTAAGAAAGATTCCCACGGAGAATTGTAACTAGTTTTTGTTTTGTAAGTGGAGTGTTACTACTTCAAGAACAGTAAAGCGGTGTACTTCCGGAGAAGAAATGTACAATGTGGGCATTATCTCCCGCTAGATGACATTCTAAAAACAAGCATCTATCTAATTTGGGCATTCTGGGTACAGAACCGGACTTCTTTCCTACGTGACAACCGTTACTTTGAATTTCAAACTAAAAGAAGCGTTTACTCAATAAAACGCTACCTGGTGCGATTAATTTAGCTATCATCAGTAGTTTAGAGAAATCTGAAGCTAAAACAGGCTTGATTTCTCCTCGAACATATTGATTAATTTCTCCATGGGTACTTTCAAGAGCATAATACTACAATCCCCCCCAAAATTTCGGATCGATGTGTCATAGCAGACAGGTCGAATCTTCTAAGCATATGACCTGCTCAGACAACGACAATGTGGGTGTATATCAAGCTACGTAGTACAGCCGAGGGACTAAATCAACGGATCATCTGAGGTTTTGCAGAATGCTATATCCCGGTGTTTCAACAGGCTTCACACATTTTGAACCCCAAAGTTTTATACCGGGATATGGTATATAACATTTAAGTGCTTCTGGAATAACATTGCTATTTTTATAACCCACTGAATGCCCCGTCCTGGTGTAGTTTATGTAAAATTTACGATCCTTTTTATCGCCTCTTGAAATCAAAAGCGTTTAGCAGCTATATTTCTAATTATTTGTGATAATAGAGAACATATGGTGTCGAGAGGGGGGCGAGAGAGAGATAGACAAAGATGAGAACAGATAGATGGAAGATCAGCAGAGACAGCCTGACAAGACAAGAGAGAGAGGGGCAGCCAGAGACATAGACAGAAGAACAGAGAGAGGATGAGAACATTATAGGCAGAAATTCTGCAGAGGGAGGGAGGAGGTGGCGGGGGAAGAGAGAGAGAGAGAGAGAGAGAGAGAGAGAGAGAGAGGAGAAACGACAAAATATTAAAACCATCATTTATGTTTCCTAGAACTATTGTATTCAAGCAAACCTCCATACGGGGGTTAAATAGATGACAAAAGTAGCGAAATTTTAATTTTAGGTGAAAAGTAAGCGTTAAAAAAAGCAATATGGCTCCTTCTGATCTCCTTTGAAATTTCTTATTCTGCCGCTATGGTTAAACTAGCAGAAACTTTTGTTTAATATACAGTTACTCTTTACCGTCAGACTTTTAAAGATATCCGTATTTTCTGCGTTCCTTAGTGTGACAAACTGTAGAAAATACCCAAATATCAAAAATAAACTCGTACATTAGGTAATAACATATTGCGTTACTTTCAAATTTGTTAAAGACTTACAGTAAACTATAATAATTTTTACCACATAATCCAGATTTTGAAGGACCTTCGAAGAATGTGCATTTGAAATGATTTTTGTTTTGAAAACAATGTAGGAAAAGAAGAAAATGTTGGTAACCAGCATCGTCTTCTTTTCCAGCAATGTTTCAAACCGAAAATGAATCGTTTCCGACCACTAAATATTTTATCCTCAAATTTCATCAGTTTGGACCAGTCTAAAATTTTGTCGTTTGGTAAAGAGGCGAATCATTGATGAACACGGGCCAAAACTGCAGACTTTGTGCGGTCTAATCTAAATCTACAGATTATCAAAGCACGCAAATTTGTTGCAGTCATTCAAATGTTGATTTATTCACACGCTTGCGAGGGGGAAGAGCTTGGGGGGGGAGGGGGGGGGGGTTGTTGAATAAGAATTCCACAGGCAATAAATGCAATAAAAGGTGGCAATAAATTTCAGTATATTAATTTTCATGCCTCTTGGTTAATGGTATAAAATGTAAATAGCCGAATTGCTGTATTTATGACATCTACCCCATGCTAATCTGGCTTTGAACGCGGGCCTATTGATGCTGATTTATTGGTGTATCATCACTTAAATAATGATCTGCATCTGCTTAATTGTCAAATCTAGATTGGAATTTGTTCCTGGTATGAGTTTTGCGTGTGTGTGATCTTATAATTTGGAATACTGTCATATCAGAAAACATCTACCTCGTCGGTTTACTTCAAAAACCTCGTAACTACAGCTTGTTACAAGCTGTAGTTACGAGGTTTTTGAAGTAAACCGACGATACACATGATGTAAAAATCTGCCGTCGAGGACCGGTAGCTCCGTCGGTAGCACACGGGACTTGAGAACACGGGATGATGGGTTTAATCTCTGGCTCGGTCAGTTTCTTTCCGAGGATTGATGATAGAAAAAGCGACAGGATTCATTCCTATTCCACAGTTGACCATTGTTTGGACAATGGTTATGTTGGAAAGCAGCCAGTGGTTTGGAAAGAAAATTGTGCACAGAACTGGTTAAAAAGACTACGCATGAAAGCATGAATACGTACACTGGCCGTCACGATATAACCGAAATAATGTTGAAAACGGCGTTATACACCATCAATCAGTCAATCAATCAATCAACACATCAGTCTGTGCCTGTTGTTACAGCATATCCTCTTTTTCATACCTTGTTTTCTGTCCTAAAAATGAACTTACGACGGTGATTTCTTTCAAAAGGAAGATTTTCGTTTAAAGATGTTTTCATCTTGGAAGCGTTTCAAATTTGTCGACTGATACAGGCTTAAGGTTGACAGTATATTTCTGGAAGAGGTACAGGGTTCGTATAGATCTACACCAATCATTTTTAAGAACAGTCTCAATCTTATTAGAATTTTCTACATTTGAAAGTAACACGGCTTCTGATTGGCTAAACCATTTGGTTTAGCCAATCAGAAGCCGTGTTACTTTCGAATGTAGAAAATCTTGTAGAATAAGACAAAGAATATTCTTAAGAATGGTTGGTGAATACGTAGATAGATCTACCTGGGTGTGTGTCTGTCTCTCTCTTCACCCTTGTTGACAATGAACTCTTTTCATTTCAGATGTGCGTTCTCTGTCTCTCTCTCCATCTGTGTTCATAGTGTACAATTTTCATTTCAGATGCACAGTTTTTACGGGACCAGTGGGGCCATGTCAATGTCAGCTGACCCAACCTGTCAGGGGTTACAGAGTGCCTATTTAGGGGTCGTCAATATAAGATTTACTAAAGGTAGGTTTTCATCTGCTTTTAAAATCTTATCATTCTTTAAGCACCAAATATAAATAGCTTGCAACTCGCGAAAAGGGGCATTCGGACATTTGCGCTATAAAGTGTCATCTCGAATGATCCACGAGGGTGACGACCAGAGTTGGTTATTCATTGCGCTTCATAACTGTCGCCCTCGTGAATCATTTATTGTGCCTCATAACCCACAACTGTGGTTTATTGAAAGATAAACCACGATAGAAAGAAGATTATTTCTTACCCTAGACTTGACTAAACAAACGGAGGGTATAGATCCAAGATCAGACTGCACGTTGATGCCATGCATGAAAACCCTTTATTCTCTTTCTTTGAAAGGGTAAACAAAAATGAAAATTCTTCGGCAGACTGACTGAATTTCTGCCAGAAATGTGTCATAACTAAAATACATGTAATGTAAAAATATTCCTCCCTCTGAGTATACCAAGGTAACTTCGGGTTGGATTTTTTTATTGCCGCCGCCGCATGAAGATAACCATCAAATTGCACCAACCTTGCAGCCCAATCTTAGACACTCTCTGTGATAGATCGTGAGCAAAAAAGCTTTTCACCAAGGCATTTTCTAGGAGCAAAAATAGTCCGTTGTGTTCATTTTGGCGGTCTAAAAAATTGCCGAATAGTTTTCACAATGATTTGGGAGCCATCCATCGACGGCATCTTTAGGCTGACATAAGTGGGTGATAAAATGGAAACATTACTGGAATTTGTTTCGAGAGAGAGAGGCATGTTTTACTGATTTATGGCAAGTCAAGAGTAGTTACATTTCCTGTTTGCACACCTAGATTTATTTCCCTCCTCGTCAAAAATTGCATGAGAAGTCCATCTTACTTAATCCACTGGCTTTTCGTAGCAATTTCTTTTGGCAAGACACTCCAGAGGCCTGGTTCAGTACTGGTGAATTCAAGGAAATACGCAAATAAGTGAGCATTAAGTGATATGACCGAAATAATGTTGAGAGCGGCGTGAAAGACCATTAATGAATCTCTCTACCAAACGAAAAAAAAAAAATCGGACTGAATCAAAATTGAAAGAAGAATTTTCAGACGACAATTTAAATGTGGCATAAATGGAGATTTCTGTATTTGATCTGTAGAAAACATTGTGGGGAAAGGAGAAAATGCTGGTCACCAGCATTTTCTCCTTTTCCCACAATGTTTTCAAAAGGTCTCTCTTTCAGATTCTTTAAAATTCGGAGTTTTGCTGTAAACAGATGGATTTGCGGTACAACCTACTTCATTGAAGTCTTTTTTTACTCTTTGAGCGTACATGTTAACTAAATCAATGCCTTTATTTAAACAATCTGGCATAAATTAACGTTTGCAAGGAAAAAAAAATTTTTTTTCTGAATAAAATAGTTTCTCAAACCCTTCGTCATACTGTTAAAGTTTAGCCTTTTCCAGGTTGAATGTACATGTATTTATAAGCGACATGTTAGAAGTTAGAAAACATGGCATTTGCCATTCAAAGGGTAGAAACCTTTTTTTTTGGGGGGGGGGAGGAAAAAATTCTGATATCCAGCATTTTCTCCCTTTTTCCAACAATATTTTCAAAAGGATATACTTCATCGGGTCGATGAAAGTCTTTGATAATTGTTTTAATATACATCAGCAAAAAGTATCATTGCAGGTCAGCCTGTGCATTTCGCGCAGGCTGATCTGGATCGAAACCTTTTGCCATAGAACAATTTTCTGCATTTGAAAGAACCAGTTTACCTCATGACACGATAGATTGTCGGTCAAAATGGATTTTATGGACCCATAATTATGATGACTTGCTTGGTGTCATGATCAGGTAGATGCATTAAACCCCCTTTTCGCAGTCCACAGCTCATCTCATCTATAATTGTCCTGCAACACGCGAAAAGGGGCATTCGGACATTTGCGTAAAGTGTCGTCTCGGATCAGCCTGTGCTGTCCGCATAGGCTAATCCGAAATGACACTTTCCGATTTTTCTGTAATTTTCTGTTTTGTGCATGTCTACTGCAGCACAAAATCTCATGTAGTCATAAAGTGCCGTCTTGGATTAGCCTGCGCGGACTGCGCAGGCTAATCCGGGACGACACTTTACGCAAATGTCCGAAAGCCCCTTTTCGCGTATTGCAAACCAATTATTAAATTATTCAATCTTATTTGATAGACCTACATGTATACATACAATTTGATGGTGATCCATGTATCTGGGTAAAAACTGAATAAAACCGTCGGGATAAAACTGTCATACTTGTTTTTGGACCTTGCCTATTTTCAACATTCATAAATCGTTATTTTACAGATTTAAATGAGCCCCGAGGACGCTGTACATTTCCCGACGTTCTCGTTAATCGTAATAAATGGCGGGATTTGAGCGGAACTTGGCACCTCGAGGTCGACCCAGGATCTGGTGTGAAGGTGTTGCGGCTGAAAAAAAGATCGCCTGAAGGCTTGATCAGCCATGCCGAGGTGGCAGAAAGCTCGCCAACGAAACTTGTCATTAAATGTGTGGAGAAGACGCACGAGGCCGAGTCACTGAAAGGAGATGTTTCACAGACGGAGTATTTGACCTACACGACCGATGATGAATGGTAATCCTTATTATTATATACCTATAAAATTTCTGACCCCAAATACATTCGTTGCAAGTGGATAAAAAACAGACCACAGAACATCAAAAAAAAAATCCATATTTTCACACTTTGAAATAGCTTTCCAAATATAGTATGATGACGAAATCATGTGGTAACTCACGAGTGGAATACGTATACATGTAGTCATTTGCAATTTTGATTAATCAATATTTTTTATGCTGTAGTATTTCTTTTATTTTGCTTATTTACGTTTTTCAAATCAAATCACAACAGTTGCAATATTTTTTCGTTGCAAGGTATATATATGCTGTAGTAGCTTTCCTGATGCTTGTATTACATGTATTTGTGCCATCTTTCGAGAGCGTTACCTCCGTAACGTACATTAATATGCTTGCCATGGAAAGTGGAAAATGTCACTTGATATATTGATTTTATCACAATCGATTTGGTTTGCGTATTGATAACCATCCTGAATAACTTAACTCATTACCAAACGACACGTTTTTAGACTAGCCCAATTTGGAGCATTTGCAGATAACGAAATTAATGCGACTAAGAAATAGAAATTGGTGTTAGGAAAGGTAGAAACCATTATGAGAAAAAGAAATTATGCCGGTTATCAATATTTTCTCCTTTTCCCAGGATGCTTTGAAAAGGCTTTTTTTTTTCTTCCATGGTCATGAAAACCAGGGATTGTTTGTGAAAGGGTTAACTGGTAGATTGTGAAGTGAGTTCTAATACTATCCGTCTTTCGGTTTAACGTAAAGACGTTATTTAAAACGTTAAACGTTAATTCTAACATGACACGCGACTTTGGCTCTATAAACACAGTGCAAGGAAAACGTGGTAAAATCTGCGACAATCCATGTAGAGTGACGTCATCCTATATCGAGTGACGTCATTCATTGAGTGAGTTATTCAATGGAACATTATCTTCATCCGCGTTTTTACTCTTGGTTTGAACTCGTTTTCCTTTCATAAACAATTGGTCATGTTAGAATCGAAATAATCTTCTTTCTATCGTGGTATATCGTTCAATAAACCACGTTGTGAGTTATGAGGCGCAATGAATAACCCGCTCGGGCTATCGCCCTCGTGGATTATTTATTGTGCCTCATAACTCACAACTGTGGTTTATTGAACGATATACCACGATAGAAAGAAGATTATTTCTTAATTAAACCGATGTTCATTGTGACGTTGCAACACACCAAGCAATGTAAACAATTAATACCACTTTTAAAGCGGAAGTGTGTATTGTTTTGATTCCTCTCTGGTTTACTGTTATAAGTTAAAGGTTTATTTTTCATTCTTTCTTTTTTCAGTGAGTCTGGCTACCAGTGTATTAGATTTATACAGCGAGACGTAAATATATTAGAATTACATATAGGTAAAAATAAATATCTTTTCAACCATCCTAATTTCTTGAATTCATTTTTCCTAAAATGAGGAACACTTAGAGCAACCATGTAGTGATAGATTTCATCTTCACAATCATTTACTTGGCTTTAAATAGCATGATTTAACTTCAAATGCATTTTAGCTCCAGCAGTTTCGTACTACTCAAAGACTAAAGTTACATTGAAGTTAGGTTTTTCATCCAGTTCTTAGTAATTTTTCGATCTTGTATGGCCACCTCTACTGTCATTATACAGGCAATTATTCACGTCGCATAGATCTTACCAGGGATTCTATATATGTATAGAATGTATGATCCCTGATTACATAACGTAAAATCATTGTATCAGGGATGTTAATTATTCTATTCCTGAACAAGAACGGTGGCCAAAATCAAACCTTAATGTTACCTTAGTCTTTGAGTAATTTTGCAACTTTAATCATTTAAACTGCCAGAACCTAACTTAAACATTCTGTTAGTCAAAATCTGATTAGCTTGGCATTTTCTACAGACTCTGAACTAAAGTATGGTACCAAATTTGTTGGTCTTAAGTAAAACATGGGACGATAAATAAAAGAAAATTAAGTGCGCACTTATTTATGGAACTGAGTATAGAATGGTTGGTGAAAACATACCCGTATAAAAAAAAAACTTGTCCGTGCAAAAACAACTAAAGTTTTAGTAGACAATTTAAGGGGCATTATGACCATCTATCTATTTTGTCTTCAGTTATAAATTATAATACAAATTATATTTACAGGAGACAGAATTGGGGGATCCAAGTCCCAATGTGAGAATCATCATTTTGATAATGCACAAAAACACCTTCTTATTCGTAAGTATCCTAGAACATGTTATGTAAAATAATTCTTTGCTACACAGTCCTGAGTTTTAACGACCCTAGAAAAGAAACTTTTTGAAAATATTGCAGGAAAAGGACAGGTTGCTATTTACCAGGATTTTCTCTTTTTCCTGCAGTATTTTCTCCAGAAATCCCATGTTTTCAAGAGTCTGATTTTGCCATTTTGGTAAAGAAATGATTACATCAACAAAGTGTTTGATGCACCTGCAAATGGCAGCTGCCTTTAAGATTGTAAAACCGTTTACCATTATTAACCCATTACCCCATAAGGCATTTCTATGGTATCTCTAATTGACCCTAAATAACAGCAAGGATGAATCTGTTTCTTATGTGTATATGACACCTTTTGATAGCATAGAAAAAATTGTGGCAAAAGGTGAAATTGCTCGTCACGAGCAATTTCACCTTTTGCCACAATGTTTTCAAAAGGCTCCTACAAGCAATGCGTTAAAACGAGTATCTATGGAGTAAAGAGTTAAGGATTTAATTTATCACAGAAAAGAAAACGTTCATATTTTAATTTTGTTTTTCGGCTTTAAATAACTACATAGTGAGTGGGCAATTTTTTTCCCCTTCTGAATGATAAAGTTTTTAGTACTGAGTAAAAATTACAAATATATATATGTGACCAATCGGGCAAAAACGGACCATCTGGGAATTCTCTACATCAATTAGATGAAAACAGATCAACGATAGTGCAGGTCAGTTTAATTTGATAATTCAAAAATAATTGTATAACAAGTTACAATGATCACTTTTCATACAGAAAATGTCATTAAAGCGAAACGTGTCAATACTGGTCAGCCTGCGCAATTCGTGCAGTCTGACCAGGATTACATTTTTGGCAGTTCCCAAAAGGTCCCTTTTTGCGTGATGGGTCATATACATGTATATTAAAAATTGTGATTGAAAAAGGGGGTGTCATGCACATCCAAAAAGGTAAAAACTTTTTTGCACCAATTCTTCTCGATGTCAAAGGAAAATTGCATTACATAGTTTAATCGGTTTTAAAGTAATCATTTTTTCTTTTTTCTTTTCCTGTTTTACAGCTGATGTCAATGATTCAGGTCTATGTAGCATCACAAGAAAAGGAATTTTTAAATATCAAGATAAAGCCTCAGAGTGTACAGGCACAGTTAATATTGGCTGTCGAAGGCCAAATGAGATTGTCATAGATACAAAATGTCCGAGTCATAGGTCGCATATTCGTCACGAAGAAAAAGGTAATCATTTATATTTTGTATTTGCTCACCACGACATTGACCCTGATTGTATTCAGTGTATTACAAATAAAAAAGGACATTTCAAGTACAAAGTCAAAGCCTTATTTACACCTTGACATTCACAGTTAGACTTGCTGTTGAAGGCCCTACGAACTTGTCATAAATACAAAATATCTCAGCCATAGGTTGCATATTCGTCACGAAGAAAAAGGTAGTTATTTACATTTTGAAATCGCTTGAAATTTCATTAGCTCACTGACCATGCTCAGTGTAGTCTTACTGCACAGGAATATATCTTTTGGCACAGTGAACTCTTTACTTAACAGTTCCTAGTTTTTAAAGGGACTGATTTTGAAAACACTTTGGGGAAAGGAAGACGTTTAAGCCTTCTCTTTCCGGGGCTTTAAGATTCGGAATTGTGTGGTAAAATATTTAATAGAGAACACAAAATTTCAAATTGTTTGGAAGAGCAGAATTCACACTGGTCATAATCCTGTAGGTATTGTACTTAATCTATTTCCAGTCTTTTTTTTTATATACCTTTCATTTTTTGAAAACATTTATCTTATTGTATTGAAATTCCATGGGAGCATACCACAATCTACTACCTACCTGTTAATCTTTCACAAACAGTGTAAATCTTAGACCTTTCCTGATGTTTCTAAATCTGTAACTGACCAACTGTTTCTCTTTGTTCATGTTGTACAAAAGTGTTATTTCTTTAAAGTATTTCGACCACTTATTTGGCAGGTTATAAGTATTTCGACCACTTATTTGGTAGTTCAGAAAAAAAGCTTGCATAGATACCATTAATTTATTTCAATTTAGATCTAATAAAAAAGCGCAGGTACAAACATCACCCTGAATACAATCTTGCAGTCAAATAACACAGTGTACGAGGGATTCAGTTCCAGTTTATATGTATCTGTATTTCAGCTATGTATTGATTGCGAACTTTCATGTTCGTAAGAATTTAAATCATTTATTTTCTTTCTTTTAACAGTAGAAATATTCCAGTGTTTACACAGCTGGACTGTGGAACAGAAAACATACATAATCATTCAAGGGTCTAGGGCAAAGGCCAAATGTCTGGTAAGATTTTAGATTTTTTTTTACTTATAACATGATTGTTTACTGGTAGATTGGAAGAATTAGTTATTTGTTTTCATCTAATTAAATTTGGAACAGGCTTTGATTTGGAAAAAGAATCACCTTCATATTAAAGAAAACTGTAACATATGTCACCATTCTCGCTTTAAAACTTTTTTAAGGTAATCATTGTATACACTATACTAAATTAATTTTGTATTTTACTTTCTATCTTTGGATAAACAACTCTTATGTCAAACATAATTAAATACCAACTGCATAAGCTTGCACATGCTTTTACCCCGATGGTAGACAGGTTTCAAGACAGGTTTGCTATACAGGCAAGCCTGACCCAGATGCATTCTGTAGTACGCAACCAATGGCTTTAAGATACTACACGTAATATGTCTTCACACGACTTCATGAATTAACTTATTTTGTATTCAAGGACCACGTGCTGCAAGAGACCATGTTCATCTTATTGATGGTCTCAATCTGAGTCTGACACTGAGTAAAACACGGTTGTTGTGCATCTTTGTAATGCATTATAACAAGCAAATAATTGCCTTCCATGGATCTTTTTTTTTAAGGAGCTTATTCTTGAAGTTCAGTTGTCCCTTGATGTGCAGAAAACTTACAAATGACACAAAGTTTGAACAACTAATGTCAGCCTGAGCGAACTGCACAGTCAGCCATTTGTTGATACTTTTTGCAGATGCAACAAACTTCCTTATGGACAGACCGTGAATCTAGTTATGATATTGATTAAAATCTAATCCGTGAATAAATTTAACAATGTTTTCAAAAATGGTCTGTTGCCTGACAAAGCAAATGATATTTAATGGATAATGTTATATTGTCAGCACTTGTGCAAGGTTTCTTTTGTCATAACGTTGATTTCAGAGGCGTCTTTTAAGCATTTCAAACAATGGTATGTGCTTTTTGAAGTACTGTATCATGATGACTTTAATTTTTGTTAAACTTTCAGACATTCATCAACACCGAGTTTGGTGTAGAACTACAGTCCGACGATAGTTGTCAGAGTGATAGATGGAGTGTTACTAGTAAACACATCAACTACCTTTTGTCTAGTCCACCTGGTAAATAAAGATATATATAATACTTATATAATGTTTTCGTGTATCAAGTATATCTTATGAGATTTGGGAGAATTGATAATTATCCAGCCTTGGTGAAAGAGATATCGATTCTCACAATAAAGTTTTTCTCTTTCGATAGCTTATCAGTAGCCATGCTTTTCAGAACCTGTCTAAAAAAGGATCAATTGTTTATTAAGTGATTTCTTTAGCTTTTATCTTTAAAGTCTTCGAGAGATACTAGTACAGTGATATGCTATTTTACGTGACCACATTTTCTATTTCAGACTCCTGTACACCATCCAATACTGATATACAGGCAGATGGTGGCCATGAAAAGACGGGAACAGATGGTTTAAACAACAACGATATTTCTTCATCTTATAGAATAACTCTATATATACAGACTTTAGTAACTGGATTAATATTATCGTATATTTTACATGTTAGATGAGAGATCTAGAAAATACCGAGATTCGAATAATATGTCTACATAGTAGATTGGGTTATAAAATTAATTCCTGTGATTTGTTGCAAGTAATTTATAAGAATTTTAAATACTTGAAGGAAAGAAGACTTTATCATGAAGCAATGAATATATATAGGTACAAAATTTGACCCAATGAGTTGTAAGCATGAGTTATGATAAGCTGCTATGCTGATTATGCCAGCAGCTACAGGCAACACCTAGCACTCTGCCTGGTACAAAGGTGAAAGGCATCATCAGAGGTTAAAAAATGACTTGGAGACTCAAGATACAACCTTATTTTTAAGCCCGGACGTTGTCCTTTTCTCAAGATCTTAAACAAGTAACCTTTGCCTTTGAAGAACAGTTTTTAGATTATTATACATTTCCATCATTTAAACATAAGATTTAAGGCATTTCTTCAGATTTTCGTACTGGTAACATATTATATCCGATAGGTACCATACAAGTGGTATGTATTTTCCTGTCGTCTGCATAATACAAGAAAGCACCAGTCAAATATCATCACATTAGAATTCAATGTTGATTACCGTCATTGCATCAAATTGGCCACTAGTGCTAATTGGGTGAAAATATAAGAAAACCATGCTGATTATAGTACCAGATAAATGCAGCCTTATTCCTATACATACATGTTACTTAATGAGTTTGGACACAAAGACATCATTTAGGAAGACATTAAACCAAATTTTATCATTCTAATTTACCAAATGTATTGGGGTCATATCATTTGTCTTATATTATTTGCTACTATATAGTCTTAACAAAGCTTACATGAAATATGAACTGATAAAAGTGGTATGAGTACCTAAGGTACATTAAGGCAGGGTCTAGTCACTTTTATGGGACAAAATAGAGCACCTGTCTAGTCTGTGTTGATAGGTGTTTTATGGTTTCAAACACCATTTTCATTGCGGAAGGAAAATTTGTCATATAACATTTCTAAGCTTTTATTTGCATCAGGATTCCCACCTTGTCTTGTATTGTTTCATGATCTGTTCATCAATCGAGAAGAAACAGAACCATCAGTAAACAGAATCATTCTGGTCAGATCCAAATGAATATCTTTTTTCAATTTTGAAAGCAGGGGGACCAGGGTAAGTTTTCACCACGCATTCTGAAGAACATTTTTTGTCTCATTCTTTAAGATTATCTAACTGTGAAAGTAACAGAACTTTTGACTGGCCTAACTGAAAGGTTTAGCTAGTCAGAAGTTCTGTTACTTTCACAGTGACGAAATTCTGAAGAATAAGACTATGAATATTCTAAAGAATTGTTGGAGAAAACAGACCCAAGTCCATTATTATGTTAAAGTCAGAGAGGAACAAAGCTGACTGGAACTTTTTGCTTGCGAAGATGATAGATCTTCTTGTTTATTAGCCTTTTATTTGATTACATCATTAACTTAATATTAAGCCCTTTTGCAAAAAATCCTAAACCTCCTAAACCATAAAGATTCTTTCAAACAAGTCTTTTGAAATTATTCGGTAAAAGTTAACCAAATTGTCCCAGTGAAAATATACATGTATATCAATATAAGCAGTTGTACCATATAACATGATAAAAGTTGGTACCAGTTGTGATTAGGTTGCTGTAAAATTATACCATCTACTACAAGTATTCAATAAATAATGTTGAATCTGGTTTAACAATATCATGGAACCAGTTAATAATATGTAGTTCGGTGATAAAAAAAGCGAAACAAATCTTAAACTACAGATATCTATTTTCTATCGTCATTCAAAGAATAGAATGAAAAAAAGATTTGTTGTCATGCATCCCTGCTCATCCTTTTCATTAAGTGCAATGTAGCCACTCGGTTTGCCTGTCCGATAGCTTGCCTCCTGTACAAATTACATTTTAGGCAGTTACTATTGTTTATTTGTACATGTAACTTGATCTGCGTTAAATTGTGTTCAAAAATATAATATATGTACGTGATTAGATTGTTCATAGTAATGTTCAGAGGTCTGACGAATAAGAATGCATGGCGTCTAGTTAGCTGATAAAAGTAATCTAGATTTAGAATGATACGATTGCACGTAAGGATATCTTTCTTCTTTGCATAATATTTTAAAGAGAGAGAGACATGTTGTTAGTGGATAAATGTGATGTATTTCATCATCAAGTGAATAGGCTGTTTTGCCTTAGTGACACAAACTTTCCGAAGTTTCCATTTTATTTTGATGTTTTGTCAATATATTAGTTAACGGGAGTGTGACACAAAGTCGATTCTCCTCTGTACCAATATTACTGAACAAAAATGGGTGTTAGATAACTTCGATGTGAAAGTGCTTCAATTTGTGTATTATAAAGATATGATCGAGAGTTTGCGGTTGTTTAACATATGTTAGTGTAAAAATATTTGTACATAGTTCAATATTAATATAGTATATAATGAAAATTCTTTGGAAGAACTAGATCTTGTCACAATAGTCAGTTTTTCATCAGTCATTTATGAAAATGTAGGTGACAATGCAGACTTTTTTCGATTTTGATTTCCTTTGATTTTAATTTTTTTATTAAACTTGATTAAGTTTCTGTTCTTCATTACCACACAAATACAGCTGTTTCTGTCTTTGTTTATTTTGTGTCAAAAGTAAATAAATTTTCCCGTTGGGTATCCATTTAAGTATGAAAACACAATTTCGTTTCAATCAGTTATTTATCCTTTCTGTTTATAACACTAATCTTGTTGGTGATATATCTAAAGATAATTTTTTAAGAATATTAAATGAAATTGGTTTTGTATAAGAAAATAATTTGATTACTGTAGTTTTGCAAAGTTTAAGTTCAGAAAATCACTGAAATTGTAGGTTAATAAGATTTGTTATTGTATATAATTGTTTTTATGTACAAGTTAGCTGGAAAAAAAATTCACTAAGCATAATACAGTTGTAAATTTAACTTATTTGTTCATTTCTTATTTGTGCAATGTCTTACATTTGTATGTTTTTCTTTTGTTTAAAAGATGTATATTGCATAAAGCTGGTCAAACAAACGCTGAAACTACGCCATTGCTCTGCATGAAAAACTTGGTTTTAATTTTTCATTTGTTGGTTCATATTTTCCCTACATATCGCTAACCTACAATAAAGGGAGTTAATTTTTCTTTAACTTTAATAACAAATGTTTGGAAGAGATATAATCAAGAGTAAGACTAAAAAGAAATAAATTATGAGGAAGAAAGCGTTTGGTCAAAACTTAAACTCTCCATGTCTGTCTTTAAAATTTGTATGTAGGTGGCTAATAAGATGTGGAATACTCACCAGTAAGTAATTTTGGGAAAGGAAAAAATCGCTGGTTAAAAAAAAAAAAAAGATTTATTTGCATGAAGTTTTGTTATGTTGATTATTAAAATTAAAACTGTACGATGTATTTACATATATAAGGTTTACTTTCAAAAAACTAATACCTGCCGCAGCTGACTGTCTTGAACTTTGGAAATTTCAAAAAAATACAAACGGAAAAAAGAATTTAAAAAAGTATCATTGTTAACTACAAATGTTTGTTTACAGTTACCAAATATAAATTGATGGAAAGCCGTCAAAATAATAATTCACTGCATCAATTGCCATCTTGGACAGTTGTCCGGTTCTGCGCCCAGAATGCTCAATTGAGATAGGTCTACACGCGGCATATTTTAAAAAAGAAGGCCTCCTAGCGAAAGATAATTGTTGTTTTCGTGTATATGTTAGACGCTTGTAATAAAATTATGGAATGAATGTGTAGATTTAGAAGCAACATTAAATGTTGCACATAGCATTTGGTTATGGTTAGTTTATGAACAGTTTGTTTGATATGAATGAAAATTTTGTAATACGATTACATCTTTCAAGAAAGAATTCTTTGTTGTCACAATCCTTGGGAAAAAGGCTTTTGGAAATAGTGTGTGAAAAGGAGATAATATTTGTATCCAGCAATTTCGCCTTCCCCACAATGTTTCCTACATTTAACTCTTTACTGCACGATCCTGACTTTTAAAGACTCTAAGAAAGAAAGCCTTTGAAAACATTGTGGGAAAAGAAGAAAATGCTGGTAACCAGCATTTTCTTCATTTCCCACAATGTTTGCTTTCCTTTGAAAGGCAAACTTTTTGCTTTGTGTTTCACTGATTTGTCGTCTGCAAATGCTATCAATTGGGATAAATTTAAATTTTGTCGTTTTGTAAAGAGTTAATTGAATTAGTTGACATATACAAAACTTATGGTTGCACACAGCGTATGATTGAATATTTTTAGAGTGTGAACAGTATACTTGATTTAAAGTAACAGTTAAGGTCAAATGTGAGCAGAGTGGTGTTCCAGTGCATTTGAATTTATATTGTACCATTTAAAAGTGTGGAAATGATTGTGAAGATGACAATTTGTCATTGTATGGTCGGTCAAAGTGTTAGTCGCTGACAGCGAAATTATTTTCAAAACTAGGGTTAAACCTGCCAAGTAGCTGTGTCTTTTGCATACTTTTTGCCTGATTTTAAAAATTCTTTTTTCTGCCAGCGACTAACATTATGGCTCTACTACACGATAACAGACTGTGATCTCCACAAAATTTTCCAAACGTTTATGTGGTATGATTTAAATGTGTTATGACACCTGCCTTCATATTTTTGCCTTTACTGGGTCTTTAAATGAAATTTATGCGTAATAGTTAGAATATTAAGATTATTATTTTATGTGAAATAGCTAATGGAATTATTGTAGGTATTACGGTATCCAGGGTACATAATTTCGTAAACCAAAAAAGCACGGTGTTGTGTCCTTATGCTGTGTACTGCACTCAAATACCGTGCACTGGTAAAATGGCGCTTAACTCATTACCAAATGACAAAATTTTAGACTGGCTAAAATTGAAAGGATTTGCAGACGACAAAATAAATGTGACTGAAAAAATTTAACTTGGTTTGGAAAGGGTTGAAAACATTACGGGAAAAGGAGAAAATGCTGGTTATCAGCATTTTCTCCTTTTCCCATAATGTTTTCAAAAGGCTTCTTTACAAAGGTCATTAAAAATCATCATTGTGTGGTAAAGGGTTTGTGCATCTGCAAAAAGTATTGACTCAGGTCAGTCTGCGCAAAATGTGTAGTCTTACATATGTGAAAACTTTTTGCTCTTTGTCAATTTTTTTGCATGTGAAAGGACCAGTGAACCTCATGATTTAATCGGTTGTCTTACAAAATCAATGTCATGGGTCTATAATAATGTGACAAATGGTTTGGTATGATGTAGTAAGCCTTGTTTTGCCAGAGCAGGGCTTGAATATTGTTGTATAAAAAACTTATTGCTTCTTTTAAAAAATTACCAAACAATCCCTCGTTTTTACGACCCTGAGATAGAAACCTTTAGAAAACATTGTGGAAAAAATGAGAAAATGCTGGTAGCCAGTATTTTTCCAGTTTCCACAATGTTTTCTACCCCTCAAATGAAAATTCACAAAATTTTAGTAAGATTTAATTTTTCGTCTGCAGCTGCTTTCGATCTGGATTTGTCAAAAACTTTGGCTTCTATTATTAGGATATTTGAATTCAAATATTTCTATTCTCACTGCATGTTCAATCTTTTTTCTTTTTTTATCAATCTCCAGCTTGATTGCCCTTTACAATTTTTAGGGTATTTATTTTTTCAGCTTTTTACAAAGAAATCTGTTCGCCGAAAAAAAAAGCTTAGACTTGTCCAAACTGAAATGTGTAGATGAGAGATAAAAAAAAACAAGTCTGTTTAACTTCAAGCAGTCTGATCTTGGATCTGTACTGCCCAATAAGGAAATAATTTCCCCCCCAAATATTTGACTTTTTTTTTATCTATTGGCTTGAAAGTTTCGTTAAACTTACTTTGCAGATTAATTGTTACATTACAGCTGATGGGATAAACATTTTACCAAACAATCCCTGGTTTTTACGACCATGAGATAGAAACCTTTTGAAAACATTGTGGGAAAAGGAGAAAATGCTGGTAACCAGCATTTTCTCCTTTTTTCCCACAATGTTTTCTACCCTGCTGGAAACAAATTTCAATTTTTGTGTTAACGTTCATTTTATCGTCTGCAGGTTGTTCAGATTTGACCTCTCTCAAATTGTGTCGTTTGGTAAAGAGTTTGGTTTAAGAAAAAAGTGAAGTTACCTACAAAACGGTGTTTGACAAAAGCATAAAAAAAATAGTCATTCGAACATGACATGTGAAATCGGCTCTATAAATACAGTGCAACGAAATCGTGGTAAAATTTACGTCATTCTATATAGAAAGATGCAATTCTATATAGAGTGGCGTCATTCGGTACAAAGTAAGGAAGTTATGCAATGGAATATAATTTTCATCTGCATATTTACTCTAAGTATGAAGCTGTTTTCCTTTCATTAAGAGTTGGTCATGTTAGAATCGAAATAATCTTCATTCTGTCGTGGTTTATCGTTTATTAAACCATGTTGTGAGTTATGAGGCACGCTAAAGAAACCACTTGGGCTATCGCCCTCTTGGATTATTTATTGTGCCTCATAACTCACAACTGTGGTTTACGATAAACGATAAACCAGGATTGAAAGAAGATTATTTCTTAAATATTCTTGATTTTCACAAGACTGCAGATCATGTTCAAATATCTTGAGATGTAATAATTATCATTATTGTAAGTTTTGTTGTTAATTTTGTTTTAATTTAACACACTAATCTGTGATATTTTTGTATTAAATGATATCAATATTTTTGTATATCAATGAACTTCTTGGCTTTTTTGTCTTCGTTTTTAGCCCCATTTTGACCGAAGGCCAACGAGCTCACACATTGCCCAGTGTCCGTTGTGAGTGCGTCAGTCTGACAGTCAGTGCAAGCGTTAACCCATTACCACACAATCCCTACTTTTGACAACCCCGAGAAAGAAGCCTATAGAAAGCATTATGGGAAAAGGAGAAAATGCTGGTAACCAGCATTTTCTCCTTTTCCCACAATGTTTCTACCCTTCACAAAACAAATTTCAATTTTTCAGTCGCTTTTATTTTGTCGTCTGCAAATGCTTTCGATTTGGAAAACCGTAAAATATTGTCGTTTGGTAAAGCGTTAACTTGTATTTCAAACATCCTCCTCTGAAGAAACTGCCTATTCAATATTTAACTGAAAAAATGTTGAAAGCAGCTTAAAACACCAATCGATTCAATCAACCCTTTATTTAATGTTTGTACCAGACAGCAAAAACTTGGACTAGTCCAAATTGAAAGCATTTGCATAGGCTACAAATGAAATGAGCCATGCTCTGGAAAAAGGGGGCTTAACCCATCAAACCAAGCAAGACGTCACATTAAATTCCGGACCTATAACAGTATTTTTTTTAACCAACAAACTTAACTTTTTCCCAAACAATCCCTGGTTTTCACAATCCTGAGATGGAAGCCTTCTGAAAACATTGTGGGAAACGAAGAAATGCTGGTAACCAGCATTTTCTCCTTTTCCCACAATGCTTTCTTCCCTTCCCAAAACAAATTTCATTTTTTAGTCACATTTATTTTGTCATCTTCAAATATTTCCAATATGGATGAGTCTATATTATTTTGTCTTGTGGTAAAGAGTTAATATTAAGGTAGACTGGTCCTTGTACATACAGAAAATTGACCAATAGCGAAAAGTGTCGGCCGAGGGCAGTTTGCGCAGACTGACCTGGGTTAATGCTTTTCGCAGATGCATGAATTTCCTTTTTCACGTAACATTCCTCAAATATAGATTGATTGAGTAGGTTTTTACAGCACTTTCAACATTATTTCAGTTTAATTCCGGCGATGACTCACTAATTCATGTATTTGCTAGATTCCACCAGTAATAGGCTAAAGATCTGAAGTGTCTTACCTAAAGACACACTTTCACGGTAGATCCAGTGAAGCTCGAACCTGGGGCCTGCAGAGCCCAAGTGCTGCACTTTACCACAGAGCAACGCAGGGCTTAAAAATGACAAGATATGTTGGCACATTGTTGGAAATCGATAAAAAACGGTGACCAACATTTTTTTTTCATATTCTCACAATGTGTATTCTTTCTCAGCGCCGTAAAAGGGCGTGTGTTATGGACATAATTATTGCTTTGATAAGCAATGAGGGGCTTTTTTGGTGGATCTAAGAAAAAGTGCATTGCGAAAATTGCGTCCTTTTCCTTCAGGAGAAAGCAAGTGGCGGAGAAAGTAGATTGTACGTTGTGCTGGTAAAGATACATCAGAAATAAGCCGTGCTCTGTGAAAAAGGTCATTAATGCATCTGCGAAAAGTGTTGACCCAGGTCAGCCTGCGCAGTTCGCGCAGGCTGACCTGGGTCAAAACTTTTCGCCGTTGGTCAATTTTTTGTATGTCAAAAGACCAGTCTACCTCATGATTCTGTCAGTTGTTCAAAAAGTCGCTCATATGGATCCATAATTATTTAATGACTTGGGCTGGTATCATGAATCACAGAGATGCATTAAGCCCCCTTTTGCCAGAGTATTGTTCATATGTAAGTATAAAACTTTGTTGGAGAAGAGAGACACTCTGTTTAATGACCAGCATTTTCTCCTCTTCCACAATGTTTTCTAGTATTTGAATGATAAATCTATCTGTACCATCTAGTTTAAAGAAAGCTGTCGCTTTTTGGGGGGAAAAAAGCCAGCAGTGGGAATGGAATGACGTGCCCTGTGATTTGTAAAGCAAAATAAGAAAATTAAGAAACATTTGTAAAGGTGCACTTTCTGTACTGATATATGTGACTTAAATTATAATTAAGTGGACTCAAAGATCACAAATGCATACAAGGAATTGAAAGGATTAATTGCCCTACAGAAAATCTTTTATTTTACTATGGGTACGAATATTCGGGAGCCGAAGAGATTCACGAAAATTTTCTTGATTTCGAGCACAAAAAAACGCGCCACCAGAAAAGGGGACCGGAAGTTTAACTGATTATTTTGACAACTCCATATCAATTTCTGAGCATCAAAAGCTTGCTGTGTAACCCAGAGTATTTCCACTTAACGTTTGGAAGTATGAAAACGCGAGAATTGCATCTCGTGTGCTTGCAAATGGTGATTTTTCCACATGGTCCCTCTTCTCGTGCTGCGAAAAGTTTGCTTCAAAATGGCCGGATACCGGCTAAAACTTTCGCAGCACCATAAAAGGGTGTTCTAATTGTCATGCTTCCGTGTACCTTTTTGTCGGGTACCTGTTGTCATGCCGCAATTAGCATTGCACGTGCTACACTTGAGGACAATTTTATCGCACCATTGCAAAGGGGATCTAAATTGAACTGCTTATTTCTGCCACTCAGGGCCTTTCTGAGAAATCACACTTTTTCACGACATCTGGAACGATTCTTGGCAACTGCTAGTAACAGAAATTGTACTTTTTTCCGCATTAAAAAGATAAAAATTTCCCAAGTGTTTCCTGTTCCGGCGCTGCAAAAGTTCTCTACATTTCACCAAACTTATAACAGTCGAGGCATTGGAAAAAGCAGGGGCGTAAAGGTACCGAAACTACATTGGACGAAAATGTAATACAGAGGGTATTATCCGATGAGCGAAATGCAGAGATGGGAAGGGCCCTCCCATCTCTGCATTTCGCTCATCGGAAAATACCCTCTGTAAATACTTTTGCGTCCAATGTAGTTTCGGCTGGTTCCCCGGACAATTGCCCCTTGGACTATTGTCCCGTGAAAACAATCTTCCCCGGACAATTGCCCCCGAGGACAATTCTCCTCCGGATTATTGCCCCAAAGGACAATTCCTCCCCGGACAATTCCCCCCGAGGACAAATCCCCGCCCCCCGATCATTGCCTCCTTAGGACAATCCCCCCCGGGCTATTGCCACCCGAGGATACATGTAATTGCCCCGGAAGTGGGACTTTTGCCCCTGGAAACAACAACCTCGAGGAGGCGGGAATTGTTCTTGGGGGGGGGGGGGCAATAGTCGGGGGGGGGGGGATTGTCCTCGGGGGCAATAGTCCGGAGGGGGGGAGAATTGTCCTTGGGGGGGGGGCAATAGTCCGTGGGGAATTGTCCTGGGGGCGGGAGTGGTCAGAGGGGAATTGTCCTCAGGGGCAATTGTCCGAGGGGCGACTGTATGGGGGGCAATTGTCCGGGGGGCAATTATCCTGCATCTTCGCAAACCAAGGATACTAACTCCACTTTGTTCGTTATGTACCTTGGCCGCTCGCCTCTTTAAAAATCGAAACACCCGCTGCGCCACCTGTCGAATATCACGAGTTGCGTAACCTTTGCTGATGTTATTTCTGACAAATCAAAATGCTCGTAATAAAATTGGTTGGTTATGCATCAAATATGGCTGCGCTTTCGGATTCATCACACCAAAACAAGACGAATAGACGCAATCATTTGGCTATGGAACCCGTCCTAATACTTCACATAATTGATCGTAAACAAACAAAAAAAAATCACTAAATATCGATCGTCTACTCTTTTTTGGCAGATTTCGTCACAAACACGACAACTTTCGTTTTTGATGGGCGCCGCCATTATTGTTTTCTGTTCTGCGAAAGATTTCTTGTTACGGATGGTTTGATTGGACGCGATGGGTTTTGATCGCATCCAATGAAAAGGCGCAGCGGGAGCTTCGATTTTTAAAGAGGCGAGCGGCCAAGGGTACTACCCTAGTATCCTTGGCTTGCGAAGATGATTATCCTGATACGTTCCCCATGTGGGTTTGGATAGCCTCCGACAAAAATATGAAGTAGTGGCCTCTGGTAACGTTTTTTTTTTCTTTTTTCAGCGTAGCAAAATGCAGTTGCCTTTGACCTACATGTATTTATTGGTATTCATATAGAATGAATAAACAGTGCTTTTCGATTGGTCAAATATATGGATATATCAATTCTCCGGGCCGCTGAAGACCTACAAACAATGCTACAGCTTACTGATACTCTAGGGTATGAATTAGCAAATGAATATAATAAGAAATAATTCTATTCTCAAACAAACTGGCTATTATATTTATCCGCACTTTTACCGCAAGCTTTTAAATTTTGGCCACCAGTGGTCCTTTAAGTTGCTGTAACCCAGGTAAATGTCACCATCACTTAGTGATAAACAAATAACCCGGAAATGTTACACTCGAATATACATTTCCGCACTTCATTCCTTTTGATCCCCAATTTTCGGTTTTATCCATGTACATTGCGTGTTAACCAAAGACACAGATATTCAGTCGGAGGCTCTCTACTGAAAGCAGTACGGTCGACGTTCTTTGTTCCGCCGAAGAATGCACGCGAGAAAATATATAAACCCACATTATTGGTTCTCTTAGTGAAATGCCTTGTCGCCATGTCCGTTTGTGATTGTTTATTGCATTGTCTGACAGCAATTGTGTTTTAACCACCTTTGGCATTTGTGTGTGGTCCCTAACGTCTCTGTATACTGGAGGCGTAAAAGAGGTAGTGTCCTTTGGGAAGACATTTGAAAGCCCAAGTTTGTGCCAAGGGAGATAACATGTATAGATGGAAAGGGTCTCAATACATCTGCAAAAAGTTTCGACTCATGTTAGCCTGCGCAGTTCGCGCAGGCTGACATGAGTTGAAACTTTTTGCTTATCGTAACATTTCTGCATCACAAAGGACCATTCCACCTGCAGACTAATCTATTGTTCGACTGTATGAATTTCATGATCCATCTTCTAATGTGTGTTGACTTGTTTGTTGAATGGCATCAAGGAGATACGTTAACCCTTAACCAAACGACAAAATTTTAGGCTAGTCCAAAATGAAAGCATTTGCTGACGACAAAATAAGTGTGACTGAAAAATTGAAATTTGTTTGGGGAAGGGGAGAAAACATTGTGGGGAAAGGAGAAAATGCTGTTTAACCAGCATTTTCTCCTTTTCCCACAATGATTTCAAAAGGCTTCTTTCTCAGGGTCCTAAAAAAACAGGGATTGTTTGGGAAAGCATTAACTCATTACCATACGACAATATTATAGACTTGTCCAAATTGAAAGCATTTGCAGACAACAAAATAAAAGGGACTGAGAATTTGAAATTTGTTTTGTGAAGGGTAGAAAACATTGTGGGAAAAGGAGAAAATGCTGGTTACCAGCAATTTCTCCTTTTCCCACAATGTTTTCTAAAGGCTTCTTTCTCAGGGGTGTCAAAAGTAGGGATTGTGTGGTAATGGGTTAAACCCACTTCTGCCGGAACATGGCACAATAATCTATTTTGATAGAGGGAGCTGTTCAGATATATATAATCATACCAAGTTTCAGAAGTGTTTCTTACAGAAATTGATATGACAACTTTTGTCTAACAATGGATAAATAAGAAAGAGACATGTAACACTCGTGCAATGCTCCCGAAAGTACCACATAATCAAAAATATGCGACGAGTAAATAACATATCGTATTCAAATGGGTACATGTACGATGACGTCATATCTGTTCTTCTAAAAATAGAAGTACCTGGTTGTTTTCAACTTTAAAATAAAGTGCATTTTTTTATTTGTTTTATCTTTCAAAGATGTGACCGCCGTTCTTGAACGCTTAAAACTGTAATACTCATCTAATTTGGGCATCCTGGGTGCACAGGACCGGACCACATTTCTACGCAACAGCCGTTACTTTGAATTTCAAACTAAAAGAAACGTATATTCAACAAAACGCTACTTGGTGCGATTCACGCAGCTATGATCAGCAGTTTAGAGAAATCTGGAGCTAACACAGGCCTGATTTTTCCTCAAACGTATTGATAAAAGCCATTTTCTCCATTGCTACTTTATGGCGCGTAATATAACATTCTCCCCGACAGCAGGGAGAGTGATGCATCATATAAGACAGGTCGAATCTTCCGGAAGAATATGACATGCGCAGACAACGGCTGAGACGTTTGAAACTGTACCGGAAACACGAGTTGGCGGAAATCATTTTTTATGATAATTCAGGGGACACAACCAAGGAAAACTTTAAGCCGTGGGGCAACTTTCATAACTTTCTTTGTACTCTGTAGTCAGTCTTACGTCGATGATAAGTGCAGTCTGATGTTTGATCAATTCTGTCTGCTTTGCCAAGATATTCTGGAAAAGCAACCTTGAAATTGAGAGGCAGAGAAATTAATTTTAAAAGTAGATCAAAATCTGCTGGGTCACTCTATCCTTTGTTTACTTTTTACCCGATTTTAAAGTTTATGTTTCTGTCTGCGACTAACACTTGGACAAATCACATAATTACAGATTGTCATCTTCACATTTTTTCCACAGATTTACTTTTAAATGGTAGGAATTCAATTTAAATGCAATTCAACATCTGCTTTGATATTTTGGCCGATTTTCGTTTTTTAAAGAGCACTTTTGCAGGAGAGACACGAGAACGTAATAATACATGATTCCAGTAATAATTCGATGTAGAGATCTTCGAGAGTGATCAACCTGTAAGAACTTCTTTCACAAACAAACCAAATAATTGGTTAAAGTTAAAGATAAAAGAATGTTGGGCCTAAAGAGTTGTCCAGGTTTGACCGAACCCGCCAGACCGTCGACGACAGCGTCACCAGGGGGCTGTACATAATGATACAACATAAATTTTATTACGCGTATGGCGTCAATTTTCTTTTAAAAATTTTATCTACTTGATTAAAACCAACAAAACTTTATGAATCATTTATTAATTAAAAAAAGCCTCATACGTGACCTCCCGAAGGTACTCCACGCGATGATTAGATGTGATGATTGGTAGATTTATGGTGTAATGTATACTGTTAAAGTTACGGTATATACTGCGTCATCAAACGGAAGTTTTACGTGTTATCACGTCACCGGTTCCACAGACGTCTACTGAAATATTGAATAATGTATCTTTTATCCACATCAAATTAGGTCTGGGCATTGCAGTGCAAGGAGTATTAACTCTTTACAAAACGAAAGAAAAAGACTTGTCCAAATCCAAAGCAGTTTTCAGACGACAAAATAAATGTAACTCAGAAAAAAAAGGGGGTTGAAAATATCTAGGCAAGAGAGAGAAAACGCTACTTACCAATTTTTACTCCTTTTTTCTAAATCTTTGTATTAGATCTAACATTTTCCCTCCAGGTCGTCAAAACTTAGGATTGTGTTGTAAAGGGATAAGAAATCTCTTATTTTTGCAACAATGTAACAAAAGTAGCCTGCGTCAATGCGCATAGAGTCAACGCCAGCAAACATAGGTAGAAAATTGACGCCGGGAATCAGATGTAAAAAGTCGTAGCAGGGGATCCTTGGCTAAAAGTAATCGCAGGGATCTGGTGTTGACAGTTGCTGCTGCGAATCATCTGTAATATTCGTCGTAGGAGATCATGTGTTAAAATTCGTCGTGGGAAATTATGTGTTGGAAGTGTTATTGGCGAATCATGTATTAAAATTCGTCGTAGAAAATAATTTGTAAAAAAATCGTCGGAGGAAATAATGTGTAGAAATTTGTCGTAGAAAATCATGTGTTAAAATTCGTCGTAGGAGATCATGTAACCCTTTCCAACACGATCCCTGTTTTTAAGATCCAGAGGAAGAAGTCTTCTGAAAACATTGTGGGAAAAGGAGAAATGCTGGTGACCAGCATTTTTCCCTTTTCCTACAATGTGTCCTTCTCTTCTAAGGTCATGTTTTAATTTTTGAGTCACGTTTATTTTGTCGCCTGCAAATGCTTTCAGTATGGACATGTCTAAAGTTTTGTCGTTTGTAAAGAGTTAAAAGTGCTTGTTGGGCGTCAAGAGTTTTGATTTCAAAAAAAGAATGTTAAAGTACACTGCACCTACAGTGCAGTCTGATTATAATCTACAACGTCTAATTACTTTTAGGAGCTGTTTCGTCTTTTTGACAAAACATATCTCTTTTCCGAAAAATACCACCAGACACGAAAAGACACCAAAATTAATTCTCTTTCTCTCACGCAAAGGACCACAAGGTTGAAAAGATGGTCCACCATGGAACACTGTGAAAGCATCAGGAAGTGTGGATTCGGTCCCCTTTTTTTGGCAACACACATGGGAGTGACCTATAAACAATCCACTGCAATATCCCAGATTGATACTAGTTAACGACAAACCACAAGAGACATGAATTAATGAGCTATCGCCGTGATACAGCTGAACTACTCTTGATTTCTGTTCTTTCGTTCGTTTGTCTGTTCGTTTTTTAGGTTCCTGGAGTTTCTTTTACTAGTACCTTGCACATTATGCTTCCCATGCCGCTGGCTGCTTTCCCACATAACCATGGTCGAAATACTGATGATCTACAGTGAGAGAAAAATGAACCCAGCTTTAATTAAGCCTTTACCACACAATAACGACTTTTAACGACGCCGGGGAAGAAGCCTTTTGAAAACATTGTGGGAAAAGGAGAAAATGCTGGTAACCAGCATTTTCTCCTTTTCCCACAATGTTTTCTACCCTATCAGAGCAAAATCGCTCGATTTCAGCCAGTTTGAAATTGTCATCTGCAAATGCTTTCAATTTGGACAGGCCTGAAATTTTGCTGTGTGGGAACGGGCTAATGACCATCCTCAGTTCTCGGAAACAAATTTACCGAGCTGATGACTCGAACCAGCAATCCCCTGATATGAGGCCCTGTACACTACCAACTCAGCCATCGGGCCGTGCGACATATTCTTGAAACCAACGTAAAACACCATTCAAACAAAACTAAACCCTCTTCTATAAACAGACAAATAAACAGACAAAATCCAATCACGCACAGCATCGCAACGCTTAAACTGCTGGTTGAATAAAATTAGAAAGAAAAAACAGCTAATAGTTGTAGCCAAAATCTTAACATTTCCTGCGTCTTATAGCTGGGTAAATCTCGTCACATCGGACAGTGCAGATCCAAGATCAGACTGCACATTGTGTGCAGTCTGATCTTGATCTGCACTGTCCGTAAATGCTAATTACAGTCACTTTTTTTCAGTCTAAGAGTTGAAATTTCCAGGTTAGAAAATGGCGTGATTAATAAGTAATGGAAACCAATAAACCTTTGCCAGCATAAGTAGCCGGGGAGAAGACGAAGCATCAATTATACCTGATTAGCTTCCAATACGGAATCGGTCCTTTATTCATATTACACAGAGGTTCGTGTTAATGGGCGCAGGAGAAAAATTGAAAAACTTTTATTGTTTTTTCGTCCTTCAATCTTTTTTGCGTGGGTTTACTGCATTCGATTATTGGAAGCTTCCTCAGATCTGTGCTGTTCTACAATCTTTTGTTGAATAAAAAGCTTTTTTTCTTTATTTTAATGAAAAAAAAACGTCTTTTTTTTTCAAATGGGAAACAAAGCGTTTTAGAATTTATTGGATGAAGGACTGAACTGATTCTTTGTTTTTTTCGAGGTAAACATTTTACGTGTTCTTATGTCATTGGGGTTTCATGCCTTGTCCAAGAAAAGTAAAACAAAGAAACGTTAAAATGAAAATGTTTGTAGAAAAGAAAAACTTTTTTTTTTTTTTAAAGAAAACTTAAACAGAGGAAAACAAATTTTTCTGGAGACAAAAATAACAGAAAAAGGAGATAGAAGAATCACAGAAATGGAAAAGAAGCCTGAATTTCCATAGAAAAGTTGGAAGCAACTTCTGAAATACCAAAGAGATGTCTCTACGTGCAATTTTTTGTTTAATTCTTTATCAAATGACAAAATTTTGGATTTGTCCAAATTGAAAGCATTTGCAGACGACCGTCGGCAAAATAAATGTGAATCAAATATTGAAAATTGATTTAGAAAGGATAGAAAACATTGTGAGAAAAGGAGAAAATGCTGGTTACCAGCATTTTCTCCTTTTCTCACAATGTTTTCAGAAGGCCTCTTTCTCAGGGTCGTTAAAAGTCGGGATTGTGTGGTAAAAAGTTAAAAATATTTTCTTGAATTAAACAAACTGCTTCACCCGTCTGTTTTGAATGTGAAACACTTCATAACAAAACAAAACAATGACAGAATCAAATACTGTAGACCTACAGTATTAGGCAAGACTTCATTGTAAAATATATAACATATGCATTTAGCAATATTCAGTGGTGTGTGGTAATAAAGATATTATGAAAATTAGAGAAGTGATAGCAGTATGGTGAAAGCCTAATTGTTCAATAGTTTTGAGTGAAGACTTTAATAAATACATACTTCACCGGTCATTTCAAGAGCACACTTGAAATGAACAAGTATGAAAGACAAGAGAAAAAAAAATATACAAAGAAATGAAAATGGAAGCAGTCATTACAAGATTTTTGTGCAGTCATGGTTTTGAAGAAATAATGATAATACCATATTAGCAACAGCTTTTTTTTCTGTGCGAGTAGACATCAATATAAGATACAAAACACTTTAATCAGTGAGGCTGGACAAAAAGCAAATGTAAAAAAGAAACTATAAATTTTTGCTGGATACCACTATTTACATGTAGGTCTCCAATAAAGAGTAGGTGATTTTATTGTTGTTGTTTTTTTAATATACTAATCCGTGATCCTTCATTTGAAATGAAAGCACTAAATGATAGCTTTAAAAAAAAAACTATATAAACGAGAGCTGTCAAACATTTCGTCCCACTGTGAAGGGACGAAAAAGACGGCTTTGTGAAGTTGACGTGCTGAAGTCTGCCTGTTTGTTTGCGTTACTAGCCGACACGGTGGCACCAGTAGATTGTGTGATAGAATCTTTCACATTAACGCCGTAAATAATTGAATTACTTTTGAATCTTCTCTATGTAACAATTAATGGAAATCATCGGTCGATTGGACCACCCACAAAACCAATGACGTATTACGTAATAGTTCATTCTGTAGTCACGTATTTTAATTTGATGCGCAGACGTCTTTTGCACATGTGACAACATGCCTTTTTCCAGACTGTAAAGTGTAAAGAATGAATAGAGACTTTAGAGACTTTAGACATAACGGAATTTGCAGAAGAGAAAATCAGAGTGAGAAAAGGACCACTCGCTGGTTACATGCATTTTCAATTCAGAACATTTTCAACAGCCATTTTTCTCTATTCTCCGAAGTTGCTAAAACTCCGGATATAACGTTCGAGTCTAAACTGTAAACTGCACCACTTTGAAATTCGAAATCGTTTTTACAACATTGCAGCGACGTGTGGAATTGCCTATAAGCAAAGTTATAAACCAGCATCTTCATTTACTCAGCATAACGCCTCACATTAGTTCATTGACCCTTAGAGCAATTCGCAACAGAAGACCTGAAATCCCTTTCTAAACCATATGGGTAATTAACACGAATGTAGCATCGTAGCAATGGAAGAAATTCCTCTTACCGAATCATTCATAGTTTTTGCTTCAAGTTTTAAAAATGCTCAAGGGGAGAAATCGGGGATCGTTGTGCCACTTTCCAATTTTATTTTCATTGTTCATTCTCAGTTCAGCCCTTGCAGGCACGATCCTTTGTTTCGCCATCCGTCTTGGAGGAAGTGATGCTAAATGGATTAGACAACGTCTATTTCCATTTATAACGCCATCGTCTTCATGCTGGAATACCTCAAGGTATTAACTGTCTATCGAGATCTTTTATTCCAAGTGCGGGCAATGTAGTTTAAGATCAGACTGCACAGAACGTGCAGTCTGATCTTGGAACTACACTGTCCGATATTCTGCCAGGCATTTTGGAAAGCAAAAAAAAAAAATGTTTAGAATCACAGTGATTACTGTACACAGTTATATAACGACCCTGAAACAAGAAGTTTTTTCAAAAAGATAGAGTGTGGCGTTAATTTGCCCTCAAATAAGCAGAGACCCTTGCGATAAAAATGTGCTTGTTTTTGACAAATCACAAATATCTATTTATTCAGTTTTCATCAGTTCCAGAAAGTAGGTCAAAAGCCAATATATTCTGCTATGGCGGAAAAAATTGCTCAAGTGTAGATCCTCATATTGAGGGTTTGGTTGACTATAAAACTGACACTAAAATTGATAATGGGATTCACACTTTACGACTGACCTGAATGTTAGACTTAACCCATTACCACTCAATGACACCTTTTAACGCCCCTGGGGAAGAAGCCTTTTGAAAACATTGTGGGAAAAACATTGTGGGAAAAGGAGAAAATGCTGGTAACCAGCATTTTCTCCTTTTCCCACAAAGTTTTCTACCCTATCAAAGCAAAATTGCACCATTTGAGCTACTTTGAAATTGTCGCCTGCAAATGCTTTCATTTTGGAAAGGTCTAAAATTTTTCTGTGTGGTAATGGGTTAAGGACCAAGCTCAAAATACAGAAAGATACTGAGGTGTACACTCTTAGTCTTTGATTTTCATTCGTAACCCATTACCAACGGAAAAACTGATTAAGACTGGACCATTTTGCAGGGACAGCAACAACAACAATAACTATTATTATTATTATTATTATTATTATCATTTTTATTCAATATTTAAGGAAAGTATGTGTTCTAAATAGGAAGAAGACACTGTAGGAGGAGAAAATGCTGGTTACCAACATTTTCTCCTTTCACGCAATGTCTTTATTATCCTTTCACATAATAATAATAATAATAATAATAATAATGAAACAGAATTGTGTGATTAAGAGTTAATCCGGGAATTTTAGGTTTTTAGACAGCAATTTTCAGACTGACACCGAAACCTACAATAGCAGTCTCTCACTGGGACTGAGCCAAAGACTCTCAGACTTACACCCAGAGATTATAAGTTGCACGTTCAGGTGGCCGGGGACGAGGAAAATTGTTCATTGCTATGGCAATTCATGTCGCCACCTCCTCGCCCGACCGTACAACGAATTTATCATCCTACTGCAAAGTTTTACCATTCCAATGTGTATTTAAGCAATAGACAATTGTGTATTTTAAGCGAAATTTCCCCGTTCATGTACTCACGGATTGAGTACATTGACGACTTAGAATTTCCCTTCTTAGAGCCCCAAATTCCATGAAAACTGACGTCACCGAAAACTTACGTCCATGAAACCCTGGTAAAACGTGCAGTTTGATGGATGAACTTGATGTTGTCGCTGTAAAAGTTCTATATTTTTCATATTCGTATTTAAATGCTTATTTATTTGGATTTAAACAACTTCAAGGTAAGTAACTAGGCATTTTAAAAATAATTTGATATCAAAAAAAGAAAAGACCATTAGATCAAGTTACCACCAGCAACAATTTGGTTATCCTTAACGGTAGGCCTACGATGAATGAGTTTCGACACTTCACAATCTTACCTGACGAAAGGATGGCTCGTTTCAACCCCGTGTATTTGTTTTAAATACACCGTTAACGAAAAGTTTGTGATTAGATCTATTTATATTCATTTATGTTAAAAATAATCAATTCTTCCGGCTTTAATGACAACCATCAAGGCAAACTAGAAATGATGTGGTGAAAGCTACTCATTATGTTTTGTGGGCGGCTTGTCACGATTGTTCTACGCCGCCAATTTGGGTGCTGTGTTGAAAGTGTACAAGTTTATGTACATGTATGCAGCTTTTAAAGGGAAACTGCTTAAATTTGCGTGGATTTTGCCAGTGTATACGACTTGTTTACATACATGTACGGGGTATATTATTCAGTCAGACCGCGAGAAATTTCTTTGCTGTAGAATCACGGCGGGGAATCACGTGACATAACAACAACAACAATGACCGTTATTTGAAAAAAATCCCCAACTTCAGGTAAGAAAATCTTCAATAATTCCGTTAATACATGACCGATTGGAATTTGGTTTGAAGCAGAGAAGGCGGAAGGACTCCAGGGGTTTGCTTGATGCGTTAGATTTTTTAAACAACACCTGATAAAAAAGTTAATTTTTTTACCCTGGATAATTTGTTTGCTCGTCAATAACATTTTTACCAGGTGTTGTTTAAAAAATCTAACACATCAAGCAAATCCCCGGAGTCCTTCCGCCTTCTCTGCTTCAAACCAAATTCCAATCGGTCACGTATTAATGGAGTTATTGAAGATTTTCTTACCTGAAGTTGGGGATTTTTTTCAAATAACGGTCATTGTTGTTGTTGTTGTGTCACGTGATTCCCCGCCGTGAGAATAATAAGACAGTGGAGGGAAACTCCTGAAGACTGAGATTCTCAGAATGAGTTTGGAATATTGAGACCAGAGGCTCATAGAGGGTGAGATTAAATCCAGGGCAGTAAGGAAGACTAAAGATATTGACGGTACTTCCCATGATTATGTCCCTTGGATAGTTAAAATACTCTTGACTACAACGAAGTTTCTTTTGATTAAACTTGTTCAATGTTAAATGTTTCTTGTTGTAATGGCTTTTAACTGTGGCTAGCTAACTTTTGGAACAGCATCCATCGATTTTGATTAACATCTCTTTTGCCGAAATATTTATACCAAGGAGTTAGTGCAAGACAGGACACAAGAGGACAATGATGGTCCTGTTTCACTCCACTGTCTTATACTGTCGTATAATTGACACATGAACAACGTTTATAGATACATTAATTTTTAGGAAACCTTTATTGCAGAAAGACTTTAGACAAATTAAGCTGTCTCTATCCTCCATTGAATCAAATTAATTTGACGTCAATGAATTCGACGGAGGTTTACTGAAGGATTTTTCACACCAAAGTTCAAGGGACACTGACATAAGTTTTTTTGTTTGTTTGTTTGTTTTTTTAAACAAGATGTCTCCCAAACATCTATATCTACCTTTGATAACTAGTAAGATAAGGAAGAAAACTTCAAATGGAACAGACCTATATTTCATGCTAGCTTAATGTTCAACACATCTGAGCATCAAAATAATCATCCTGACATAAGACTGAACATTTTCCACCCAGAAGCCAAAATTCTAACCATACATTAGTGAAAATGTTAACTAAAGGTATTAAAAAGTGACAGCTGTCATAACTAGAGCTATCACTAAACGTGATCATACCCCCCAACAGCTCCTTGTCACAAAACAGATTTTTGTCACAGGAATGCAAAATAAGTGACTGGAGATTCAATTATACCAGAGCTATCACTGAATGTGATGAATATCCTACAATGGCTTCTTGAAGCTGTGTTAAAAGTATTCTATCAAAAGTATATTTTATTTTCATCAATTCAGCAAGGGCACCGTCATAAAGAGAACGACAAAAAAGAGCTAAGCGATTGGAAATTTTATTTAATTAACTAAGAACAATTTATGATATGCATATCTTTGCTGAGTGCAAAGTCTATCCATGAAGTTTGAAAGAAATTTGTCCAGAATCATCAAAGGGCCAAAACTCCATGAAACCTCAATAAACCATAACCAAAATAGGATATGCACATCTCTGCTTGATACTGAGTCTATTCGTGTAGTTTGAATCAAATCTGTCCAATAGTTGATGAGAAAAAGAGCCGACAAAAAAATTTCATGAAGGGGCCATAACTCAGTGAAAAATCAATGAACCATAACCAACATTTCATATGCACATCTCTGCTGGATACTGAGTCTACCTGTGAAGTTTGAATAAAATTCGTCCGATAGTTTATGAGAAATAGAGCGGACAAAAAGCTACAGACCGACCGACGGACGGACAGCTGTGTTAAAAGTATTCTATCAAAAGTATAATTTATTTTCATCAATTCAGCAAGGGCACCGTCATAAAGAGAACGACAAAAAAGAGATAAGCGATTGGAAATTTTATTTAATTAACTAAGAACAATTTATGATATGCACATCTTTGCTGAGTGCAAAGTCTATCCATGAAGTTTGAAAGAAATTTATCCAGAATCATCAAAGGGCCGTAACTCCATGAAGCCTATATAAACCATAACCAAAATTGGATATGCACATCTCTGCTTGATACCGAGTCTATTTGTATAGTTTGAACCAAATCTGTCCAATAGTGGATGAGAAAAAGAGCGGACAAGAAATTTCATGAAAGGGCCATAACTCAGTGAAAAATCAATGAACCATAACCAACATTTCATATGCACATCTCTGCTTGATACCGACTTTACCTGTGAAGTTTGAATAAAATTCGTCCAGTAGTTTATGAGAAATAGAGCGGACCGTCCGACAAGCTGACTCCTATATACCCCCCAAAACAGAGTTTTGGGGGGTATAAAAACAGTAAACACATCCTTTAGATAACTACGAGTGATAGCTATAATTATTACTCTTACTAATATTATTTATTATAATCATTACCAGTATTAGCCATTATTGATTCTGTGGTATATGCTCAGTATCTTCTGGTAATGCAATGCAAAGTTCAAGCCTGACAATGCATATAGCAAGAATACAAGAATCACTGTTGGATACACCATGTATCATCATTACACAGAAGACAAAATTTAAAAGAAAATACATGTATGTCAGGTAATAAAAACAAAATCATAAATTGTGATCATAATTCTTTATTCATTTCTTTTCAATTCCATGAATCTCTGTACATCATGTTAATAGATTTCTAATGAAAATGAATCATGTTAATTACCTGGAAAAAACAAAGTGATAGACATCTATAGACATATAGAGCAACGAAATAATGAAGGCATGTTTACATTAACCCTTTACCACACGACAAAATTTTAGACTGGTTCAAATTGAAAGCATTTGCAGATGACAAAATAAAGGTGACTAAAAAATTGAACTTTGTTCTGGGAAGGGTAGAAAACACTGTGGGAAAAGGAGAAAATGCTGGTTACCAGCATTTTCTCCTTTTCCTATAGTGTTTTCAAAAGGCTTCTTTCTCAGGGGCGTCAAAAGTAGGGATTGTGGGGTAATGGGTTAATTTAATCCCATATAATTCAATCCTCCAGAACCTGGAGACCTTTAGTACCAACCATTCCTAAGTCCAACTTAATTTCAAACTTTTCCTCACAAGTTATTTGATTAGTTGAGACATTATGTCTCAACCAATCAAAATGCTACTCATTGAATTTGAAGTGGTTACTGAATATGGCCCCAGACAAAAACACTTTATAAAACTTATATTATGAAGATGAATATAATACACCAAATGAGGTCAGACTTGGTCCTTTGACATGCAGAAGATTGACCAAAAAACAAAGTTTCAACCCAAGTCATCCTGCAAGGACTGCGCAGGCTGACTTGGGACTATACTTTCTACCTATGCATTAAACCCTCTTTCAACAGTGTATAACTTGACTATATTTCTGGTGGTTAAATTTTTTCATGCACTTGCCAGTTAGTTTCAAGCCTAAATATTTGAATGGTTAAGACAAATTAGATCAGCTTATCAGATGTTTGTTTTAAAAGTTGTAACAAGAATTAGATTGAAAATAAAAATGGTTTTGGCAAACCACAGACTCCTGTTTATTTACACTAATTAGCTAAACATTCTAACTACAGCACTTGATATTCTATTTAAAAAGAAAACTATATAATATCCTGCTTTTTGTGTATTTGTCTAAATACTCCAAAAGTTAAATTAGCTTACAAACTTCAAAAGACAATAGAGTTAGAGGCCCAAATACCCATCTATTTCCCCTTATCTTCCATCCTTCAGGATATAAACCTATTTTCAACCATAAAAGCCCCTTTCAAAATTGAAGTTGCCTTTGCTTTACTATTGATCAGGACCAGACTGAACAAAGCATGTACAACATTTGCTTTGCAGGTACACATTTCCGATAGTGACCATAGCATTGTAATCATATTAGGTCTTTTGTCTCGATTGAAAATGTCCTCCAGGTTTACGTGGAACTCTAATGGTTAATTATGGAAGGTGCTGTGAATGTGAGCAGTTTCATATTTGAGCCATGCTCTGGGAAAGAGGGGCTTAAAGCATCCCCATTATGTATTATACTCAGAAAATTATCATACAATAATGGATCAAAAAAAAAAAAAATTAGTCTTACAATTAACTGAATATGGAGGTAGAATGGTCCTGGGATATATGTCAAATTTAGAGCAAAAAGTTTTTACCCTTTTGAGCCTTCATGGGTGGCCCAAGCTGACAAGGGTCGAAACTTTTCCAGGTGCATTAAGCTGACTTTTCACAGAGCATTGCTCACATATACAATCAGTGTAACAGAAACTTTGGTTACATGGATAAAGATCATCCTCGGATACCCCGGGATCTCCCTATTTGCTACGCTACATCGACCCCTGGGACAATTAGTTGAATTTCCTTCGCTTTATCGCTGGCCGAATGCTGGCTTTTCATTGGTTCCATCATCATTTTGTGATGGGCGAGTGTACTGTACGCTATGACGTTTCGTATCGATTTTCGGCGGCTCGCTTTACCGCTGGCCGAATGCTGGCTTTTCATTGGTTCTATCATCATTTTGTGATGGGCGAGAGGACGGTAAGGTATGACGTTTCGTATCGATTTTCGGCCGCTGATTCAAAGTTTTATTAGTCAATTGTCCCAGGGTCGATGTAGCGTAGCAAATAGGGAGACCCTGGGGTATCCGAGGATGGATAAAGATATGGCCTTTTAGTGTCTACAGATAAAAGATATCAGCCACACTGTGGAAAAAGATGGTTAAATGCATCTCTGTTGTGTATTTAACCAATCATGACAGCACATTTTTATGAATCCATAAAATCCTCTATGTCTAACAACTGACTGAATCATGATGTAGAATGGTCCTTAGATAGCAAAAAATTAACCCTTTACTCCACAGATACTTATTTCTGCACATTGCTTATAGGAGCTTTTGGAAAAAATTGTGGCAAAAGGTGAAATTGCTTGTGACGAGCAATTTCACCTTTTACCACAATGTTTTCTATGCTGTCAAAAGGTGTCATATACACACAAGAAACAGCTTCATCCTTGCAGTTATTTAGGGTCAATTAGAGATACCATAGAAATGCCTTATGGGGTAAAGGGTTAACAAATAGCAGAAAAACAGTTTTGACCCAGGTCATCATATGCAGAATGAGTGGTGGACCTGTGTCAAAACTTTCTGTACATACATTATGCCCATTTTTCATTTCTTGGACCTTTTTGTGAATACTAACTTAAATCTGGTTTATTTTTTTTCTTTCATCAAAAGCCTATAAATGTCTGACTGTATATCAAAAACAATATTTCTTAAATCCTAGGTAAGAAAATGCAACAATACTAGTGCATATTGTCAGTTTACTTCAGAAACCTCATAACTACAACTTGTTACAGTTTGTTACAAGCTGTAGTAACAAGGTTTTTGAAGTAAACTGACAATATGCAATTTTTAGAGAACAAAACAATCTTATTTTAATGACAGGAATGAAAACTGAATTGTCAAATGATGTCATAAAATCCTTATCTCAAATTTATATGAGATAAGAGCAACAAATTTTCATGGCTACATTACACTGAATATGAAAGGAAACTAATGTGATAAAAATATAGATATGTAGATCTTTAACTCATTACCAAACGACAATATTTTAGGCTTGTCCAAATCGAAAGCATTTTCAGTCGACAAAATAAAAGTGACTAAAAAATTGAAATTTTGTTTTGTGAAGGATAGAAAACATTGTGGAAAAAGGAGAAAATGCTGGTTACCAGCATTTTCTCCTTTTCCCACAATGTTTTCTAAAGGCTTCTTTGTCAGGGACGTCAAAAGTAGGGATTGTGGGGTAATGGGTTAAAACAGAAAAATGGACGGTTAAAGATATCAGGACTTAAAATGAAATATTAATAATAACATAACATGTATAAAAACAACAAACATACATGTATGTACTATCACATGTGCTATTCAAATAACAATGGTATCTGTTGTGGATGTCATAATAAAAATACAGGCAATCATGCAAAATAATTTACTGAATATGAATTATTTACACAGTATACCAACTCCACTATTTACACATCTGATTTATTTTTTTTTGGACTCAAAAGAGGAATTGTTTTAAAATATTGTGAGAAAAGAAAATAAATGCTGGTGACCAGCATTTTTTCCTTTTTTCACAATATTTTCTAAGTTTTAAACAGTTTTCATGACCACATTTGATGCTTTCAAATGTGAAAAAAAAAATCAAAATTCTGCTGTATACATGCTTTCAAGTAAAAGAGGGATTTATACTTAAGAACACAAGTTCCATGTCTTTTTTTTACCCCAAGGTGGAAAGCTCCATCCTGACAACATTTTAGCATAGGACAACAAGCATTTTCCTCTTCTCAAGCAAGGTTTTCATCTGTTTAAAAAGACCTGTACAATAAGATGAACCATATTTTAATCAAATTCTGAAAACTGTTTTCAAGAATGACAATCTAAAATTTTTGCAGAGTAGAAAACAGATACAAATATATTTGCCTGAAGACACCAAATTTCTCAACAGAACAGCAGAATTCTAGATCTGTTAAAAGCATTTGCAGCATCAAATAAAATGTGGTTCAAACAACTGAATACATCTTTGAAAAGGTAGAAAACATTATCAGAAAAAGAGAGAATATTGGTTAGCAGCATTTCTTTTCTTTTTCCCCCCATATCTTTTAAATGTTTTTTCTTGGATCATTACAAAGAGGCACTGTATTGTAAAGACTTTACACAAAGTCATTCATCGAGCACCATTCTTTTTTGTTTTGAAGCTGGCCAAATTTCTAAATTTAGCCCTCACAGAGTCTTCAGCGAATTCAAAGAAGAAAGAACAGATTCACAATTAATAATCTTACTCAAAACTACCTTGGTCTAATCTTCATAATATTTCTATGATACTACTATTTCTGACCTTTAGAAATGCTTCTATACCCTATTTGATATTAAAAGAAACTACTACATGCAGATGAAAAGTTGGAGCAAGACTACAGGTATTCACAACAACTGACAATGAAAACTACATGTATGTTACAACCCAGTTTGACAAAGTTCCAGTCCCTGACAGAAAAAAGAATCATAAAACTAAGATTTCAGTTAGCATGTTACCTTGTAGATTTAGGATTCATTTCATGCCAGCAACTGAAATTTTGACAGACTGTACTTTATCACATAACCCCCTTGTTTACAATATAGGACAGTCATGACAAATTTCCTTATCTTACACATGTGTGAGATAATCAATTAGTGCTGTATTTCGTTAACATACTGTAGCTATACCCTGTTTCTAAAACATTGCAGCCAAACATTCTTTTGAAAAATTGACTGTCAACACTAATAATCGTGACAAAGCTGCATTTTTAGTTCTCTAGATATAAAACAAAACCATTACTGGTATATGCAAATGTGTTTGGAACTATTTTTTGTCTGTAATGTTTAAACCTGTCAAAGAAACCAATAGGCTTCATGTAAATTTCAATACACATGCACATGTAGGCATATGTTTTAACATGTCATGAACTATAATTCTTGAAATAGATCTATGGTTATATGATAAAATAAATCTCACATTTGTTGGCTTTTGAGGTGATTTCTTATTAAACTCAACCACAAAAACCGCTACACAATTTCTGTAGACTTGTTTAATAATATTCAATCTTTTCACCAACTCATGCCAGATCCTATATGTATCACATTGTCAGATTCATTATAATATCTGTAGCTTAAATTGCTACATTTGCCTGGAGTTTTGACCCCCTAAACTGTTCAATTTTGACCACAAAGCTACCTTTAAGTTCCAGCCCTTTATGCGCTAAACATACTAAAAAAAGTGTATATATATCATGTTGTACATACTAATCTCTCATAATGTGGAATGGTTTCTGTCAAGAACACATATTTTAAAGCTACAATATTGCTTTGTCAAAAGGAACATTTACACAAACACACAATTTGCTGAGAAACTCTATATACAAACACAGAGGATATTTGTCTAAGTCCATAAAAGATATAAATTTATGTTATCGAGTGAACATCATTCGTGCCGCCATGAGTGAAAATATTGCTGATGATATTCATGAGATAAACCAAATTTCAATCTTTTACTGAAAAAAGCAAATGTTCTATAAATTTCATACTTCTAAGGTTGTTTTGGGTTAACTTACATCAAAATCTAGTACAGTTGTTGGTAATTACCCCTTCCACATATCAGCACATTACAATATTATGTATAGCGAGAAAAATGTAGGGTGAATTACATCATATTTCCATCTGGTTGAATAGCAGGTGCTGTACAGAGTACACGGGAAACGTTGTTTCTGCCTTCCATTATAGGATTAGAAAATAATACCCTATTTTCACTGGTCCTAACTTTGAAATATCATACAATATTCCATTGTAATTTCTTAATTGAATTCCTTTAACTCTTTACCATACAACAAAATTGAAGACTTATCCAAGTAGTAAGCATTTGTAGCCAACAAATTCAATGTGGCTCATATCATAAAATTAGTCTGTGAACAGGCATGAAACAGTGTCGGAAAAGGAGAAAATGCTGGTCACTTTCTACTTTTCCTACAATGTTTTTTGAAACCCTTCTTCCAATATGTTGTCTAAACACGAAATTGGTAGGTAAAGTGCTGAATACTTTATTCAAAAAACAATATAAACTGTGCCCTGCTAGAGCATCCCTGTTTGTCCATTCAAATCAGGCAATGAACACAGCTTTCATTGATTTGTCTGTATTCCTTTCCTTTATTTTCCTTTCTCCCTGTTTCATGACTTTTTGCCCTGTATGGCAGCAAGCCCACTTGAGGTGATGGTTCCTACATTTTGGGTATAACTCCCAAAGATCTGTTTTGGGGCACCAGCAGACGGATTGTTGATTGCATTGCTGAATTGTTTGCGTCCGTAGACAGGTTTGGCTCTTGGTTGAGAAGCTGAATTTGGCCTCGTGCCTGGCATCTGAAATACCAATGAAATATGATGTGCATTATGGGTATCAAATTGAAGGCAGTGGGAAAAGGAGAAAATGTTGTTTACCAGCTTTTTTCCCCTTTTCCAGTTTTAATCTTAAAACTGTATAAGCGGAAATTCTTTTGACATGTAAATTTTTGTAATTTCACAAAGTAGAAAATTTCGCAAATTTTTCTGTGCAAATTTTTCTGTTTGCATATTTTACCACATGTATACCAACAAACAATGAGCATCTTGAAATGACAACAGTAGCTCAGACGGTATTGTGCAGAACTTGAGAATAGGGGCACTGTGGGTTCGATCCCTGGCTAGACAAATTTCTTTCTGAGGATTGAGGATAGTTATTGCGACAGGATTCACTCCTCCCTCACTGCTGATCATTGCCTCCATGAGGGTCATGTAAGAAAGCTGCAAGTGGCTTGGAAAAAAAATGTGGGTACTGGTAGACTTGCTGAAAGCATGGATTGGTGCACTGATGGCCATGGTATACATGTAACTGAAATAATGTTGAAAACAGCATTTACCCATTACCACACAGATCCTACTTTTGACGCCCCTGAAAAAGAAGCTTTATAAAACATTGTGGGAAAAGGAGAAAATGCTGGTCACCAGCATTTTCTCCTTTTCTCACAATGTTTTCTACCCTTCACGAAACAAATTTCAAATTTTCAGTCACTTTAATTTGTTGTCTGCAAATGCTTTCAATTTGGATAAACCCTAAATTTTGTCGTTTGGTAATGAGTTAAATACTAATCAATCAATTTATTGTGAATTCACAAATACTGCTATATGCACAACGTCCATAATTGTAGAGTCTGATCTTGATCTTCACTGTCTGCAAAGGCAACTATAGTTATGATAGGTACTTAAACTCATTACCAAATGACAAAATTTTGGACTTATCCAAATCGAAAGTGTTTGCAGACGACAAAATAAAAGTAACTGAAAATTAAAATTTGTTTTGTGAAGAGTAGAAAACATTATGGGAAAAGGAGAAAATGCTGGATACCAGCATTTTCTCCTTTTCCCACAATGTTTTCTAAAGGCCTCTTACTCAGGGTCGTCAAAAGGAGGGATTGGGTGGTAATGAGTTAAGGACAAATAGCTGTGAAATACAGAATTTGTAAGAGAAAAAATCCTAACCATATCTACCAGATCAATCATGGGTGTAACAAAGATCTATTTATAGAACAAATAATCATTTATTTTTATGTCCTATTTATACACACTTTTGTATACCAGCCAATATTCAGCACTAATGAAACATGATATACATATAATCATTTATTGAATTTTGTACTGTTTTGACTTCAATAATCACTGAGGCAAACTGAACCACATTGCTAAATCATACACGTAATCTTTCTATCAGAGTGCTCAAGAAATTCAGGGTAGGTTTTAAATACTACAAAAATGAGAAGTTGTAGAAGAAAAAAAAGAAACACTATGAAAAATTAATTCTGTTTAGTAATAAAATGTGCTATCAATTTGGGCCAATCTTCACAAACCACTCTTAATCCAGTTCTCATACCAATTTTAAAAACTAGCAATATGATTGGCTGAAACAAATAATAGCATTAACCAATCAGCATGACTGAATAGCAATTTCAAATTCAAGCAACATGAAGAATGGTTGGTGAACATAGGCATAGGAGTGCATCACAGCAAACTCAAGAAGAAAGCTGTATTTTAGTCATGAGGGATCACTATTGCTGGCAGTGTCTGTTAATGGTGGTCAGTCCCACTTCCTTCAGATCTGGTTAGATTGGATTTGTGAACTTTGTAGAAAATTGAATACTCTCAGTTTTCCATGGCAAAAAGGAGAATTCATTTCAGATGATCTGCCATTACATTCATCTGTTCCAATTATGGCAATGATAAAATGTCTTTTACGTTTGCTATTGTTCAATAAATTTTAATCTCAATTTTCAATTACTGGATATCAAATGAATAACAAAAAAAAAAAAAGATAAAAGTCAAAATATGGGAAAAAATAATGTATTATCCTAGAAGCATACAAGTATTACTACACTTCTAAAGTAGTAAACCAAATTTTAGCAAGCATACTGTTTAACTCAAAAAGAGCAGCATGGAAAAAAAAGCAAGCAGATGATGACCATCTACACCATGATTCTGATGGGATACACATTGCTAGGTTGCTAGAGAATGAGGTTCCTGGTCACAAACTATTCATAAGAACATTCTTAGTCTTATTCAACACCATTTTCTAAATTTGAAAGTAAAACAAATTCAGATTGGCTAAGCCATTTGGTATGGCCATTAAGAAGATATATTACTTTCAAAATAAGAAAATTCTGAAGAATAAAACAACAAATGAGCTAAGATTGGTTGGTGAAAACAGACCCTGTATAACACTGCAAAGAGGAAGGGAGAGATGCCAATCTATGCTGTTGACAAAACTTACACAAAAGTTGCCTATAGGGGGGAGGGGCTCCCCTGAACACATTCTGTACCAGTTCTGATTTAGCTGAGAAGACAAAAATCATGTTACAAGTGTATGATAGTGCAGTAAACTTCCTAGCAACTATTGTTTTCAGTTACTGGGGATTTTTCTTTTTTTTTCTTGAAAAGTTTTTGTTGATGGAAGAGGTCCCAAAAATATCTTCTGTTTAAGAGAAACAAATTAATGGGTAACATCCTAAAATCAAGAACTGATTGGTAAAAAAGGACTAAATCTTTATAACAGTAATATAGTAACAGAAAAAAAAATTCAAATATAAATAGTCTTTGTTACACCCATTTATAATGAAACCACAATAAAAAAAAACAAACTCACACATAAATAATGACAAAAAAAAGTCTGCAATTACATGTTACCATATAGACACACTCTTTGTTTTCACTAAGGGTCATTGATTGCTAGAAAAAAGACTGCATTTCAGTGTGACACAGTGAAGTTGGATATGTAATGAGGCGCTTATGGACAAGATCAAATTCCTTTTATTTATACCTTTGGTCAAAATGGTTTATGAAAAAAACCAATGGCAAATAAGAGACAAGATATCAATAAAAAGGCTAAAAGGTTTTTGTACTTCTTAAGTATAGCTCCACAGTTTTGAGTTTCATAGAAAAAGGCAAATATTAATTACATAAAAGTGGCCTGTGATAAATGGCAATATTCCAAATGGTACATGCATAACAAGAAAACCTATACCGAGTATATGCATGATACAGGAAACATATTCTGGTCTCTTTTTTATAAGTATGATTTTGATAACATCTGGATTTTAGTCAAGTTATTTATAGGTACATGTACATCATAAAATAATGTAATTAGTGATACTGTGCTTTGATTCTTCATATTCGACAAGCAGTATTTTAAGGACAGAACTTCAATGGAATCTTGTGTTGCTGACTGACATGCCAAGTGCTTCCTGTGATAATCATTTATGTTATGTACTTTCAATTTTATTTGTTTCAAATATGAATAACATGAAACATTAACCCCGGAATGATTTACACATATTCTATAAAATCTTGACCTTACATTTATATGAAACATACTATGTGAAACCATTGACCTATGTCAGCCTGTATAGTCCACAAAGGCTGACATGGGGCAAAATTTTCTCCTACTGGTCAATTTTATGCATGTGAAGCAACCATTGTAACTTAATATTCAAATGATTATACAAAACTGATTATATTAAGCCCGTAATTTTGTAATGGTTTTATAGGTATGATGTATGACAGAGATTAATTAACCCTTTACCACACAATTCTGATTTTTAACATCCCTGTGAAAGAAGCCTTTTGTAAACACTGTGGAAAAAGGAAAAAATGCTGGTAACCAGCATTTCCTCCTTTCCCCAAAATGTTTTCTACCTTATCAAAGACAAAAAAACATCATTTGAGCTGGATTTATTTTTTCATCTGCAAATACTTCCAATTTGGACTAGACTAAAATTTGTCGTTTGGTAAAGAGTTAAAGCCCCTTTTTACCTGAGCATGGCCCAATTTTACAGCTATATTTGGAAACTTAAAACAGGTGTATATTTACATGTATGTGGTTATTTTGTCCATTGTTTTTCTTTTGCCAGTGATGACAAAAATCCTACAGTAATTGTTGTTAAAAAAAAAATATAAACAAAATTTGAAATATGTAAGGTAAATACAAGGCCATTAAAAATATTCTCATAGAGAAGATAATCTAAATCTGTAAAAATGAGAAATTCCAAAAGGTTAAACATATAGAGGCCAATCATCTGGATGTGTGTGGTATTATTGTCTTTCACTAGACTGGGATGTAATGCGGTCCAAAAAATGAGTCCAACAGACTAGCTTTCTAACTGCATCAAATCCCGTTCTGGTGACAGATTTTATATGTAACATGCAACCCCAGCTGATTTTTGTAGTCGTTATATCTCCATATTCCCCCCCCCCCACACACACACACTTTTTTTTTATTCTAGTCATTATCATGAATGGTACAATAAGAGCAATATGGGAAAAAAGTAGTTCCAGCAAACACTGTAAAACTATATTGCCACTAGTGATGATACCATATACATCATCACTAGTGGTGTTATTCACTATGAAATCCCAGTGATACACTAACAAGCATATAATAAAAGACAGACTCACCATTCTAGAACTGGTAATGGTTAACCCTGTTTTGTCATCCCTAGTTATAATTGGGTTGTTGGCTTGGTGACCGTATGCACCTGAAAATGGTCTTCCAGGTCTGGTGGCTGCTGGCGCTGATGCTTGTCGACTTTTGGCACCTCCCTGGTACATGTCCTGTTTTGGAGAAATAAGCCACATGATTCCTGTTGCACAAATACGGACAACCTTATCTGCTCAACATGTTACCACAGAAATGCTCTGTGAAAAGGCAGCTTAATGCATCTGCCAAAAATAATAACCCATGTAAGCCTATGCAGTCTGCACAGGCTGACATGGACCAAAACTTTTTAAACTGTTGCCGAGAACTTGTCATGGTTCTGATTTAGAAACTTGGAGACAATAATATAGGACAAACAAGAAACTGGTTCTGTGAAGAAAATGCTATACTCTAACCTTATGTTTCATATCATTTGAAAAGAACTATTTTACAAAGCCTTTGAAGGCAGTATTAGCATACAAGGCTGGTATGCCAATTAACAACAAACATTTCAAACAAAATTTTGATAACCAACTTTAATTCTTTCCGATTAAAAAGTTATAACTTATGGAGTGTAATAATTGCTCAGTTTGACTTTGGTGTTCTTACGCAACTCTCAACATTATTTCAGTGATATCACATCGATGGCTCCCTTAATTTTGTATTCTTGGCTTCCACCAGTACTAGTCTAAGGCTCTAAATAGTCATGCCCAAGGACAATCCCATGACAAAAACAACTGCTTCTAATAAGACTCAAACCTGAAGCCTCCAGGTTACAGGCTATACAGTACTTACTTATTCCTTGAGGACAAGTTTTTCAAGAGCATTTTTTATTTATTTCTACCACCTAAAAATCTTTGTTCTTGCTTCTAATTATCCTCAAACAAAGCTTTAGTCCTTAAAGCGCCAGAAGAATACAACATTCATGTTCATTGTAGAAATAAGACCTAAATAATCAGAATTTCATGGTTGCTTTTGTCTTGAATGTTTGTGCAGAGCTGAGGGTATAGATCAAAGATAAGACTGCATGTTTTGTGCCACCTTATCTTGAGCTTTACAGGCTGCAAAGGTGACTATAGTTGTGAAGGTGCGAACACAATGGGTTCCATTATCACATTCTTCTTATATGATACCTTCTTTAAGTTAATCAGAGCTTAATATAATTCATGTTGCTAGTATTACAAAAATTTAGTAAGAGAATAATCCCAAAAGTGCCTTTCACAATTATAACGCCTTTGTGTGTTGGAAAAAAGTAAGTGCAGGTGCTCATGCGACTGAACTTATGACCAATCACATTTAAGGATTTCTGTATTGGTCGCAGGTCATCATATTGATATCAGGTCAACTGTACCGATCGGAGGTCAAGTTGTATTAAGCCGGGTCATGACCTGTATACTATATGATGTAAGAAATGTGACTAGTATCACGTAGAACTGTTTCCATGTATAACTTCTTTATATCTAATAGTAAAGTAATAAAGGATTATAAAGATCACAGGCTCAGAATGGGAAACTTCATCAGTAAAATGTACATTTCCATTATTATAGAGAAACTGAGATAATGGTGAGAGCTCATCTTAGCATCAGTTCTACGAACTTAATAGGGGTCTTCCTTAATAATTTAAACAAATATACTTTCTCGATTTAGAAACAAGTTCTTACAAATTATACTAATTGCTCTCCATTCTGCTTCGTGGGAACTGCACCAGTACTCTTGCTGAATGTGTAGGCCAATGAATAAATTCCAAAATTGACATCTGCTTCCAGATATCAAACTCTAGACCTCATGGTTACGAGGCGGACACTCTACCTCACAACTACGGACACCAAATCTTCTTTAATCATACAGTCAAATCTTTTAAATCATCTGGAAAGTCTAATTCTATTTGTAGAATAATTTGGTAAGATAACCAAGTGGAATAAAAGTCCGAGGCATTTTCATTACATTGTTTTTATCATACATGTATTTAAGACTCATGGCAAGATAGTCAGCAAAGGTGATGGGAGGAAAGGTGTTAAAATGAGTACAGCTAGCTCATAATAAGCACTGTCACAAAACTGTAACTAAAACTATGTTATTCCTGCATGCCATACTGAGAACGAGTTATCAAGCTAAACAGAGAAGCCATAAACTTGGTGCAGAGAAGAAGAGATGTAAAATGTTATCACAAAAATGGTTTGAAAGTCGACTTGTTAAAGCAGAATGCATTGAGAAAAAGGAGTGCACCAAACAAAAACAGTTTCTTCCACCAATGCCAGCAAATAAACTTTTCTTATGGGTGATTGTGAAACTGTCAAAACTTATCGAGCAAAATCATTAAGTTTTTCAACCAATTTCCCCTTCTTTTTTCATATTTGTTTGAAAAACACAGAGACATTTGCTAAAGAAACAAGAAAATTCCTGGCACTTTCATTTGTGATGACATCATAAATTATATTTCATAATTGGATATGAGCTTACACAACAAGGCTTATAGGTTACCGTACAACACTTTCTGTGAGTAATTTTAAAACACTAAAGCTACACCAGCTTTTTCTATACTCATAGAATTGCCCTAAAATACTAACCTGGTAGTCATAGGACAAGAGTGATGGACTAGCTTTTAGAACATAACATACTCGTTGTCGACCCAGAATCGCTGACATAGTCTGTGAGGGGAGAGGATTGTGCATTAGAAAACATGCAGGATAGGAAGGAACAAACTAATTATATCATCACACACTGCTTAAAATTTACTATCACACTTTTCCTTTCCATAACTTTGGAATTTGGTTAAAAAAAAAAAGAAAAAAAAATTTGAAATAACAGTAACATGCACTGAGTACACATAGATTGACAAAAAAAAAAAGGAAAAAAAATTGAAAAAAAGAAAATCTTTCCATAATTTTGTCCTTTTGTCCTTTGATAAGTTTCAAAATCAATTAATTTGACATCATGTGTTTATTTACTACACACACATGTTTTTATCACTTAATAATCCCTGTTGTTACAGAAAAAAAACAGAGGGAAAACCTGTTCTAATTGAAAAGAGTGGACTTTTACATGCACATTTTGATAGAGAAATTTAACAGGAGCAAAGGTCAAAATAAATTTTTTACATACACTCTTCTGGCAGACAGACAATATTATTGAAGTAAAAAACTCCTGACAAACCCAATAAATCTTATAAGGCAAAGCACAAAAGATAACCAATACTGACAGTACTTTTGGGATTAACAACATGTATGTAGATAAGATTATTACATCATGTACTAAGAGCCTAGGATGATTATTAGCATGCATTTGCTGTTTCTGTTCTAGCATGCAATTTAAAGTTAACCCATTACCAGACTACAATATTTTAGACTGGTCCAAATTGAAAGCATTAATTTGCAGACGACAAAATAAAAGTGACTGAAAATTTGAAATTTGTTTTGTGAAGGGTAGAGAACATTGTGGGAAGAGAAAATGCTGGTTACCAGCATTTTCTCCTTTTCCCACAATGTTTTCAAAAGACTTTTCTCTCAGGGGCATCAAAAGTGGAGATTGTGTGGTAATGGGTTAAATATATATCAAGTTTAGTGACAATGGTATGAATTACTGAAAAACTGAGACAACTATAAGCAATGCAGCTCTGTATCCTCAGAATAATTCTGCAGATTTTTAACTCAAATTTATGGCTTAAGAAAAGATCTTCTTGGTTTGACCTGATATATTTTTGCACTCACTGGATCAATTAATAACCTGACATAGAATCTGGTTTGCTTTAACACTTTATTAAAATGGTTTCCATTTTCAAAAAACTGACTCTCTGATAGCAATATATCACTTTCAATTCATCACCAGCTCTAGACTTGTGACCTTTTTCCCAATTTTTTGCTTGCAAAAAACATGACACTTTTAACAATGCAATGAAAACAAAAACTGTTATCATACCGCACAGCTTCCTTGCGTAAGTTAACTCTTTAACAAACTATACAATTTTTGGCCAAACTAACTTGAAAGCACTTGCAGACGACAAAATAAATCTGACAAAAATTTAAATCTTGTGCTCTAAGGGGTAAAAAACATTGTGGGAAAAGGTGAAAATGCTGGTTACCAGCATTTTCTCCTTTTCCAACAATGCTTTTAAAAGGCTTCTTACTCATGGTTGTTTAAACTTGGGGATTGTGTGTTAAAGGGTTATCTGTTTTGGGTGCCAGTGGCTTGAAACAACAACATAACCCCTGCCTAGAACAGAGGACCCAACACTAACTCTGATGACAAGGTTACTGCAACAGCTCTTTCTAGGCTTTGTTCATTAGATTTTCTGTGAACTTCACCTTTTGGGCCACAGGCAAGGGAAGGGGTATAACTGTATGAACCTGCGGGCCCATATCGATCATCAATCATTTGGTCTGGACAATTGGAGCACCAAAAAATCTTTAACATGAAATTTCAAAATTTGTGACCTTGACTTTAAGAAAAAGGGCAAGGGTATTGCTTAATGAAATTTTGATTTGTATCTTTCACCGAGCCAAAAATGAACAAAATCAGTCATTTCATTTGGAAGTTATGAGCTCTTTAAAAAAAACCCTTTCTCAGTCAGTGCCTATAGAAATCGAATGGAATAGAGACTGTATAACCATATTATGAATCAAGTTTTTCTACTACTTCTTAAAGGGGCTTGTTTTAGTTTTTTGTTTTTAAAAAATTCTTCTGCAAACACCAATAAATACAATTAATTACAGTTTCCCATATAGAAACTATGTGGTAAGATTCAGTAAAAAGGTGTAACTCTGACGTGTAAATATCGGGGTGCTCAATATGCAAACCCTTTACCACACAACAAAATTTTTGACTGGTTTAAAATTAAAAGCATTTGCAGACGACAAAATAAAGGTGATTAAAAAATTGAAATTTGTTCTGGGAAGGGTAGAAAACACTGTGGGAAAAGGAGAAAATGCTGGTTACCAGCATTTTCTCTTTTTCCTACAATGTTTTCAAAAGGCTTCTTTCTCAGGGGCATCAAAAGTAGGGATTGTGTGGTAATGGGTTAAGAGGCAATGTAACCAGTGAAGGAAATATTTAAAAATATTTTAGCAATTCTCTGTGAAAAAGGGGGCTTAATGCATGTGCAAAAAGTATCGACTCAAGTCAGCTGCACAATCAACATGAGCTGTTCTGGACCGAAACTTTTCGCAATTGATCATTTTTCTGCATTTAACCAGTCTACGTCATGATAAAGTTGACTGGCTGTTATGGGTCCATAATTACGTGATGACTTGCCTGGTATCATGTATTATGCAGATGCATTGACTCATTACCAAATGACAATATTTTAGGCTTATCCAAATCGAATGCATTTGCAGACGACACAATAAAAGTGACTGAAAATATGAAATTTGTTTCGTGAAAGGTAGTTACCAGCATTTTCTCCTTTTCCTACAATGTTTTCTAAAGGCTTCTTTCTAAGGGGTGTCAAAAGTAGGGATTGTGTGGTAATGCGTTAAGCCCCCTTCTGCCACAGCATGTTCAGTTGTTTCTAACTTTGATCTTTCTTAATTATTGATGGCTGTACAGCTATCTACAGATTTAATTCAATGATGAATCATTTTTGCTGATATACTTATTGATCTAAATAGCTACCTTAACTCATTTGTAAATGAACATTTTTTGGACTGCACCAAATTGAAAGGATTTGCAGACAAATTTAATCTTGGTGTTATGATGATTTTTGACTTTGATAGGGTAGAAAATATTGTGGGAAAAGGAGAAAATGCTGGTTACCAGCACTTTCTCCTTTTCCCACAATGTTTTCTATAGGCTTCTTTCTCAGAATTGTTAAATGCCGAGCGTTTGGTAAAGAGTGAAGCAAGTATTTACAAGCCATGACACTTCAATAGCTCTTATATGAGGGCACCATTGGGTAATGCTGGTGTAATTTTAGTGACAATCAAACGATAGCAAGAATTCCCATGCCAAAGCCATTTATGAAAATTATGGCAAAAAGTTATAGAAGGGGATAAAGTGAGGGAGAGGGGGATAAGAAAAATGCAACAGTCAGGAAAAGTTAAAATCCAACTTACGCCCATGTTTTCATTGGTTTTCTGTCTGGCATATCCTCTTGTCTTTGTGACTGGTGCTGAGGGTGGGGCCTGGTCATGTGTGGTTCTACCAAATGCTACCCCTGGTAAATAAATATCATTACAATATTCATGAACTAAATTGCTCAGTTATTAGTTATTGCCTAGGAGTCAAAACAAGTCTTGTTATTCGATATTTAACCTCAATTGTTTAGCAAACAACAAAATTAGACTAGTCAAAATTGAAAGCACTTGCATACAACAAAACAAACGTAACTCGAAAATTGAAAGTTGATACCAGCAGATTAGAAAACATTGTGGGAAAGGGCTACCAGCATTTTCACCTTTTCCCAGAATGTTTTTAAAAGGCTTCTATCTCAACTCAAACCAGGGATTGTTTGGGAAAGGGTTTAAGTGCCTATCATGACCATGGCTGCCTTTTCTAATAGTGTAGATCAAGATCAGACTGCACAGAATCTCAATGTCCCACAATGTTTTCTATCCCTACTCAAAACAAATTTCAATTCTTCAGTCACTTTTGTTTTGTCATCTGCAAATGCTTTTAAGTTGGACCAGTCTAAAATTTTGTCATTTGGTAGAGAGTTAACTCATTACCAGACGACAAAATTTTAGACTTGTCCAAATTGAAAGCATTTGCAGACAACAAAATAAATGTGACTGAAAATTTGAAAATTGTTTTGTAAAGGATAGAAAACATGTGGGAAAAGGAGAAAATGCTGGTTACCAACATTTTCTCCTTTTCCCACAATGTTTTCTAAAGGCTTCTTTCTCAGAGGCATCAAAAGTAGGGATTGTGTGGTAATGGGTTAAAACTAACTTTCCCAACATTTACCTGTATTATCTTTGTCCCACAGAGAAATAGATTTGATCACTCACTTTCTTCAAAATTTCATGATAATGTTTAATGTTTCTGCTTTAACTCAGTTCCTGAAATTTCTAATAATACAATCAGTCTAAGAAAACTTACTATTTCCTGGTGTAAATGATGACTGATGATGATACTGTTGGGGTCTGGGTGGGGTATCTGGATCTTGCCTGCCATATTTGGACTGATGTTGCTGAGAGACGTACTGACTGTTGGGTTCACCAGGAGGAACTTCATCATCATCATCCGGGGGCGTCGCCTCTCTTGCTTGCTGTGCAATATGTTGGGCACTTCGCATCTCTTGTCTTTTTCGTCTTCTTTCTGCTTTCTTCAGCATTATCATCTAAAATTGGAAAGGACAAATGTAATTAATTCATCATCAAATGACAAACTTATAGACAGGACCAAATTGAAAGTATTTGCAGATGGCAAAATAAATGTGAATCAAAAACTGAAATTTGATTTGGGAAGGTTAGAGACCATTGTGGGAAAAGGAGAAAATGCTGGTTACAAGCATTTTCTCCTTTTCCCACAAGGTTTTCCAAAGGCTTCTTTCTCAGGGTCATTAAAAGTAGGGATTGTGTGGTAATGGGTTAACTCTTTCCCAGCTGAGGAAATTTTGGGATGGTGAAATTGAAACAATTTGCAGATGACAAATTTAGAGTGGCTAAAAAGGTGGTATTTTCAAATGTAAGGAAAGAAAACACTGTAGAAAAAGGAGAAAATGCTTGAGTGTTTTCAAATGCCTTCAACATCAGATTCGTAAAAACCAGGGCTTATCTGGAAAGGATTAAGGTTTAACTTTTTCTGTAACAGCAAAATTTTAGACTTATCCAAAATGAAAGCATTTGCAGACGACAAGTCAAAATTAATAAGTGAAATTTTGTGAAGAGTTAAATCATGCGTAAAAAGAAATCTTGATTTTTATTGTTTAATTAAACTGTTTACTCACCTCATACAACTTTGTCCTATATTCTTCCACTTTCAGCTGAACATCGTCTGATAAAGGTGGAACAACATCATAGTTGAGACTTATTTCTTCCGACGGATTGTGGAACCTTGATACATAGGAATGCCTTAAGGCTTCATCTGCTGTAATTCTTTTGTCAGGATTAAACTGTAGTAATCTTCTCACTAGATCTATGGCATCTTTCGGAGCATCCCCCATTACTTCTTCAAGAGATTTCTTAGGTCTGAAAAAATAGATAGTTAACCAATTACCACACAATCTCTACTTTTGACGATCCTGAGAAAGAAGCCTTTAGAAAACATTGTGGGAAAAGGAGAATACGCTGGTAACCAGCATTTTCTCCTTTTCCCACAATGTTTTCCTCCCTTCACAAAACAAATTTCAAATTTCCAGTCACTTTTATTTTGTCATCTGCAAATGCTTTCAATTTGGACTGCTGTACAATTTTCTCGTGTGGTAAAGAGTTAACGCTGTACATCAAGAGCTTTTAGACTTCTCAAAAATGAAAGCATTTGCACGGAACAAATGAAATGGACCTCAAATGAAAGAATCTCTTATAAGGGCGTAAATATTGATAGAAAAGGAGAAAATGCAGGTAACCAGCATTTTCTTATCTTCCCAGAAGGTTATCATAAGCCTTTCACCAGGACTGATACACAAGATTATTTGTACAGGGTTAGACAATAACATTCCTACATGCAGAAACTTTTCGCTATCTTCAAATTTTCTGAATATCCGTGGACCATTCGACCTTGTGATTCATTTGGTTGTATGACGATTTGGATTTTATCGATCCTTTATTATATATATGACTTGCTTGGTAAAATGCACTGCAGAGTGGCATTAACCCTTTACCACACAACCCAGACTTTTAACAACCTTGAGAAGGTAAGCTTTTGAAAACATTGTGGGAAACGAAGAAAATGCTGGTAACCAGCATTTTCTCCTTTTCCTACAAAGTTTTCTACTCTGTTGAAGAAAACTAGAATCATTTGAGTCACTATAAAATTATTATCTGCAAATGCTTTCGATTTGGAAAGGTCTATAATTTTGCTGTGTGGTAAAGGGTTAAGCCCCCTTTTTCTATAGCATGGCTCATATCTAAAATGGGAAGCAATAAGAGCTCCTGCTTTCTTCACATTTATCCAGATCAAACATACTTTACTTTGTAACATTCTAATATGGAGTGCAACACGCGAAAAGGGTCATTCGGACATTTGCGTAAAGTGTCGTCTCGGATCCGCCTGCGCAGTCCGCAGAGGTTAATCCGAAACGACATTTTCCAATTTTATGTGATTTTCTGTTTTACGCAAGACTACTGTAGCACAAAATCTAATGTAGTCGTAAAGTGCCGTCTCGGATTAGCCTGCGCGGACTGCGCAGGCTAATCCGGGACGACACATTACGCAAATGTCCGAATGCACCTTTTCGCGTGTTGCACTCCATATATAAATTGTGCTCTGGGAAAACCAGGCTAGATGTATCTCTGGGATGCATTATTTACCATGCAAATTATTGTATAATTATGGTTCCATAAAACCAATTTTGCCTAACAACTAACTGAAACATTAGGTAGACTAATCCTTTGACATGCAGAAAATTGACCAACAGCACCACCTGCATAGGCAGACCTGGGTCAATACTTTGCAGATGCATAATGCATCAAACTTTCTTTTCACAGCACATGGCTGATATCTATTAGATATTTAGTGACTGTTGTTGGGGGTTTTTTTTTTGGTTAGACTCTTCTGAGCCCACATCTGATGCCTCGTAATCTTTCAAGGAAATGTTAGTCACAAAGGATGAGAATGAAATGTTACTCACTTTGAAGCTGCCTTTTCTAATACTGATGACCCATATGCTGATCTAATGCTGAGAATGTCTGAAAAGATTGAAAAATATACCGTTTGACTGTTTACCACATAAATGCCAGGTTTCACCACTCTACTTATACAGGGGGTTTTAGACAACAGAGTAGCAATGGAGAAAATGCTCATAACTTTGGTAAGGAGTTCGTTAGTAATAAGGCAATCCCCAGCTTCAATAAACTTATGGAACCTTTAAGGGAAAAGGAGAATATGCTGGTAACCAGTGTTTTCCCCTTTTTGCAGCATATTACCCAACACTGTTTTCTAGCCTAGCAAAACTAAATATCATAATTTCTAGCCATATCTTAAAAATTGTCCACAAAATTTTCAGTCTGGACAAGTCAAAATTCTTGCTATCTGGTTAAATATTAAACTGCTTACAACATGATCCAAGTTGTTCACAAATCTAGAAAAGAAGGTTTGTAAAGAAAAGGAAAAAAATAGGGCAACACTTTTTGATGATAGGTTATTAATGCCACATTTCAAGTTGTGTCTGTGAATGTTATTGGGGAATAATTTTTTTGCTACAGATAAAGATTTTTTTCTATCAAAGTTGCTGGCTTGAAAAGCAAGTATTGACCAATATGTAATAAAAGTTAATAATTGAGTAATACGCTAGCAAAAGGGGGCTTAATGCATCTCAGTCGTCCATTATTCCAAGCAAGCCCTCACATACTTATGGATTCATAATATTTCTTTTCTCTTAACCCTTAACCCTTTCCCCAAATGACAAAATTTCAGACCCGACCAAATTGAAAGCACTTGCAGATGACAATATAAACATAACTCAAAAATTGAAATTTGTTTCCAGCAGAATAGAAAACATTGTGGGAAAAGGAGAAAATGCTGGTTACCAGTATTTTCTCCTTTTCCCACAATTTTTTCAAAGGGCTTCTATCTCAGGGTCGTAAAAACCAGGGATTGTTTGGGAAAGGATTAAAGTGCTGAATTAATACAAGAGACATTTTCAAAAAGGAAAAACATCTGAAATATTGCTGTACCAAGGTTTTTTGGGCCAGAATATGAAACAAAATAGTGGACAGTGTAGATCCAAGATCAGACTGCATATTCTGTGCAGTCTGATCTTGATCTACACTGTCCACAAAAACAAGTTAAGTTGGTTCCAGCACTTTAAGGGTTAACAACCACCTTAAACATGAGGTAGACTGGTCCTTTGGCATACAGAAAATTGACTAATAGAGAAAAGTTTCCGCCCAGGTCAGCCTACGTGAACAGCACGGGCTGACCTGGATCGATACTTTTTGTAGACCTTAAACATGAGGTAGACTGGTCCTTTGGCATACAGAAAATTGACTAATAGAGAAAAGTTTCCGCCCAGGTCAGCCTACGTGAACAGCACGGGCTGACCTGGATCGATACTTTTTGTAGATGCGTCGAGCCCCCCTTCCACTGAGCTGGGCTCACATATCTGTACCTATAAATACTTTTTAGAACACTGACCTTGGTGCCTGACATCTAAAACATCAGCTCATCTAGATGCCAACATATCAAGAGAGTTGACATGACTTAAGAACATGTGACCTTTGACCTCCTTATCTGACCTAGACCAAGAAACGACCTGCAAAACTTCTGCACTGCATGTTTCTATGGCAAGGTGCTAACACGTGTGAAATATATTTAAGACCAAACAAGGAGCTCAAGAGATACAGAGGGACGTGAAACTACTATCAGATGGACAAAAGGACAGACGGACAGGTGCCAAAAGACATTCTGCATATTTCCTTGGTGTATAAAAGATGATCCTACCTTCTTTTGTTGGCGTTGGAATGGTAGCCATAATTTTTTCTATCTGATTTAACGTGGATGAGCCCGGGAAGAGAGGTTTCCCAAGAACCATTTCAGCAAGTATACAACCCAAACTCCACATATCTACTCCTTTTGTGTACCTTGATAAATGAAAAAAAAAAAACGCTAATAGTAACCTTCAATCTTGACCTTCACTTTCAACTAAAGGTCACACACAATCTCTCAAATTACCAGAATCATTTTTCCTCACAATTACTATCTATAAATAGCTTTTAACCCTAAACATGCCAAATAAGTAACATGAAACTTTTTAGTCAAAAGTTAAAACCTAAATATTGCTATTTAAACTACATAATAACCCTTTACCAAACGACAAAATTTTAGACTTGTCCAAATTGAAAGCTGTAGCAGACGACAAATTAAGAGTGACTCAAAAATTGAAATTTGTTTCCAGCAGGGTAGAAAACATTGTGGGAAAAGGAGAAAATGCTGGTTACCAGCATTTTCTCCTTTTCCCACAATGTTTTCATAACTCTTCTACCCCAGGGTCGTAAAAACCAGGGATTGTTTGGGAAAGGGTTAAGAGAAAAAAATCTCCCTATTAGACAGAGTAGATCCAAGGTCAGACTGCACATTCTGTACAGCCTGATCTTGATCTACACTGTTCTTGAAGGGCCCTCAAGTCACACTCAGTAGCCTAAGGATTAACAATAGAGTGCGAAATAAATCCAAAAGACATTTTTAGTCCAGAAAAACAGATCAAAATCATTACAATTTCATGTTTCCTTTTGTCAAACATGTTTCGGTAGATCGAAGATCAAATAGCACATTTTGTGTGGTCTCAGTCTGATCTACAATCACCTGAATGTCATCAACCATCCTAATCCATTCTAATCAATCCTTTAACTTGAGAAGCTGAAACATTCTCTATTTTTCAGTGGCTAAGCATTCCTTTGAAATTTTGACAACTCTTTAGACTTTTGTATGCAATTTAACTCTTTACCACACCAGAAAATTTTAGACTGCATGGTCCAAATAGAAAGCATTTGCAGACAACAAATCAAATGTGACTGAAAAATTGAAATATGGTTTTGGAAGGATAGAAAACATTGTGGGAAAAGGAGAAAATGCTGGGAACCAGCATTTTCTCCTTTTCCCACAATGTTTTCAGAAGACTCCTTCCTTGGGGATCGTTAAAAGCAGGGATTGTTCGGTAAAGGGTAAAAGGTAAAGGTGGTTTGTAAATATAGCTCTTGTGGTGTTTGTTGACACTAGCTATGACCATTATTTGCAGAAAAAATCTCAACATGTGGGAAAAGCGTAAGTGAAATAACTTAGGGAAAATATTAACCGAGAAGAAAAATAGTCACCTGTGTGATGCTAGCAAGATTTCTGGTGCTCTGTACCATCTTGTAGCTACATATTCTGTGAGGTTTGGATCACCAGTCTCTGAATCTACGCTGATTTGTGAGAGAGACCTTGCTAATCCAAAATCACAAACTTTGACTACACACTCACTATCTAATAAGATGTTTGACGGCTGAAAAAGGAAACATTAACAAAAGTCCTATGCTGAAACTGTTTTTTGAGATATATCTAGGCATTCAATTATGGCAAAACATCAATTCAGTATATGTACAGTATATTACAATGATCTTTTTTTTTTTGTTTGTATTTGGTATTTAAGGTACTTATTGCTAACTGTGCATCTTTACAGAAGTACAGGTAAGGAAAGCACTTTAAAGTTCAAAGAATTTATAGCCCTAGTTCTTCATTAAATCCTACACTGGTCTTGTTGCATTGGTTGCTTTTCTTTCTAATAACATGTCCAAGTCTGACGCAACTGTCTTTGGTAATAACAGAAATACATGTATTGTAAATTGTCAAAATTTTTCCTCAAATGTAAATGATAAAGCCAGGTCTACAACAATACCTCAATGTTTTCTTCGAACAGTTAACCCTCTACTCCATAGATACTCATTTCTACACATTGCTTGTAGGAGCCTTTTGGAAAACATTGTGGCTAAAGGTGAAATTGCTCGTGACGAGCAATTTCACCTTTTGTCACAATGTTTTCTATGCTATCAAAAGGTGTCATATACACATAAGAAATGGTTTCATCCTTGCTGCTATTAAGGGTAAATTAGAGATACCATAGAAATGTCTTATGGGGTAAAGGGTTAAGCTAAAAGTAGTATTCAATTCCATTTTCAACACACAAGTGCATTTAGAAAAGCAAATACATGTATCTAAATGTCGATGAATCTTTTTTCTACTTCAATCAATCAATAAGAGAAAAAGAGAGAGAAAGAGAAGGAGTGAGACAGAGAAAAGAAACCTTCTAAAACACTACCTTTTGATCCCTATGAATTACATTTCCTGAGTGTAGATATTTTGTGGCTTTGAACAACTGATACATTATATAGCGCTTGTGGACATCCTTTAATATGTTACCTCTCTTTATAACATTATGTAGGTCGGTTTCTGAAAGAGGGAAGAAATTCAACAATTCTTTATTAAACTCTTCACCAGCTAACAAATTCTAAAACATGTTTATGCTAATGTAATACAAGATTATCAGGCTTCTATTTTACTTTGCAACTCATGCAAATAGGTATGTGTAACAGTCTCAATGTTTACAGTAATTCAAGTGCTTTGATTTGGTATAATTAACTCTCTTTCAAAAAAGTTCTTTCAGTGCTTTGATTCAAATCAATATAATGTGTAACAGTCTCAGTTTTTTAAATTATTTAAATGCTTTGATTTGGTATTTACTCGCTTCCAAAAAAGTACTTTCAGTGTTTTCTTTAATGCAAATCAAAGCAGTGAAGTAGTTTTTTTGAAAGTGAGTCAATACCAAATCAAAGTGCTGAAATTACTGTAGATATTGAGACTGTTACATAGATGACACAAAATCCAGTTTTCTGTATCTAAAGAAAATGCATTTAGTCCTATACAACATAGATATCACTTTTCATACCTGTTAATCTCAAACCCTAAAAATCTTGTACATGTAGTAAAAGTTTTGATCAATTTCTTCATTAGCCATTTTTTTTTTTTTTTTTTTCAAAACTTGACAATAAATTTGGAACTATACTTTATCACATAAACACTATTATTTTTAACGTGATATACCCATTACAAATTTTCTTATCTTATACACATTTAAAATCACATTTGTGTGACATCGGTTTTAACGTCATTTCCCCAATATTTCATACTTAAGTGAAAAGGTTTCATGTATATTACTACAGGTTTTGAAACAGTTACTTCTGATCTGTGATTTGTAAAATATGGTTATGTTACAAAAAGAATTTGACATAATGGCATTTGAGACAAAATTTATTAGTCTTGCCTCGAAAAAATGTTATTAACCCTTTACCACACAAGAAAATTTTAGACTGGTCCAAATTGAAAGCAATTGCAGACGACAAAATAGATGTGACTAAAAAATAGAATTTTGTTCTTGGAAGGATAGAAAACACTATAGGAAAAGGAGAAAATTTCCCATAGTGTTTTCAAAAGGCTTCTTTCTCAGGGGCATCAAAAGTAGGGATTGTGTGGTAATGGGCTAAGCTTACGAAAAGCTCAATTAATAACATTTTTTCCAGACTTGTTTAATAAAATTTTATATCAAATAAAAATTCATGTCAGATCCTCTATTTCTGTACCAGTAAGTGATTTCATAGTTATTTGGAGCTCAAATTTGTTTTCAACAGTTTTTCAGCCATATCACAGCAGCCCATGCATTAATCATATGTACCTGGATTTTCTTTTGTAAAACTTTGAATGATACTATTTTGAAGCCACTGGCTGCTTTCCTACATTAATTACAAAATATTTTCAAAATCTTAGATCAGTCAATGAAAAGAGCTTGGCAAAGTAGGGATCCAAAACCAAAATTCCAAATTCTCAGTGGGCTTAGCTATTGGACTTCGATTTTATCATGACCAAATCTGTTCTATAATCATATTACTAAAAGTTTACTACTAGCTTACTTACCCATAAATTCAAACACTAAATATATATCCTTATCATTCTCTGCCTTTATCACATTGTGTAGTTTGATAACATTGGGGTGATCCCCAAAGTCCTGTAAAAACATGATCTCTCTGAAAGTTCTCTGGGCATCTGTCTGATTTCTAAATGCATCAAAAATCTTTTTGATAGCCACAACTTCTCCTGTTCTCCTGTCAATGGCCTTCCATACAATCCCATAGGCCTGAAAAAAAAATCTTATTTGTTAAAAACTTTATCAAAAGAAAAATTAAAGTGATAGTTGCTGGCAGAAAAATGAAGTTTAAAATCAGGTGAAAGATAAATCAAAAGATGGAACAACCCAACCAATTTTCACCTGCAGTAACATCCAGTTTTTGCCACCCACTAGCACCATAGAATAACAGACTTCACAATACTTTTAAGATTAATGGTATGGTTCAATTCAAATGTATTTCAACACTCAATCTGTTCACTTTCAGCAGCTATCAGAGCTTTGTGGATGATAACTTTGTAATAATTTTTACATACACCAAAAAACTCTTTGCCATTCTTCAAAACTGAAAGTGTCTGTAGACAGAAAATAAAATACAGCTCAGCCAATAGTGTCTATTTTCAAATGGAATAAGGAGAGAATGTGGTAGCTATCTGGAGCATTTTCAAAGTCTTCGCTCATCAGGCTTCTGACAGCAAGGGGTTGTTTGGTCAATTGCCTATTCAAAGTATCGATCTGATTATAGTTCTTCAGGTATACAGAAAAGTTTATAGTAAAGCAGCAAGTCTGCTTTTCTGTAAGGACAATGACAGCAGTTCTTCTATTGCCCAACCACTCTTCATGCAATAGTGGTTAAACCCTTTACTGCACAATCCCGACTTTTAACAACCTTGAGGATGTAGGAATAGGAAAACATTGTGAAAAAAGAAGAAAATACTGGGAAGCAGCATCTTCTTCTTTTTTCAAAAATTTTTCTACCCTTTGAAAGACACAAATTCAATGTTTTGAGTAACATTTGATTTGTCTTCAAATTATTTCAGTTTTAACTGGGTTAAAACTTTTTGCTGTGTGGTAAAGAGATAATTCCTCATTTCAAAGACTTTAGTGCACTCATAAAATTAATGGAGTTTCACAATGTTAAAAAAAAAAGGGTTTCAAAATCACTTCTGAAAATGTCTGGAAATAAAACAGAAAATCTGGAGTCCTTGCTTTGCCCTTGCAAAAGGCCAAATTACATCAATAAAAGAGCAATATGTAAGTCTATGAAGACTTAATCAAATCATGATTTTATATTTGCAAACCAATCATTTTCCATAATATTGTACGGAGAATAATTTATTTACAATTATGGCATAATCGTATACCGGTATATGGATCAACGGGTTACAGGATTTTGTATATGACAAACTTGGTAAAAAACACTGATACAGGGTATCTATAAGGGGTTAACATACAAAAGAAGTCATATAGAGACTATGTAGTGCAGTGTTTACCACACTTTTCCTTGGCTTTACTTTAGTCAATCAAACACCTTTTTCCATCCAACAAAAACATATTCTTTGTACTAACAGTATCAAAACTACTTAAACTTCAACATACAGTTATATTAAAGCTTTTCAAGTTCATTCAACACAAAGAGCCTATTGCTTATTTTACTCAAGTTGGAATAGGAAATACACAACAAAACTTATTTAAACTTATTTTGAAGCGTATTAAATGCTGTCTAAGATGCATAATTCCTCTGAAAGCAATCTCAAGGCATATCTTTTGTCTACAACCGAATCTGGGATCTTGATCGGCTTTACTGTCACTGAAACACTTATATATCACCTTCTGAATGAATTAAAACCTTCTATGTAACTTGTTTATACATGTACTTGTTTCGAAGTTTGGTGCAGTATGGAATCGTGTAGCCCCGAAACCATTTTATGAACAAGGAACGCTTTTGTATTTTGAGGTTGTTCACTTCTTATTGTTGTATCTTGCTATTCCTCAGTTACATGCAATCAAAATCTATCAATGCAGTTAGCGTGGTGTATCTCAGAAGCCAGTACTATTAGTCTAAACTGCGATGTATCGACAGAAATCGCAGAAAACAGAACCAAACAGTCCCAAGTGTCACCCAAAATATTAGTCAACTATGATAAAGCATGATGAATTTCTTTACTCAGTTATGAATCATATAATACAACACCAATTTTTTCTTCTTTTTTTTCAACAATGTGTACTATACTGGTCTATCCCATAGATAGATGTAAAGGTATAATATAGTCGGGTACAGGTATTTGGTGATATATCCTGCTACCGTATCGACATGTGGTTTGGTAGCTCAGTTGGTTAGAGTGCAGGACGGTATTCCTGAGGCCCTGGGTTTGAATCCTGGTCGAGCCAAAAAATTTTTTCACCACCTGTTACACTGGCGCCCAATGTAAAAAACCCACTTATTAGAGAAATAGGGTAGCAATGACTGAGAGATTCGTGGACGAATCTTCATGTGGCTTGGAAGTATGTAGTATACTGGTCGATCCCATATAGATATAAAGGTATAATGTGGTCGGGTACAGGTATTTGGTAATATATCGTGCTACCACATTGATGTTCCAAAGCTCAGTTGGTTAGAGTGCAGGAACGGTATTCCTGAGGCCCTGGGTTCAAATCCCGATTAAGCTGCAATATTTTATCACCACCTGTTACGAATAAAAAGTATAAAGAATCACTACAAAAATTTTGTCGCATGGAGCTGCTTGAAAAGATGCCAGTGAAACTGCATTAATTCCAGACGTTAAAAGAAGGGCTGTGAAGGTTTGCAGAGACCAAATAACAAAAATAGCATTGGAGCAAACCTTCAGACTGAAAGTAGCTTTCTCATCAATCAATAAATCTATGAACATATTGCTTAAACAATGTGCAGTGTAATGCAAGGCAAGATAATTATTTCACAACTTATATTATTTTAAATTTAAAGTTACGCTACCATACATGCCGTAAAATGTGTTTGGACTTGGGCCAGAAAAAAAAAGATTCTATGCAGTGTGTTTGCAGTCTGCTATCAAATGAAATCTTCGTTTCCCTTCTGTTTAAAGTTTAACATGTTTTTATTTCACTTAATATGAACCGAGCAAAATGTTAACAAATGCCCCCTGGCACGACTAAGAATTGGAGATGTTTCATGATAATTTCGCTGCCACATTTATCCCAGGCTGATTCATGCACGAACACATCAACAATATTAGGCACTGAATAATCTTAGATACAGTTAACCAAAGAAGTCTGGATGAAACACAAAAATAAGGAAAGTGATTAATCGATTGATATTCTTACCCCTTTGCCGAGTCTTTTCTTGATTTCATATTTCTTAGTGATGTGGGGTTCGACTTCAGACGTGCTCATTTTGACAGATATGACATTCTAATGTCGGACATACAACCAACTCACGTTTTGTTGATTATCCTGCCGATCAATCAAATAGTTCTAGTAAACATTAAATTGTAGCAAAATAGTTAAGTTTCAATCATCAAACTCAATAAAAGTGATCGTTATCATAATCATTCTTATCGAAGAAAAATTAAGAATGGTGATTTTATGATTACAACAATCATTTACGCCGATTGTAGCGAATTGATAAATGTTGCGAACTATTTTCTCTGCCGTTTATCTTGACGTCATCATAAATTGTGGATTTATGTGCTGTTGTCATGACGAATTTACGGACCACAAGGTGCTCCCGGAACCGGAAACTGATAGATAAACAAAATATCCCGCAAAAAACTCATGCTGTCATGTCAAATTGGACCTATACTAAGTTGCCCAAAATTTTATATTCCTCTGGTTAGTATTCTATATGAGCAGTCGATATGTTCTGTAAGAAGAATAAGCTGGACCAGTGCGCTAAATGACCAGCTCGAGAACTGTGCACAATTTTATAATATAATTCTCCTTTTTTTAAGATGACAATAATTTTAAACCGGACCTAGACTAGAGAATTTAGTTTCCTTTGAAATCGAAAGCGATTGTAGACGACGACATCAACGTGTTTTAATCACAGGAATTTGACATTCTATAATAAAATTGGTTCCAGAATGTCAAATTCCTGTGTTTTTATTATACAAGGTACAAAATTAAACAATCCCTGATTTTTAAGACCCAGAGAAAGAAGCCTCCTGAAAACATTGTGGGAAAAGGAGAAAATGCCAGTAACCGGCATTTTCCCCTTTTCCCACAATATTTTCTGCTCATATAAAGTCAAGTTGCAGTTTTTGAGTTACATTTATTCTGCAGTCTGCAAATTCATTTTGGACAAGTCTAAAATATTGCTGTTTGGTAAAGAGTTAACATTGGTTTCAACAAAACAAGATGACATCAGGCTTCAGGGATATATCAATATTTTCTGTTTCTCTGTTAAGTTTAAAAACCATAGTGGGATAAAATGAAGAAACAGCGATTACCAGCATTTCCTCTTTTTCAACACTGCTTTGACACTTAACACTAAAGGATTTGGAAATGCCAAGTCCAGTGGACCTGGGACCAACATTTACTTCATTTGCCTACAGTGGTTTAAAATACCCCTTTTCTTGGGACCATTTAAACTCTAAATTGTGCGATAAAGGGTTAAAATGGTATTTATAGGATTTAATTCTCTTAACCCTTTACCCCACTTCTGAATTTATTGATCCTGAAGGAAAGGGTGTTAAACTCATTACCAAATGACAATATTTTAGGCTTGTTCAATTTGAAAGCAAATGCAGACGACAAAATAAAAGTGACTGAAAATTTTAAATTTGTTTTGTAAAGAGTAGAAAACATTGTGGGAAAAGGAGAAAATAATGGTTACGAGTATTTTCTCCTTTTCCAACAGTGTTTTCTAAAGGCTACTCTCTATGGGGTGGTCAAAAGTAGGGATTGTGTGGTTCTTAGTTAAAAGACCTTGTTTGTAAAGGAGAAAAAAACTTTTCTCAGAATGATTCCTTCTCTATTAAGGAAAAATTTCTTCATTTGATCATAATGAACAACTTTTCTGCAGATTTCAACTTGGGTCAGTCTAGAATAATGTTGTTTGGAAAAATCTTAATCTTAGGTCACACAACCAGAGTTTCTAAGACCTCGAAGAACCTCAAGAAGAAAGCTTATGTAGATGGGAGCTTTTGGGGAAAAAATGCAGAAAGAAGAAAATGTTGGTAACTGACATTTTCTCCTTTTTCCACATTGTTTTCTCTCCTTATAACTCTGTATCACACAATCCTGTCTTTTACATACCCTAAGAAAAAAATGTTTTAAAAAAAAGATTGGAAAGAAAGCTTTTAAAAGCACTGTGGAAAGGGAAGCATATGGAAATATGTAATATTGTGGGAAAAGGACAAAATTTTCATAATCAGCATTTTCTCCTTTTCCAACAATGTTTTGTACCATTTCCAAATAATTTGACTTTTATTTTGTTGTCTGTGATTGCTTTCAATGTCGACAAGTCAAAACACAGAGACAGCAGCTGCTGTTAATGGCCCTGAGGAAGAAGCCTTTTGAAAACATTGTGGAAAAAAGAAGAAAATGCAGGTGACCAGCAGTTTCTCCTTTTCCCAAAGTTAATTATCATATCAAAGAAAACCTGTCATTTAAGCCTTTACTCCAGAGATACTCGTTTCTATGCATTGCTTGTAGGAGCTTTTGGAAAACATTGTGGCGAAAGGTGAAATTGCTCGTCACGAGCAATTTCACCTTTTGTCACAATGTTTTTTTTATGCATCAAAAGGTGTCATATACATATAAGAAATGGCTTCATCCTTGCTGTCATTTAGGGTCATTTACAGATACCATAGAAATGCCTTATGGGGTAAAGAGTTAAGACATGAAATTAACATCTACAGAATGCTTTCAATTTCATCAAGTCTGAAATGGTGTTATCTGGTAAATCCTATCACTCAAGTTGCATTGACTTAGCCATCATACAGATGGTTTCAATATAAGTCTAAAAATATGCTACTAAAAAGTGGATTATTGCAGGATTACTCATTCTTTTTTCACAGGAAATGTTTTTATCAAAGAGGAAGAGCGGAACAACAAGAATCGTGGAAAATTTCGCCATTTAGCAAGACAGGTATCAGGCTCAGTTTATGATGTTCCGGAGGACAACAGAGTAGCTTTTATTTATGAAAGGAAGTACGAGACAGACTTTCTCGTAGGACAGATTAGCTTCTGTATGCCGGACTTGAACATGAAAGAGCCCGGATACAGATTTGATTGCGAGTACTACCCCCAAATATCTTTTGTTTTTGTTCAAAGAGACTATCAGGGTCAAGGTTATGGCAGAGTATTATTAGATGAAATTCTGAAATTAATGACGAAAGATGAACATAAAAGACCGGTACGGTTACAAAGTGCATTGGACTCTGTTGGTTTTTTTGAGAAATGTGGATTCCATGTGGTAGGAGAACCATTTGATTGTATCCAGTCTGGATCCAAACTTTTCAAATCATTGGTTAATATGGAACTCCCTTAAGTCTTTACCAAACGACAAAATTGTTGACAGGTCCAAATTGAAAGCATTTGCAGACAACAAAGTAAATGTGAATCAAAAGTTAAAATTCTATTTGGAGAGGGTAGAAAAAATTGTGGGAAAAGGAGAAAAAGCTGGTTACTAGCATTTTCTCCTTTTCCCAGAATGTTTTCAAAAGCTTTCTTTTTTAGGGTCGTTTAAAGTCAGGATTGTGTGGTAAAGAGTTAATTCTTTACCAAACAACAAAATGTCTAAATTGAAAGTTTTTGCAAACAGCAAATAATTTGTAAATAAAAAGCTATTTCTTTGTAAGGTGGTGGCCATTGTTAGAGAAGGAGAAAATGCTGAAATTACCAGTAAACAGCATTCTCTCCTTTTATCATTATGTTTTCAAAAGTCTTTTTCTCTACTCTAGGGTCATTAAAACTTTGGATTGTTTGATAAAGGTTTAACCAGTCAATGTATTTGCACATATTTATGTGATTTTTCACTATTCAGTGTTTTTTTTTAAACCAAATGACAAAGTATTAGATTTGTTTGAATTGTTGGTATATTTTGTAGGCAATGAATTATATGGTATGTGACTAGAAAATTGTTCTGTTGATTTAAGAAAATACAATGTACTGTCAAAAGAAGAAAGCTGATAATCAACATTTACTCCTTTTCCAGCCATTTTTTCAGTACTTCAAAAAAACCTAAAGTAAAACTTTCAAGTCGGAAGTAAAAACCCAAATATATGTATGACTTTTTCAATGCTATATTTGTTGGAAGTTATCATTCTATCAGACAGTGCAGACTAAGATCAGACTGTACATTCTATGCAGCCTGATCTTGATCTACACTGTCTCTAAAAAGTCCTTGAGTCAATCTTAGAAGCTTAAAGGTTAAAAGAGATTTTTTGTAAGGTTGTTACCGGATTTTGTGGTAAATGGTTTCTGATCTCTTTCTTAGTATATGTACATGTATTACACAGATATACATGTAATTGGTACTAATATTATTTCTTTACCAAACAAGAAAATTTGAGACTTGTCCAAATTGAAAGTATTGGCAGACAACAAAATAATGTGACTCAAAAATTGAAACAACTTCAGAACAGTAAAAACATTGTGGAAAAAGGAGAAAATGATGGTTACCAGCATTTTCTCTTTTTCCCACAATGTTTTCAAAAGGCTTGTTTTCTTGGGTCTTAAAATCCAGGGATTGTCTGGTAAAGGGTCAGGTAAAGGGTTAACCCATTACCACACAATCCCTACTTTTGACGCCCCTGAGAAAGAAAACTTTTAAAAACACTGTAGGAAAAGGAGAAAATGCTGGTAACCAGCATTTTCTCCTTTTCCCACAGTGTTTTCTACCCTTCCCAGAACCAATTTCATTTTTTCAGTTGCCTTCATTTTGTCTTCTGCAAATGCTTTCAATTTAGACAAGTCTAAAATTTTCTCTTGTGGTAAAGAGTTTGACTGTAACTATGTGTCGTCGCAAATACACTGCCAACAAAACCACCCAATGTTGTTCGCAGTAATTTATTGGGTGTTTCACACCATACTATTTGTAAATAAACAAAATATCTATAATGCTTTTTACTTGTAAAATGTGTTTAGAATTGATTTTAAGAATGAAAATGCTTTGAACTGTGTATTATTTGTTTTAAAAAAAAATGTACATAGATTTAATTTCCTTGAGAAAGTTTACCAGTTTCATTGCATTGTTTATTTTATTATGTACCTGTATGTGTATACATGTGGTATACATCTGTGTGGTTGTGATATCACTTATACCAAAATTTCCCACCCCCCATTTCATTAAAAAGTTTTTCACCCTCCTACTTTTTCCCCCCATTACAAATAATAAATAAAAAAGTAAAAAAATCATAGCTAAAACACAATTCAGGATATAAAGTACATTTTTTTTTCATGAAAGATCAAAATTTATTTCACTGAGTAAACATCACCGGTGATGTTTTCTTGAGTGGCATTTGTGAAAATATTACCAGTATATGTTCACTCTACAAAATAAATTTCAGTCTTTACAGAAAAAAAAACCAAAAAATATTCTTTAAACGCTTCTAACCCCTTTTTGTCAGGACTGTTGTTAAAATCCCTATGCCTACCCTCTCCACAAAAAAAACCCACATTGAAATATTGTATAAAGTATGAGAAATTTAGGGTAAATGTGCAAAGATTATGTCATGTTTCTCTTGGTTCAGTTGAATGGATAAAGGTGTCCATATTCACCAACCATTCTTAAGAACATTCTTCGTCTTATTCTTCTGAATTTAGTCAGTGTGAAAGTAACAGAGCTTCTGATTGGCTAAACCATTTGGTTTAGCCAATCAGAAGTTCTGTTACTTTCACAGTCAGGGAACCTTGAAGAATAATACCAAGAACGTTCTTAACTCTTGACCAAACGACAAAATTATAGATTGGTCCAAATTGAAAGCATTTGCAGTCGACAAAAAGGAATGAAAATTCAAAATTTCTTTTGGGAAGGGAAGAAAATATTGTGGTAAAAGGAGAAAAATGCTGGTTACCAGCATTTTCTCCTTTTCCAATAAGTTTTCGGAAGGCTTTTTTCTCAGGGTCTTTGAAAGTCGGGATTTTGTGGTAACGGGTTAAGAATGGTTGGTGAATATATCCACGGAAGTCGTACCCTGGTAAACTCGTACCCAAATCTAAAGGGTACGAGTTCTCCAGAGGAGTCATACCCTTGATACAAGTTCTCTTGAGAACTCGCACCCCCACTAATACATATAATGATGGTTTACCACCATGTTGTCAACTTTTATTTTTATGCCGTTATTTTGATCTAGATTTGATGATTTTTTTGTACATCTCTTGAAAAGACGTACATGTAAATAAAGTAAAGAAACGTGTGTTTTCTCATGCAGTGTTTATATTTTGTGTTAAATAATCTGGAGTTAAATTTATTCATAAGTTAACTCTCCACAACACAATCCTGAGTCCACTGAGTCCAAACGTACCTGAAGGAGAAAGATTCTGAGGAACTTATAGGGAAAGGAGAAAATTCTGGTAATCACCGTTTTTTTTTTTCCATTTTCCTCAATGTTTTTGACCATGTTGAGGGCTATTGTTTTATTTGTCTCACTTTTGAATGTATTGTGCAGAAATTTTCAATTTAGAAGACTGTATTTACGCTGATTTGCATCAATGGGAAGTTGTGTGTGGTACGAAACAAAACCGGCTAAAATTAGGAGTAATTTTATGGTCAAAGGGAGAAAACTCGTATTTACCGACATACATTTTCATGACAGAGTTACTTCCCTTACATTATTAGACAGCATAAAACCGTAGACGAATAACATCATTGCAGCTTGAGAAGACGATCTGTATCGGTGAAAATTAAAAGTTCGTACAGCTTGTCATTGTTTCTGGTAAAGTTTTAGACTGGATTGCAGATGCTGCTACTCCTGAAAATATCACGAAAGAAGACAAAAAGGAGGTAAACCAACTGCAGACGTGATTACTATTTTGTAAACAGATGGTAGTCTCCCTAACATTTCATCACATTTGTAAAGAAGGCGACCGCTGAAATTGAAATGTGGAAGTAACAATTCGGTTATCAAAGTAAGAGCTCACCAAGAATCTAAATGTATTTTTGACAATTTAATTCATCAACTGATGAATGTATACGATAAATAAGCTTTATTATATTACCGTATTGCTTGAACTAAAATGGTTGTACAGTTTTAACTGTAGATGGCAGTGAGGTTGAGACGTGAAAGTAGTTCCGGCCACTGAAATGTACCGGTGTATATATGGAGATACCGGAGTCTACGGATATCGGTACATAGTAAAAAATATTTTAACCCCTTTACACTTTTAGTTCGACCAGATTATTTTGGCGGACGAAAAATAGTTCGCATGTTGAACATGTGTTTATTGATGTTTCCAAGATGAAAAACAGTTTGCATGACTTCTTGAATTTAAAACCATAAGGGATTATATTACGCTGTATACTTCTACCAATATGAAATGGCCGTATTCAATTTTTTTCAAACCGTACAACCATCGAAAAATGAAAAAAATCGCCTGACCATTTTAGTTCGACCTACAATATTTGACATATGAACCAACGTATGTTTTCGTTCAAGTAGGTTTTCGAGGTTATCAATCAGTATCGTTAATTTGGGCTGAATTGTCAAATTCCAATGATTTCTTTGATCACTGACAGTAAGGAACAGGGGATAGATAGTGAAAACATACAGGTCTGAATCTTCCAATCTAATAAATGGATATGCTTTGCTTTTTCCCGATTTTATTCATATTAGTCACAAATTAGACTCCACCCTTTTTTTTTTATTGTAGTGGAAGGGGTTTGTTAGAGAGGAGATCACTCTCTGTAAATTTGTACACTTAATTCCCGAGACAATAAATCGATTTAATTGAAAAAAAAAAAAAAAACGCAACAGCATCCTGCCTTTGACTGAAAAATACCAGCGGGGAAACCATCAGTACAGACTTAACTCGGGTGTACTTGTAAATGAACGTGCATGCTGATCTTTAATCTACGCAGTTCATTCAGAGCATTTTTCAAAAGAAAACTCCTGTGAAATAACAAAGATTGGGTTTGAAAATCGGCTCGAAAGTCCCATTTTCCTTATTTAGCAGAATAAGTGTTAACAGAGGGTCCGGGTTTTGATAGACCCTGCACCGGTTCTTAAACCGTGGGTGGATGGGAGAGTGGGTAACAAAAAGGGAGAGTACTCTTCATAAGTAATGGATACTAGATTGATGGAGTTTTTTCCCTTTGACCATAGAAATCACGATGGAGTTCGATAGTTTGCTTGAGCGTATCTGGGACAGAATAGAGACCGATCCACAGCAATTTTTAGGAGCTTTGTCTCGTTTTTAACTCTACTCTCTATGTCATGGCGGGGTTTCCTCCGGCCGACCGTGCGTCTGTCCGTCTGTCTGTCAATCTGTTAATCTTTTTTCTTGTTTACACGATAAAGTCTGCATTTCTCATCAGATTTTTGTGAAACTTCTACAGTTTCTTATTTCATCAGTAGCTTGATTGAAACCCTATCGATTTTGACAAAATTCCAACAAATTGTATGGGAAAAGTAGCCATTTCAAGTTTGAAATTTCCATGTCTTGTTTATGCCATAAAGTCTACATTTGTGGTCAGATTTCAGTGAAACTTACACATTTCCTTTATCTAATCAATAGCGTCAGCCTTATTGAATTTGAAATAAAAATCAATCAACGATATGGGAAAAGTAGCCATTTCAAGTTGAAAATTTCAATTTCTAATTAATGCGATAAAGACTGCATTTGTTATCAGATTTTTGTAAAACTTGTGTAATTTATTTACCTCATAAATAGCTTGAACTGTATTATATTTGGAAAAAAAAAAAAAAAAAAATTATGGGAAAAGTAGCCTTTTGTTGATGAAAATTTCCATTTCTTCAGTTTATGCAACATTTCTTCAGCATTTGAGGTCGGGTTTTCATGAAACTTATACAGTTGCTTTGTCTTATCAACAGCTTAAACCTTATTGACTTTGAAAAAAATCTGCAAGGTCCATTATGGGAAAAGTAACCATGTCATGTTGAAAATCTCCATTTCTTATTAATGCAATGAAGTCAGCATTAGTGGCCTGATTTTCATTAAACTTGCACTGTTACTTTGTATAAACAGCTTTAACCCTATTGATTTTGAAAAAAAACAAAAAAACTGACAAGCGGTATGGGAAAAGCAGCCATTCAAAGCTTAAAATTTCCATCTCTTGTTTGGGCAATGAAAATCACAGTGTTGATCCAATTCTGTTGAAACTTGCACAGATTGTTTGGTTCATCAAGGAATTGAACTCTATCAACCCATTACCACACAATCCCTACTTTTGACGCCCCTGAGAAAGAAGCCTTTTGAAAACACTGTAGGAAAAGGAGAAAATGCTGGTTACCAGCATTTTCTCCTTTTCCCACAGTGTTTTCTTCCCTTCCCAGAACAAATTTCAATTTTTCAGTCACCTTTATTTTGTTGTTTGCAAATGCTTTAAATTGGGCCAGTCTAAAATATTGTCGTTTGGTAATGGGTTAAAATGAAGAAAATCTAGTAAACCATTCAGAAAAAGCAGCTTGGATTCCAAACATTCAGTTCTGAGAAATTGCACTTCATTTTACTCACTGTTTTTTCATTGCACCATACCCACTTAACTCTTTACCAAACAACAAAATTTTAGACTAGTCCAATTTGAAAGGATTTGCAGACGACAAATCAAATGTTAATAAAAAGTTAAAATTAGTTTTTGGAAGGGTAGAAAACACTATGGGAAAAGAAGAAAATGCTGGTTACCAGCATTTTCTTCTTTTCTCATAATGTTTTCAAAAGGCTTCCCTCTCAGGGTCGTTAAAAGTCGGGACTGTGTGGTAAAGAATTAAGCCGTCCTGGTGGGTTGAAGCCAAATTGCAAGAACACACTTTTGTCTTTTATACATCATAAGTTCGTAATGCAGTTGGCACAAAAGCAAGTTCACTGCCAGTAGGGCGATTTCATGCTTTAAAAGGACTCTAGTTTTTATTCTAGTCCAATTTTGATCTGTTAAAATGTCAATTTCTTCCCATAGAACTATTGCCTACTATCTTTATTACCAATTTTGCTGTAGATCTAGATTGATTAAAATTTAATTTTGTTTACTACACGTAGTTTGTTGGGACACGAGGCCTACCTACGACTTTGAGGGTAGCTTTGTTGTTATTATTGTGGTTTTGTCTGGTAAAGAGTTAAAGTGGTAAAACCTTTGATGAAATTATAGTATCATTCAAACTTAGATAATTGGATAAGTACAATTACATGCTCTCTTCGTAAAAGGTTTTGGCTTTGCCGAGCATGTGGACACAAAATATTACACATACAGAACTGTTTTCATTAATTTCAGTTTTATTTGAATCATATACACATGCATCAAAATTTCACAAAAGGAAATATAACAATTTTTAGAAAAATAATATTAACACAATAATCCTCAGTCATAGTAGAAACTTGAGAAGGAAAGGAAGGAAAAAGTTCAGCAAGTATTCAATTAATGCAAAAAACAAGAACATCAAATAAATTATATTAATCTGTAATTCTTCACCAAACAACAAAACTTCAGACTTGTCCAAATTGAAAGCATTTGCACACAATAACATAAACATGACTCAAAAAATTGAAACTTGAGTAAGAAGAGTAGATAACATTGTGGGAAATGGAGAAAATGTTACCAGCATTTTCTCCTTTTCCCACAATATTTTCAGAAGGCTTCTTGCTCTAGGTCGTAAAAACCAGTGATTGTTCAGTCAAGAGTTAATTATATACCTCCAGAAACAAACTTGCAGTGGATGACTTTCAAATGGGAAATAATAAGCATGCATTTACCCATTATCACACAATTCCTTAATTCTTTACCAAACGACAAAATTTAAAACTGGTCCAAATTGAAAGCATTTGCAGACAACAATTTAGATGTTCCTAAAACGATGATTTCTCACTTTGATAGGGTAGAAAACAATGTGGGAAAAAGACAAAATGCTGGTTACCAGCATTTTCTCCTTTTCCTTTACTATTTTTGAAAGCCTTCTTTTTCAACTTTGTAAAAAGTTGGGATTGTGTGGTAAAGGGTTAACCCTTTACCACACAATCCCTACTTTTGACGCCCCTGAGATAGAAGCCTTTTGAAACACTGTGGGAAAAGTAGAAAATGCTGGTAACCAGCATTTTCTCCTTTTCCCAACAATGTTTTCTACTCTTCACAAAACAAATTACAAATTTTCAGTCAGTTTTATTTTGTTGTCTGCAAATGCTTTACATTTGAACCAGTCTAAAATTTTGCCGTTTGGTAAGGAGTTAAAACCCTGAAGAAGGCAGCTTTTGAAAATATTGTGAGATAAGAACCTGCATTTTTATTTATTTTTTTCCCACAATGTTTTCTACTCTTTTGCAGACTAATTTCATTGTTCTAGCTAAATTTATTATGTTGTCCGACATGGATGAGTTGGAAAATGTCCGACTTGCCAAAGATAATTATATGGAATTAGCAGACACCACATGAAATGCATCTCAAATGATTAGATGTATCTTTGGAAGGCAGGTAAACATTGTGGAAAAAAATAAAACAGAAATGCTTTAATATCAATTAATAGTTTTCAATATCCTTCTTCATAGTTAATTCTGTATCAAACGACAAAATTTCAGACTAGTCCAAATTGAAAGCATTTGTAGACAAATATATAAAATATGGCTACATACTGTACTTTGTTTTTTGAAAAGGTAGAAAATATTGAAGGAAAAAGTGAAAATGCTGGTTACCAGCATTTATTCTTTTTCCGACAATGTTTTCTACAGGCTTCTTTCTCTTCTTTAATCAGTTCTACTTGTATCATACCCAATCAAGGAAAAAATTCATTTACACTGTTGTCTGCAATTGTTTGCAAATGAAAATTTCAAATGCAATAAGTTCCATTCAAATATTGAGCTGAATTAGATGAAAACTGTAGGGGAAAAAGAGGACACAAAATACTAGTACATTTAATAACAACAGATAGACAACACAGTTCTTGTATAAACTCAAAAAATATCTGTGGGAGCTATACAACAAAGTACATGTATATTTAACATCGACAGATAGACAACACAGTTCTTGTATTAACTCCCAAATATCTGTGGGAGCTATACAACTAAGAGTCACATAAAAATAGAAAATGTAAAGTAAAACTTGCACACTGTACAGTGAACCCCTTATCAGACAGAAAAATTTTAGCACTCCACAACCCCAAATCAAAAGCATTTGCTTACGAAAATTTCAATGTGGCTCAAATGGTGCAATTGTTTACTGATAGGGTAGAAAATATTGTGGGAAAAGAAGAAAATGCTGGTAATCAGCATTTTCTCCTTTTCCCATAATGTTTTCAATAGGCTTCTTTCCAAAAGTCGTCAAAAGTCACCACTGTGTGGTACAGGGTTAACTCTTTACTACTCAATGCAGACATTTAGCCACCATGGGAAAGAAGCCTTCTGAAAACATTGAAGGAAAGGAGAAAGTGCCGGTAACCAGCATTTTCTCCATTTCCCACAATGTTTTCTACCCTATCAAAGAATAATTGCACCATTTGAGCCACACTGTAATTGTGGTCTGCAACTGCTCTGAAAATGGACAAGGCTTAAATTTTGTCTTCTGGTAAAGAGCTTATAGACAATAATGCCACATTTATCAAATCCCTGCTGAAATACATGCATGTATCAAGGCTCTAAATGTTTCGTCTCAACATCAACCTCATACCAGACGACAACATTTTAGCCTTGTCCAAACTAATCACATTTGCAAACGCCAATTTCTGTGTGGCTCAAATGATGCAGCTTTCTTTGATAGGACAGAAAACCTTGTGGAAAAAGGAGAAAATGCTAGTAATGCATTTTCTCCTTTTTCCACAATGTTTTGAAAAAGTTTATACCTCAGGGTCATCAAAAGTCATCATTGTGGTAGAAGGTTACTCCTTTACCACAAAATCCTGACTTCTAACAACCTTGTGACAGAAACTTTTTTAAAAACATTGTTGGAAAAGGAGAAAATGCTGGTAACCAGCATTTTCTTCTTTTCCCACAATGTTTTCTACCCTACTGAAGACATATTCCATCATCTGAGCAACATTTTTTTTTTCTGCAAATGCTTTCAATTTGGACCAGTCTAAAATTTTGTTGTGTGGTAAAGGGTTTAAGTGTGTATAAATATACATGTGAGCCCTGCTCTGTGAAAAGGTGTTCTAATGCAACTGCAAAAAGTATAAACCCTGGGAAAACTGTGCAGCACACAAACTTTTTGGCACTGGTGAATTCTGTGCATGTCAAAAGACCATTCTACCATATCATTTACTCTTTACCACACAATCCAGACTTTTAACATCCTAATGAAAGAAAACTTTTGGAAAGATAGAGGGAAAAGAAGAACATACAGGTAAACAGCATTTTCTTGTTTTCCAACAATGCTTCCAACATAAAACAATCCATACCTACTTTGTTGTGAGCCAAGTCTAAAAATTTTGTCATGTGGTATCTATAACTTAGATGCCTTAAGCCTATTTTTTCCAGACTGACACCCATACATATATGTATCGCCACGTAGTTTAAACCTAAAACAACATTCAGTGAAATCCACTGTCTCCTCCCATTTAAACCCATTCTGCAATCAATCATGTCTTAACCCAGAGGCTTTTGAATATATTTTGGGAATGATAAATATTTTCTCCTTTTCCAAGTTTCCAACAATGTTTGGTGCTAGTTCAAAAGCAGCAAATATTATCATTAATTTTGAGTGTCTGTGAATTCACTATCTGCAAGTCTATTTTTTTTTTTTAAATATGGACCAGTCTGATGTTTTGTTATCTGGTCATGAGAAAGAAGCTTTTTAAAAACATTTTGGGAAAAGAAGAAAATGCTGCTTACCAACATTTTCCACTTTTCCCACAATGTTTATCATAGCCAAGACAAATTCCATCATCTCAGCCAAATTTAAAGTGTAATCTGCAAAGGCTTTGAATTTGGACAATCTACATTTCTGTGCTGTGGAATGAAAGTGCTTTGATCTTTTTTACCAATAACTTATAATTTACAAATTGTAATTCAATTCCAAATTCCAAGACTCATCACATGATTTGTCAATACTGACTGCTTATGTTACAGAGAATTTCTCATTTTTCCACAATGTTTTATAGATAATCCTTCCTCAGGGTCACAGAAACACAGTTGTTTTGTAATAATTTAACTCTTTACCAAACGACCAAATTTTAGGCTTGTCCAAATTGAAAGCATTTGCAGACGACAAAATAAATGTGATTTAAATTTTGAAATTTGTTTTGTGAAGGTAGAAAATATTGTGGGAAAAGGAAAAAATGCTGGTTACCAGCATTTTCTCCTTTTCCCATGATGTTTTCTAAAGGCTTCTTTACCAGGGTCGTCAAAGACAGGGATTGTGTGGTAATGGGTTAAATAAGAAAAACAATCAATTTCATAATACAACAATCAACACATTCACACTTGTCTCTATGTCCAGATTCTCCAATTCATTTCAAATCCAATGTACCAGACTGTGGAGGTCATGTCATGACCTTGAACCAGAACTCTCCAGGTACTGAGTGAGGCGCACAGGTGGTGGTGTAAATGTTTCCTGAGGGTTTTCAACCTGAGTCTGACGTGTTCCATCATTGTCATAACCTGAAATCAGGTAACAGAAATATAACACAGTGAACAACAGGTCCGCAGAAGGAGGCAATATATACCTGAAGAAAGCTACCAAGAGATTGTGAGCTTTGAACCTCTGCTCATTCTGTGATCTGACCTTGGAGTCTGGCATCTGAAAACTCTGCTCTGCATGTCATCTCCTCAAGGTGCACATATGATGAGATAAGATGAGGACCAGTCACAGAAACATTTTCATAATCAGACCAGGGGTTCAAGAGATGTGGAGCAGGCATTTCTTTTTTTTTTTGACCACTTGACCTTTGACATTGTAACCTTGCTATGACCTTGACTTTTGAGCCTGATGTTTTGCACTGTAAGTCATCTTGTAAAAGTACAAATATGTGTGAAATAATTCAAAATATGATACGAGGTCCCAAAGATATAGAGCAGGCAAAAAATTGCTAACAAAAACACCTACAACAATGGTATAACAATACATCCCTTCAGGTTGTTGTGTGTCAGAAAGAAAACTGCAGCTAAATTATTCATGTTTTTACAAACCAACCCTTTACCACAGAACCTTAGTTTAAATGGCCCTGAGGAAAAATCCTTTTAACACATTGTAGGTAGGGGAGATAATGCTTGTAATCAGCTTTTTCTCCCTTTCCACTGTTAATTAAATCATTACCAAAGTTTGCAAACGACAAAATTTTAGGTCTCCCCAAATCGAAAGTATTTGCAGACAACAAAATAAATGTGACTGAAGATTTGAAAATTGCATTGTGAAGGGTAGAAAACATTGTGGGAAAAGGAGAAAATGCTGGTTACCAGCATTTTCTCCTTTTCCCACAATGTTTTCTAAAGGCTTCTTTGTAAGGGTCGTCAAAAGCAGGGATTGTGTGGTAATGGGTAAATAGTACGAAGACAATTCTGCATTTCAGGAAAAATGTTTTCATCTTCAAATGCTCTCTATGGATGAACCTCTGATTTGCTGTCTGCTATGGACTTGTGGCTTCATATTTGATAGATCTGTGTCTTTTAGTCTGATCCCTTCATCTAATCTATTTCCTGGCTTTCACCAAGACTAGGCTTGGGCACAGAATAACCTTGCTTAGTAAATATCATGAGTATTCAAACACAATGAACCAAAGCCTTTGATATCCAAGGTATTCTTCAATCAGTCTTGATGAAAGAACCCATAAAGTCTTGATGGACCAACTTGATAACTTTTATTGTACTATGGCTCAAATAATTACGGTTGAAAACGGCAAGAACCATAAAATCCTTTTTTACTGTGCTTAAAAGCCTTCCATTTTCAGTGGTATTAATTCACAAATGCAGTATTACAACACAATAACAAGTTAACCATTTACTCAATAGATACTCATTTCTAAGCATTGCTTGTAGGAACCTTTGGAAAACATTGTGGCAAAAGGTGAAATTGCTCGTGACGAGTAATTTCACCTTTTGTCACAATGTTTTCTATGCTATCAAAAGGTGCCATATACACATAAGAAATGGCTTCATCCCTGCTGTTATTTAGGGTCAATTAGAGATACCATAGAAATGCCTTATGGGGTAAAGGGTTAAAACAAGCGTAAGAGATAAACATCTTTGTACAAATTGTTGGATAAACAGAAAATGTTTGAAACTAGGACTTTCTCATTTTCCCATAATGTTTTCTTTTCCATCAAAGACAGAAGTAATCTTTTGACTTCTATTAAACTTATCATCTTCAAATGCTTTGAATTTGGTCATATCCAAAATGTTGTCCTTACGTCAATAGTAAAAAAAAATTCAGAGGAAACTTACTTTTTGAGATGAGATCCAGATATTGACAGAGAGCATGTATCATCATCCTCTCGTAGCTGTTTGTCGACTTTGATATGTATACTGATGTAGGCCACTCCGTGAAAAAGTCTATAATAGCATCCTCAAGGCTGAATAACATGCCCTGAAAATAAGGTGATGCATCCAAAATCAGTAAATTCTTCTTTGTTTCCTATGTTTTATTATGTGTATGAATACAGTAAAACAATCATAATTTGAACATGCAATTTCTTTTAACTCTTTACCAAACGACAAATTTTTGGACTGGACCACAATTTAAAGCATCTGCAGACAACAAACCTAATCTTGCTAATATGATGATTTCTAAATTTGATAGGGTAGACAATACTGTGGGGAAAAGAGAAAATGCTTGTTACCAGGATTTTTTTCTTTTCCCACAATGTTTTTTGTTAATATGATGATTTCTTACTTTGACAGGGTAGAAAACATTGTGGCAAAAGGAGAAATGCTGATTACTAGCATTTTCTCCATTTCCCACAATACATGTATATTCTACAGGCTTTTTTCCTCAGGGTCATTAAAAGTCAAGATTGTGTGGCAAAGACTTACATTCATTGTTTCACTTTATTTGCCTGGACTGATATGTCCTGAGCTTTGGTAGTGCAATCGGTCCCTTACAGGACTTGAGAACCCAGAGTTGCTAGTTCAAAACCCATAATCTGCCATATTTCTGTCCAAGGATTGATGACAGCCGTTGCTAAAAAATTCCTTCCCCTCTTGCAACTGATAATTATGCAATGGTGGTTATGTGGGAAAGCAACCAGTGACTGGGAGAAGTATATTGTGCATAGCGCATATACTGGTAAATCATGGATAACAGGAAGGCATGGATACATGCACTGGCCACCATACATGTGGACTGATATCTTTAAAATTTTAAATTCAATTCAAAAGCATTTTTGCAAGCAGCAAATCCAAGTTAACTTGGTGTTTTGGTATAGAATAGCAAACATTGTGGGATAAGGACAAGAGGGCCATGATGGCCCTGAAATCGCTCACCTGGGTCTATTGACAAAAGATGAACCATTTTCTAATCTAGTTTCCCAGTGACCTAATTTTTTATCAGACATTACCCAATATCAAACACTTTTGAGATATCAATAAGACAAAAATCCTGGCCAAGTTTCATGAGTATTGGACTGAAAATGGCCTCTACAGCATACAAAAGGTTTTTCTAAGACTTGACCAAGTGACCTAGTTTTGGACCCGACAAATACCCATTATCAAACTCTTTTGAGACATCACCAAAACAAACATTCTGACCAAGTTTGAACAGTATCAGGCAGAAAATGTGGTCTCTAGAGTGTACACAAGGTTTTTCTATTATTTGACCCAGTGACCTAGTTTTTGACTCCATATGACCCATTTTCAACCTCATTCAAGGTAATACCAAGATAAATATAATGAACAAGTTTCAGGAGTATCTGACTAAAAATTTGTCCTCCAGAGCATACACAAGGTTTTTATAACATCTGACCTATTGACCTAGTTTTTTACCCAACATGACCCATTTTTAATCTCATACAAGAAATTATCAAGGCAAACATTCTGACCAATTTTCAAGAGTGTTGGACTGAAAATGTGTTCTCCAGAGCGTATACAAGGTTTTTCGAAGATTTGACCTGGCAACCTTGTTTTTAACCCAACATGACCCATTTTCAAATTCTTCCGAGATATCATCAAGACAAACATTCTGACCACCTTACAATAGTTTTTGACTGAAAACGTGGCCTCTAGCACATACAAAAGGTTTTTCTAACGTTTGACCTAGTGACCTAGTTTTTTACCCGACAGGACCAATTTTCAAACTCATCAGAGATATCATCAAGACAAACATTCTGACCATCTTTCACAGGTTTTGGACTGAAAATGTGGCCTCTACCACGTACACAAAGTTTTTCTAAGATTGACCTAGTGACCTAGTTTTTGACCCGACATGACCTGTTTTCGAAATCTTCCGAGATTTCATCAAGGTAAACATCTGACCAACTTTCATAAGTATCGGACTGAAAATGTGGCCTCTAGAGCATACACAAGGTTTTTCTAAGATCTGACCTGGTGACCTAGTTTTTCACCCGACATGACCCAATTTCAAACTCGCCCGAGATTTCATCAAGGCAAACATTCTGACCAGGTTTCATGAGTATCGGACTGAAAATGTGGCCTCTAGAGCGTATACAAAGTAAAAGTTGACGACGGATGACGGATGACGGATGACGGACGCCGGACACAGCACTGTCACAATAGCTCACCTGAGCACTTCGTGCTCAGGTGAGCTAAAAATCTTCTTCAGAGCATTTTACCTCTTTTTCCACAATCTTCTCATTAAGCCTCTTTCTCTGGGTCACGGGAATCCAAAAGAGTTTAGAATGCAACAAAACAAACAAGAGGGCCATGTCAGATGACCCTGTATCGCTCCGCTGGCTAATTCGTAAAAACACTACAAGCCAAACATTACATTATTTGGCCAACTGGTTTCAAACTTGAGGGCATACAATTTTTTTCCATAAAAACCAACAAAAAAGTTGTGACCCCTGTGCAAATCTAGTTTTGACCACAAAGCTATAATTACTTGAATCCTGGTGGAGGTCTACAAGATAAAGCTCCATACCAAATAATACAGGTCTAGAATGTGTGGTTATAAACAAGAAGATTTTTAAAGTTTTCTCAATAAAAGGCCCTGTAAAATATAAAATCTATGAGGCAGGGCTAAATTTAGTGGTCCTAGTCTTTATTATGACTTAGAAAGTCTTCATCACAAAAGCCCATGTAAAACTTGTGACCCCTGGTGTGGGGACAAACTTGACCCTAAGGCTATAATTTGGGCCCTCCTGGTAGAGGCCCACTAGATAAAGCTACATGCAAAATTTGGTAGCCCTAGGCCTTATAGCTAGGTACAAGTAGATTTTTGAAAAATTCCCAATATGAGCCCATTTAAAACTTGTGACCCCCAGGACAGGGCCAAATTTGACCCCAGGGCTACAATTTGGACACCTTTGGTAGACAACCACTTGATAAAGCTAGATGCAAAATTGAGTAGACCTAGGCCTAATGGCTTGGTACAAAAAGATTTTTAAAGTTTTCACTATATAAGCCCATTTAAAACTTGTGATCCCCGGGGCTGGGCCAAATTTGACCTCTGGGCTATCATTTGGGCACTCTGGGTAGAGGTCTACTAGATAAAGCTACATGCCAAATTTGGTAGCCCTAGGCCCTATGGCTAGGTACCAGAAGGATTTTAAAGTTTTCCCTATATAAGCCCATATAAAACTTGTGATCCCCAGGGTGGGGCCAATTTTGACCCCAGGGCTAATATTTCAAGGCACTTGGTAGGGGTCCACTAGATAAAGCTACATGCCAAATTTGGTAGCCCTAGGCCTTATGGTTTCAGAGAAGAAGATTTTTAAAAATTTTCAATATTTTTCAGTTTTGTTGCCATGGCAACCAGAGTTTTTGAATGAATAAAATTCTTTCAAGGAATTTTGAAGAGGACCATGGCATGATCATTTCTGTGAAGTTTCATCAAAATTGGATGGGTAGTTTCAGAGAAGAAGATGTTTGAAATAAAAGTTAACACAGGCACGGACGGACGCACGGACGGACGCACGACGGACACCAGGCCATGACATAAGCCCGCTGGCCTTCAGCCAGTGGAGCTAAAAATTCAGGTTGGCATTAACCAAGCATTTCAGACTTGTTCCAACTGTACAATTTACATAATGAGGTATCCGAGTCCATATTCACCAACCATTCTTATAAAGATTCTTTGTTTTATTTTTACAAGATTTTCTATATTTTAAGGCAAAATGTTCTTTGCTGGTAAACAAGTCTAAATTTTTTTTTGTGGGGTACTTGGTTGAACTGGCATTTTTGAGGTTTGTACACGAAAGTGTCATTACCATGGGTTTGTGTCTCCGCTTTAACATTGTTTTGATATTCTTGCTGATTTTCTGGAAGCACTCCTCAGCACTGAAGGATGGATGAGCTAAAGAAAAAAGCCAATATAAACATGTACAATGAACATTTCTTGGAAATAAATATAGGATCAGAGCTCTAGAGAGAGGGAGTAATTTTGATTTCAAAAAGTAAATTTATATTAACCCTTTGGCTGCTTATCGCGACTAACAGACGTTTTGCGGACAGCGTAGATCAAGATCAGACTGCACAGAACGTGCAGTCTGATCTTGGATCTACGCTGTCCGATCTGGAGATTTTATTCCCTACAACATACCTTTGAAATAAGAATTTTTATGGTTTTTACTATCGAATTGAAAATTTCAAATTAGTTTTTCAGCAGGATAAGGGTTAAATATCCTACACTAAACCCTATGTTATGGGTTCTCATTAGAATTGTCTCATTTGAACGATTCTAATGAGTACCCACAACATAGGGTTTCGAAGAAAAATAATGGATTCATAATACCATCACTCCTTCTTATTTGAAGCCCTGAATACCCATACATAAATGAACACTGATTTAAAAAATACTACAAGCAATTTCGTTGAAATGATATCCCCCGCCGAAAAAGACCTTTTTTGATACAAACGTATAAGAGGTATTCTGTTTTGCATGTACATGTGGCCTTTTTGTTTTTGGTCCATGAAGAAATTATACATTAAGCTCCCTTGTTCCCTGGCACAGGATTTCATTAGATAAAACAAGAGCCGTCAGAGACGGGTTATGCTCCCCGAACAAGTGCTTGTCATAAAATATATGAAATTGATAAAAATTCACTTCGTTTATCCTAAAAGAACCTGTTCATGCCCCCCAAAATTTGAAGTGAAAAGGCAATTACTATCTTAGAGATAGTCAACACAAACTTGTAGGGGACAATAAGCCCCCTTTAAGCCCCCTTTTCCCATAAGACAATATTGGATCATTGAAATAAAAACAACAGGTGTGTGATTTGTGGCATTTTTAAATAATAATTCAAAATTCGAAATTTCATAAAATTTTGAGCAGTCATGTAGTAAATATTACATAAAACAATTTTTTACATGAAGCCCCCTTTTCCCGAGACACAGCCTGAAATTGAGAAACAGGAAGAGAGGTACCTGGGCAACGTTCCAACAAGTTCAGATTTGAAATTTAACAAAGTTTTGAGCACCGATAAAGGAGATATTAGTGAAAAACAATTTTTTCCATGAAGTCGCCTTTTTCCGTGATGCAGCCTCAATTTGAGAAAGCAGGAAAGACATATTTGCGCATTAATAATTAATAGATTGAAAAAAACAAAGGGCACATGTTGAAACTTGTAGAAAAAGATGGAACCATGAAATTTCATGAAATATTGACAAAAACTGAACAAGATATAAGTAAATATTGCAATTTTGCATTAGGGCCCCTTTTTCCTTGTCATTATACAAGAAACCCCCTTTTTCCACGACAGAGGGTCAAATTGAAAAACACATAGATAAAGAAACAAGAGCACATGGTGAAACTTTGAAAAAACAATATAACCATGAAGTTTAATGAAATTTTGACCAAAACTGAATGAAATATTAGTAAAAATTGGAATTTTGCAAGAAACCCCCTTTTTCCATGACAGAATATCAACTTAAACAACACCCATATTAAAAATAGCAAGGGCACATTTTAAAACTTACCATAAACAATATAACCATGAAGTTTCATGATATTCTGACAAAAACTGAATGAGATATTGGTAAAAATTGCAATTTTGCATTAAGCCCCTTTTTTCCATGACACGGGGTCAAATTGAAAATCCGGGAAAGCTACGTCGGCGCCTTACCCCAAGGAGTTCATATATGAAGTTTTATCCAATTTGGTCCAGGGGTTGTGGAGAAATCGAGTTTTGAAGAGAAGACTCCAAACATTAAAAGTGTACTTAAGTGTAACTTAAGTGAAACTTAAAATCGCTCTCAGTCGGCCATTTTGCATCGAATCAAATAAAAAAAAAAAGGGTCTCGGGAGAATGGGTCATTGTATATGTATATAAAGTTTCACGAAATTCCGTCCAATGGTATTGGAGATATTTGCCGGGACGGACACACGGACGGAAGGACGGACAACGCTAAAACTATTATCCCTCCGCCTACGGCGGGGGATAAAAATACAGATGTACATGCAAAGCGTTTTGAAATACGACATTCACTGATTTAGATGGAATTTTAAAGCCTTCAGAAAACCAGTATTACGCTTTCAAATGTTGATCTTTTCTCATTTTCAGGCAGTTTTCATCCATTTCTTAACCTATTTTAACCTACCCCAGCCTTACTCATGAAACTACAACCATTCTTGTATCTGCATGTCAAATGTTGCCCCAGGTGGCTGCAAGACTGCACTAGATTTTGATGGATAAAAAACATGTTTCATGTTTTGGAAGCCTTCAACAAAATTACTCATGTCAAATGAGGACAAATCCCTTCTTTTTCTATCCATGACAACAGTTACATGTATACTGGTTCTTTTTCTATGTTTACACTGCTGACCTATATTATACACATTATCAGGATTTTACAGTTTTTTTTTTCTCTCTGGCTGTAAGGATGTATATCTTTAAACCAAAGACAGAAAATGTGATTTTGACCCTTTACCACACAATTCCGACTTTTAACAACCCTGAAAAAGATGCCTGTAGAAAACATTGTGGGAAAAGGAGAAATGCTGGTTACCATCATTTTCTCCTTTACCCACAATGTTTTCTACACTTCCCAAAACAAATTTCAGATTTTCAGTCACCTTTATTTTGTCGTCTGTAAACCCTTTCGATTTGGACAAGCCTAAAACATTGTTGTTTGGTAATGAGTAAAGCCATCACAAAAAGGAAAAAAGAAAAAACAATATTATAACCATTTTAAAAAACCAAAGACTGAAAATATGATTTAGAAAGAAAAAAAGGTTTTTTTTGTTCAGAAGTTCCTACTTGATCGTTTATCCTGAGATTGCACATCAACTTTTTCCCAAGAGTCATCTAGGTCTGAGTCACTGCTACATTCACAGCTGTTGCTCTTGTCATGAGCCTGAAATCCTCCTTCCAAAATCTCTCTTTGTTCTTCCTCTGTCGAGTTGATGAAAGTGTTCCAAGCCTAGAAGAATGCAAATTCTATGTTACATAGAAATTACTTTCTACGATTTTTTTCTTTACCTGATCACAAGTATGATTCAGAGACAGTGCCCAATTGAATGTATCAGAACAAGACCATCACATGCAACAGCCAACACTGCTACAGTAACTTGATTTTCAACAAAATTAGAAAAAGAGAATAACTTTCACAAAAATAACTGCTATTGTCATATGGTTCCCTTTATGGTATTTAATAATTTGTTCATTTTGTTCAATATTAATAATTCTGTACTAAACCATATGTTATGGTATTCATTAGAATCCTCTCATCGAGACCATTCTAATGAGTACTCACAACATAGGGTTCTGAAGAGAAATCAGAGATTAAGAATACAATCACTCCTTCTTATCTGGAGCTCTAATAAAATGTAAAAGTTTTTGCATCATAAATGCAAACAATGATGCAGAGGGTCCCAGGGCTAGAGCAACACTTCAATATTTTCTTCAGAAACAGTCAAGCAAAAATATTCCATCAAACATTACACAAGTTGAGACAGTTTCTCTCCAAAAATTTTAAAAGCGTTTCCTAATTCTGAAAGTGTATTAGACGATTGTCTTCTCTCTGGATATTCCCTCACAGAAAACAGCTACCTGGAGAAAAAACTTGTCTTTATTGAAAGGTTTGAAGTTGACAAATAAAATCTTTTATCAACAGATTAATGTTTCTCCTATTCCCACAATGTTCTAAGCTTTGTTCCCAAGTGCAATTACAACATGATTTTGCTTGCTAAAAGGTTAAGTATTGAACATAAAGGTTGGTATTCCTATTTGTCTCATACACAACTTAAAATGTAATTTCAAAGGGTGTAAACAATCATCAGCTTGTACAACGGTGCAGTTTCATCTTAGTCTATACTTTCTCACTTCTTTATGAATTGTTTTAGTCATGTAATTCTTATAAAATGTCATTTTTTTAACCAAAATCTATTTTTGATGTACATAACAGTATAAACTAGAGCTGTCACTGAATGTGACTTAATACCCTCACCAGCGTTCTGACAGAAAAAGCAAAGGGAGACAATTCCTCATCCAGGACGAGTTGACACTTGAAAATTGCATATGGCAAATCTTCACTGTATGGTCAGTATATATGCAAAGTTTCAATACAATTGAATGAAAACTGTAAGAGGAGTTTGTGATACAAAATTACTAGTATTTTGTACACAGACGGACGGTCACACAGGCTGACTCCAGTATAACACCCCCCCACCGCACCGAAAACATGAAAACATTCGATTTGCAGGGGTATAATAAAGTAGAATAAAAAGCAGATTACTATTAAAGAAAATGTAACATGCAGTATTTGAAATAATACCTTTACAATCATTTTACTTTGAAAATGATATTTATCACTTTCTTCAAAATTTAGCAATACAACCTTTTATTAAACCCTTTACCAAACAATCCAACATTCTTCCTACCATGCTGACGATAGCTTTTGGAAACCTTGTGACAAATTGCTGGTAACCAGCTTTTTCTGCTTTTCTCAAAATGTTTTGTCCCTTTCAAGGACAAATCCTATCACTTTAACAACTGTAACCCTTTACCACACAATCTTGACATTTGAAAACATTGTTGGGAAATGAATAAAAATGATGGTAACCAGCATTTTCTCTTTTCCCAGTATGTTTCTGAATCTTTCACATTTATTTTGTTGTCTGCAAAACGGAAAAAAAATTCCATTCAGACAAAATTTTAATCTCAAATTTTATCATTCAGTAAAGATCTAAACAAAACAACTCTAAAACGATTTCAAAAATCAGCTGACCAGCATTTTTTCTTTCTCCATGAACAAGTCTGCAAAGGCTGACATGGTAGGCTCATAAGCTGTAAATTCCACCTCCAGTTCTTCTCTTTCTACCAGATTTACAAGCTCTCTCACTGAAACAAATGTGAATATATTTTGTAAAATCACTGCTGTTTCTATCCTGTCTATTGTTTGTAAAGAGTCTGAATATGCAGAAAAATGCAGGCTCTACAATTTTTTCTATAAATCTAAGGCAACATATTTTTTAAACAGTAAGGCTATATTTTACAGTAATTAGTCCTACTCACAGATCAAACCCTTAACATCCAAAATCTTTCTATAAGCCATGAACTGCAGTTGTTTGCCATTTTCAATATACAATGTAAATGCTAAATCTCTACTGCATCTTTTTAGATAACAATAGCAAGGGACAAAGCCCAATATGCAACTGCTTACTTGAAAAGCAGTAAGTCTTGACATACACAGCCTTAGAATACTTTTCCAAAATATGTTCCTCTTTTTCAACATAAAAGAAAAATTCATTTATAGAATTCTTATTATAAATCTCATGCACACATTACAAAATGTATGAATGAAAACTAAAGGCCCAGTAGCGGCCCAAAAGTCAAACAAGGCTGGTGTTAAGACACATTCAAATTCAAAATCTTAACTTCTAAATATTAATTATTCCACGCTAAACCCTATGTTATGGGTGCTCATCAGAATCATCTCATCAAGACGATTCTAATGAGTACCCACAACATAGGATTTGGAAGAGGAGTAATGGATTTAGAATACCATCACTCTCTCTTATCTGGAGCTATGACTTAGACCAATAACAAAGTCCATACATTAATCATTTCCATACTTACAACCTGGATATTTTGAATTTGAAAGCAATGTAACACCTGCATTGTTTGCTTTTGGCCCTAATCATGCCTTTAAGTATAACCAAAGATTTACCTTGAATTTTTTTCTTAAACTAAAGGGTTTTATTATGTATTACACAGCCCTTTTTACAATAAAGTTTTGTCTGACTATATGAGAAAGACTAACGATTATTGCATCTTCTGGCCTGCTTCCAACTCTTTCTCCTCTGAGCAACACTTTCAGTAATACTGGAGTCTCTAGGTAATGCTTTCTTGTTTCTGGGACGGGTCAGTTTTCTTCGTGGAGATGACAAAGCGGGCTCATCATCAGATGATACACCTCCACCTACTATATCTCTGAAAACAGATAAAGGATGCATTCAAGCATTGTACAAGATTATTTAACAGTTCTCACACTATATCTCTTTGATGATTTGATTGTCTTTATTCCTTGGCCACACAATGCTGAGTTTTCAGATATTTTCTGCTATCTAATTTATTTCAAATGCTTTCCATTCAGAAAGCCTAGAGTTTTTTCAATACTGGTAAAAGGTAGCACATGGTGACTTAGTCTCAATAATGAGACAGCCCGTTGATCTTTTTCATATTTGGATATTTACTGTGTACACCGTACCGTCTCAAGTCCATCGTAAATTTTCCGGTAGCAAATATAGAGCGCTACACCTACTTTCGGTTTCGTCAGTTTTATCTGTATTGCAGTGAAATGCAATTAAATTTTAGTACTAATCATGACCAAAAACAAATTGTTAAACCATTCATTATATAAAAAGCTTGTAGAAGTCGTTTACAACATGTTTTTCTCGGAAAAATCATGGACGACATTTATCGTGCGTGGTGGCCATTTTGAACGTTTTTGGGAACGTAAACAGCCCGAGTCACTAATGACATGCACGGTATTTTCTCACGATCAGCGTTTGAATTGAAAATATTTGTATTTCAAATGAAAGAATATTGAGTACGCAAGCCACAGGTATGTTTAAATCCTAGTTTTGTGCTCTATTTAGCAAATTGTAAGAGTTCTAACTTGCGCACAAAATCTGTGCGGAACTTTCAACTGATTTTGTCCGGATTGTCTCTGTACCCAGAGGCGACCAGTCGAAAAGTAAAATCGCCTTTGGGGACAGTTATCGGTACTAATGGTGACTGTGGTAAATTTAAGGTTCATGTAAAGTGTTTATTTTGCTTAATTTCATACGTCAATAATTCTGTAATTATTAAAATTTGTCCAGGAAAACCATATATCAAATTAAAGCTCTGGATGAGTACAAGCTGTTTTACATAATTATACCTACTGGCCTTGCATAATAAAACTAAAACATTGCAGAAAAAGATGACATCGTTTAAAACCTACAAAGTAATAATGACATAACAAAATTGCTTAAGTTTTGGAGAAAACATAGGCTATGGTACATACCAGGTACTGCTACTACCAAAAATCCTATAGTTTCTTTAAAAAGGCACATATTTAAGTCAGAAAGTTTGACATTTTTCCCTTATTGAATTGTCAACCATGTTTGACCTACTTTGTTTTAGTAACAGGTATGGTGTCTCAACAGGATCAAAATGTACAAGTGGTTGTGTGTAATAAACTTTCATTAGTATTACCTGAACAAATTGACATGAAATAAATGACCTCAATTACCATATATTGCAAGCTTGATTTATTGTTCTAACTTGGCTCCGGCTAATGTCGTCTGCATGCGGAACTATGTGCATGTTTCTAAACTCTTTATGCTGCTAATAGATTTATAGTGTTTTCAAAGAGTACTTGAAATACCTGAAATAACCATTATATTGTTGGTTTAAATTGGTAATACATGGTGGGTGACTTAGATCTATGATGCACTTTCTATGCAGCCTGATCTTGATCTATGCCATCCGCAAAACCGTTTTATTTTGACTAAGGCGCAGTAAGGGTCAAACCCGACATTTACCGATAACAGTTTCCGTACAGTCCGATTATACCAGATGGTTTAAATATTCACGTTTTAATTACTCTTTCCATAAAGGTCAATTTCAGGTCAATTTATTCCAGTAATAATTTTAGAATAAAAATGATCTGTACAAGTGAAATTTCCATGTCCACTTACAAACCCTCTCTCAAAAACAGCACCCCACTACCCCATCACACACACAAAAAGAACAATGAAAAAAATGCTTATGTCAAAAATTGATTCTAAATCCTATCTACCAGACTGGTGACACCTTAATCCTATCTACCAGACTGGTGACACCTTTTGTAACTGCTGTTTTTGAGAAAGGGTTTGGACATAGACATGGACATTTCACTTGTACAGGTCATTTTTATTTGTTTTATTATCTAAAATTACTAATGAAAGTTTATCATGCACAACCACTTGTACATTTTGATCCTGTGGAGACACCATACCTGTTACTAAAACAAAGTAGGTCAAACATGGTTGACAATTCAATAAGGGAAAAATGTCAAACTTTCTGACTTAAATATGTGCCTTTTTAAAGAAACTATAGGATTTTTGGTAGTAGCAGTACCTGGTATGTACCATAGCCTATGTTTTCTCCAAAACTTAAGCAATTTTGTTATGTCATTATTATTTTGTAGGTTTTAAATGATGTCATCTTTTTCTGCAATGTTTTAGTTTTATTATGTAAGGCCAGTAGGTATAATTATGTAAAACAGCTTGTACTCATCCAGAGCTTTAATTTGATATATGGTTTTCCCAGACAAATTTTAATAATTACAGAATTATTGACGTATGAAATTAAGCAAAATAAACACTTTACATGAACCTTAAGCCATCCATAGGTATAAGGGGTTTGAAAACATTGTGGGAAAGTAGGAAAAAAAAAGCATCTTCTCCTTTTTCCACTTCAATTCCGTACTGGTAAAAGGTTTACCTATTATTGCAAAGTCGTGAATTTCAGCAGTCCTAGCGAATAAATGTTTTTGAAACACAGCATTTTCTCCTTTTCCTGCAATGTTTAAATCACTTACATGGAGAACGTAAAGAACCACAATTAATTTGTCGTCTGCCATAGCATTTAATGCATAAGAGTCTAAGACTCTGCCCTTCAGCATCGGTACCTCGGCAACAGCCACACTGGGGAATTTTCAGACTAGCTGTACGTTAAAACAGCAGAGCCAAAACGATCATGAGACATCTCCGTGATCTCACTAATGACAGCACATTAAAACTATCGTTTTCAGGCTCAAAACCATATAGAGAAATTAAGAATACATTCTTTGCATCATATAACACAAACAACTATGCAAAACAGAATGATATTTGTTCAAAATTCAGAGTAGTAGTGATGCAAACAACAAATGTTGACATTTATAACAACTGTCAATTTCTTGCTGGAAACTAGGTCACTTATGATCATTACATTTTCTTTCAATTCGACAGTGAAATCATGTATTTCAACAAAAAAAGTAACTTACTCGATGTCATTTGGAGGCAAACCATACTCCATCCATGCTTGATTTCCTCGAATGACCCCCATTATTTGGTTAAATTTATGCGTTTGTCTGTCAATTTGCACCTTCCCCCGATTCTTCCGGAAGCTCTAAATTCAATCTATTTCACAACCCTAGGGTTAGGGTTTAGTTTGGGAAAGTCTATTTTTATACCGTTACAAGGTCAGGCGCTCTGACCTTATTGGGACAAGACGTTTCGCGCCACAGCGATTCCTCCCAGTGTGTTTCGTTCTCAGATTAAACTACATGTAGCTTTAGAAAAACGGCTTCAGTTCGTAAATTTTAGAAATTTACTACAAAAGAGATATATTGGCTGCGTAAATTTGCTCTAAATAAATCTGATGTATGAATCCCACCCCCAAACAAATCTTCTTTGAGCCCACATTGCACAATTATGGGTTATCAATCCAAGGCTTCTTTGAACGAATAGCCTACCTTGATCAATCACCGTACGTGTTCGTATGTGTTTAAACCAATGCTATAACAGGTCAGTGACGCACCCATGCGCTTCCTAGCTTTCCCATTTCAAAAGCCACTGACTACTTTTCTCACATGTATAGGCCTAAATCACAGAGGTGAAACGGGTGAAAAATCGCCGGAAACTGAAAGTTCGCTGCAACCAGGTATCCGAACTGCAACCTCCAGGTCACGATTCAGATACGTTACCTTGTTTACCTTGTCCTTGAGATCTCGTCTAGGCTTCTGCCTCTAATGATCCTTTTTGATTTCTATTAACTATATTGTCCACTTCCGGTCCATAACAAGAAGGAGAAAATTTAACTGGGTGATTTTTCCACACTTTATTTAAACATTTTTTAAAACTATTCACATTGTGACAGTTTTCAATGTCTGCAGGCAGTTTATTCCAAATGTCTACGACACGATGTGTAAAATTAAATTTTTTAGTGTTTGTTTTACACTGTGGCTTGTATAATTTAAAAACATGTCCTCTAGTTGTCAATCTTGAAGGGTTCATGGGTTTTGGAAATAGCTTCATTTTATCTAGTCTGTCTAAATTCTTATGGATTTTAAAAGCCTGGATGGCATCTGCTCTCAATCGTCGATATTCTAGTGATGGTAGACCTAATGATCTTAGTCTCTCTGTATATGATTTGTTCTTCATGTCTGGAAGAATTTTTGTTGCTCTTCTCTGTAGATTTTCTAATTTAGTGGAATCCTTTTTATAAGGTGTTGACCATATGACGCTGCCATATTCCAGATGTGGTCGAACTAAACTTTTATATAACGACAAAAACATGTCTTTATCCATATAGTTGAAAGATCTTTTAATAAGGCCAAACATCTGATTCGCTTTCTTTATTTTAGAATCAATATGTAATTTGAAATTCAATTGACTATCCATATAAATACCTAAATCCTTCTCATTTGATACTTTATGTATTTCCTTATCAAACAGTTTGTACGTTGAATCTGATTTTTTTCCAAGGTGCAAATGTTTACATTTATCCTTGTTAAATTTTAGCAGCCAGCAATTTGACCAGTTTTCCAATTTATACAGATCTTCTTGTAGTATTTTCTGATCTTCTTGGGTATTAACAGTTGAGTATATCTTAGTATCATCTGCGAATAGTTTGGAAGTGTTATGCAGACTATCTGGAAGGTCGTTTATGTAAATAGTGAATAGGACTGGCCCTAGAACACTTCCTTGCGGGATTCCACTACTTACTTGGGCATGTTTAGAAGAAGATCCATTTAGAAGAACTCTCTGTTCCCTACCTGTCAAAAAGCTATTGATCCATCCAAGAAGTTTTCCCTGAATCCCATAACTTTTTAGTTTTGTTAATAATCTTTGATGAGGGACAGTATCAAAAGCCTTCTGGAAATCTAGATAAATTATATCTGTGTCATTCCCTTTATCTATATTGTCTGTCCAATCATTAATTGTTTCTAATAATTGAGTAATGCAAGACATTCCTTTCCTAAAGCCATGCTGATTTGGTGTGAAAAGTTGATTTTCCTCCATATGTTCCATGATTTTATTTCTAATTATTTTCTCCATGATTTTGCATAATATTGAAGTCAAACTAATAGGACGATAATTTTTGACATCATTTTTTGGTCCTTTTAACCACATAGCTTCCCGGTAGGGCTCGATACATGTACTTTTTATTCTATCCCTCAACTATCCCGCGTTTTTATTCTTTGCCAAAGGAAAAAAAATCTGGACTAGTCTAGATCCCAAGTATCGACAGATGAAAAGTTTATCGTCGCTCATATAGGCCTACTAGATGTTCTTTGAGAGGATAGAAAACATGTGTGAAAAGGAGAAAATGCTGGAAACCAGCATTTTCTCCTTTTCCCACAATGTTTTCATCTTCAAGGTCATTGAAAAAATGGAATCTGGGGACAAAGAAATAGAGACCCCGAGGAAGAAGGCTTAGACCGAGAGCACTGTGGAAAAGGTGATCATGTTATTTCCTTTATCACGATGTTTTCACTGTTTTAAAGACGAGTCTCATCATTTTGGCTTCATTTGACTTTCAATGTAGCCAAGAGTAAGATTTGAAAGCTCAAAGCGATGATTTCTATCTTTGATAGGGTAGAAAACATCTACTTGGGAAAAGGAGAAAATGGTGGTTACAATGCTTTCAGGAGTCCTCTTGCACAAGGTGATTGAATTCATACACATTCCTGATATTTAACCACGCTCGGAGTAGAAGCACTGAAAACATTGCAGGACATAAAAGGAATTGCTGGTAACCTGCATTTCTCCTTTTCTTTCAATATTTGCTAATTCTACGAGGAAAACCCAATCTTTCAGGGAGCAACATTTCATTTGTCGTCTTCCAGTCCACCCCCTCCCCACCCCCCATTTGGATGAGTCTATTTTGGGTAAGGAAAGAGAGTAAAGGTATTTCTCAATCAAACTTTATATGTTCAAACATTTTCGCCACTACGATCGGCACAATCCGTACCTTGTTCGTCATGAGAGACGGTTTGTCGGCATATTCCGCACATGACCGTCATTACAGTTTACCATGCACGGAATATTTTCATATTTTCGAAACAACGTACAGCATTTTTGTTTTGCTAATAGTTCGAGATTTTAAGAAGTTTAATTTTATCGACTTAGGAGGTTATGGATAAATGATGTTTTAGAGCTATCTGCTGGAAAAAAAATCGTTCCAGGAAAAATTAGACAAGCCGTGTTCCAGCAAAAAAGGGTTTTGTTGCATTTCCCTGAACCATTAGGCCTATAGGCCTACCAAGCAAGTAATTACATCAATATGGATCCATGAAATCCAGTCTGTCATACAACTTGGTGAATCTTGAGGTAGAATTGGTCCTTGGACATGAAAAAAATAAAAACAAAAAGATTGCGCAGGCTGATATGGGTTGATACTTTTTGCAAATACACGCCCCCACCAGCATTGCTCAGATATCTGAGGTAATTTCATCCTGGCAAGGAGACCATGGGTTCATCATACAATTACAAAACAATGAATAATTCATAATTCGATTTACTTCTTTTTCGTAAGATCATTTGTAAACAAGTAACATAAGCAATCGAGATCTGCTGCCCCGAGACGAAGTATTTCATGTTTACCCGACTATTTCTGACCCCTCCGAATTGATACTGAAAAGAGACAAAGAGGTGAGACATTTATTTCTCCAATAATCCTTCACTCTTTGAGTCCACCAGACGATAAAGTTTCAGCCCTGTCCAAGTTGAAAGCATGTGAAAAAAAGTCTTTACCGTTGAAAGAAAATGTAGACTTTTCCAAATAGAAAGCATTTGCAGGTAAAATTAACCCTTTACCAAACAATCCCTGTTTTTTACGACGCTGAGAAAGAACTCTTTTGAAAACATTATGGGAAAAGGAGAAAATGCTGGTAACCAGCATTTTCTCCTTTTCCAACAATGTTTTCTACCCTGCTAGAAGCAAATTTAAAATTCTGAGTCACATTTATTTTGTCGTCTGTTAAGTTGTACTTTGGGGGGCTCGTAGCCTGGAAGTACCGTGCTCAAGTTTCACTGGAGACAATGGACTTTTCGTGAGAGTGCTCTAAGACAGGATAAGACAGTTCACAGGCCAAGCTTAGCAATTCTGAAACTCAGGATAATTATGTGAGCTGCCGTCCTAATATGGCCAAAATAATGACGAAAGCGGCGTAAAACACCATTCAATCAGTCAACCCTTAGACTACTCACCCTACCTCATTCATCAGTCAACCCTTAGGCTACTCACCCTACCTCACACAACAGTCAACCTTTAGGCTACTCACCCTACCTCACACATCAGTCAACCCTTAGGCTACTCACCCTATCTCACACAACAGTCAACCCTTAGGCTACTCACCCTACCTCACAAAACAGTCGACCTTTAGGCTACTCACCCTACCTCACACATCAGTCAACCCTTTGGCTACTCACCCTACCTCACACAACAGTCAACCTTTAGGCTACTCACTCTGTCTTACAAATCAGTCAACCCTTTGGCTACTCACTGTACCTCACACAACAGTCAACCCTTAGACTATACTCACTCTACCTCACAAATCAGTCAACACGTAGGCTACTCACTCTATCTCACAAATGAAGTTGTGTTTTTCCTCACACCAGCCATCGTCCCACAAGCCACTTTCCCCGTATATCGCCATACAGTCCTGGTGTTTCGCGGCATGGTGGTCATCGTTGTTGGGCTCCCCAGGCTTCCAGTTGGTATACTGGGTAATAAAATCAAAGCATCGAAGGTACTGAGGACTTCACTTCTTTACGCATGGAGAATACGATAAAGTCACCTCCTAAAATTTACTTGTAGACGATGATCTTGAAAAGATTATGTTAAAATGGGATGGGTAACCCTTTACCACACAATTCAGAGTTTTAATGATCTTGAGGAAGAGGGATTTTGAAAACACTGTGGGAAAAGGAGAAAATGCACTTTTCCCACGATTTTTTAAAATAATTGTTTCCATAGGGTTTTTAAATCACGGGACAGTTTTATTAAGGATTCATACGTGTGAAAATATTATGACAAAAGCAAAATTTATTGGTAATGCTCAATAGGACTAGTACTCCTGCGGTTCTGAGTTAGGACCCTATGGACGCTATGCCAAATATTTTGCAGTGAATTACGACACACTTCGCAACAAAATTCGTTCCTCTCTTACCGATGAGCATTTACATCTACTATATCTACTTTGTGTCAGAAAAGTAGCAAGTGGCTCGAATAGAATACTGCTTAAGCAGTTATGCTGTAAAAAAAAAAGAGGCATGAAATGATACCTTCATTGACCGATGCAATTTAATCGAAACACGGTTGAAGATGACGTTAAACAAACAAACATACGAAATATTTGAATAATTCAGCCTCTTAATTTTTAAATCTTTGCCACACAGTTCTTACTTCTGACCGCCCTGAGAAAGAAGCCTTTTGAAAATATTGTGAGAAAAAGGAGATAATGCTGGTGACCAGCATTTTCTCCTTTTCCCACATGGTTTTCTACCCTTCCTAAACCAAATTTCAACTTTTCAGTCACATTTATTTTGTCGTCTGCAAATGCTTTCGATTCGGACCAGTCTATAAAATTTTGTCGTTTGGTAAAGAGTTAGTTTTTCAAGATTTTATCGGAAGAACATACCTGTATTGGCTCAACAATTTTTGCCCAGTACCATTCCCCTTCAGAGACGGCGTCTGTTCCTCCTAACCAGAAATAGTGTTGGGGATCCGTGGTGCTGGCTAATAATACAGAAAAAAGTCGATAATTTAAACAATTTGTTGACTCGCTCACTATCAGCTAAATAAAATCGAATATTTTCGAGGGCTGAAAGTCTGATTCTACAGTAGTTCTAAATGATTATAGCCATGACTAACCATCTCACATCGTCATGCAAGATGTGTTCAGTCCGATTTCGTTCTACTCTGTTCCAAAAAGTATTTCCAGATTGGCTGCCCATTGTACCAGATATTTCCTTGACCTTAAAAAACACGTATCTACTTTTGATAATGATTCTTGTCTATCTTGATCTCTTCCTGTGGGAAAGCATCGGTTCATTCAAGAAAAGGCGAGAATATTACTTATTGACGGGACAAATCAAGTTGTTCCCAAACGGCTCCGATGAGATATTACAGCTTTTCAACGGAACAAAACAAAAAACAAAAAATATCGTTCCCACCATAAAGAATATCACGTTTCAAAGAAAATGAGAAACAGTATGATCTTTTCTATTTTGGATAACTTCTTCGAAGAGTTCACTAGAACTCAGAGCTGCGATTGATAGATGAATCAAAAAAGAATACTTTCTTTGATTCTATTCATCTCTCAATATCTTGTCAAGTAGTATATATTCTTTGAAAATCGTGCCTTCGACCAGTTTCAGTATATCTGGACATGCATGCCTCTCTTCCTTATTTATACTGCACATAAAACCTCACATAAAAGTTCAGCAGATTGTTTCAAAGTCCTTGACTGTGGCGATAGGAGGCTGAACTTTAAGATAATGTGAAAACTCACCTAGAATACTTTTGAGATGTTGAGCGATGAACTGTTGTTCTCTGTCGGAATCAATACGCGCTAAATGAGCCCCATAAGCCTCGCAGTAAACCTACATGTTATAATGACGAGTAAAATTTCGTGCAAAATGGCCGGTGATTTTCCTTTTCGACGCACGGATCCATCACTTTTGAAAAGAATATGGAGGGAGGTAAAATTACTCGTAACGAGTAATTTTTCATCTCCCAACATTCTTTTCTTTCAGATGTGTCCAGAATTATATCAAACCTCAATTCCTGTTGATAGTCCACAGTTAACATGGATTATTTCACATTCTTCTCCAATAAGTTTAGTTCAAGAGGTAGCCACAAAATTAAAAGCTGTTATAACAGAGCCATAATTTTTCCATGGTAATTATAAATCGGGATTGAGTGGTAAAGGGTTAAATTAACCTGAAATCGATTTGTACATAAACTAAAGGACAATTTGTTCCAGATACAATTTTGCGTTCTAATGGCAATGAATCAATCGAAATAAGTGTATCAAAAATAATAAACAAGGAAACAAGAGAACACTTTAAACTCCATTACCACACGAAACCGACTTTTCACACCCCTGTGAAAGAAGCCTTTTGAAAAAATTGTGGGAAAAGGAGAAAATGCTGGTAACCAGCATTTTCTCCTCTTTCTTACAATGTTTTCTACCATATAAAAGAACATTTGTACCATTTCAGCTACACTAATATTGTCGTCTACAGATGCTTTAAATTTAGACAAGGCTAAAATTTTGTCGTCTGGTAAAGGGTTAAAGAAAAATGGTTAATACGAGACAGTAGACCAGTCTAGATATACGTACCAAGGCTTCTGGCCAGTTTGCGAGGTCATGGGATACCAAGTAACACGAGTTGTCATGTCTTACGGACCCGTTTGGACAGTGGTTAAATATCACCTCGCCTGCAATATGGAATTAATGTTACGAAATACATGTATTCCATCATCAAAAATGAAAACTTTTTGTTATACTGCAAAGGACAAGGTTTCAGTGACGTCAGTTCCCCGTGACGCCAGTTTTCACTGAATTAGGGCATTCAGAAGGAAAATTCTACTTCGTCAAAATACTACTTTTTTTTTAAACCAAAAACAGATTAAATTTGCTTAACAGACATGGAAATGGTAAAACTTTGCAGTATAAAAAACTCGTTGTACGGTATGGTGGCAGGGGACTTGGGAACTTGTTCACGGCTTTGGTGAATCATGTCGCCCCTAGCCTAGGTGGCAGGGGGACTTGAAAATTGTTCACAGCTGTGGTGAATAATTTCGCCCCGCGCCTAGGTGACAGGGGACTTGGAAACTTATTCACGGCTGTGGCGAATCATATCGTCCCGAGTCTCGGGGCGATATGATTCGCCACAGCCTTGAATAAGTTTCCAAGTCTCCTGCCACCTGACCGTATATAATGTACACTATAGGCCTATTGCGTATATTCAGTAAGTACTTGATACTTGATTTTGTAATTATGGCACATATAATTGTAAAGTAGCCTACTGACGAGATGGACGTAATTTCTATTGATTATTTAAATTTGAATTGAGGTTATGGTTAAAGAAAGGTGACGTAGGGGTCATACCAAACGATCTGAAAAATTGAAGAGAGAAAACAAAATGGATTTGGGGAAATTTTGAACATTGTCTGTTCACTGAAAGCTCAGCACCATCTCAGAAGTGTGTTTAACCGCCATTTTTGCTAATAAATTAAAAAATGCAATTCCTCATCTTGCAACTTCTGATGACGACCTATATTTAATTTAAGTCCGCCATTGTATTAATCACTCTCTATCAGATCGTTGATGTTTATGATCAGGGTTCTGTATTCAATAACCATTCTTTAATTACATTTGTGTGTATTTTTAGGCCAGGAAATCCCTCTCAAGGGATTCCCTTGCCTATAGGGATCGTAAGCTGCCTATTCAGACAAAATGGTGGACGGTGTGTCCACTATATATCGCTGAGTCCGCCAAAACAACTAGTTTCCCAAGTATATACAGAGATTGCTTATCACACGGTGTGAATGCTTTCCTTTCCTCAAAGCTTTCATCTGCCAAACGCCATGGAATTGCAAGGGTATTACGACCCTTTAATAACTGACGAGTGTGTGTTTTTTATCCAGTTTTTGTCATTAACACTGACCTAATAAAGGCGTAACTTAATGGACTTAGCTTTATCCGGCAGTTGTGTATTCCTACGCGCTATATACGGTTAATATCTATAACGTTCTCTCTTGCACTCCGGATCGTTCACATTCAGGTATGGTGAGATTAACGAACGACGACTCTGCTCGGAGTTTGTCTATAACGTTGTGTTGACATTTTAACATATGTGTCAGAAAACGCGTCTCCGCTAAAATGCGATTGTAAATAAAGCAAACTACATATAGAATATTGGCCCGTGTTATGTTTATCACTTTTTCTTATGTATATCGACTAAATCAAGGGTACTTCAGCGGAATGCTGGAGAAATCGGCCCCTGGAGAAATCGTCCCCAAACTGCTTGGCCCGTGTTATGTTTATCACTCCGGAGAAATCGTCCCCTGGAGACGATTTCCTCTGTGAAATCGTCCCCAAATAAAGTTTTAGAAAAATCAACCCCAACATCAAATTTCATCCATATCGTCAATCAAGTTGTCTATAAAAATATTTTTGAAATTTCGTTGTCTTTAGTATGTACATTATGTGTATTAGTTACCTTTATCCAAGAGTTATTTGGTAGTTTTGTCATTGTTTATACTACCTTTTTCACACTGATAGGATGTATTTCACACCTTTTACACCTGTCACAAATAGATTACACCTGTGTGATTTTTAAAAATGTCTTTGATTGAGTTCGATTTGAAACCAAATAAATGCTTATATTTTTTTTCTGTAGTCGTTCACTTGTCATTTAATGTATTCCTTTTTATCTCTCTCTCTCTACAAGTGTCATATGACATACCTGTGACCAATACCATTTAGCAGGGGCATCAGTGTCTCTGACACACATATTTCTAGTGTTCACTAGGGCCTGTGTGCATCCGAATATTTCCGGTCCATAACTTCTACAATTGTGGATGGATCAAAATAATTTGGCACAATTGACCTCCATCACGGTTAGATGTGCCATGTGAAACATCTGTTCAAGTAGGTTCAAGATCAAGGCCACATTGAAGTCCAATTTTTCGTCCGAACCATAACTCCTACATTTTTGGATAGATTCCGATATAAATTAGCATAATGCATTGTTCTCCATCATGGGTAGAAGTTTCCTTTGAAACATTTATTCAGGTCCAGGGTCTAGGTCAAGCTTGAGAGTCAAGTGTTCGCGGGCTTGACACAAGTTGTCCTTGGGCAACGATTATGAATTAGGATAAACGTCCTTTTATATTATGTAGATATAAGTATCGAAGCTCAAGTCACTGTGACTTGTCCGTAAAATAGGCAAGTAAAATAGGAAAACCTAGCCAAATCGTTTTCCCAAAACAATCCAACCTTTTCACAGTATTTTATTGAGAAAATATTTTGGCTAAAAGAGAATTCGCTTGTAACAAGCAATTCATCCCAATTTCCCCAAAATCTTACTTTTCAATATACACGAAGAACTACTTTGGATTTTCATCTACAACTTCCTTCAAATATGACCAGTTCAAAATTTCGTCGACTTGTGGAAGGTAGAGACAACATGACCAACTGCCGTATCACTCCAATCTTTATTATTCATTACATTTTACCTTGATATCTATCTTACATGCATTTTCACTGAAATCAATAAAAATAAATATGTTCTTGCATCATAAATGTAAGAAATAGCGTCATTCAGGACTACAAGACATCACATGTCTCAGAAAATTTAGATAACCAGAGTTGGTATGGCACCGATTGAATACGGTTCAATTTTGACTTGGGATTGTTTACAAGCACGACAAATTACTAAGTATTCTAAGCCATTATCAAGTACCGCATAACTGTGAGCACATGCCTAGCTCTGGCTTAATTAGTTTCTGGCTGGTGCTTTCTAGTATCATTTCAAAATTTCCTGATAAAACCAACAATTCCAGGGGCTTAGTGGAATCCGCTTGTATCCCTGTCCGTCTACCTGTTTGTATTTATTAAAATTGACCTCATGTGTTGTTTCGTATCCCGAATTTCCTGGCCTTCAGTACTATCAGTACTTTGATTAGATTTTAATAATCAAAACAAATTCTGATAGGCTAAAACATTTGGTTTAGCCGATCAGAAGTTGTGTTACTTTCAAATTTATGAACTGTTTTGTAATCAGGAAAACCCTGGTTTCATCCCCGTTGCCAGCGCTAGTGTTCCAGTCGGGAACATGTTTAGAAGAGGTAAGACCTATATTGAATCTGACATGAGTTGGTTTTTTGAGATAACATTTTATTAAACAAGTCTACAAAAAAGTGTTATCAAGCGAGCCTTTGGCGAGCTTAATAACATTTTTTTGTGGACGAGTAACATGTCAGATTCTTTTAATAATATAACTTTATGGTAAGAATCATAGTCCATGTGTTAAAACAGATGCTTGCATGTATAATGTGTAATGAAATTTACATGAAGCCTATGCGCTTTAACGAACATTACGAACGAAAAATAGTTCCGAAGAAACTTGCATATACTGATTATACTGTTTTTGTTTTGAATGTAAAAGTGATTTAGATTAACAATTATATCATGATTAAGAATTCTGATCATAATTTTTCTTCAGAAACCAAGGTCGGCAGTGTTTCAGAAATGAAGGGTATAGTTACAGAGTGTTGACCAAATACTGCACTATTTTCTTACCTCACACGTGTGTGAGGCAAGAAAATTCGTAGCGGCTGTGTTACATTGAAAACAAGGGGAGTTATGTGATAAAACCCCTTTTTTTAGCCTGTTGAAATCCGCCGGGAATGCTAAAACTATGTGAGTTTTTTGACATTAAATATGTGACCCATCACGCAAGAAGGGACCATCTGGGAATTCTGTGCATCAATTGGATGAAAACAGATCAACGATAGTGCAGGTCAGTCTAAGTTGATAATTCAAAAATGATTGTATAACAAGGTAGAATGACCACTTTTAGTACAGAAAATGTCATTAAAGCGAAAAGTGTCAACCCTGGTCAGACTGCGCAATCAGTTTTGCAATGCATTATTTTACCTAACAACTGACTAAATCACGAGGTAAACCTGTTCAAAGATATGCAGACATTTCCCAACAGCGAAAAGTTTCGGCTTTGGTCAAAGGCAAATAATAAGCAGAGCATTGGCCCACTTGTCTTAACATTATCCCCTTAGCTGCTAAGCGCGACTCATTGACCTTTTGCGGACAGTGCAGATCAAGATCAGACTGCACAGAACGTGCAGTCTGATCTTTGATCTACACTGTCCGATAAGGAGATAACTTTAAAACAGCAATATTTGGGTTATTAATATCGAGTTGAAAATTGTAGTTATTTAGCAGGTTAAGGGTTACTGTTGAAGCGCTAAATTGTCAAAACAGTTTGAAATCAGGAAAATTGACCAGAATGTTCCAAATTCAAGGGGCATTTCTCCAGAAAATTCTACTCAGCAACGGACAATGCGCATGCAAGATCAGAAAGAACTCTCTGTGCCTTGTTATTTTTGTCTACATAGCCCATAAAAGTCACTGATCGTGACCTACACGTATATCTGTAAAACTAGCTAATGTTGTTGTGCTCAGCGTTCAAGGGGAAATAGGCTTTTGATTTTTCCCTTTCCTACAGTGTTTACTATCTTGTCAAAGGCAAAGTGCGCTAGTTGACCCTCATCCAATTTGTCGTCTGAAAATGCTTAGAATTTGACCCAGTCTAACATGCTGCTCTCTGGTGCAGATTGAAAGACAGACGCGAACTTGTTGAACCATTACAGTTGAACCATTACAAATGGGCATCAATAAATTGGTCATTGCAACAAAAGACCATTAAATGGTAACTCACGTTTATCGACGTTACAAGAGCCACTACCATGGATGAATTTGAAAATGGCAAAAAAATATAACAGCGAGAGAAACGCCATATTGAAAACCATTTTCAATTCCGTATATCTTATCTTTACATAATTTTCCCTTAGCTCTTTCCGAAAAAGACAATAATATAAAATCGTCCATATCAAAAGAATTCGCAGATGACAAATTGCCTATGGGTCATATAAAATGGCTTTCCTTTCAAGGTGTTGAAAACATTGTGAAAAAAGGAGAAAATGCTGGAAATCAGCATTTTCTTCTTTTTCACAACATTTTCAAAAGCCATCTATCCGCGGGTCGTAAAAATAATGAACTGTACGCTTACGGCCAATTCCATTACCTCCTTTTAAGACAAAAAGTGGAACAAACTATGCATTAGAACCAAAGGTTGAATAAGTGAACTGAAAATGTGTGAAAGAGGGAGTGAGCTGATGAGGAAACAAGAGGCCCATGATGGTTATATATCGCTCACTTGACTACTAAGTAGTAAAGGTGTACAATGAAGATAAATACCAAATATCGAGGTTCAAGGCCAATTTGTATTGAAGCAAGAGTAGGAATTGTCGCAAGACACGCCCGTCCAACTGCCAGTTGTCGAGGAGGTATAATAATGGCAAAGGGCAGGTAATGCAACAAACATATTTACCATGTCTCATGTCAATTTGACTTGAGGTGACAAAGTTCCGTTCCGGACAAGCAATAAATACTGTAAAAATGAAGATCAAAGTGGAATTACTCCAAATCTGCTCTAGGTAGTGTTATCGTTTTTGCACAATGTACTCTGCAAGGCAAAGTGTATTCCCCGGCCCTACCTGTCAAAATGGTCATAATTCCCGGCCCTTGCGGCCTCCATGCAACATCTTTTATTTTTCGTTGTTTTATGCTCAGAATGGTATTAAGTTGAAGCCTAGATTTCAGACTTTTATATGATGTGAAATACAGCATGGTCACTGCAAAACCTTTTGAAATATTGTCAATCAAAAGCGGGTAAGATTTTCGTATTTCCTTCCAGGTTATTTGACGAGTTACACAAATCCGGCCCCAGTACTAAATATTTTATTTTTCGTTGTATAATGCTCCAAATAGTATTAAATTGAAGCCTACATTTCAGACTTTCAAATGATGTGAAATACAATATGCTTTTCCGGATCAAAACTTTGTGATCTTAAGTAGGAATGACTTGAAACATGGTATGCTTATTTGTTGCAAGAATTGTAACTCTTGAGTTATTTGCCTTTGACTGTCAATTTTTACAGCATACAGTGCTTGTCCAGAATAGAACTTTTTCATATCTAGTCAGGATGACTTTAAACTTGGTATGCATGTTTGTCACAATATTGCATAAGGTTAAAGTTACAATTCTTGCAACAAATAAGCATACCATATTTCAAGTCATTCCTACTTACGATCACAAACCTTTGATCCAGACAAGCATGAAAATCAAAGGAGAATAACTCAAAATTCATGCTCTGAAGAGTTATGGTTCTTATGTAGTGCACTCCGTAATTTTTCAACATACATGCATACCCAATTTGAAGATGTTCAGACTAGAGATGAGTTTTATTCCGAACAAGCAGAAAAGACTACAAATGGCAATCGAAGGGAAATAACTCATGGACAGTACAAGGTAGAATTCTGTTTCTCTCGTACAGCACTCCGTATTATTGCAACAAACACAAGGGCCAAGTTTTAAGTCAGTCGGAATATAGACTGTAACTGGTTTCTGCTTCATTCTAGACACAAAGTATTCTAGAAACATACAGAACATTCATTGGTTTTCCATTGTGGTTATTTTTAGAAACAGGTTGTAAGTAAACAAGTTACTTACCAATCAATGTTGTCATCTTTCTTGAAAAGACTAATCTAGAATTCCCCAAGCTAATATAAATAGGAGTGACTTATTTGGTAATTTTTTTGGACTTGAACTTAGACTTGTGGCTTGGAGGAAACAGAATTCATGAAAAGCGTTGGATTTAACTTGAAATATAGATATCTGTAAGTTGGGATTGCTTGATCTTTACACAGAATGCTGGAGAAATCGGCCCCTGGAGAAATCGGCCCTTGGAGAAATCGGCCCCCAAACGCTTGGGGCCGATTTCTCCGGAGAAATCGGCCCCTGGGGACGATTTCTCCAGAGAATTCGGCCCCAATAGAAATTTTGGAGAAATCGTCTCCAATGTCAATTTTTTTTCATATATAGATGTTGCTTTTTCAGAAAATGTAATTTTCATTTAGGTTTTATTTAACACATACACTGTGTAAGCCATGTCTTGTTTCAAGTTGTATTTGATTACACCTTCTTTGTTGTTTTTATGGCAGTTTTCACAGTTTTTCACACTGATAGTTCTCTTTTCTCACCTTCACACAGGTAGCCTACACCTGTAACATTTCGTATTATTGTTCTTAGTCGGATCAGATCTCTCTCTCTCTCTCTCTCTGTTTATGTATATTGTTCACGTCACAGAATGGTTTTTAGAACCATCAGATGTCTTTCTCCAACCTTTTGTGTCTTTCTATGTCTGTCTCTTCTCTCTCTCTCTCTCTCTCTGTCTATCTCGATCGGGTATTATACTCGCTCTATCACACTGTATACTTCCGCTGCATTTTCTGACTCTCTCTTTCTATCATTTTTCATTGTACTACTAGTGACCCAGTTATTTTGTGTAATTAATTCTTTACCAAACGGCAAAAATTTAGACGGGTCAAAATTCAAAGGATTTGCAGACAACAAATTAAATATAACTGGAAAAATTGTTTTTGTTTTTGTGTGGAAAAAAGGAGAAAGTGCAAAAGTGCTGACATTTACTCCTTTTCCCACTATGTTTTTAAAACCCCTCTCTTACAGGCTTTTTAAAAGTGCATACTTTTTTTCGATGAAATAAAAGAGAGTCCACAATGGCCTAATTATCAGTCATATCACTCTTTATATACAGCGTAACAATGATTCATACTCTCGTTGGAGAACTCTTTCATTGATCGAACCAATGATCGATTAACTTAACCCATTACCACACAATTCCGAGTTTTAAAAAACCTGTAGGAGACGGCTTTTGAAAACATAGTGGGAAAAGGAGTAAATGTCAAAAGGTTGGAGAAAGCCATCTGATGGTTCTAAAAACCATTCTGTAACATGAACAATATTCATTAACAGAGAGAGAGAGAGAGAGAGAGAGAGGGGGGTGAGATCTGATCCGACGAAGAACAACAATATGAAATTGATAACAATTACCTATGCCGAACATGCAGAAAGGGACAGAGATCGAGAGAGAAAAGTGCAAAAAAAAAATAGGTTTTAATGATATAACAAATACACATATATGCATCGTGAGCATTTATATTTCATAATTCGTTCAATATCATTTCAAACAAACACAAACCTTCAACAATCTTTCAGGTGTAGGCTGCCTGTGTGAAGGTGTGAAAATAAGAACAATCAGTGTGAAAAACTGTGAAAATTGCAGAAGGTGTAATCAAAAACAACTTGAAACAAGACATGGCTTACACAGTGTATGTGTTAAATAAAACCTAAATGAAAATTACATTTTCTGAAAAAGCAATATCTATATATATAAAATTTGGCATTGGGGACGATTTCTCCAAAATTTCTATTGGGGCCGATTTATCCAGAGAAATCGTCCCCAGGGGCCGATTTCTCCGGAGAAATCGGCCCCAAGCGTTTTGGGGCCGATTTCTCCAAGGGCCGATTTCTCCAGGGGCCGATTTCTCCTGACACCTTTACACAGGTTGCTCACATCTATTTACATATTAAACTATTGTTAATTAATGTTTTAGGAACAAGAAATTTCATACTTTTTGTAGTCTAAACATAATTCTTAATTTTGAGAGACTTATTCTGCTCCTTGTTCTAAGATAAAAACGATCAAAATTTCATTCAAACGCTTATTGTACTGTATTGTCTTTTAGTCTTTAATAAATATCATTAATTGTTTGAGGCTTGCTGCTGGTTTTCTTTCTCGTTACCCTTGGCTCATAACAATTGTATTGATGAATTAATTTCAAACCTAAAGCCTTGAGTCACAGAAAATTTACAAAGAAATGAAACATAAGTTGTAACTTGGCAACAATTTATTCTCTAGTTGAACACAATACAAATTAATGAACTTTTTTCCATATAAGGCTAAAGTTTTCCAGAAAAAAAAAACTTTTCCATCATGAGGTTCCATATCTTCCTAGAAAAGACTTTTCGAATTCCGAACCAGCCACTGTCAGTATAAAGGCAGGGGTGCCTCCATAGACATAGTACCTGAAATTTGCAAAAATTTAAATCAACGTAGACAAAGCATTATTTAGAGAACAGCTTAACTCTTTACCACATGAGAAAATTTTAGACCAGTCCATACTGAAAACATTTGCAGAAGACAAAATAAATTTGACTGAAAGACTGAAATTTGGTTTTGGAAGAGTAGAAAATATTGTGAGAAAAGTAGAAAATATTGTGAGAAAATGAGAAAATGTTGGTTACCAGCGTTTTCTCACAATGTTTTTAGAAGGCTTTTTTCTCATGGTTGTTAGATTGGGATTGTGTTGTAAAGAGTTTACCTGTATTCACCTATAACCATACAACCCTGTCTTTTATCAAACCTGATGAGGAAGCCTTTTGAAAATATAGTAGGAAAAGGAGAAAATGTTTGTTATTCAGCATTTTCTCTTTTTTCCCCCACAATCTTTTCAGCTATTTTAATTTAAACACAGAAATTTTCTTTTTTAACCACATTACAAAATTAATGACCCATTGGCTAACAAAAAGTTCAGTTGGTAGTGTGAAAGACTTGAGAACACAAGGTCATTGATTCAATCTCTGGCTCAGCCAATTGCTTTCCCAGGATTGATGACAGTCATGGTTTGATCCTCTCTGACCTCTGGTCATTATTTTGATGATGGTTAGGTGGGAAAGTAGCCAGTGAAAAAAATATTGAGCAGCATACCAGAAAAAAAAAATCCAGAAAAGCATAGATAGGTGGACTGGCCGCCTCGTATGTAACTGAGATAATCTTGAAAAAGGCTTTAAACACCATATTTTACATTTGGCAATATACTAAAGTTTTTTGAAAAGTTCATTACGTATGACAAGTCTAAACATTAAAGCTCTCACAAGCAGACCTAAGCTTTACCAACCCGATGAAGGCAACTAAAACATTGTGAGAAAAGCTGAAAATACTGGTTACCAACAATTTTTTCTTTTCCCACGATGTTTCTCAAGTGGTGGTTGTGTGGTATAGGCTTTATAGATGTGGCCTGTTAGATAAATTCTACTGTATTGTGCAGAGAAATGACCCTCCCCAACAAAATGACCCATGGATCATTTCTCTATGTAGAGGAATGACCCAAGGGTCATTTCTCTACATAGAGGAATGACCCAGATCTGTATTCTACATAGAGAAATGACCCCAGAGGCATCATTTCTCTGCATTACACCTGCACTATGATTAGCTCAAGACAGGCAAAAAATGATTCTAACCTCAGTCAGTAATTAACTGCAGTAGTCTTAATAAAATCTCTCACTTTTAAAAACCTTATAACTCCATTGAATGCAGGTTTATGAATTTGTTATGTTGCCTTGAATTTGAATAATGGTAGACACTAATGCAGGAGGATATATTGGGCAAACAGTAGAAAAGAATAAAAACTTTTAAAAAATTTGAAAATGGATTTGCCATTTTTTAAATAATTCACTGCAAGTGGTAATCTCTAAAACTGATTAAAACCTAATTCCGTCATAATTCTGGTCTATACCAACAAAATGTTTTCTTGGTGACATTGTAAATATATTTCTGTTGCAACACATGAAAATACATGTTTTACAAATTTAACGATATTCACTCTATGAAGTAAATTTCAATCTTTCACCAGACTCCTCTCCACTCCCTTTCCTCTAAGTATCCTTTCTAGAGGACAACAATAATGACTCAACCCAAACATGTAGTAAAATGTCACCCTTGGCTTGCACAGATGTGCTTTGAAATTTCAAAAAACTGGAATTCATTTCTTGCTGAGATTTTTATTCAAGCAAAGAACAGTGTATCAAATAAATGACATAATTTGAATCTACCTTTCATGTTGAAGAACTTTTAACAGAGTTTTCTCTTTGTTCACCTTTATTAATCTCTCTTTCTCTTTATCTTCAAAGTGAACCTACAAAAATATTAAGAAATCTTTGTAATGCTTAACACAGTCTCGAGTTATAATCCTGAATGTTATAATTCCTAGGAAGAGGCCTTTGAAAACAGTCTTTGGAAAGGGATAAAATGCTGGTAACCCAGCACTACATGATCCCAAGTTTCACCTACCCCAAGGAAAATACCCATTGAAAACATTGTGGAAAAAGGAGAAAACACTGGTAACCAGCATTTTCTCGTTTTTCCATAATGCTGCATTTACTTATGAAGAAATATTTCAGTTTTTAAGTCACATTTAATTTGCTGTCTACTTATGCTTTTAATTTGGACAGGTCTAAAATTTTGTAATTTAGTATTGGGTTACCCTATGACGAAATTTCATTCTGTTCCAAATTGAAAGAAAAAATGCAGATGACTTTATCCTTGATTGGGTAGAAACCTTCTGGGGAAAATACTGGTTACCAGCATTTTCTCCTTTTCCCACAATATTTCAAAAGCCTTCTTCCCCCGGTTGTTCAAACACAGAATTATTTGGCAAAAGGTTAAAATAAGAGGTATTAGTAAATAATATATAAACAAGTACCAAAAGGGAGTTTGATGCCTTTCCATCACTTATTATACCAAGCAAGCCATCACATAATCATGGGTGCATAAAATCTAGTCTGTCTAACAACTGATTGAATCTATGTGTAGAATGGTGTTTGGACAGGCAGAAAATTGACCAAAACAAAAAAATTCAATTTAGGTATACGCAGGATGACCTGGGTAGATACTTTTTGAAATTGCATGTAAAACATGCCCTTTTCACAGGGCATGGCTCATTATTTCATTCAAACTTACATTTAAAGTATGTGGTTTATATTTTTTCTCTGTGTCCCAAGCTGCAGGCTCCACCTCTACACCAAACATGTGATTTAAATGGTCTATCAACCTGTTACATGAAAAGTGATAATTATTATTCTAACATGACACATGAATACTCTCTATAAATGAATTCAGCTCTATGAATTAGGCTCTATACATGAATTCGGCTCTATGAATTAGGCTCGATAAATTATTTTGGCTCATTTATACTTAGAATAAAGTATATTCAAAATTTGAAAGTTGTATTGAAGAGGAGAGAAAACATTGTGGAAAAAGGAGAAAATGCTGGTTACCAGCATTTTCTCCTTTTCCCACAATGTTTTCGAAAGGCTTCTTTCTCCGGGTCGCCAGAAGTTATGTTTGTGTGATAAAGGATTAATCTACAAATTCTTCTCTAGTACAGAGTTATGTTTGACATCATAAAGGTTGATGCTTGTTTACAAGCATTTTCTTCTTTTCCCACAATATTTTCACAGCTTTCCTTCTCGATTTATATAAGAAGATGAGATGAATGTTACAAGTTTTCTCCTGAACAGTATCATTACCTCTGATTCTCACAAAACAACTGAATGTAATCTGTTTCCGTGTACTCTGGATACAAAAACATGACTGGCCAATACAACACATTGTTCGAGTCCAAATGTACTTTAGCACCATGTGGATTGTGGGTCTCCAGTGAGGCTAACAATGCTGTATTGTCTTGTTCCTCACCATCGGTCTTCTTGCCAGCTAACTTGATACCTCTCTCCTTAAAACAAAACATCGAACGTAAACTAAAGCTATCAACATGATTATACCCCTATCAGATCCTAGTCACTAAAACAGGTCTTTGTCACAGAATGCAGAATGGTTTAGTACAAAAGTAAGAGTTGAAAAAAGTTCAAGGGGAGATAATTCCACAACAAATCTCAGCAGGGTCATGAAGACAGCACATGCACAACTTCATATATATAGGAACCCTGTGTAAAAATTCAAGTTCAGTATGTGAAAAACTGTTTTTGGATTTTTACTTCCGACAAATTTTTGTCTAAGGACAGACGGACGGAGAGACAGCCATGGAGATTCCAGTATCCTAAAGAGTTCATATATATAAAGATTCATCCAAATTGGTCCACAGGTAGTCGAGAAATGGCTTTGGCCAGAGGAAGAGATGGAGACAGACGGCCGGAAGGAAGGACTGACAAATGGACAAAACGGGGACAATATCATCACCCTTCAGGGAGCATAAAAATAGTGGCAACCTTCCTGACCTCTGGTAAGCTTCTTACCTTTATGGCTTGTAATAACTTGATTTCTTCTGACAGCACTTTCCTCTCTTGATGTTTCTCCTTTCTTTCGTCTCTTTCTATACCTTTCTATAAGAATACAATAGAGAACATGCATCAAAACCATACTACATTCAAGTCCAACCCGAACACTTTACCACACAGTCCAAAGTTGTTATGACCCTGAGGAAGAAGCCTATACTCTGAAATACAACTATGGTCATCATTAGACACAGTAAAAACTTGGTACTATGTTATCACTGTTCAGGACAGTACAATTGTGTTCTTTTTTTTTTTTTAAACTGTAACTTACCTTGATTTGAACAATAAAGAATACTTCCATTGTATAACACTAACTTAACTCATTACCAAACGAAAAATTTTAGGTTTCTCCAAATCGAAAGCATTTGCAGACGACAAAAAATAAAAGTGACTGAAAATTTAAAATTTGTTTAGTGAAGGGTAGAAAACATTGTGGGAAAAGGAGAAAATGCTGGTTACCAGCATTTTCTCATTTTCCCACAATGTTTTCAAAGGGCTCCTTTCTCAAGGTCGTCAAAAGCAGGGATTGTGTGGCACTGGGTTAAACAAAACCAAAGAGAAATAGAAGAGAAATCTATTTTCTCTTCATCGAACAATCATTAAAAAATCTAAGTGTTTCGTTCTCCTAGGGTAAAAATGCTTTTAACTTCGTGGAAAAAAAGCTAAAAACTGCTTTTAACCAGCATTTTCTTCCTCTTGAATCGTGTTTTCTATCCTTTCAAGGATAAGCCAACCAGACTCAAGATTCCATTTGCAAATGGTTCAACTTGCAAAGATAAATCTAGTACATGTATTAGAATAGTATAAAAAAGAAGGCCATGATGGCCCTGTATTGCTCCACTGGCTAATATGTCAAAACACTACAAGCCAAACATTACAATACTTGGGCAATTGGTTTTGAACTAAAAGACATATCAAGTTTTCTTCTATAAAATCCTACAAGAAAGTTATGACCCCAGGGGAAAGCCATTTTTGGCCATAAAGCAACAATTACTTGCATCCTGGTGGAAGTACACAAGATACAGCCCCATACCAAATAAAACATGTTTGGAATGTGTAGTCATAAACAAGAAGATTTTCAAAATTGCTCAACAGATGGCCCTGTAGAACAAATTTATTCAATAAAACATGAGACCATAATTATGACAGGTAAGGCCTAGGCCTTATGGCTATGTACGAGTAGATTTTTAAAGTTTCCCTACATAAGCCCATGTAAAACTTGTGACCCAAGAGCGGGCTGAAATTTGACCCCGGGCCCATAATTTTGGCACCCTTTGTAGAAACCTACTAGATCAGTTACAACATGCAAAATTTGGTAGCCCTAGGCCTTATGGCTATGTACCAGAAGATTTTTAAAGTTTCCCTTCATATGCCCATGTAAAACTTGTGATCCCCGGAGCATAGTGAAATTTGATCCCAGGGCAAAAATATGGACATCCTTGGTAGAGGCCTACTAGATAAAGCTACATGCCAAATTTTGTGGCCCAAGGCCCTATGTCTAGGTAGAAGAATTTTAAGTTTTTCCTATATAAGCCCATATAAAACTTGTGACCCCACCCCCACCCCGGGCAGGGCCAATTTTGACCCCTTGGTTGAGATCCACTAGATAAAGCTACATGCCAATTTTGGAAGCTCTAGGCCTTATGGTTTCAGACAGGAAGATTTTCAAGGATTTTCATAATTGTTCACTTTTGTTGCCATGGCAACCAGAGTTTTTGAAGAAATAAAATTCTTTCAAGGAATTCTGAAGAGGACCATTGCATGATCATTTCTGTGAAGTTTCATCAAAATTGGATGGATAGTTTCAGAGAAGAAGATGTTTGAAATAAAAGTTAACACATACTCCGACGGATGCACGGATGCACAACGGGCCATGACATAAGCCCACTAGCCTTCAGCCAGTGGAGCTAAAAATAATTTTGAAGAAAATTAAACCTCAGCTATGTAACGGCATAAAAACACAACTTTTACATCTTGCAGCTCATCCACTTTGAAGACATTTAGGCTACAGAAAAAAATGCTGATCAAAAACAAACCTCTACTTTAGCAATCAAGTAGCAAATAGTTTGTTTAAAGGAATTTAAGAAAATTATGAAGTAAAATAATTCACACCTACCTGTAATTTAGTAGCTTTACTCCTAAGGTCCAGCAGTTTCCTATCTGTTGGCTCAATCTAGTCAAACGTTCAGGATTATGTGTACACAAATATAATCTTGTCATTAAAATTTAGGTAAGCCTGATAATCTAAAATCCACAGACATTTTATTGACATCCATTATGCTCTGAGAATTTGTCATGTTTAATAAACTAGAGAAAAAAGTTGTGCAATAATGGTAAACTGCCACATGTGGCAAACTCAAGATCTGATGAATTAATTTCTGTTTTGAGAATTTTAGTCAAAAAAGGATACTTTAAGTCCTTCATCAACCCATTTTGTACATTCCTCATACTTCTTCATCTCAAAACAACACTGGGCACCTGGATATACATATTATTCCTTTACCAGACCAAATGAAAAAAATCTTGGCCTCCAAAGCTGAAATTTTACTTCGAAAGAGTACAAACCATGATGATATCCTCTTCTTGAGAAATGTAACTTTTAATTATAAAATGTACACAAGCTCTCGGCAGTTCAACCGCCTTCTTCAAGTGTGATCCTGTGATCACAGGGTCACACTTGAAGAAGGCGGTTGTACCGCTGAAAGCTTGTGTACATTTTATAATTGAAAGAGTACAAAAAATGTTTCGAAAGAAGGAAAAAATGCCAGCATTTTCTCCCTCTTCCATCAAGAAACACACTGAACTTCTCATTGTTCTATCACCAAACTTAGTTAAGCACTAGCTCTGAAACCTTCAATAAATGATATATAAAAAATATTATCCCTTTACCACATAGCAAATTTTCTGACTTTATAATGAGGTGATTCAAAGAGAACAAGTCACATGTTTTTCAAGGGATGGTATTCGTTCTTGAATAGGTTGGAAATACTGTGTGAAAAGTTATCTGACAATGTTTTCAAAAGACTCCTTTCATAGGTTGTTAAAACTTGTGATTATGTGGTAAAGGGTTAGGTAATCTGACACTTTTAACCCTTTCCCAAACGGCAAATTTTGGACCAGACCAAATTGAAAGCATTTTGCAGATGACAAATTAACAGTTGCTAAAAATATGATTTTTCTATATGATAGGGTAGAAAACATTGTGGGAAAAGGAGAAAATGCTGGTTACCAGCATTTTCTCCTTTTCCCACAATGTTTTCAAAAGGCTTCTATTCCTGACCCGTAAAAACCAGGGATTGTTTGGGAAAGGGTTAAAATAACACCTCACATTCCAAATTATATTACCTCTATGAATTGCCTTCATATGGTCTGGTTCGAACTTTCTTGCAAAGATACAATCATTCAGTGATGTTCTGTAATTCCCTGCAAGAAAATAAACACCTTTCTCATGTAGTTTCCTGTAAGTAAATAAACATTTATCTCATCTAGTTCCCTACAAGAAAATAAACACCTATCTCATCTAGTTCCCTACAAGAAAATAAACACCTATCTCATCTAGTTCCCTGCAAGTAAATAAACACTTATCTCACGTAGTTCCCTGTAAGTAAATAAACACCTATCTCACGTAGTTCCCTGTAAGTAAATAAACATCTATCTCATGTAGTTTCCTGTAAGAAAATAAACACCTATCTCATGTAGTTCTCTGGAAGTAAATAAAAATCTATCTCCTGTATTTTCTTGTAAGTAAATTATCAGAATATGTCAGAATAAATTACCATTCAACACTCTATACCTCAAAGTAAACCTAAAAGCAAGCGACCATAACAGATACAAATTTCTACTTAAAGGGCAAATCAACAAGTTTCTGATATGATTAATATTGAAATCTACATCTATCAAATGGCAACCTGGTAATATTGTAATTTGAAAAAAAAAATTAGTAAAAGTACTTTTTTTCAATTTATATTTTTGCTTATTGGTTTTTCTTGCATCGCTTACCTCCCTTACTTATTGTAGCGCACCTTGATCTGTGACGTCATAGGAGCGTTTGTTTCAATATGGACCTTGTTTCAGATAGTGAAATGAGCGATATTTAAGACGAAGGAATACACGATTCTAGGCCGGTAAGGCCGTACATGTACCACCAAGTTTTTAATGAAACTTAATAGTTTCTGATGATGAGGATAAATATTAAATTTCGCCCACCAATGGCGAAAATAACGATGTTATGCCGGACTTTTGAACAGCGTGATGAGTATCACGCCTACATGTATTAGGCTACGGGGCGAACGTCGCTTACAGAAATATTATTCGATGCATGATAAAATTAAGTGTACGGCATAAACTTTGTTTCACTTAAAGTATTTTCAGTATATTTACGGGTGGAATTAATAATAATAATAATAAAAAAGACGGTTTCAAGACAGTTCCACGACTACACAGTTCCCCGACACTTTTAAAGACATTTCTCCTACACTTTAGTTTCATGTCAAATAACCTTTTTCTTGACTTTTACGATAGATAATCGTGAGATGTTAGTTCTAACTATTTGTTGATGGATCCTATATTTGTACCTTGTAAAGAATTCTGTAAACATTGACAGGTACAAAATTTGTTCTCTCATGGGTGAAGGGTTACACAATAAATCGCGATTTTCATGAGAATAAGAATAGTTTGAAATGCTGTTACCGAGCGTGAAATTTGAGAAAATAATATATTCCGAGATCATTTAGACAATCATCAAAATTATTTTATATTCTGGGTAACCACATTTGTATCAATTGATCCTTTATCCACAATATTTTCTACTTTTAACTCTTTACCATACGACAAAATATTAAACAGGTCCAAACTGAAATAGCTTGCAGACGACAAAATAAAGTTATATATTTCAAAAAGTGAATTTTTTTCCAGCAGAGTAAAACACTGTGTTAACAGGAGAATATGCTGGTTACTAGGTTACTTTCTTACAATGTTTTTAAAAGTCTTCTGTCTTCTGGGTCGTAAAAATTACGGATTGATTGATAAAGGGTTAAATATAACTCCCACAAATTGGGCACAAGTTCTGGTCAAGTTCACAGGGAGCAGTATCCGAAGAGATTAGTACGAGTTGTATGGACTTGTATCTCAAGAGATGTAAAAAACATGTTTAACCCTTTCCCAAACAATCCCTGGTTTTTACGGGAAAGGAATAGAAGCCTTTTGGAAACATTGTTGGAAAAGGAGAAAATGCTGGTAACCAGCAATTTCTCCTTTTCCCACAATGCTTTCTACCCTATCATATAGAAAAATCATCATTTAAGCAACTGTTAATTTGTCATCGGCAAAATGCTTTGAATTTGGTCTGGTCCAAAATTTGTCGTCTGGGAAAGGGTTAAATTGTAACCAAACATCAAATTTATTGACTCAACCGAATTGAAAGCAATTAGAGTCAACAAATCAAATTTAACTTGCATGTTTGCACTTGTTTTTGATGGGTAAAAAACATTGTAGAAAAAGGAGAAAATGCTGGTCAGCAACATTTCTCGTTTACCTACAATGTTTTCGAAAGTTTTTACTGTCTTTACAAGGGTCGTAAAAACAAAAGATTTCTCTCAGTAGCCTGTCTAGAAGACATAATATGGAAAGGAACAGGGAAATATCCACAAATCAGAAGTGTAAAGATACAATTCAAAATTTGTTCAAAATTATTGCAAGTTGTCAAATCATTTTTAAGAGTGAAATGTCGAAGAGAAGAAGTGTTTGGGATAAAAGCTGTAACATGGGTTTACTGTCACAAACAAACATTACAGAGTAAAGGGGTGAGATATGCAAATGTTATGTAACCATTTCCTGTATTGTTTCAACGGTTCCGGGACGTTTCGCCCCAAAATCTTTTCCTCCCCTAGTCGTTTCGCCCCCAAGACGTTTCCCCCTAGGTCGTTTCCCCCCTGGTCGTTTCGCCCCTACTGGTCGTTTCGCCCCCCCTGGTTGTTTCCCCCCTAGTCGTTTCGCCCCCTATTCAAGAAAAAGCTGAATTGCACCTTAGAACTTTTACAAATTTTAATAGCAGGATAATGTTAAGAAACACAATATGCATTTTTTTTATTTGGCATTTGCATAATTTAGACAATGAGACCCTTATCAAAAATTTCATTCTTATTTGTGTGGTAAAAGGGTAAAAATTGTCATATTAAAAAGAAAGCAAAACTCTTCTATGAATGAAAGAAACTTATCACTCTAGCTTTACAACGGCCAATTGTTCGGTTTCTGACAGAAAAAAAGGAAGTATCGAGAGTTGCTCAAATTGTGATGTTAGTGTCTGAGTAATAGTGGTAACCATCATTTACCCTTTTTCCACATTGTTTTAAATTGCTTTCTTTCAAGTACCAGGCTATCAACGTTTATTGTATATTTACTAAAACACCTCCCCTTTTTGTGTTATTTGTACATGGAAATAATAAAGAGTAAACCGAGAGCCACCGTGGACGGATTATGCTCCCCGAACAGGTCTCTGTTGAGGAAAGTGAAGGCTGTCGGTAAATAGTTGGTCACAGGAGAGGAGGGTGGGAGTGAAACAGGCTACTTGTGTTTGATCCAGTCTGCCAAACAGCATTTTCCAATTTTCAATTTACTAAGGGCAATAAGGGCAACAACTTATCAGACATTAAGCACCCTTTTGCCGTAACATGGTTTTCCATAGATAAAAAAAAAAGGGGGGGGGGGCCACATGTTAAAACTTTTAATAAACAATATGAGTGCGAAGATTCATGAAATTTTGACGAAAACTGAAGGAGTTATTAGTAGAAATTGGATTTTTTTACAAGAAACACCCTTTTTCCATGACACAGCGTCAAATTGGAAAACCGAGAAAAATACATCGGCGCAATATCCTTCATATTTGAAGTTTCATCCAATTTAGTCCAGGAGTTGTGGAGAAATGGCTTCGGACGAAGGGAGAGACGGACAGAAGGATGCAATCTGGACTAAAGTTAACAACTTTTCTGTCTGATATCAACCCTTTTTCCGATAAACCTCAGAAGTATAAATGATAAATCAAGACAGTGAAATCCCTTTACACATTTGTATTTCTACATAAAGATATATAAATGTATCTATACCCTATAATAAAAATTGGTGCAGACAATATTGAAAGTAATGCATAATGTGACAATTAAAGGATTACGTAATCAATTAAGCTACTTCACAGTAAAAAAGTGAAAATGACAGAAATTGCGTATTTAAGTAATTAACAAGTTTATAATTGGGCCAAATAGGATTATGACGGCAAGTGACAGCCTATTGACCAGTAACATGGTGCATGGACTCTTTCAAGCAGAAAATAATTTTGGGTGTCATTAATCTTTTAAAAGATAACCTAGAAGGTGAAAGAGAGGTAAAGACCGGGATCAGGTCGGCGTAATGTGGTGCATCATCTTTGTCTGCTATAGGTGATCAGCATCGTAACAAAAGGAGATACAGTTCTAAACGATTCTTTTCCCTTATTTTTTTTTCGTTCTGAATTTTAACCTTAATGTAGGGTTGGCTTTTTTATAAATACATGTATATATAAACTATTGAAGGACATTCACGTTTCCTTTGGATATGATGATTCTATTACGTAACTACAACGGCATTTATATCATTATATTTGTGCAATTCAGTCTAGGTTTTTCTTATCATGATTTTTCATTTTACTATTTGGATTTAAAAAAGTCTAGCTGATGTAATTAAAGAAGTTTAATTTTGCATAAAGCATGCGTTTTCACACCTCAGCATTAGTCGCATTCATTGCGCGAAAAACATTGTTTGATTAATAACTCAACCAAATAAACAAGGTGATCAAGGGTATCGATGAAAACCCTTAATACTTCAGTATATTGTATTAAAAGACTTTCAAGGACACTTACATCGGTAAACATGTATGTACATATATTTTCTTTCTTATTCTTTTCAGAAAATTATGATTTGAATTAATGTAATACACTATCATTCAAGAATCTTTGAACCATTATTCTCTAAAGTGCTCATTGTCTCTCTGCTTCTCTCTTTCTCTCTTTAAATATTTTTGGGGCGAAAAGACTAAGGGAGGAAATGGTTTGGGGGCGAAACGACTAGGGTTCGGGGGCGAAACGACTAGGGGTGAAAAATAGAGGCGAAACGACCAGGGGGGAAACGACCAGGGTGGAAACGTCTTGGGGGCGAAACGTCCTGTTACCGTTTCAACTGGCCGGTGATGGATTAACATTTACGACCATGACTAGGGGTAGCCAGATACTGACTTCACCCTTTACCATGCAAACCCTAGGTCTAGTTTCCAATACCCAAAGAAAGAGTGTTTGAAAAACAGAGTGGGAATAAAAAGATGTTTACTGTTTAAGGACAAATCCTACTATATTTTGACCATACTGTTTTTTGCCCTAATCAGCTGCAAATGTTTTTGGTTCACAATTCTTTTGTTGTCTGCAAATGCTTTCAATTTGAACCAGTCTAAAATTTTTGTGTTTGGTGAATGTCACTTGACCCTTTGATTTTTACAACCCTGAGATGGAAGCCTTTTGAAAACATTGTGGAAAAGGAAGAAAAAGCTGAAACACTTAAAAGTTAACATCATTTGAACAATCCAGACTTTGGTACTTGCAAAATCTATGTTATGAATTTGGATGAATACGTTATGTTGTTGCCTTTGAAAACATTGTGAGGAAAAGAGAAAATGCTAAGATTTTCTCCTTTTCCCAAAGTGTTTTCCATCCTTTCCAAATCAAATTTCATTTCAATTTTTTGATTACCATTTTTTGTCATGTACAAATTAACCCTTTACCAAACAATCCCTGATTTTTACAACCCTGAGATGGAAGCCTTTTTAAAACATTGTGGGAAAAGGAGAGAATGCTGGTAACCAACATTTTCTTCTTATCCTACAATGTTTTCTATCCTGGTGGAAACAAATTTCAATTTTTCAGTTAAGTTTACTTTGTTCCCTGCAAGTGCTTTTAATTTGGACCATTCTAAAATTTTGTCTCTTGGTAAAGGGTTAAATGTTGAAAACATTTGGGGAAAAAAGGGAGAAAACGGCACCAATTTCTACTTTGTCCAGAATGTAGATCTAGAAAAGGATAAAATATTACGAAAAACAATTAAAGGAATTACTGACCTTATGTTTGTTTTTCTTTTTGGAGATTACCATTGCGGAATGTCTGTCTTATGGCCTATCTTATTTAGACTCGGAGTTTCGAAAAGTGTCGGCACAGCATCAGGTTTTAACCGCAGCCTAATATTCCTATAACCAACTTTTACGAGTTTTGGACTTATTAAGAACTGACTGTCCTCGAAGTGTTTCAAACACAATTTGGAATGAACTGATGGCACAAAATCCTCCGTTACTGTCCGGCCCCGGTTTAAACGTTGAATCCATAGTTTCCTCCTTTTTAATTCCTTCGGAAATTTGAACAAACTAATTCTATATGTTCCTGATTCGATGTTGAAGCCATAGGCTGCACAATTTACCATTTTTTCGGCTGAATTCTATGTTAATACTCAGATATCTGCGTATAATCATCAGCATTCCTACTTATTTCTACTGACTATAAACACAGGCTTACGCTCCTATGACGTCACACAGGTAGGGAAGATAAGCGAATCAGGGGAAGTAAGCCATGCACCATTTTTGGGGCCGTATATCAGCGTGACAATTCGAGCGTGATTTATGGCTTGTTACAGGGTGGTATTTATGAAAACTGATGGATACGTGTTTACTAACATCATTTGCAGCTGATTGGAGCAAAAAAACAATATGGTCAAAAAATCTTAGGATTTGCCCTTTGAAGTAGAATTTTTTGTGATTTTTTTTTCTAATTTGAAAAATTCGCAAACTTTTCTGTTTGTGTATTCCATCAAAGGTATACCATTACATAACGAGTATCTTGATTTCTAAATATTTTGGTATGCAAAATGTCTGTAATCAGTATTTCAATTTTTTTTGACATAACGATATCTCAACGTATACAGAATTAGCTTTGAAAACCTTTTGTAATACACACTGGCAAAAGCGAGTGTAGGACAAAACCCCCCTAGGACAAAACCCCCCTAGGTCAAAACCCCCCTGGACAAAACCCCCCTAGGACAAAACCCCCCTAGGATAAAACCCCCCTAGGATAAAACCCCCATCATATATAAAAAGCATATAAACAGCTCATATTTTTTCATGCTTTCCATATTTTTTGCCTTTTTACTTTATTTCTTAAACAGGTTTAGACAAAATGGAAAAAAATTTCATTGTACTTGCAATAGGAAAACTGAACTTTTAACTTGGTATTTGGGTGGTCAGAGGACAAAATTTTGTAACACCAAATATTGAAAGTAGTTGTATAAGAAACTAGAAAGTGGATGAGATTTGAAAAAGTACATAGTGTTGGATAGAAATCAGTGTGGGAAAAGAAGAAATTGCTGCTTATGACAAGCATTTTTTTTTGTTTTCTTTTTTAAAAACACATTTTTGGTCATAAAGAAAAAAAAAATTTAAAGAAAAAAAAAATTTTTTTTAAAAACATATTTCTGGTCATAAAGAAAAAAAAATATAAACACATTTTTGGTCATAAACACAATTTTAAGAAAAAAAAAAAACTTAAAAAATCAATTAAACTTATACGAATTAATTATTTTTTACAACCAGGGGGGTTTTGTCCACTTTTCACTTAAGGGTGTGGGGGTTTTGTCCATGGGGGTTTTGTCCAGGGGGGTTTTGTCCTAGGGGGGTTTTGTCCTAGGGGGGTTTTGTCCGTACCCCGCAAAAGCAGTAAACAGGCAAAACATAGATAGATTTGGTTAATAGCTGCATGTTTTACTAACACATTCATTCAAGCAAAGCAAAATAAGAAAGTGAAACTACCTGAGAACATGGTTTAATGTACCTCCTTTATCCATTATGCCAAGCTAGTCTTCATAAATTGAGGCAGCATCAGGCAAAACAGGGCTTAAATCATTACCAAACGACAATATTTTAGGTTTGTCCAAATCGAAAGCATTTGCAGACGACAAAATAAAAGTGACTGAAACTTTAAAATCTGTCTTGTGAAGGGTAGAAAACATTGTGGGAAAAGGAGAAAATGCTGGTTACCAGGGATTGCGTGGTAATGGGTTAACCCTTATCCTGCTAAATAACTAAAATGAAATTATCAAATCACTAGTAAAACCACAAATACTGTTATTTCAAAGTTTTTCTTTTTAGTGAATAATATCTCCTTATCGGACAGTGTTGATCAAAGATCAGACTGTACATTCTGTGCAGTCTGATCTTTGGTCTACACTGTTGGCAGAAGGTCAGAGAGTCGCCCTTAGCAGCCTATGGGTTAATGCATCTCCTTGATTTATCTTACCAAGCAAATCATCACAGAGTGATTGATCTATAAAGTCCATTTTCGATAACAACCCTCTGAATAATGAGGTAAATGGGTCCTTTGACATGCAGAAAACTGACCAATAGCGTAGAGTTTTGATCCAGGTCAGCCTTTGTGACTGTGCAGGCTGACCTGAAGTGATACTTTTTTCCTCCCCCCGCCCCTTTGCATTAAGCCCCTTTTTCACAGAGCATGGCCCTTATATATATTTTACCTACCTAGATGGAACTGTGCTGCTGCTCTGTTTGTGTACAGAACAGCATTGACAAGAAGGTCAGGACATTTCACCTTGATGCCAACCGTGTAATTCTCTATCGCTATCTTGTACTTTTTCTTCTGAAACTCGTGATTTCCGTCTTCTTTGTAGGCTGTTGCTTTTGCTGAAAAAAAATTAGCTATTCAGCACATCCTGCAGATTTCTTTTGATAACACTGTGACAAAAGAAGAAACTGCTGGTCACAGGCAATTTCTCCTTTGGCCATAATGTTTGTACATGTATTCATGTTGATTGTTACCAACCACATTATCTAGGCTGGCACACAGTAGATAGAGATAAAAAAAAAATTATCATTTGGTTAACCTTTTAATATCACACGACAAAACTTTAGACTCATCAAGAGCTCCATATGAAGGAAGTCATCGTGACTTAACCCTTTACCACACAATCCCGACTTTTAACGACCCTGAGATAGAGGCCTTTTGAAAACATTGTGGGAAAAGGAGAAAATGCTGATAACCAGCATTTTCTCCTTTTCCCACAATGTTTTCTACATTCCCAAAATCAAAAATCAATTATGATTCACATTTATTTTGTCGTCTGCAAATGCTTTTGATTTGGAGTAGTCCAAAATTTTGTCGTTTGGTAAAGAGTTAAAATTGAAAATAATAATTATTCTCATCTAAACCCTATGTTGTGGGTACTCATTAGAATTGTCTTGTCCACACAATTCTAATGGGTACCCACAACGTAGGGTTTGGAAGAGAAATAATGGATTTTGAATACCATCATATCCTCTTATCTGGAGCTCTGTCATCTGTACTGAAAGCATCTGAAGATGAAACACTAAACATGCCTCAAAGGTTATGATCTGTTTTTGACGAAGAAGAAAACATTATGTACAAAGGAGGAATACTGGTTACTAGCCTCTATTTTTGGGAGTGGTTAAAACTTAGAATTGTGTGGTAAAGTGTTTTGAGCTATTGCAGAGACTTAAGTGCCCGGCCAGGTTGCTCACTGATTAGCTAGCATATCAAACTTGTGATCTAGACTAAGTTCAATAACCGATTGTGGCAAACTTTCTTTCCCTTGATTCTTTGTGTCTTGCCTCTGATGCAAATGAGAGAGTAGTCTTGGAAAGAAAGATGTGTCAGTACTGGTGTGAGAAAGCCAGGAAACATATGCATTGGTACACTGATTGCTGTCATATATCCCAAGTAACTCATTACCAAACAAGAAAATTTTAGATTATCCAAATCGAAAGCATTTGCAGACAGCAAATTTGAAATTTGTTTTGTGAAGAGTGGAAAACATTGTGGGAAAAGGAGAAAATGCTGGTAACCAGCATTTTCTCCTTTTCCCACAATGTTTTCTAACGCCTTCCTTCTCAGGGTCATCAAAAGTAGGAATTGTGTGGTAATGGGTAAAAATGGTGTTTAGCTCCAATCAATCAAAGAGACAGAAGTATCTCTACTCACCGACTGGATCTTCATCCTCATACTTGATCTGCATCAAACCTTCGACAGCTGGGCTTAATGGCTTGCTTGGGTCAAACTCCCTCATAAATGCAGGATGGTTATAGAGATCCTGTAATGCAACACGGTCTCAGGTAGCTATTACTTCAGTAAGACCTTCATAGCGGGTACTCTTAACCCTTTACTCCATTGATACTCATTTTGACATATTAACAACAGACAGCTTTTGAAAACATTGTGGGAAAAGGAGAAATTGCTCGTAACGATCAATTTCTCCTTTTTCCACAATGTTTTCCACTCAATCAGATATTTGCATCCTCATTTGTCCATAGTTTTGATATCATATCTTTATTTGTTGCAGAAATGGCAGAGCCTCAAATTGGCATATCAGGTAAAGGGTTAAGAAAGCAACCAAAGTTGTTCACCCTCTCAATTATGACGAAGTGGAAGTTTCAAAGACACAAATTGTACCTTCACCATACGCTCCCTGGTTTTTACAACCCTGAGAAAGATGCCTTTTGAAAACATTGTGGGAAAAGTAGAAAATGCTGTCAGCATTTTCTCCTTTTCCCACAAAGTTTTCTACCCTGCTAGAAAAAAATATTCAATTTTTTATGTTTCATTCATTTTGTCATCTGCAAGTGCTTTCAATTTGGACCAGTCAAAAATTTTGTCGTTAGGTAAAGAGTTAATATACCTGTACACTATTCATTCTTTAATTACCTTTTAGCTCAAGTTACAAGAACAGTTCTAAAGCAAGCAGCCCAAGTTGAGCAAAGCACTCTGATAGTTAATGACAAATAGGTGAAATACATATGCGGTAATAGACATATATTTGGACTTGGATCTTAACTATAATTTTACAATACAGAAGTCTAAATAAGAAGATGCACTCTCCTTTTTCCGCAGTGTTGTTTTGTTTTTATAATGACAATCAAATTGAATAAGCCATAGGGACTTTGTTGTCTGCAAATGCTTTGAATTTGGACAAGTATAAGATGTCGTCATTTGGTAAAAAGGTACCTCCCTTCCTATCTATACCATGAATAATTGGCTCACCTCCAGTTCATCATCAGAAGTGCTCTCCTTAACATCAGGCTGTTTCATGTTCCCAAATGCATCAATCATCTCTTCAAGATCTTTGTCTTTTGAAGTCTGATCTTTCACACTTTCCGTTTCCTCTTTCTCCATGGTTATCTATTACTCTGCCGAGTGGATTAATATATTAAGTCGGTCAGTAGACAGAAATTACTTTTGTAAAAGTTTCAAGGCTGTGTTGACAAGGTAACTCTATTGACAGGAAGATCAGTCTGCATGTTCTGTGCAGTCAAATTTTGATCTACAAAATCCACTGATGCTCTTTATTTTGCCATATCATGCGAACAGTTAACCATTTACCAAATAATCCTTAGTTTTTATGATCCAGAGGAAGAAGCCTTCTGAAAACATTGTTGGAAAATGGGTAAATGCTGGTAACCAGCATTTTCTCCTTTTCTAACAATGTTTTCTACACTTCTAAAGTCAAGTTTCAATATCTGAGTCACTTTTATTTTGTTGTCTGTAAATACTTCAAATTTGGACAGGTGTAAAATTTTGTCTTAGGCCCCCCCAAAAAATACCTGTGTTTCCGGTTACCCGACCGACCCTAAATATTTACCGCCGACCATAAACTTTTTTCCGGGGGGTTAAAAAAAATCGGGTGACCACCGACCCTCTTCTTCCAATCTCCGATCCTATCAGGGCTGAAAAATAGCGCTGGTCCAATGTCCGGGACCTACTGAAATGGAGATCGAACCCGGGAAAAAAAAAAACAAGGCGAGGGTCCGACGGACCTGTCAAAATGGAGGTCGGACCTGTTCAGTCTTCAAAGTAAAAAGTCCGATGCCCAGAAGTATGTTCAGAATGAGTAAAATCGTTGAATTTAGAATAGTCATTATAATAAAAATTCAGGTCTGTTTGTTTTGGACTATATTTGTGTGAAAGTGAACTACTTCGAGATTTTTCAATACGCCAGGCCGCCCGACGACGCTATCACATAAGACTTATTTAGGTAATTGTAATATCAACAGTTTTCCCTGGTTCCTGGTTTGCTTGTCACAGTTACATGCGGTGAAGCCGATTAAAATCTACAAATATATATCGTCTGCGCTTTTGGCTGATAGTTTACCTGGGCTTTCATCAAATATGAATCAGAAAACACCGCCGGCAAAAAATAGAACAGGGCTTTCATAATTAGAAGTAGACAGAAAGTATGAGAACAAAGAATGGGTTGGTTCCTAGAACATCGAAATGAAAGTTGGTCGGGTTTCGTTCCACGATGCAACTGTTCAACTCGGACTAACACACATACACACACAAAATATACAAAATTGCAAATTTCATTTTGTCAACATAACAATGCTAATTGTTTGTTTGGATATCTACTTTCAACTGAAGCCACTAGGAGTAAAAGCAAATTGCAATGGTACTGATTAAGGGGTTTTGTTGTAGCCGGTACCCATCGTTAATATTCAGCTGAGCTGGCTTTACTTTTATAATTTTAGGAAGCTTTTACGGTATCAAAACAGTTCCCCGACAAGACAGTTCCCCGACACAAGTTTTCGAGACAGATTTGAAGACATTTCCCCGACACTTTTGAAGACAGTTCCCCAACACTTTTGTTTAATGCCAAATAACCTTTTATACTGTAGAATTCACACAATTATGATTGATAATCATGAGAAATTAGAAATTTTGGTGGATAATTGATGCTTTATACAGAATGATGGGTAGTTATTGTCTCATGGGTGAATTCACAACAAATCACGACTCTTATGAACATAAGAGAATTTTAAGAAGACTTTTAGCAAGCATCACAGTTGATATTTGATTCTATAGAGTCTTTGAATAATTTGTAGATGTATTTTAATTATGTGCATTCCCCGGTTTTATAGAAATTCAGTAGAGGGGGCGGGGGTTTTCTGTTTATCTTGCACACTCGGACAATTTTACATACATATATATATTGTAGATCTCTATATATAGCATTTAGGAGAATGTAGTCTATTTCGACATTGTTTGATATTTTGTGACGATTGGCTGTCAAATTGTTCTGTCGAACTAAGCCTATAGACAGTACCACGATTACCAAATGTACTCTGTCACGTTGCTGTCATGCCCGTATTTTTCAGGCATAAAATGCCTAAATTCTTTTCCGAATTTGCTGTCACTTTTACAAGTATGGAAGAGGTATCACCCAGAACAAAGAGACAAAGAATATGCCAAACGAACGATAACAGTATATCGGCAACTTGAGGAATGGAAGGTGAGTAGCACAAACTTGGCACCACGCCTTTACAAGGTTTATGCTACATTCATTACAGACGGTTGAGCTTAAAATGAGCCTGATCCCTCAGGACAGGGCCTGCTCCTGTCACTATAACACCACTCTTTTCTTGTAATATGTCACCTACATGAGTGAAAAACAGACAGACCAAGAGGTGCATGCAACTTTTACAAGTTGAAATTCTATGATTATTTCAGATATTGTCCAGATAAGCTTGCCTCCCATTTTCAACTAAATTTCAAATGAATTTTTTTTTTAAACGTACACAATAAAATCAGTGACAAATCATGAGTCATGTCATAATGATAGCATTGTGGCCATTGCAGGGAATCTGGCAAAAATCCCATTGTTCATCTTCCTTTTGGCAACACAGAATATGGGTTAATAATGTCTATTATTAAAGTTTGCCAAAGCTATAACTAGCCATTTAGACATGGCGATAGCTGTTGACTTGGATGTTAAGCGAAAAAACAAACAAAAAACAGACAGAAACATTTAAACACTATATTAAAACTGACACATTTTGTGAAAGTGTAATTCTGAATAGCTAACATAGAGATACTAAATGCACTGGAAACATTGTCATTTCAAATTTGCATCTTTTTATTAACAAAAAAAAAAAATAAAAATAAAAAAAAAAGCCTACCTACCGTCCCTATTTTTTTTTTTTCATGTAACCTGAAACACACCTATTATTTTTTTTGGCCTTATGGTAATGAGTCAAATCTATACCACCCGATCAAAACTGTTTTAATAACCTTGAAAAAAAAATTCTTCTGAAACAATATAAAAGCAGCTGTTTCTCCTTTTCCTATGTTGCTTTCTGTTATTTCAAACAAGAATTCCATCATTTGAGCATCCATATTTCATCTGCTGATCTTTTAATTCCATCTAATATAAAGGAGGAAATTTTGCAATCAATTTCGTGAAAACGTAAGAAAGTTTGATCTTAATGAGTCCTGCATATTAGCAGTGACATGAGACAGCAGACTTTCATGAAGGTCCAAAATTAATGTGCTCAGAGGTTCAGGCCTCAAATAACTTCAACATCAAATATCAGAGAATGATTAAAAAAAAAGACATAGAAAAAAATTGTGACAGCCACTAAGGTTCAAGAACAGCTTCTACCTCGGTACAAACCATAAGAAATGTCCGATAAATGCGTAAGATAGATCTATGTAAAAAGACTGTAGAAGTTAGAACTAGCAACAATATACCGGACGCAATGACTGTCGCGAATACCGATTACTTTTGTGATTCAGTCTTCGATTCTGGCCATGACAGCATAGGATTAGTGGTAGGTATGCAATAATGCACTTTGTTAAAATTATGAAAATAGAAAAATTCGTTCAATATTTTTTTTGAATCGTGAATTGATGGATAAAACAATTTACAAAATGATTTCGTCCGCTGTGAACGTGCACTTCCGGTTTACATCCCGATACCCGGACAATTCGTCCGAAACGTTTTCGCCCAAAAATTAGAAGTCTTGACCGAGATCGACCCAACCCCCCAAACTCTGTTTGCTGTGAAAATATTTAAAAATATTATACTTCAGAACTTAAACAAATGTTTCAAAAAATGATACAGCTAGAATGGCTGGAAAACTGGCTCAAATAGAATAATAATGAATTAATTTTGTATGATTTTTTTTGAGGGGGGGGGATGTTCTGACCCTTTCTAATGTCTTTAGCAAACGATAATCTCTGTTTTTTCCGCTGTGAAGTATTACAGTTGGATTAATGAAGAAAACTAGCACCAAAGACTATTACGATGGTGATAGCAAATATGGTTTCTTACGCTCACACCTTAAAGAAGGGAAGAAACTCATCACGGACATATATGTAAAGACTTTATTACCTCCCTTACACCAGCTGCAGCTTCTCGATGATAGAAAGGCAAGACCTTTAACTGCTTTTTATTCTTTACAAAATGACAAAATTTTAGACTGGTCAAAAGGCTTTTTCCTTCGGGTCATTTACCCTTTCCCAAACAACAAACTTTCGGACCTGACCAAATTGAAAGCATTTGCAGACGACAATTCAACTCTTGCTGAAAAGATTATTTCTGTCTATGATAGGGTAGAAAATATTGTGGGAAAAGAAGAAAATGCTGGTTACCAGCATTTACTCCTTTTCCTACAATGTTTTCAAAAGACTACTATTCCAGACCCGTAAAAACCAGGGATTGTTTGGGAAAGGGTTAAAGTTGTTGTGTGGTAGAGGCTTAATGACATCCAAGGACCATTCTACCTTATGACTAAGTGGGTTGTTAAAAAAAGTAGCTAAATTTGTGATGGCTTGGTTAGTATAATGTCTCATGGAGATACTTTAGCTCTTTTGATGCCCTAGAAGAAAAAGCCTTTGGAAAACGTTGTGGAAAAGGAGAAAATGCTGGTAACCAGCATTTTCTCCTTTTCCCACAATGTTTTCTACCCTTCCCGAAACAAATTTCATTTTCTTTTATAGCAATGTTTATTTTGTAATCTGCAGATGCTTTGAATTTGGACCAGCCCGAAATTTTGTTTTTTGATTAAAAGAGTGAGCCCTTTCTCAAACAACAAATTTTGGACCCTTCCAAACCGAAAGAGCTGGCAGACGACAATTTTAGATTTGAAGAAAATGGCAGAAAGTTCTCAATAGAGTGGAAAACACTGTGGGAAAAGGAGAAATCACTCGTTACAAGCGTTTTCTCCTTTTCCCACAGTGTTTTCAAAAGACTTTTATTGCAGACACGTAAAAACCAGGTCTTATTTGGGAGAGGGTTGAGACTTAAGACCCCCTTTTATGGCAGCATGGCTCAAATGTTGTTTATCAGCATTTGTACTCGTTTTTCCATACTGCTTTTAAAAGCAGTATTTCATGGAAGAATTAAAATGTTCCAGACTGCTCTATAGTATGCAGACGCTGTAAAAAGATTAACAGCACTGCTGTTTTCTTTTTCCATTGTCTCTGAAGTTGAGTTTAACCCTTTACAACACACTCCTGAGGTATAACCACCTTCAGAAAGAAGCTTTTTGAAAACATTGTGGGAAAAGGAGAAAATGCCAGAGACAAGCATTTTCTCCTTTTCCCACAATCTTTTCAACCCAAGAACAAATTTCAGTTTTTGAGTAGCATCTAATGACAACAAAATTGTCTGCCAGGTTTTGTTGTCTACAAATATTTTCAAATCGAACAAGTCAGAAACTTTTTTGTTCGGCTCAGAATTGACCCTATACTGCATAATTCCTATTTTTAATGACACTGAAAAAGAAGCTTTGAGTACACTGTAGGAAAAGGATAAAATGCTGGTCCACCATGTTAAAGAAACAAATCAGCAATTTACCAATATTAAATTTGTCGCATGCAAATGCTTTTAATTTAGTCCAGTCCAAAATTTTGTCGTTCAGTATAGAGCTGGAATAAAAAGAAACTGAGAGTCTTTAATCCTTTACCACACAATCACGACTTTTAACCATCCTGAAAGAGAAGGCTTTTGAGAACATTGTGGGAAAAGCATGAAACCAGCATTTTATCCTATTGCCACAATTTATTCTTCTATATCAGACAGAAATCAGCATTTTAGCAAACATTAAATTTGCTATCTGCAAATTCTTGCAATTTAGTCCAGTCCAAATTTTTTTCATTTGGTAAAGAGTTAAAAAAAAAAAAGAACTGGGGGTCTTAAATATAGGGCCAGGGAACTAACAACTGTTAGTTTTTCCCATGGTGAATAATTAATCAGGGGCCCATTTATGAGACGAAGCGATCACAGCACTGGGTGTTATTAAGTGTCAACTCATCGATGTCTTAAACACTTGCCAGATGCCCGTTATGATTTGCGAAACAAACCTGATTTGAATAATTTGGGATCAATAGATATTGATTTTTGTGGCTTTTACGCTGTAGAAGGTAGAGTCACCAACTTGCACCTCGTTTGCTCAGATGATACATAATTGATATTGACAAACACTAATACAATGATTGAACAATGCTCTGGCAAAAGGGGGCTTAATCCTATACCACACAATGCCAACTTTTAAAGACCTCAAGGAAGAAGTCTTTAGAAAACATTGAGGGAAAAGGAGAAAATGCTGGTAACCAGCATTTTCTCCTTTTCCCACAATGTTTTCTATTCTATCAAAGAAAAATTGTATCATATGAGCCACAATGAAATTATCATCTGCAAATGCTTTCAATTTGGACAGGTCTAAAATTTTGTCATGTGATAAAGGGTTAAAGCACTTCTGTGATGCATGAAACCAAGCAAGTCATCACATAATTATGGATCCATAAAATTCATTTTTCTTTCTAACAACCAACTGAATCATTAGGTAAACTGGTTCCTGGACATGCACAAAATTGATCAATGGCAAAAAGTTTCGGCGCAGGTTAGCCTGCGCAGACAGCGCAGGCTGACCTGGGTCAATAATGTTTGGAGATACTTTTTGCAGATGCACTTAGCCCCTTTTTCATAGATCATGAGATTACCTCGTTAGTTTCTGGTCAAACGAAGTTGCAGCAGGCACCTCTGAAAGTACCCTTGTAAATATGGATGCACAAAAGGAATTAATGTTTAACCCTTTACAAAACAATCCCTGGTTCTAAAGACCCTGAGAAAGAAGCCTTCTGAAAAAATTGTGGGAAAAAGAGAAAATGCTATTAACTAGCATTTTCTCCTTTTACCACAATGTTTTCTAATGTTTTACCCTGCTGGAATCAAACATTTTTTAGTTACATTAACTTTGTTGTCTGCCAGGGCTTTCAACTTGGACCCGTCTTAAATTTTGTTGTAAATGGTAAAAAGTTAACCCTTTACCAAATCATTCAATATTTTAACACTTTGCAAATTTGGTTGTTTGAACGCATTTTGAAAAAGAAGAAGATGCTGGTAAAACAAATTTTTTTTTCCACTCCCATTATATTTTCTACCCTTTCAAAGATAGTGTTAATGTTTTTTAATGCTTCTGGCACATTCAATTTATCTACTTTCAATGCTTTCAAATATTGACGAGCATACATGTTTCCATCTTGAAAAAAAGAAAGACTTAACTCTTTAACACATGGCAAAATTTTAGACTGGTCCAAATTGAAAGCATTTTGCAGACGACAAAATAAAGGTGACTGAAAATTTGAAATTTGTTCTGGAAAGGGTAGAAAATACTTGGGAAAAAGAAAAAATGGTTGTTACCAGCATTTTCTCCTTTTCCTACAGTGTTTTCAAAAGGCTTCTTTCTCAGTGGCGTCAGAAGTAGGGATTGCATGGTAATGGGTTAAATACAACTGAAAACATGGGGACAAGAAAAATTTCCCATTAAGAGCAATTTCTCCATTTGCAGAAGTGTAAAACAAACCTGGCCACTTCTAAAAGTTGAACTTCTACCAAACAACACAAATTTAAACAACAAGCCAAATGTTACTCAAATATTGAATTTGTCTTTGATAAGGTAAGAAAAGACTGTGGTAAAAGAAGAAATTGCTGTCTACTAGTATTTTCTGCTTTTCTGATACTTTTCCTCAGGTTCATTAAAACTTGGGATTGTGTAGTAATAAGTTAATTAACTCTTTACTACATAATCCAGACTTTTAACAACCCAGTAAAAGAGGCTTTTGAAAACAATGTGGTAAAAGACGAAAAGCCTGAAAACCAGATTTTTTTTCTTTTCCCATAATGTTTCTACCTTTCTTAAAACAAGTTTAATTTTCAAGTCACATTTATTTTGTCATCTGCAGAATCATGCTTTCAATTTAGGCATAGCCAAAATTTGTTTTGTCGTTTGGTAAAGAGTTAACAAAGTGGGTATGAGGTGTTCACTAATGTGTCACGGAATGACACATACTGTGTCACTCTTCATTACACATCACTTACTTGGAAATTGTTAGTACCTTTCAGCGACGTAGGAAGCATTTCAAGATTGGGGGGGGCTAACTTCGAAATAATGAGATTTTTTGCGTGGTTGTTTCGTTGCGCTAAGAACTCATATTTTAGTTACTATGATTTTCAAAATTATTGGGGGGGCTGAGCCCTCCCCTAGCCCCCCCGGTTCCTACGGGCCTGCCTTTGTAATCCTTTGTCAAACAATCCGATATCTAACAACCGTGAAGAAATAGGCATTTGAAAATATTTTAGGAAATGGATAAAACTGTGAAATAGGGACGTTTCTTTTATAATAAGCATGTTATGCATGGATTTATAATGAAGATTACCTCTACAGTATTTAGAAGCCCAGCCAAATTGTGCAGTCAGTAGTGTACAAGGCTGAGGTTGCCGGTCCATATCCCCAGTTTGGACAATTTCTCTCTGAGGATTGATTACAAGTCATTGACAAAGGCTTCATTCCTCTCTCACTGCCGAGCATTGTTTTGTAATGAAATACTCTTCCAATGCCACTGGCTGCTTTCCCCAAAAAAGCATCCTAGAAACAAAGATCAGTGGTGAAAGAGAAATGATTGTAAAATATATATAACCAAACTGAATCAAGCTTTGAAACATGAATGCATGTTGGAAATACAAAGAGCAAAAGCACAAACTGCTCATAATAAGCAATTTTTCCAAGCAAAACTTAGTGCTCCTTTTCCAAATTTTTCCAAATGCGATATAATGTTAGAATGCAGGTGATTGTGCAAGAGCTGTAATCATTATGTAAGAACTGAAATGAATCTTATTGCAACAACTATCATCAATCTTCAAAAAGGAATGCACAAAGCAGGGAACTGAACTGGCAACCCTGAGTTTTCAAGTACTGTATGCTAACGACCGCGCTACCTGGGGTCAGCAAAAGAGGAAAGGAAGAAGAAAAAACTGTCGTCTGCAGGTGGAAGAGCTTTTTTATAGGAAAAGGATTAAATCATTGATTAATGTAAGGCAATTCAGTCTTAAAAGTGAAGTGTGCCATAGTACCGATTTTATTCATTTAAGCGAAATGATTCTTTTGAAGTCAAACATCTACAGGGTAAAGCCGATTTGGTTTTGAAAGATGTATTTGTGTATCCATTGAGGTGTTACGATGTTAACTCTTTGCTTTTTGAAAAAAGAAGTCATTTTCCTTTCAGTCTACACGAAACCAATTACTTCCTTAACCCTTTACCACACAACAAAATTTCAGACTTATCCCAAGCGCAAATTTTGAAACTTGTCCTTGATATGGTGGAAATTCTCACAGTGTTTTCCAGCGAAAGCTGTCTTTCCCAGAGTAGTAAAAACTCCAGAATAATATGTGGAAATGAGTATTTAGTCTTTGCCCAGCAATAAGATTCTAGACTTTTCCAGATTGGAAGCATTTGCAGAAGACAAAATGTGACTCGGTGGATAATTTCTATCTTGAAAACAGTTGAAAACATTGTGCGAAAGAGAAAATGTTAGTTGAACAGCATTTCCTCCTTTTCCCCCTATGTTTTCAATACTCTTTTTTGTCATGTTTGTTAAAACATTGGATTATATAGTAAAGGGATAATACTTTTTTAAACCACAATATTTTAGACCGATCCAAACTGTTACCATTTGAAGCTGACAAATCAAACCTGGTTCAAAGGGTGAAATGTGTGTTTGATAGCAAAAAAACATTATGGGAAAAGAAGAAAATGCTGGTTACCAGCATTTTCTTCTTTTCACATGATGTTTTTGAAAGCTGGTCTTACCTTGGGCTCTTAAACCTTGGCTTGTTTTGTATAGGGTTGAATAAATTCAAGGGCTTTAAAAACATGGATAAATAAAATATGGATAAACAAACTGAATAAAGATTTGAAATAAAAATGAATGCATGTAAGAAATACAAAGAGCAAAACCACAAATTGCTCATTACAAGCAATTTTACTTCAAGCACTACTTAGTGCTCCTTTTCTGAATGTTTTCAAATGCTATATAATGTGAGAATGCATGCAGGCGATTGTGTACGAATTTTAAAGTATTCAATTTCATCAAACATGTTCAAGTTTTAACAATCCTGATAATTCAACCTTTGAAAACGCTGAAGGCAAAAAAGAAAATACTAAAGACTTCATTTTCTATCCTTTTAGCAACAACTCCATATCAAATTAGCCATATTCAATATATTGTATGTAAAAACTTTCAATATGGACCAGTCCATTATTTTATTGTTTGGCAAAGGATTAACTCTTTACTGGATGACAAAATTTTTACTCCCCCCCTCCCCCCGTCGAAATTGAAAGCATTTTTGCAGACAACAATTTCACGATGGCTCAAATAGAGCAATTGTTCATTGATAGGGCAGAAAACACTGTGGGAAAAGGCGGAAATGCTGGTGACCAGCATTTTCTCTTTTCCCACAATGTTTTTAAAAGGCTTCTTTCAAAGGGTCGTCAAAAGTCATTATTGTGTGGTAAAAGATTAATCCTGTTATAAGCTTGCAAGGAATTTGAACAGTCTGAATAAACTGCATGGAATATTAAAATTCAACGCCAGGTGCGGCACGTGGCATGGGGGATGTCATTACGCAGTATTTGTTTGCTCTTGTGAAATACGAATGAATGTAACAAATTATTAGTGGTAGACGCCAGTTTTTTGATAATGGAGCTTTAATACGGGAATTGATTTTTTTCCTCAAAACTTAACAAGCTCACCCTGACTTTCTCACATGAACGGTGTTACAGATAAACCATAGAAACATTTACTTGGTCATGTTTTTGTATTTACTTGTTTTCTCCTTAGCTCTTTACTAAACAACAAAATGTTGGACTGGTCCATATCAAAAGCATTTGCAGAAGACAAATTAAAACTGTCTCATTTTAAAAAAATTGTCTCTGAAAGGGTAGAAAACCTTGTGTAAAAAGGAGAAAATGCTGGTAACCAGCATTTTCTTCTTTTCCCACAAGGTTTTCAAAAGCTTTCCTTCTCATAGTCGTGAAAACCAGGGCTTCTCTGGTAAAGGGTTAAACCTCTTTTGAAAGTTTGCAAACGGAAGATCAAAAGTGGCACTAATCATTGAAATTGTCTTTGATATGGTTGTAAACATTGTAGAAAAAGGAGAAAATGCTGGTAACTAACATTTTCTCCTTTTCCACATGTTTGAGTGTTCTATCTCAGGGTTTGTTTACTCTTTACCAAACAACAAATTTTTTGACTGGAACAAATTCAAAGCATCTGATGCGGCAACAAATTAAACCTTGTTAATATGATGATTTCTGACTTTGATAAGGTAGAAAATGTTGTGAGAAAAGGGGTTACCAGCATCTTCTTCTTTTGCCCCAATGTTTTCAATAGGCTTCTTTCTCAGAGTCATTGAAAGTCCGAGTGCAGTAAAGATTAAAAGTCTGGATTGAAAATTTAAGAGTCAGGTTAAAATGAGATATAAGAGGAAAAAAAGGGTAACTGAGAATTAGCTTTCAAAGGAGGATTTAAACTGATTTACTTTTAATCTTTTCAAAAATCTTAAGTAGAAATATAAATTTGTAGAAAGAAGCTGAAAAAAGTAATATGACTGATTAATCAAACATCTGATATTGTATCAAGTAGCTTTTAAAAGTAAAACCATTGGAGATCAAGATGTTCTATTTATGAAACCTGGCTCTCAATACCTTACTGTACAGGAAATAACTTACCTTGTCACAGAAAATAATAGCATTTTGTGGAAAAAGCATAAAAGAGTAATGGCTTGTTGTAAGCAACTTGCTGCTATTACTGCAATGCCTTTTAAAATATGCTGAGAGACTTATTTTTATAACCAGTATTTCTGCTTGTCTAACACTGTTTTCAGTATGTTTTCTCTAGTTTAAACCCAGGGCCTTGTTTTCTTAACCTTTACCCCATAAGGCATTTCTATGATATCTTTAATTGACCCTAAATAACAGCAAGGATGAAGCCGTTTCTTATGTGTATATGACAGCTTTTGATAGTGTAGCAAACATTGTGGCAAAAGGTGAAATTGCTCGTCACGAGCAATTTCACCTTTTGCCACAATGTTTTCCAAATGCTCCTACAAGCAATGCGTAGAAATGAGTATCTGTGGAGTAAAGGGTTAAGGTACTAATCGACAAAATTTGCATAAGTTTTACGTAACTATAGTATGGTGTTATTTTTTTGCCATGAGATACAAGATAACTAACTACATGTACTAGTATCATGATTTTTTTTTTTAAAAGTTGTGTCCTGGAAACTTTATCTTTTCATTTTACCTAAATAGAATTTTAAGAAAACTTTGATTTATTGCAACAGTTTTCTAAAATACTCATAATCAGAACAGTTATCTTGTTACAACCTAGAGGCAGAGTTATGCCACCATACTATTGTTATGTAAAACTTGCACAAATTTTGTTCGCAAGTTCTACCCAAGTAAAGCAGGGTCCAGGATCTGTATTCTCCAATCATTCTTAAGAATGGTTCCTACTTTTACACTGACGAAAATTTGGAGAATAAGACTGAGAAAGTTTTTAAAAATGGTTGGTGAAGTGTTTGGCAAAGGGGTTGTCTGTTAAGCCCCTTTCACAATGGCACACAAGCACTTTACAACACTTTGCGATCGGAATTTTTTAGCCTCGCAAGAGATTTCGCATATGTTGCATGATGTCTTGCATTTGTTGCATGCGTTTTAGTGGTCGCATCAAATCCCTTCAAAATAATGGGTATGCATACTATTCAGACGCGACCAAATGCGATCCAAATTATCGCAATGCAACACACAAACATTAGTATGAACGTCTTGCAGCATTTTGTGTACTTGCAAGAGTGATGCACGATTTTTAAAAGTCGTAAGATGAATCGCAGTACATATACCCGGTATAAGCATTTCATATGCAATTATTTTGGTAACAGTTACGATCCAAATCCAAATTTATCAGTCACATGAAATATTCTGTCGCTTCTGCTTGTGCGCTAATTGTGAAAGCCCCTTTACCAAACAGGCTGTCTCTGATTTGCCTGTGGTCCTCTTTCTCTAGTTTTTTCCACATATTCTACTTGGACTTGTTGTAGAGGTGAAGGTTGAAGGGACAGATTTTAGGGCCCAGAATTCAAACAACCAATGATCTTGGCTTATTTTAACTTTTTCATGCTTCTCCTCTTTCAGAAATAAAATCCATTCATTTTCCAGTCAGAATAATTACACTACTTAACTCTTTACCACACAAGAAAATTTTAGACTGGTCCAAATTGAAAACATTTGCAGACAACAAAATAAAGGTGGCGAAAAAATAGAAATTTGTTCTGGGAAGGTTAGAAAACACTATGGGAAAAGGAGAAAATGCTGGTTACCAGCATTTTCTCCTTTTCCCATAGGGTTTTCAAAAGGCTTCTTTCTCAGGGGCATCGAAAGTAGGGATTGTGTGGTAATGGGTTAACTCTTTACCAAACAACAAAATTTTGGACAGTTCCAAACTGAAAGCATTTGCAGACGATAAAATAAGTGAGACTCAAAAACTGAAATTTGTTTTGGGAAGCATAGAAAATATTGTGGGAAAAAGAGAAAATGGTGGTTTCCAGCATTTTCTCCTTTTCCTACAAAGTACTCAAAAGGCTTCTTTCACAGGGTCGTTAAAACTCGGGATTGCATAGTAATGGGTTGATACGTGACTACTTACCCAAAAAGCTTAAAAGTAAGAAAAAGAATAATATTACAATCTAAATCAACTATAAGGTTGAAACATTAAATACATAGTTAAAAGAAAATAAACAGGTTCAAACAGTACAAACAACTTATAGCCATATGCATTTTGTTTTGAACTGTTTGATTCTTAACCAAACCACAAAATGTATAGAGTGGTCCAAATTGAAAGCATTTGCAGAGAACAGGATGAACATGATTCAAAAATCGAAACTTGTTATAAGAAGGATAGAAAACATTGTGGGAAAAGAAGAAAATGCTGGTTACCAGCATTTTCTTCTTTTCCCACAATGCTTTCAAAAGGATTCTTTCTGAGGGTGGTTAAAAAAACTGGAGTGTGTGGTAAAGAGTTAAAAATGTACAGATATTCGTTTCACTGGTAGAGCTGAGCCTTGGTAGCTCAGTTGGTAGCGGAGGACTAGAGAACAGGGGGTTCTGGGTTCGATCCCTGGCTCGGCCAATTTCTTTACAATGATTGATGATAGTCATTGTAATTGGATTCATTCCTCTCCCACTTCTGATCATTTCTTTGACTTATGTTGGAAAGCAGCCAGTGGCTTTGAAAGAATATAGGAAAGCATGGATAGGTGCACTGGCTGCCAATATATATCTGAAATATTGCTGATACCTACATATATGTTAACCCTTTCCCAAACAATCCATGATTTTTACGACCCTGAGATGGAAGTCTTTTGAAAACATTGTGGGAAAAGGAGAAAATGCTGGTAACCAGCATTTTCTCCTTTTCCAACAATGTTTTCAGCCCTGCTGGAAACAATTTCCAATTCCTCAGTAATTTTTATTTTGTCATCTGCAAGTGCTTTCAATTTGGACCAGTCTAAAATTTTGTTGTTTGGTAAACACCATAAAATCAATCAATCAACATTCACTGGTAGAAGACAACCTCTCTTTATCATGGTTTCTTCTCATCTGCATCTCGTCCTTGCAGTTCCCACCAAATCGTTTGAACTCACCTGTAATAAGTAAAATGGAAATTTAACTCTTTACCAAATGACAAAATTTTAGACTGCTCCAAATTGAAAACAGTAGCAGATGACAAAATAAATGTGACTGAAAAACTGAAATTTGGTTTTGGAAGGGTAGAAAACATTGTAGGAAAAGGAGAAAATGCTGGTTACCAGCATTTTCTCCTTTCTCCACAAAGTTTTCAATAGGCTTCTATCTCAGGGTTGTTAAAAGTCGGGATTGTGCGATTATGAGTTAACTCATTACCGCACTACAAAATTTTGGGTTGTCCAAATTAAAAGCATTTGCAGATGACAAAATAAAAGTGACTGAAAATTTGAAATTTGTGTAGTGAAGGGTAGAAAACATGGTGGGAAAAGGAGAAAATGCTTGTTACCAGCATTTTCTCCTTTTCCCACTATGTTTTCTAAAGGCTTCTTTGTCAGGGGCCTCAAAAGGAGGGATTGTGTGGTAATGGGTTAAGGGATTTTGTTTACTGTACCTGAAATCAACAATATTTAGGGACCAGACATCATCAATTCATTGACTGCACGTAGTTTGGTGTCTTTTGGCCAAGGGGCCTGTCATCAAATTTGTCACATATTCACCACATCTGTCATGTGGCTTCCTCAGTACCTATGTGCTCTTCTGTTTCTGTACCTTTGTTTTTCTTTCCCAAGGCCTTTGACCCACTAGAGATCTCTTCCTCTTCATTTTGTAGATGAAGCATCTACATCCTCAGCTAGGTTGTCTTCTCTTTCCTCCATTCCAAAAGAAAAATCTATGGCCATGGCCATTCAGTTATAATGTATGTTTTTTCATATACTTTGTCAGTTATCTTATGTTTGCTGTCAAAAGGAGACCACCAATCCAGAAATAATCCTTACTTTGTCATGGTCACTCTCCCTTCAAGTAAAAAGTAGTTTGACTTTCAAGCCAATATTTGAATAATATCTATCCCTTTCTTTCAAAATATTAATTACACACAATGGCTTCCTGGACAAATACCACTTCAGCATTCTCAACGCTTTGATTAAACTTATAAGTGTATTTTTCAGAGATAGACCTAGATAAAAAGTGTTAGCTGTGTTGCAGGCTTTTGCAAGATTAATCACACTTAAGTGCATGACATTTTGTCTGATGGTGCTTTACAAATGTACAAATTTTTGTGTAAATATGTAAAAAGGTTTTCGAGTTATAGAGTGGACACAATTTATAACAGAAAATTATCCAAGGAAAATCACTCAGAAATATGCAAGTCTAATTCATGGTTTTTGTGCATGACACTTCATCTGATAGTGCTTTACAAACGAAAAGGTTTACGAAAATATCTGAAAAAGTTTTCGATGTATGAAGCAGACCAATTTTTGACCGAAAATAGTCAGAGAAATAACTCAAAAAATATGCAAGCCACAGACTTACAGATTTTGTGCATGACACTTTTTCTGATGGTGCTTTACAAATGTGTGAAGTTTTATGAAAATATCTAAAAAGGTTTTCGAGGAATAGAGCAGACATAATTTGTGATAGAAAATAATCAAAGGGAAATAACTAAAAAATATGCAAGCCAGAGTTATGGTTATTGTGCATGACATTTTGTCTCATGGTGCTTTTTACAAATGTGTGAAGTTTTCTGAAAATATTTAAAAAGGTTTCCTAGTTATAGAGCAGACACCATTTTCTGATGGACAGGCAGATTGACAGGCAGACACATAGATAGATAGACGCAAAGCAAAAAAACAATATGCCTCCTGACCCTGATGGGGGCGGGGAACATAATTAGATTTGCTGGCATATGTTTGATAATCAAGATGTCAAGTGAAAAAGAAGTGCTCCTGTGCTGAATACAAAGAAAAATGTAACAGAAAGAAATTCTCTTTTAGTGGAAACATTTATGAATATAAATAATCATCTCTTTGTAAATCTAATTGAAAAGGGTTTGTATAGAAAATTTAATATTTACTTTGTTATAAAAGTGGAGTCACAAAATGGTGTGCGGTTTGGCCGTCAAGTTGGCGACAAAGTTTTACCTCTTACAATTGTCTACAATTGTCAAACGCAAGCTGTTGTTGAAGAAATAATATTCTATTCAAAATAGACAGATGGCAGAATTCACAGTTTGTTTAAAATCATTTGAAAATGTTTTCACGATGATTTTGCACAACTACACTAATACCAGCAGTTATTGTTTAACTCTTTACCACAGAATCCTGATTGTATTTTAACTCCCAGATCAAGAAGGCTTTTTTAGCTCATTACCATTTTAATGACAAAATTTTAGACTGGTTCAAATTGAAAGCATTTGCAGACGACAAAATAAAGGTGACTAAAAAATTGAAATTTGTTCTGGGAAGGGTAGAAAACACTGTGGGTAAAGGAGAAAATGCTTGTTACCTACTGTGTTCCTACAGTAAAAAATGACGGTTACCACCTTTTTCTTCATTTCCAAAAATGTTTTGTTTTTAAAGTTTTTATACAATTTGAGCTCCATTTAATTTGGCATTTTCAAAATTAATGCTTTCAAATCAGACAAGTCTAAAATTTTGTACTCTTTATCAAACCAAAAATTCTACACTCCATACAACTGAGAGTATCTGTAGACAAATTGTAAATTGGTATAACTAAGCTTATGATTTCTAATGGGGTAGAAAACATTGTGAGAAAAGGAGAAAATGCTGGTTGCCAGCATTTTCTCCTTTTCAAACAATGTTTTCAAAAGCTTTCTTCCAATCCTCAAGAACTTTACAACTTGGGGTTATGTGGCAAAGTCTTAAATAGTCTCTTTATCTCCTATTTGTGACATTATTTCCTCTTTTTACCTTTTTTTACACCCACACACTCAAGCATACAAAACTTTTAATTACACTCTTGCTTTTGTAAACAAATGATGAAAAAGCTAACATTAACTTTTCTTAATTCAAATTTCAAACCCCTGGCGAGCTGGATAAACCATACAGACTCTTGTCGTCTATAAAAGAAATCCCACATAATTGCAATTTCAAGGTTGCTCTTATCCAGAATATCTAAACAAAGTAGACAGGGTTGATCAATGATCAGACTGCATCACTTGTCTAGTCTGATCTTGATCTATACAGAAATTAAAGGCAACAACATTTATAGTTGTGAAAGCGACTTTAATAGTCATATATGTTTCTGTACAAAAAATCTTTAATTTCTAGTCTCCTGCACTCTTTAACCCTTTACCACACAATGCTGACTTTTGACACTACTGGAAAAGAAGCCTTTTGAAAACTTTGTTGGAAAAGAAGAAAATGCTGGTAACCAGCATTTTCTCCTTTTCCCACAATGTTTTCTTCTCTATCAAAGAAACATTTACACCATTTGAGCCACACTGAAATTGTCATCTGCAAATGCTTTCAATTTGGACATGGCTGAAATTTTGTCATCTGATAAGGGTTAACCCTTTCCCAAACAAGCCCTTGTTTTTACGTGTCTACCGTACAAGTCTCCTGAAAACACTGTGGGAAAAGGAGAAATTGCTCGTAACGAGCAATTTCTCCTTTTCCCACAGTGTTTTCTACCCATTTGGAGAACTTTCTGCTATTTCTTATCAAATTTGAAATTGTCCTCTGCAAACTCTTTGAGTTTGGAAGAGTCTAAAATTTGTCGTTTGGGAAAGGGTTAATCCTTTCCCACATGACAACATTTTGAGTCTTTCAAAATCAAAACATCTGCAGACAACTCTCTCAAAATTGGTACAAGTGAGCCAGAGCTGTCAGAGTACTAAGCCACAGCTTTGAGGAGTCTTGCGCAAGGACACTCCCACAAAAAACCCAAGTGGATCAAGTGCAGCTAGAACCTGGGGCCATCAAGCTACAAGTCCTACACTTTATCACTGAGCCATGCAGGAAGAAGGCTTTGAAGGACACTGTGGGAAAAGGAGAAAATGCTGGTTGCCAGCATTTTGTCCATTACTAACAATGATTTGCAGGAAATCAGATAATTTGATCAAATGATGATTGATTGTTTTCTTACGCTGTTTTCAACATTATTTCAGTTATTTTGCAGTGGCCAGTGCACCAGTGCTATCCATGATTTCCTGGAGTCTCTTTTACCAGTATTCCGCACAATATTCTTTCCAAGCTACTGGTAGCTTTCCCACAAAACTGTCGTCGAGACAAGGGTCAGCGGTAGGAGAGGAATGATCCTGTCACAATGACTATCATCAACCCTCGGGAAAAAAACTGGCTGAGCCAGGGATCAAACTCACGACCCCTCCTGTTCTCAAGTCCTGCACCCTACAGACTGAGCTCCCAGGGAATGGAAGATAATATGATAAAAATTTTGTATGTCAATTGCAAATGTTTTTAAAATGAAAAATTTACAATTTTGTTGTCCAGTAAAGAGTTGCTTTTGATTGATTGATTGATTGATTGATTGATAGATAGATAGATAGATAGATTGAATTGTTGGTTGGTTGGTTGGTAGGTTGACTTATTGATTGATTTACTGATTGATTGATTGATTGAACGGTGTTTTATGCCATTTTCAACGTCATTTCAATCATATCACAGTGACGGCTCACACATTTATGACTTTCTTGGTTTCACCAGTAATAAGGTAGGGCTCTGAAGTGTCTAATGTCTGAGGACACTTCCACATTCATGGAATTGAATATTCATGAGCATTCTGGACCAACACACTTTGAAGCCTCCACCTAGAATTCGTAAGTCTAGGAAATCACAAGTAAACAAAGTCTTTGTATGAAATAATATATGCCTTGCATATTCACATAACTTGACTGAATATTTTCTAACTTTCTACCAAAGAATACTGTGTTTTAAAAACATGAAAAGAACACCTTTTAAAGATGGTGTGAGAAAAGGAGGAAATGCTGGTCATCCACATTTTCTCCTTTTCCCACAATCTTTTCTACCCTCTTAACCCTTTCCCAAACGACAAACTTTTGGACAAGATCAAATTGAAAGCATTTGCAGACGACAATTCAGCTCTTGCTGAAAAGATGATTTCTGTCTATGATAGGGTAGAAAACATTGTGGGAAAAGGAGAAAATGCTGGTTACCAGCATTTTCTCCATTTCCCACAATGTTTTCAAAAGGCTACTATTCTAGACCCGTAAAAACCAGGGACTGTTTGGGAAAAGGTTAATGACAACTTTCCCCATTTTAGCCACATTCAATTTATTGCCTGTAAATACTTTCACTCATTACCACCCGGTCCCAACTTTTGCTGACCCTGAGATAGAAGCCTTTTGAAAACATTGTGGGAAAAGGAGAAAATTCTGGTAACCATCATTTTCTCCTTTTCCTACAATGTTTTCTACCCTGCTGGAAACAAATTTCAATTTTTGAGTTACGTTTATTTTGTCGTCTGCAGGTGCTTTCAGTTTGGACCAGTCTAAAATTTTGTTGTTAAGTAAAGGGTTAACTTTTGACCAAATGATGAAGTTATACACTGGTCCATATTGAAAGCATTTGCACACAACAAAGCAAATTTGACTGAAAAATTGAATTTTTATATAGGAAGGGTAGAAAACATTGTGAGAAAAGGAGAAAATGCTGGTAACCAGCATATTCTCCTTTTCCCACAATGTTTTCAAAAGGCTTCTATCTCAAGGTCGTCATAAGTCGGGATTGTGTGGTAAAGAGTTAAATTTGAACAAGTCTACAGCTTTGTTGGGTGGTAAAGAGTTACTTGACAAAACCTGAAAATTACGTAAGAAAACAAAAACAAATTAAACGCCATTAAATAAACATGAAAACATGTGGTAGATTAGCAGCGAACTTTCCACTTATCATGTTTTGCTCTCATTATCATAGGAAGTATTCTGTAAACAACTTGAAAGAATCATTTTCAACAAAACAAGCAGAATGATAAGCAGGAGTACAGCATCATATTAAGTCAAATCACTGGTTACTGTTGTTAACTGTTTATTGTTACATACATGTAATTGCACTCATATGTAAAATTGTTTTTTGATTGGTCAGGATCAGGTCATGTGATGAAAAAACAGTAATACCATTTTTCGATAAATGCAGTGGGACTACTTTCCGTTTATCAAGTTGTTGTGTATTATTTAATTTTAGATTTCATGCAAGCTGTTCATGGGCCATTATCTCCAACTAGATGGCATTCTACAAATACTCATCTATCTAATTTGGGCATCCTGGGTACAGAACCAAACCACTTTCCTATGCAACAACCGTTACTTTGAATTTCAAACTAAAATAAATGTTTACTCAATAAAATGCTACCTGGTTCGATTCATTCAGCTGTGATCAGCAGTCTAGAGAAATCTGGGGCTAACACAGGCCTGATCTTTCCTCAAACGTATTGATAAAAGCCATTTTCTCCATTGCTACTTTATGGCGTGTAATACTACAATCTCACCAATAGAGGGGAGAGTGATGTGTCATATAAGACAGGTCGAATCTTCAGAGAATATGACATGCCCAGACAACTGTTCATGGGCTATATTTAGAGTCCCATCAATGAATCAGTCAAATGCAGAAAGATTGATTTCTCTTTCTTAAAAAAAAACTTTCAAAAATAAAACTTTAGAATAAACTTTGACAAATTGATGAATGCTTATCTTTATTTGCACACTTAACATCAAAAATACACCGTGCAAACAATGATTCAAGTGTCTGAATGGTTGATGTCATCAGTTACATCATTGAATACATCAGAGGTCAATTTCTATGAAGCTAAGGTCACTGGGTTAACCCTTTACTCCATAGATACTCATTTCTATGCATTGCTTGTAGGAGCCTTTGGAAAACATTGCGGCCAAAGGTGAAATTGCTCGTGACGAGCAATTTCACCTTTCGCAACAATGTTTTCTACACTACCAAAAGGTGTCATATACACATATGACACGGCTTCATCCTTGCTGTTTTTTAGGATCAATTACAGATACCATAGAAATGCCTTATTGGGTAAAGGGTTAAATTTAGTACACTGTGTAAATTGAAAATTTCCTCTTGCATAAATGAAGTTGATTTCTTGTTTCATGACAGAATTACTCTTAGTTTTTTTCTTGCGGGAATTAAGTTAAAAAAAAACAACAACATGGTTAACAGATGATTATTGACCAGAAAAGTCATCATGGATTTGATAGAAAGTGTAGTAAAAGGAATGCAGGAGAAAGGACAGAAAGAAGTAAATACACTGTGTTAAGAAGTTTTGACATGTTGGTGTAATAGGGACGATATTTGAAACAAGCCTAGAAACTGAAAAACTGAAAGAAATGAACAATTAACAGTTGTGACACCGCTTTTTACACTCTAATAAGTGGTTAACAAAACTTTTGGCGTCATTTGATCCATAGCTTGCAAGAAAATTAGGATAGATCCAGTTGTATATTGGCAACATGTTGATAGGCTTAACTCTTCCAGAACAGATCTGCCTATGGTACATCATCTTCGTGAGCTAAGTTTACGATCACTACGTGGATGTTACCTTAGCTGATTGAGGTTGATTATGAGATTCCTGCAATGCACCCTCTATTGGATGCTGGTTATTACCCCCCTTTGCATCATATTTCTAAAAGCCAATGTAATATCATTTTACAAACCGCTTACGAATACACATGAAGTGATAAGCAGACATCCACGTGGGTTTCCATGTTAACCTTCTATTCAAAAGGTAGTGACGTTGTTCTATTTTTATCAAAGATGAAATGCTACCAACGATTTCATTTGTTGCAGTTAGAGCTGGCTGCATCCAATGAAAAGGCGTATTGGTGAATGTAAAAATCAAGCTCGATCTGCCAAGGGTAGATTAATGGTAGTGAATTGTCAGTCTTTGCTTGCGAAGATGATGGTACATACACCTGAGGTCCTATCCTTTACAAAATATCTATAAAAGGGTCAGTCGAATGAATACATTGTCCACTCAATCTCGAGTTCAGATCATTAATTGTATTGTGCATAGACAGAATTAGATTTGTTTTTTATTTTACATGCTAGCAAAATGGCCACCTTTGACAGAAAAAAATATGTTGAAATGCTGAAAATAGATTGTGTATTCATGCCCGTGCTACCAAGTATCCATCAAGGAAATTAACTTGTGTTTACTGGCGTAAATTTTGTCCATGACTTTTACCATCTATCATTTTCGAAAAGTGATTTAAGTGAGCAGCAAGTGCAATTATGAGGGTTGAGTAAAGATTTTTGTGCTCAACCCTTTAGTAATTGCACTTATTGTCTAATATCCTTTGTTGATTGGTCAGAATCAGGTCATGTGACGAATAAACGTCATACCATTTTTCAATGAACGCAATGGGACTACGTTCCGTTTTTCCAAGTTGTTGTGTATTATCTAATTTTAGATTCTATGCAAGCTGTTCATGGACTATATTTAGAATTCCATCGCTGAATCAGTCAAATGGCGAAGTAATGATTTCTTTTTCTTTAATGAACTTGCAAAAACGGGAACTACCGAATAAACCCTGACAAAATGATGACTGTTTATCTTTCTTTGCACCCTATACATAAAATACACTACACCAACAGTGAATCGAGTGTCCGAATGGTCGACGTCATCAGTTATATCATTCAATACTTCAGCCGTCGATTTCGATGAAGCCAAGGTCACCAAGTTAAATTTAGTGCACCATATAAATGAAAAAATTTACCTTTACACATTACCAAATGAAAATATTTTAGGTTTGTCCAAATCGAAAGCATCTACAGACAACAAAATAAAAGTGACTGAAAATTTGGAAAATTGTTTTGTGAAGGGTAAATAAAAGTGACTGAATTTCTAAAATTCACAAAAAATGTGGAAAACATAGTGGTTAAAAGGGAAAATGCTGGTTACCAGCATTTTCTCCTTTAGCCACAATGTTTTCTAAAGGCTTCTTTCTTAGGGTTGTCAAAATTAGGGATTGTGTGGTAATGGGTTAATAAAAACACTAAAAAGTGTCAAGAGTTGTTACCTATTTATTGGGTCAAAGATAATGGCTTGCTCGGGTTTGTCAACTCTTAACAAGAGGGCCAAGATGGCCCTGGATTGCTCACCTGAATTTTTGAGAGTACCATAGCCTTTTTTTTTTTTGAAGGTATTGAAACACTGGAAACAAAATCATTATTTTGCCAAGCAAATTTTAAAAGGTCACCTGTAAAAGTCCTCTCAAAATCTGACCAGCAGTTTCAAAAAAGAAGAATTTTTAAGAGTTTCTTAATTTCCGTACAGTGCAAGTAGCCCCCATTCACTAGAGCCATATTTCTTGACCTATCAAAATTTCACGAACACATTCTGAAAAAGGCCATTCAAGGAATATTTCCGTGAAACAATTTTCAAATCTGACCTGCCGTTTCAGAGAAGAAGAATTTTCAAGAATTTCTTCATTTCCATATAGTGCAAGTAGCCCCCATTCACCAGAGCAATGTTTCTTTACGAATCAAACTTTCATGAACAATTTTCGAAAAGGGTCACCCAAGGAATATCTCTGTGAAAATTTTCCAAAATCTGACCAGCCATTTCAGAGAAGAAGAATTTTAAAGAATTTCTTCATTGCCCTATAGTGCAATGCAAGTAGCCCCCATTCACCAGAGCCATGTTTCTTGATGAATCAAAATTTCGCGAACATTTTTTGAAAAGGGTCATCCAAGGAACATCTCTGTGAAATTATTTTAAAATCTGACCAGCTGTTCGAGAGAAGAAGAATTTTTAAGAATTTCTTCATTTCCCTATAGCGCAAGTAGCCCCCATTCACCAGAGCCATGTTTCTTGACGAATCAAAATTTCGCGAACTTTTTTTGAAAAGGGTCATCCAAGGAACATTTCTGTGAAATAATTTTAAAATCTGGCCAGCGGTTTCTGAGAAGAAGAATTTTTCAGAATTTCATTTCTTTAAAGTTCAAGAAGCCCCCATTCACCAGAGCCATGTTTCTCGACAAATCAAAATTTCGCGAAAAATTTTTGAAAAGGGTCATCCAAGGAACATCTCTGTGAATTTATTTTAAAATCTGACCTGCGGTTACAGAGAAGAAGAATTTTCAAGAATTTCTTCATTTCTGTACAGTGCAAGAGGCCCCCATTCACCAGAGCCATGTTTCTTGACGGATCGAAATTTCGCGAACAATTTTTGAAAAGGGTCACCCAAGGAACATCTGTGTGAAATTATTTTAAATTCTGGCCTGCGGTTTCAGAGAAGAAGAATTTTTAAGAATTTCATCATTTCTGTATAGTGCAAGAAGCCCCCATTCACCAGAGCCATGTTTCTTGACGGATCAAAATTTCGCGAACAATTTTTGAAAAGGGTCACCTAAGGAACATCTCTGTGAAATTATTTTAAAACCTGGCCAGCGGTTTCAGAGAAGAAGATTTTTAAAGAATATCCTAAAAAATTCTATTTCGTTGCCATGGTAACCAGAGTTTTTGACGAAATCAAATTCTGTGAACAATTTTTAAAGAGGACCTCCCAAGGAACATTCCAGCCAAGTTTGGTTCAAATCCGCCCAGCGGTTTAGGAGGAGTTGATGTTTAAAGAATTGTTGACGACGCATGACGCACGACGCACAGACGCACGTCACAGACGACAGACACCGGGTGATCCTAAAAGCTCCCCTTGAGCATGTTGTGCTCAGGTGAGCTAAAAAGATGACAGAATTCTAGCCGCTTCCATATTTCAAAGCATTCAATCTTGCAGACAAAGCAAAATGATGGGATTTGTCAATAAGAAAAGAAAGAAAAAAGTGTACGGAAAAGAAGAAAATGCTGATTACCAGCATATAATAACTTCTTTTTCCTTTCTGTTTTCTTCCTTTGACCTGTTAAAACACTTGATCATCTGGTATAAGCTTTTAAAAATCTTTACCAAACAACAAAATCTTACACTTGTCCAATTTCAAAACATTTGTGGACAACTAAACATTAGTTGTCTCAAAAATTGTTATATGTTCAGGATAATGGTAAAGACTTTGTGGGAAAAGGAGAAAACGCTGGTCAACAGCATTTTCTCCTTTACCCATAATTTTGTTTTAAAAGCTTTCTTTCTCAGGATTGTTAAAAGTCAGGACTGTTTACTCTTAACCACACTACGAAATTGTACACTGGTCCAAATCGAAAGCATTTGCAGACAACAAAATAAATGTGACTTAGAAAGTGAAATTTGATTTGGGAAGGGTAGAAAACATTGTGGGAAAGGGAGAAAATGCTGGTTACCAGCATTTTCTCCTTTTCCCACAATGTTTTCTATAGGCGTCTTTCTCTGGGTCGTCAAAAGTAGGGATTGTGTGGTAATGGGTTAAGTAAAGAGTTTTAAATGAGTGTTTCAAAACCACAAATTATAGGTGAGCCCATCCTTCGTCTTAGTGTCATATTAGGTAATTATTATCTGGGCTTTTATGGAGGGTAAGTATAATCTTTTTATCTACCCATGAGTTTCCTGTCAAACATTATTTGGATACACACTCCAGGGACAATTTGTTACCACCTGATAGGAAGTGTCCCCATTCAAACAAGCAATAAAATTGTCATAATCTTCTAACCCTATATCACACAATTCACAGCTTTAACAACCCCGAAGAAGGCTTTTGGAAACATTATGGGAAAAGGAGAAAATGCTGGTAACCAGCATTTTCTCCTTTTCACATAATGTTTCTACACAGAAAATTAATGATCATTTGAGCTACATCGTTTTTTGCCATTTTGTAAATGATTTCAATTTGATCTCATCCAAAAATTTAAATGTTTGGTGCAGAGTTTATCCTTTCTTTTCACATTGAATTGTAAAACTTCTTTCTATTTCTCAATCCCATTATCTCGCTCAGTGATATACTGGACTTGAGAACACTGGGTCACTTGTTCAATCCCAAGCTTGGCCTAATTCTTTCCAAGTGCTGACGAGTCATTGCTACTGGAATAGTTTCATTCCCATGATATTTGACTTGTTTTGATGTTTATTTTGGAAAGCAACCACAATATTGTAATAATGTTGGGTCTTCTTTCAGGGCTTAAAATGTCTGTCAGGTTAATCTGAAGCTAAATTAACCCATTACCACTCAATCCCTACTTTTGACGCCCCTGAGAAAGAAGCTTTTTGAAAACACTGTGGGAAAAGGAGAAAATGCTGGTAACCAGCATTTTCTCCTTTTCCCACAGTGTTTTCTACCCTTTCCAGAACAAATTTCTATTTTTCAGTCACCTTTATTTTTCGTCTGCAAATGCTTTCAATTTGGACCAGTCTAAAAGTTTCTCATGTGGTAATGAGTTAGCACTATACCAAACAATAAAGCTGTAGACTTGTCGTCGAAATTGAAAAGATTTGCGGAGGACAAAATGAAATGTGGCTTAACTATTTACCAAAAGACAAAATTTTAGACTGGTCCAAATTGAAAGCAGTTACAGACAACAGATTATTTGTTTGAATGGTGTTTTACGCCGCTTTCAACAGTATTTCAGTCATATCACGGCAACAGCTCACATATTCATGTTTCCTGGGTTTCACCAGTACTAGGCTAGGCTCTGAAGTGTCTTGCCCAAGGTCACTCCTGTGAAAAAAACCCACTGGGACCTCCAGGTTGCGAGTCCTACACTTTACCACTGAGCCACACAGGACCCCGACAACAGATTAAAGAAGGCTCAAATGGCAGAATTTGTCCTTGATAGAGAAGAAAACCTTGTGTGAAAAGGAGAACATTCTGGTTAGCCCTAACCCTTTTCCCACAATGTTTTTGGAGGGCGTCTCTCAAAGGGTCATAACAAGCATGCCCCATTCCACCATGTGATCCATGGCGCTCTCACGAAGCGCCATAGATCGCCATGCAGAGCGCCAAGAATGCTAACAGATTTTAAATGGATTGCCAAGATTGCCACCAGTCTACTCCCTTGCACAAAGATCTGTGGTCCTCCGTTCAGAACGCTGTTACATCGCTACTTAATCGCTATCGAAATGCAACTTGAACATATACATCGTAAATGGAGCCCTATCGGATCACTCAAAAGTGCAAATGTTCCTCCAGTATGCCGGTTATTGCGCTCCTATGTGATCCGATAGAGACCATTAGGGATGCAGTAGTGCTCCATTGCAACAGAGAAGCATCCATTTTCCTTTATTTATTTACCGCATCAGATGCAGTGCGAAGGTCAAATATAGTCACGTGACAGAATGCATGATCATCATACAAATCTTCCCGTGTGTATAACAGTTATCGAAAATCTTCGATTAAAAAACGGTAAACGACAATCTGTTTATATTGAAGGCCGTAACTCAGGGAAATGCATTTTCTATCGACCGTAATCTAAGCAATCTTGCAACCGTCAGGTGCAATATTTGGCATGAAGATGTAAGAAAGACTATATTTCGATAAAATAAAGACAAAATGAGTATTAGGGGTTCTTTAACTCATTAACATATGGCAATATTTTGGGCTCGTCCAAATCAAAACCACTTGCAGACGATAAAATAAAAGTGATGCAAAAATCGAAATTTGTGATGGGAAGGATAGAAAACATTGTGGGAAAAGGAGAAAATGCTGATTACCAGCATTTTCTCCTTTTCCCACAATATTTTCTAAAGACTTCTTTCTAAGAGTCATCAAAAGTAGGGATTGTGTGGTAAAGGGTTAAACCTCATAATAAACGTGGCTCTTGTCTGCATGGGTTCGAATCCTGTCAGATGCGTTTTGTATTTCTGCTGTGCATTTTGTTGTGAACTTTCATGTTCGTAAGAACTTAAAAGCAGAGAAAGTTCATTTTTTGGCCTAAACTTCCTACTTTGCACATGTAGCTGGCCAAATTACATCTGTGGCCAAAACATCCTGGCCAAAACGTCTGTTTCCTACTTTTATGGAGTAAGTCTGATAGCTTTGTCTCCAAAGAAAATCTACAAATATTACCTGTGTTTAGCTAATAACTTCAAATTATAATTTCAAATAACAATTTCTAATGCCCTTCCCTTTCCATATTACTTAATTGTTGCCTATTAGTGCATTGGCGAAAATAAGCTGTATTTCATTAATTTATAACAGACATTGTTCAAAACTCTTTACCAAACAACAAAAATGTAAACTGGTCCAAACTGAAGCATAATTGCAGACAGATATTATTAACTCTTTACCAGACGACAAAATTTTAGACTTGTCCAAATTGAAAGTATTTGCGGATGACAAATAAAACATGACTCAAACATTAAAATTTTGGGGGAAAGGGTAGAAAACATTGTTCAAAAAGGAGAAAATGCTGGGCACCAGCATTTTCTCCTTTTCCCACAGTATTTTCTAGAGGCTTTTTTCTCAGGGTTGTCAAAAGTCGTCATTGTATGGGAAAGGGTTAAAGCGTGACACAAATAATGAAACATCTTTTATAGGGTAGAAAGCATTGTAGGTAAAGGAGAAAATGCTGGTTTACCAGCATTTTCTCCTTTTACTACAATGTTTTCAAAGGCCTTATTCTTTAGGGTCGATGAAAACTCTGGACTGTGTGGTATAGGGTTTACTGACATAAGCTCCTGTAAATAACTTTGAGCATCTTTAAGCAGGCCACATTTTGAAACAGTCTGGCAAAAGGAGAATTGCTCATGATAAAGAATTTCTAGTACAGCCAAGTATTAACAAATTAGATCTTAAGTATAGTCTATCCATATCTTCAAAGAATATTGTCGAGATTTCATTGGCAGTGCAAAATGCATTTTAGTAGGTAATGACTTAGCCTTTCACCAAACAGTTCAAAGTTTTAACGACCCTTCAGAGAAAAGTTTAGAAAAACATTGTTGGTAAAACTCAAAATGCTGGTAACCAGTCATTGTTATCTCCTTTTGCGGCAAAGTTTCTCAACTTGCAGGAAAAGTAATAATCTTTGGAGCTACAGTAATAAAATTTTGTTGTCAATAGATGCGTCCAATCGACGCATGCTAAAATTTTGCTGTTTGGCATTCTACAGAGTTAAAAAGCCAAATAACATGAACACACATGTGACATTAGTTTTATAAAACATTTGAAATCATGACTGATAAAGCCTAGATTAGCGTTTTATAACCATGAATGGAAAATCTGACATTTGAATAAAACAAAATTTTGTCTCACATTCCTGGGAAAGTAACGTTAGTTTATTTTTATGAGTATTTACTTACAGCATTTGCATAGAATAAATGCATAAATTAATGATTTACATAAGTAATACATACTCAAACTTCCTATATCAGACAAATTTCATAGAGCAGTATTTTTCCTTGTTGTTTCAAAATGACAATTCCAGCAGAAAATTTAGACTTCTTTTCCGCAACATTTCATATCCATAAAAAGGCGTCTATCTCTTTATTCTTCTTGATAAAATTCTAGACCATTCCAAATTAAAACCATTTGCAGATGACAAGGTGAATATTGATCAGAAAGTAACATTTGTCTGTGATAGGATAGAAAACATTGTGGGAAAAGGAGAAAATGCTGGTAACCAGCATTTTCTCCTTTTCCCACAATGTTTTCAAAGAGCTAAATCTTTGTCAAAGATAATTATAACTCGGAATTGCATGGTAATGGCTTAAACTCTATACCAGATGATGAAATTTAAGAATTTCTGAGCAGAAAGCATTTGCAGGTGATGAAAAGTTGTCGTGGGTCAGGTTGAAAACATTTTGGGTAATGGAGAAAATACAGTACTGTCTCCTTTTCCAAGAATGTTTTCAATGTTTTTTTTGTTTCCTCAGGGTATTTAAAAGACAGAATTGTGTGCTTAAGGGCTAAAACTCAACTTTCTTAGGATCGAAAAGATGACTTGGGAGTTTTAGAGAACTGTTGGACTTCATCAAAATAAATCTCTGTCTATGGTTTTCATTTGTTTATTTCATTGTGAAGATTCCAAAGAAAGTTTTTTTGCAGGCAACAAGGAAAAAGCAACTCAAATGAGTGGATTTTTTTTTCTTATTTGAAAGAGTAAAAAACCATTGCAAAGTAGAAAATGGTTTACCACCATTTTGTCCTTGTTCCACAATGTTACAAAAGGCTTCTACTACATGTAGGTTAAAACATAAGAATTTGATTTAAAAGGTGTAATTCTTTACAACACCACACAATCTTTTTATGAAACAAGAGGGCCATCATGGCCCTGAAATGGCTCACCTGAGTCTTTTGACAAAACATGACCCTTTTTCAATCTCTTTTGAGATATTCTGACAAACATTCTAGCAAGATTTTCATGAGTTATTGAGCCAAAATGACACACTTGCAAACTGGTGCAAGACCAACATTCTGACCAAGTTTCATGAGTATTGCATTAAAAATGAGGTCTCTAAAAAGTAAACAATGTTTTCAAAGATTTCACCAGTAGTGATCCAACATCACCCATTTTCAAACCCTTTCAAGATATTATCAAGACAAAAATTCTGACCAACTTTCAAGAGTTTTGGACTAAAAATGTGGCCTCTACCAGTTACACAAGGTTTTTCTAAGTTTTGACCTAATGACCTAGTTTTTGATCAGATTATACCCATTATCAAGCACTTTTGAGATATCACGAAGGCAAACATTCTTACAAAACTTCATGAGTATTGGACTGAAAGTGTGTCCTCTAGACCGTACAAAATGTTTTTCTAAGATTTGACCAAGTGACATAGTTTTTTACCCAACATTACCCATCAGTAAACTCTTTTGAGATATCACCAAAACAAACATTCTGACCAAGTTTGAAGAGTATCAGAATGAAAATGTGGCCTTTAGAGCATACACAAGTTTTTTCTAATTTTTTGAACCAGTGACCTAATTTTGATCCCACATGACCCATTTTCAAACTCATTCAAGATATCAATACAAACATTCTGACCAAGTATCAGGAGTAATGGACTGAAAATGTGTCCTCCAGAGCTTACACAAGGTTTTTCTAAGATTTGACCTAATTTTTGACCTGACATGACCCAATTTCAAACTTGTCTGAGATATCATCAAGACAAACATTCTGCCCAAATTTCAGAAGTTTTGGACTGTAAATGTGGCCTCTAAAGCGTACACAAGGTTTTTCTAAGATTTGATCTGGTGACCTAGTTTTTGACACGACATAACCTTGTTTGAGGTTGTCCAAGATATCATCCATACAAACATTCTGACCAGCTTTAAAGACTTTTGGACTGAAAATGTTGCCTATGAGTGTACACAAGGTTTTTCTACGATTTGACCGGTGTCCTAGTTTTTGAACCAACATGACCTATTTTTGAACTGGTCTGAGATATCATCAAATATCAAGACAAACATTCTGATGATCTTTAAAGAGTGTTGGACTGAAAATGTGGACTCTAGAGCTTACACAATGTTTTTCTTAGATTTGACCTGGTGACCTAGTTTTTGACCTCACATACATGATTCATTTTCAAACTCTTTTGAGATATCATCAAAACAAACATTCTGACCAACTTTCAGGAGTATTGGACAGAAAATGTGGCCTCTAGAGTGTACACAAGGTTTTTCTAAGATTTGACCTAGTGACCTAGTTTTTGACCTGACATAAACCATTTTCACACTAGTGCGAGATTATTTTGAGACAAACATTCTGATCAAGTTTCATGAGTGTAAGACTGCAAATGTGGCCTCTAGAGCATACATGAGGTAAAAAGTTGATGATGCATGATGGATGCCGGACACAGCACAATAACAATAGCTCACCATGAGCACTTCATGCTCAGGAGAGCTAAAAACTACACATGACCAAACAAGTTGAAATTGTCCTGGGAAATGTAAAAAACATTTTGGGAAAAGGAGGAAATGCTGGTTATCAGCATTTTCTCCTTTTCAAAAAATATTTTTAAAGGCTTTTTTTCTGTAGGGTTGTTAAATCTATGGATTGTGTGCTTTAAGTTGTCCATCATTCTTGAACAATATAAGACCTGTTCTTGAATTGTTCTTTGAAATTTGACAGGGGTAAGGATTAAAAAGGAAAGACCATGGTTGTGAGGCACAGCATCCGGCTTGTAACTATAATGTCTCAAGTTCAATACCTGGGAGTGTATGTCAGGATTTTAATTGTTCATTGGCCCATAAATTCGGTGCGGGTACCGTGTAGTTCCCAGGAAGCAGAATTGATAGAGATAAGTATAAGTTGTGAGAACTTGTTTTTCAGCCTATGTAAAGTGAGTATGTGTAAGCTAACTAAAGGAAAGACCAAATTAATACAAAATTAATTCAAAGCTTGTTATAACCAGAATATTTCTGCAATTGTACAATACATATTTAACCCTTTCCCAAGCAAGCCCTTGTTTTTACGTGTCTGCAGTACAAGTCTTTTGAAAACACTGTGGGTAAAGGAGAAATTGCTCGTTAACGAGCAATTTCTCCTTTTCCCACAGTGTTTTCTACCCATTTGGAGAACTTTCTGCCATTTTTATCAAATTTGAAATTGTTGTCTGTAAACTCTTTGAGTTCGGAAGAGTCTAAAATTTGTTGTTTGGGAAAGGGTTAAAGAACGATGATCAGACTGCATATTTGGTTTATTCAAATCTTGATCAATAATCACACTTTTGTTGTTTGGTCAAGAAAAAAATTGTCTAATATTAACTCTTTACAAAAACACCAAACTTTTGGACTGGACCAAATTCAAAGCATCTGCAGATGACAAATCTTGGTAGTACCGTATGATGATTTCTGACTTTGATAGGGTAGACAATACTGTGCTGGTTACCATAATTTTCTCCTTTTGCCACAAAGTTTTCTAAAGACTTCTTTCTCAGGGTAGTTAAAAGTTGGGATTGTGTGGTAAAGATTTAACTGTGTTTCATGTGAGAAAATAGTTTACCACAACCAGTATTTTCTCCTTTTCCCCCTTTCTTTTTTAAAAAGCTTCTTCGTCAATGTTCATTAAGACTCTTAATTGTGTGGTAATGGGTTAAACTCAGATACTTTGAATTTGGTCCAGTCCAATAATTTGTTGTTCAGCTTGTTACCAGCATTTTCTCTTTTTCCCACAAAGTTTTCACAAGGTTTCTTCCGAAAGATGCTCTCTCACTACTTTGTATTGGCTTGCATATGTACAGCATTATCGCTATAAAAAGGGAATGCTTAGACAATGTCAAAGTTATGTCAACATACGTAGCTAATGCTGTGTGGTATGTAGCAGGATCTCCTTGTACGTAGACATGCAGCGTTTTAAGTCTGCACTTAGAAATAAGTAGCACTAAAGTAGCAGCTCCAATACATCATGCTTACACATGCACGGATCCAGATTTATCTTTCAACTACGCGAATATCCATGCAATATCACCCATGATATATTTTTTTTGATATACCACGGTTATTTTTAGAACAATGATATACCACGGATATTTATAGCACATGCCGGAACTACTTTCGACCTAAAACATGACCTCTTGTTGACATTTTGTCAATACACAAATTCAAGCAAGACAACAGTCGCTAGAAAAAAAATCTATAGAACAAAAACAGTACTTTTGTTGTCTTTATTTAAATTAAACAAATACAGAATATGTCACACTGCAGGTCTGGTGTAGTTCTGTAGGCAGGTAAAATGCTGACTGTCTTCCAAAATCTTTAAATGTTTACTAAAACTTCTTCCATAACTCCATGCCTTATTTCAGTTAAAATTTTAAGTTGTCTTGCACTGAAATTGGAAAAAAGAAATTATAAATTGAATGCCTAATTATGAGAAAGAAAATCAGCAGAGTAACCCTTTACATCATAATTATGTCGTTTTCAGAGTAAGCAGACTTTTACAGTAGAAAGCATTGCAGTAATGGAAAATTGTCTTGTTATGAGCACATTTTCTTGATTTTCTGAATGAAGATTTACAGAATAGCACAGTGACTACTAGAATGGCAGATCTACTTGAGGGGAGAGTTTCCTTGATATTCTATATGTTGGCATATTTGATTTTCTTTCTCATACATACTTCAAAACAATTTATCCCTTTAGCACACAATTCCAAATTATCCACCATAAGGAAGAAAGGTTTTTAAACAGTACAAGGAGGAGGATGAAAAAATTTTGTTATGCACATTTTATCCATTTCCCACATTGTTTTCAATATATCAGAGAAAAAATACGTAATGTAATTCTTTACAAAAATTATACAACAGTCCAAATTTAAATCATTTGCAGATGACAAATCAAATTCAACGCGCATCTTGAAATTAGTTTTGAAACGTGTAGAAAATATCGTGGAAACGGGATTAAATATGGTCAAACATTTTGGCAAACACAAGCAGCGGTGACACGTACCTTTCACCGGTGTCGGGTCTCGAAAATCACTGTCCCCCACCCAGTAATAGCGTGTCTCAAATCTCCACAGCCCAATCTCAGCTTTCCAATCAATTCGCATTTGCAAATGAAGCTAGAGTCCATGAAAATCCAGTGTGTGAAGGCCAAGTAACTCCACCCGCCATACCCGAACAGAGATGCATATTCCAAACTTGAATATCTCCACTAGGAATAGTAGTGTGACAACTCCAATGTTCTACGGAACTGTCTTGAACGTCAAATGTGTATCCATATCATAATCTTATCTGATCGATAGAATTGTCAAAAACTCTATGTACTTTTCTCCTGCGTTTAAAATTCAATGGTTTGTACTACACGACCGTTTGAGAGTACACAAACAGTTTGCCGGTTAGGCTACCCGTGACATATTTTTTTTAAGCGACGGCTTATCCAACGTATTTCTGGTCAAATGCACACTTGATTTCTGTTACAATATTGACAAAAATTCAATTTCTGTCGGTTTGTTTTTTTGAAAACGTTTGACTGTGTACAAAAACGAAGAAACATCTTGAACTTCTTTCTTTGTGAAGGCTTGGACGTCTATGAGTAAATTGTTTGTGTATTAGATTAAAAGCGCGTGCTGTATCATTAGCTAATTTGCATATAGCGATAAATTCGTGTTTTTTCTTGTTGAATAATAAACAGGAATAACAAAAACCGACCAATCAGACGTTGAAAGATATAGAGAATACGTACCTAGTGTTGTAGAATATCAAAAATATCTAACGAGGTTGTGAGAATTGATAATTGTCTCGCCAAGGCTCGACAATTATCAATTCTCCCAACCTCGTTAGATATTTTTGATATTCTACAACACTAGGTACGTATTCTCTATATCTTTCTCAGGGGGCAGTCCCACCGAAAACGCACTCGTATTATTATATGATACTTTGATTTCCGGATTTCGGTGGATGTAAGCCGTTTACAAAGAAGTCAATGTTTCCAGTTCTAACCATGCAGAGGTCTCCACATTTAGAGTCTTATTTTTTTTACAATTATGACTGTAATTTTACATAAATGCTGTGCAATATCAAACCAGTACCATTTCACGAATCCGATAACCACGTTTGCCAAAATTCCAGGGGGGGAGGGGGGGCAATCCACCCATGTTACATCACATAGGCTCCGTAAATGCAAAAGTAACACAGAATTGAAGCCATAGGAATGTAGCTCAAACACTTATTACATATTGCAAATGTATTGGTTAACATGATATGTTTGACTTCTTTTGAATGAATGATTGCAGCAGAGTGAGCAGAGTGGTTTCCAACTACTGACTGCTGCATTTAAGCAACGGGCAAGGCTGCACGTAAGAAAGAGACATTGTGCTAAACAAGTGGTTACGCCACAGCAACACTTCATACTCCTCACTTAGGCCTCAGTATGCCATACTTTACATCCATACTCAGTACGAAAACTGATATACTATGGGAACGTAACAAAAACGTCTTTCATTTTGAACAAAATATGCCTCAGTTCTTTGGGATTGACCCGCATAAAGAAATTTCTTAGTATCATGATGATGCCCCTGATACACACTAGTGAGAGTAGCATTATGTTCATTAACCCATTACCAAATGACAAAATTTTAGACTGGTTCAAATTGAAAGCATTTGCAGACGACAAAATAATCATGACTGAAAAATTGAAATTTGTTCTGGAAAAGTAGAAAACACTATGGGAAAAGGAGAAAATGCTGGTTACCAGCATTTTCTGCTTTTCCCACAGTTTTTTCAAAAGGCTTCTTCCTGAGGGGCAACAGAAGTAGGGATTGTGTGGTAATGGGTTAAAACTCAGGATTGTGTGGTTAAGAATTATAAGTTATAAATTCTCTCTCTATTTACCCTTTACTAAACAATCCCGGATTTTACGACCTTGAGAAAGAAGCCTCTTGAAAACATAGTGGAGAAAGGATAAAAAGCTGGTTACCAGCATTTTCTCCTATTTCCAGACTGTTTTCTACCCTTCCCAAAACAGATTGTAGTCTTCTTCTATTTTGTGGTTTGCAATAATGCTTTCAATCTTAACTAGTCTAAAATTTTGTTGTTGGTAAAGAGTTAAAAGGAGTTAACTCCAAAGTGCTTGAGTAATTTATTAAGTATTCTATTGCTTAACATAATCTCATTAGAGTAATTAGTTAATTGTTTTCACAGTGTTTTGAGATAGACTCTTGTATTATAATGCAGGTTTTTTGTATTCATGGAATTTAACTCTTTACCTAATGACAGAATTACAGACCTCTACGAAATAAAAGCATTTAGAGACGACAAAATAAATGCGACTGAAAAATTAAAATTTTGTTTGGGAAGGGTAGAAAACATTGAGGGAAAAGGAGAAAATGCTGGTGACCAGCATTTTCTCCTTTTCCCACAATGTTTTCAAAAGGCTTCTTTGTCAGGGTCGTTAAAAGTCGGGATTGTGAGGTAAAGAGTTAAACAATTAATCTTTTACCAAACACCCATATTTTAATGACCCTAGGGAAGAAGCCTTCGAAAACATTGTTGGAAATGGAGAAATTGCTAGTAAACAGCATTCTTTTGCAAGATCTTAATCCTTTCAAGCTTCTTCCATAATCGTACTTGCCTTTGAGACAAGTGTGGATCAAGTTCAGGCTGCACAAAACAAGCTATTTGCTCTACATTGTCAGCTTTTGCCAAAATACTCTAGGCAAGAGTAACAGTTTTACTTCAAAATTGTGATTATCTGGGTCTTTTTTCTATATTGAAAATATTTTTCGGGGAATTTATTTGGCACTTTAACCAATTACCAGACAATCCCTACTTTTGACAAATCTGAGAGAGAAGCCATTAGAAAACACTGTAGGAAGAGGAGAAAGTGCTGGTAACCAGCATTTTCTCCTTTTCCCACAATGTTTTCTACCCTTCACAAAACAAATTTCAAAATTTCAGTCAATTTTATTTTGTCATCTGCAAATGCTTCTTATTTGGACAAGTCTGAAATACTGTCGTTTGGTAATGAGTTAAAGATTAAAAACTTCCATTTGTATCTTAACCCTTAAAGGTGGCCCTTCAGAATTTGGGACAAAAAGTTTACAAAAATATAAAAATATCATCTTTAAACTCCCAAAGCCTTATAATCGTCATTCATATTACCCAGTGGTCGAAAAACATCCGACAACACGAGAAATTAGAGATTTACTACGACCAAGGTCAACATCGACAGGAAACACGTTCCATTTTTACATGGACAACTCGCTTATTTACATACTGGAAATTCACAGACAAAACTTCAAACATAGCATCCTAAGAAGATATTATGAAAAATAATTACATGTTTATTATGTAATGGAATTTAAGCATCATTAGTCACGTGCTAGTCACTTAACATTCCCACAATGCATTTTTCATTTTTTGGCGCGAAATCTAGAAATAGCTTAAGAGGCTACGTAGCCTTTTAAGGGAATACCATCAAAAAAAATTTTTTTGGGTAATTTTAATTATTAGTCGCCGCGCAGAAGCGCGCGACTATATTTTTAATAGTTTTTCGAGTTAGGACATGGATAGTGGGAATTTCGTTTTTATAGGGGTGTTAGTTTAACAAGGAATCTTTCTAACGTTACTTCGCCTTAAACTGGCTTTTTAATTCATTCTTAAACTACGAAATTGCAATACGATACTATTTTTGTTCTATTAATAATTACAACATCAAAAAACCGCCTAATTATTTCTTTTATTGTCGCTATTCGTGAGAAATGGACTCGTCCACATAAGTGCCTTGTTTCCATTGGTCAAGGCTGTACAGGTTTCCAGTCATTTCGTACCTTGTTAATTTCGTACCTAGGTCATTTCGTACGATTTTGGACATTTCGTACCTACTTATACTTTCAATTTTGGTCATTTCGTACCCAGTTGGTCGTTTCGTACAACCTTCGTACACAGGTTTAATAATCATTTTGATTATTTTGTAGATAGTTTTTCCTACTATTTGTGTGTTTTTTGTTGAATGACCACTGCTAAAATTGTGCATTGCTGAAATTGTGCTAAATTCCGCCGAAGAACGGGTATGATGGTTATGATTGTATCTGACCATTATTGGTTACTTATTTCTAAGTTTAGTTTTTACAACAAAGATAGTTTAGAACTCCTTTGTTTATTTCTCAACGAGCTCTGCATAAATTTAATTTGTGGAAAAAATCTGGAGAGAGGCCACTTTTTCGCTGTGTTGTTCATAATGATAAAGCGCGATGCAAAACCATGATTCTTTATGAACACTGTTCACCAAACACTATAGTCTTAGACTTGTTTAAATTGAAAGCATGCCTTGCAAACTTACATCCTCTTGAATCATACTTTCCTAGGACAGCAACATTTTAGTAACTTAGCCCTGCTTTCACCACTTTCCCAAACAAACACGGGTTATCACATGTGTGCTATCAAATTCTTTGGTCAAAACATGTTGGATAAGGAGAAATTGCTCGTTATAAGCAATTTCTTCTTTATTAAATACTTTTTCCCCACTACTAGCGAATTTTCCACCGTTTTTGCAGCTTTTTAAATTGTCATCTGCCAACTCTTTGAATTTGGAAGAGTCTGATATTTGTTGTTTGGAAAAGAGCTAAGAGAGCACTGTGCTAGGGTATTAGATACTGTAACAGAAGACAAGTTTTGATATAGGTTACTATTCACATAATTTCATAATGTGTTAAAGAATCTGCTGATGAAAACTGACATTTACTTACTTGCCCTGGCTTTCTTGAAGCATTAAACAAAATTTTTTGCGGCGACTTTGATGCTTTGCATCAACTTTTTCTTGTTGATGATTTGTATTGCTTTGTCATATAAATTTTAGTGATATATATATTTTTTTATTTGGTGTGATGTGAAAATTCTAAGTACCCACCTTTAACATATGAAATCACTAAATTGAAGTTTTCAATTGTATCTCCTATTCGGACAATTTAGATCTAAGCTCAGATCTTGATCTACACTGTCCTCAAAACGCAAGTCACCCTTAGCAGCCTGGAGTTAACTCTTTACCAAACGTCAAAAGTTTAGAATGGTCTAAATTGAAAGCATTTGCAGACGACAAAATTACTGTGACTCAAAAATTGAAGTTTTGGGGGAACAAGCATTTTCTTTTTTTCCCACTATGCTGGTTCCCAGCTTTCCTCCTTTTCCCCACAATGTTTTCAAAAGGCTTCTCCCCCAGGGTTGTGAAATGTTTAGTAAAGGGTTACAGTCTGCAGTTGAAGGGGCCATTTACATTATTTACTCCTAAAGGCTTTGATCGCAAGCTTTATTTTCTTTAACAACTTACAGAATGCATTAACTGTTATTATGTTTATATAACAACTCCTAGTGCACGTTTGAGTTCACATTCTGTACTCAACTTTACTCATAGGCGCAACTTCTATTATGCACACCATGCATGTGCGTAATTTAACCCTTTCCCAAACGGCAAATTTTGGACCAGACCAAACTGAAAGCATTTTGCTCTCGTCACCTGCCTCGACAAAAATGACCAACTAAAGTGCGCGTATAATTTACTTTTTCCTGGTTACGCCTATGTTATTCACAGAATTTTAGACTTTTTCAAAGTGAGTGCATTTGCACTGAACATGATGAAAAGATGAAAAAAATTGAAATTTATTTTTGAAAGAGTAGAAAACATTCTGGGAATTGGAGAAGATGCAGTCACCATATTAACCCATTACCACACAATCCCTACTTTTGATGCCCCTAAGAAAAAAGCCTTTTGAAAACCCTGTGGGAAAAGGAGAAAATGCTGGTAACCAGCATTTTCTCCTTTTCCCACAGTGTTTTCTACCCTTCCCAGAACAAATTTCAAATTTTCAGTCACCTTTATTTTGTCGTCTGCAAATGCTTTCAATTTGGGCCAGTCTAAATATTTCTTGTGTGGTAATGGGTTAAAACTTGGGATGCTGAGGTATAGGGTTAAACCCTTTATGATCAATTCTTCAAGGAACAGAGCTTTTTGAAAACACTGTGGAAAAAAGAAGAAATGTCAGTAACCAGCACATTCTCCTTTTCCCACAATATTTTTCTATCCTTTCAAAGTTACATACTATTACATGTATGTCTGCCTCATTTTATTTGTCGTCTGCAAATTCTTTCAGTTTAACTGTTACTTCTTTCTAAAGGTAGCTAAAAGTCGTGACTGTGTGGTAAATAATTTACCACACAGTCACGACTTTTTAAATACCCTTAGAAAGAAGTAATATTTACCACACAGTCACGACTTTTAACTACCCTTAGAAAGAAGTAACCAGCATTTTCTCCTTTTCCCACTATGTTTTCTAACCTTTCCAAAACGAATTATAGTTTTTGATTCACATTTATTTTGTTGTCTGCAAATGCTTTGAATTTGGACTAGTCCAAAATTTGGTCGTTTGGTCCAGAGTTTAAATACCGGTAAGTTTGAAATTTTGTTACCTAGTAGAGAGAATGCCAGATGAATTAATCCCTTACTACACTATCCCAAGTTTTAATGAAAGAGAAGGCTTTTGAAAACATGGTTCTCATTTATTTTGTTGTCTGCAAATGCTTTGAATTTGGACCAGTCCAAAATGTTGTTGTTTGGTAAAGGGTTAAGTAGAACATGACGTACATGCACCTAACTCTTTTGGAATATTGTCAGACCAGAGCAGCATGGCAAAAGCTTCAAATGGGTTACATCCCTTTGTCCAATACACTGTTACTGTGGCAAAAATTGACCCTTTGTGCAGTCAACATTTTAGACTAGTCTAAACTAAAAACACATGCAAATGACAAAATAAATATTAATGAAAAATTGAAATCTGTTTTCGAAAATTTTTGGGAAAAGAAAAATAATTCTGACTCCTTTTCCAAGCTTCTTTTCAAAAGACTTCTTTTGTAGATCGAACAGTACCTCATTCATCCCTTGAAATTAAATCTGGCTCAATTTTGGAACAAGTCTGCAAGGAATAGACTCAGCATTTTATCCTTTTCCCATCATCTGTTCAAAAGCTGTCATCTTAGGGACACAAAAAACAGAACCAATTGATAAAGGTCATGGAGTCTCCTGCATTCAGCAACCATTATTGGGAGTTGGGAAGTTCCGCCTATGAATATAAATAAATCTGTGTTGAAAAACCACCTGCCATAGGTAGGTAGTTATGTTTCTTACTTTAGATGGCTGCTTATGGCAGGTTTTTCTGCATACATTTCTTCAAGGCTGTAGAACAATGACAAAGCCATTTTGCAATTCAAAAAATTAATACATTCCTTACTTCTTACAGAGTACATTTAGACATCTCACAGCTGTCCACTTTCTTAAAAATATTGTGACAAAATTCTAACGAATTGTTTTGCCCCAATGTTGTTACCAAATTGTAACTATTCACCCAAACAGTTCTATGTCTCCATGACCAAGGGGAAGAAAGTTTCTACAGATATTTTGGGTATAAAGAAAATTGTGGTAAACAGCATTTTCTCCTTTTTTCGAGGGCTTTCTACCTGGCCAAATAAAAGCTCATTGATTTAACCCATTACCACACAATCCCTACTTTTGACGCCCCTGAGAAGGAAGCCTTTTGAAAACATTGTGGGAAAAGGAGAAAATGCTGGTAACCAGCATTTTCTCCTTTTCCCACAGTGTTTTCTACCCACCCCAGAACAAGTTTAAATCTTTCAGTCACCTTTATTTTGTCATCTGCAAATGCTTTCAATTTGAACCAGTCCAAAATTTTGTCGTGTGATAAAAAGTTAAGCCACCTTTAATTTGTTGTCTTCAAAAGAAGCCTATAACTGAAAACACAGAGGAAGAGGTAGCTAGCATTTTCTCCTCTTCTCACAATGTTTCCTACCCTATCAATGATAGATTCTATCATTTGAACCACATTTAACCCTTTACCACACAATCCTGACTTATGACACACCTATGAAAGAGGCCTTTGAAGACATTGTGTGAAAAGGAGAAAATGCTGGGAACCTTTTACCCACAATGTTTTCTTCCCTTCATAAAACAAATTTCAAATTTTCAGTCACTTTTATTTTGTCGTCTGCAAAAATCATTGCTTTTGATTTGGACAAATTAAAGGTCAGGTACTTAGAAATTTCACATCACACCAAATCAAAAAATATATATATATCACTGAAATTTATATGAAAAAACAATACAACTCATCAATAATTAAGAATCATAAAATTACCAAAAAACATTTTTTTGATGGTATTCCCTTAAAAGGCTACGTAGCCTCTTAAGTTATTTTTAGATTTTGCGCCAAAAATAAAAAAAATGCATTGTGGGAATGTTAAGTGACTGGCACGTGACTAATGACGCTTAAATTCCATGACATAACAAACATGTAATTATTTTTCATAATATCTTCTTCGGAGGCTATGTTTGTAGCTTCGTCTGTGTATTTCCAGTATGTTAATGAGCGAGTAGTTCATGTAAAAATAGAACGTGTTTCCCGTTGATGTCGACCTTGGCCGTAGTAAATCTCTAATTTCTCGTGTTGTCAGATGGTTTTCGACTACTGGGATTTTATGAATGACGATTATAAGGCTTTGGGAGTATAACGATGATATTTTTGTATTTTTGTAAAATTTTTGTCCCAAATTCTGAAGGGCCACCTTTAACCTAAAATTTTGTTGTTTGGTAATTAGTTAAATCATCATCTGCAGATGCTTTCAATTTGGCTAAGTTTACATTTCTGTCATATGGTACCCTATACCAAACAGCAAAATTTAGGGCTCAAGACCAAACCAAAAGCATTTTCAGACTGAACAAATGAAAACGAAGGGTAGAAAACATTCTGGGAATAGGTGAAAAAATTGAAAGTTGTTTCCAGCAGGGTAGAAAACATTGTTGGAAAAGGAGAAAATGCTGGTTACCAGCATTTTCTCCTTTTCCTACAATGTTTTCTAAAGGCTTCTTTCTCAGGGGCGTCAAAAGTAGGGATTGTGTGGTAATGGGTTTAAACATCATCCATATTTGAACATGGATTTTTTAAACTTGTCTGCTGCAAACTTGCAACAGGAAGTAACGATGTAACTGCTAAGAACTGACCTAGTTCCCATAAGTCTTCATTCTATCACAGTCAAAGTGCTAAAGATGTTAATTTTTGCCTCATGAAGGTGTGAAAAGTGTGCTTCCACTTTGGAAAATTTGCGTGTCCCCAATGGCCTTGGTGTAAATTCCTTTTCTTCACTTGCTGGTAACTTAATTTTCCTTCGTTTGGTGAATTTTCATCTTATTAGGGGTCTTTGGGAGGTAGAGTATTTAGTTTTTCCCATGGATGTTGTTAAAAGAACCAATAAATTTGACTTGAATGACTGCCTATGAAATTAAATTATATTCTTAACCTTTCACCAAATGACAAAATTGTGCACTTGTAAGAATTTGCTGTATTTACAGGCATTAACTCTTTACCAAACGACAAAATTTTATACTGGTCCAAATTGAAAGCACTTGCAGACGACAAATTAGATGTTACTCAAAAATTGAAATTTGTTTCCAGCAAAGAAAAGACTGTGGGAAAAGGAGAAAATGCTGGTTACCAGCATTTTCTTCTTTTCCCACAATATTTTCAAAATTTCCATCTCAGAATTGTAAAAACTAGGGATTGTTTGGTAAAGAGTTAAATTAACTTTTGACTTTGTTTAAGAAAGAGTAAAAAATGTTGTGGGAAAGCAAGAAAATGCTGGTCACCAATATTTTCATCATATCCAACAATGTTTTTAAAAGGCTTTTTATCTTGGTAGAACTTGCGATTATGGGGTAAAGGGTTAACCTCGTTACTTACTGCACACAGTTCCTGTCATTTTGCAGCAGACCACTGTTTCTGACTTTGTTGCAAAAGAAGACCTACTAGAAATAAGCAGTTTTACTTGGTCCTCTTTTCCACATGAATTTGTGCACTGAACTTAACTCATTACCACACAACAAAATTTTAGACCGGTTCAAATTGAAAGCAATAATACAAAACAATACAAATAGTTTATTGATGAAAGGCCTGAGGCCCAATACAACATGTAAAATCTTTGTACAAAAAGTCATATTTGTAGCGGTGTGTATCGTTCTCTAGTAGTAATAAATAAAGTAAATTATTTTCATGAGAAATATACCTGTATACAGATTTAACTACATTTATATATAACAAGTTTTTATAATCCCCAGCCCGTTCCTGCCGTTTCAACTTATGTAGCGCATGAATGAAATAACTAAAATCAACCAGTGCAAGCAGTGGAGGTCAGATTTGCATTTGCAGACGACAAAATAAAGGTGACTGAAAAATTGAAATTTGTTCTGGGAAGGGTAGAAAACTGTGAGAAAAGGAGAAAATGCTGGTTACCAGCATAATCTCCTTTAACGACAGTGTTTTCAAAAGGCTTCTTTCTCAGGGGCGTCAAAAGTAGGGATTGTGTGGTAATGGGTTAAAGGTTTAGATTTTGATTGATTGTATGGTGTTTAATGCTGTTTTCAACATTATTTTAGTTAATCCTGCAGCCAGTGCTCCTTTCAATGCTTTCCTTAAGTTTTTGATTCCAACACTCCCCAAACTATTCTTTCCAACCATCCGGCTTCTTTCCCACATCAGCATCATTGAAAAAACTTGGCAGCAGTGTGTGAGGTATGAATCCTGTCACTATGACTATCCAGGCACGCAGGAGACATTTCAAGATTGGGGGGGGGGGGGGGGGGGAGGGCTAACTTTGAAATACTGAGATTTTTTGTGTAGTTGTTGCATTGCACTCTCATGTTTAACTTACTATGATTTTCAAAAATTATTGTGGGGGGGGTTGAGCCCCCCCCCCCCCCCCCCCCCCCCCCCCCCCCCAGCCACCCCTTGTTCTTACGGGCCTGCTATCATCAGTCCACAGGAAAAAATTACCAAGCTGGGTATCAAAACAGCAACCTTCTATTCTCAAGTCCTGTATGCTACCAAGTGAGCTATTGGAGACTGGCTCAGATTTGAAAGCCCTATCTTACAAGGATTTTCTTTTATCCTGATTTTGTTTCTGAAAGTTGTACTCTGCAACTTTTCTCAGGAGGTAATAAAATTATGAAGTTTTCACACACAGTTTTGTGTGTTTTTAGCAATTTTGACAAAAAAACGCTTCCACAAAACATGAAAGAAAAAAAAATACAATTTCTCCTTTTTCAGCATTGTTTTCAGACAATTTGAGGCCAAGTTCCATGATTTTATCCACACATGTCTGTAATAATTGACTTTGTCATCAGCAAAGTGAATGCTTTGAATGAAGACATTAGTCAATTTTTGTCAGTGAGTTCGCTTACCACATGACAAAATTTTAGACTCATCCAATTTGAAAGCATAATAAATGTGACAGGCATGATGGTATGTGTCTGTGAAAGGTTAGAAAATATTGTGGGGAGAGGAGAAAATGCTGGTAAGTCCATCAAAGACAAAATCTCATCATTTAAGCCACATATGAATTGTTGTGTGCACACGGTATAGCTAAACAGCGAAAGGAACTTCCTTTCGCTTCCTTTCGCGAAAGGAAGATTACGTCCACGAAAGGAAGATTCTTTACTATGAAAGAAGCGTTTTCCTCACGAAAGGAAACTGTCGTTGATTTATTGCTTATACATTCTAGGTATTTGTAAAAGTTAGATTATGAATTTAAGATTTTTACACTCGAAAAATCGTGTTTTACTATCGCGGTGAAAGTGTTACTATAAATAACCGTTCTTGCGTGAAAGTATGTATGTACACGAAAGGAAGATTTTTTCCTCGAACGTAGTCTTTATGCGTGAAAGGATTTTTTTCTAAATTTGAGAATATCTTTTCGACATGGATGAACTTGACTTGTCAAATTTATAAGTTTTATATAAAACTTTTGCTAGTAACGAGATTCTTTAGTGTAAGGAAATTCCTTTTGCGAAATACAAAGCCGTCTATAGAACCAAGATATAAAGCTGTTCTTCTTGGAAGAGTCTAAGACTTTAAGATGAAATCATTAGACTAGCAAGCTTTATGAAAGACGAAAAATAAAATGTAAATATGATTTTCTAATAATTTAGACGTGATTTAAGTTTAAAATATGAGATTGAAATCACAAATGTAAAACACGCTGATCAGTGGTTGTTAAACTCGTATAATTCTTTCTTGTCCTTATCTGAAAAGCATATTTTGGAGTGAAATGTTGTTGGAAAGGGATAAAATGCTATTTCCAGAATTTTTTTTCTTTTTCTATCAAAAGAATCATGATGGTAGACTATATGCAATCATTTCGTACCATAATCATTTTGCTTCCTTGCGCGAAAGGAAGATTACGTTCACGAAAGGAAGATGTTTACTATGAAAGAAGCGTTTTCCTCACGAAAGGAAACCACCGTTGATTTATTGATTATATATTCTAGGTATTTGTAAAAGTTAGATTTTGAATTTGAGAGTTTTAGACTAGAAAAATCGTGTTTTACTATCACGGTGAAAGTGTTACTATAAATAACCGTTCTTGCGCGAAAGTAAGTCCGTTCATGAAAGGAAGATTTTTGCCTCGAACGTAGTCTTTTTGCATGAAAGGATTTTTCAAAATTTGAGAATATCTTTCCAACATGGATGAACTTGACTTGTCAAATTTATAAGTTTTATATAAAACTTTTGCTAGTAACGAGATTCTTTAGGGTAAGGAAATTCCTTTTGCGAAATACAAATCCGTCTATAGAACCAAGATATAAAACTGTTCTTCTTGAAAAAGTCTACGACTTTAAGATGAAATCATTAGAGTAGCAAACTTCGTGGAAGTTAACTCTTTACCAAACAACTGGTCCATGGGAATCATGACTTTCGACAAGAGTGTGGAAAAGAGAGGAAATGGAAGGAAACACTTCTTTCTTTTTTGAGGTGGGATGTAAAAAGTTAAATTAAACCTTTAAATTTCATTTATGTTGCGAAAATGTACTAAACTTGGGAAAGAAATCCTATTTTCGATAGGAATAGAATTCTTGCGTAGCTCGGAGTGAATTTTCCTTTCATCAGGGATTGTAAAATGTACATATAGTCTATTACATATGGTCCCTGTTTTCATGAATGGAATTTTCCTCTAAAAGAAACTTTGCAAAATCATAAAGAACAAATTCACTACACACTACCATTGAAAAAAAGCTGAAATTTAATCTGTAAGGGGTACCTACTTCAAAAGAGATATTTCATTATTTATAAAATCATGGAATAAACATTACTTGCGGGCAAAAATCTTCCTTTCGTGAAAGAAACTCAATTTTAGGAAGGAAATGCTATTTATAGTAACACCATTTACGGCGATTACTAAAATACGATTTTTCGACCTCAAACGCTCAATCCCAAGAATTTTATTTCAACCGTACGAAAGACTTGACGTTAATTTTCCAAAAACACCTTCCTTTCGCAAGAAAAACGCTTTTTTCATAGAAAACAATCTTCCTTTCGTGGGCATTATGTTCCTTTCGCGAAAGGAAGCGAAAGGAAGTTCATTTCGCTGTTTAGCTATACCCGTGTGCACATGGATTCAATTTGGACAAGTGTACATATTGTCGCGGAGTTAATACATCCAAGTGCTAACCACTCTCCCAGCAACAACTCCTGATGAAGAAGTTCTGTTATTAAATTCATTCAACAGCCTAAATGCTTCGCTAATTGATGCTCAATTGGCTCCTCAACTTAATAAGATAACGAACTTTGACACATCCAACATATTTGAATGGTGGGAACTCTCCAGTGTGGGAAAACCAGAATTGGTCCAATAACGTCCTGTTGTTGTTGTCAAAAGACCTAGGATTCTGCTTTAATTATTAACAGGTCTATCTGTTAATTTACTCTGATCTAGTTATTTAGGAGTGAGTCCTGCAAATTTGTACTCTCCCTTCTGTAAATGATTGGTCCTCTTGCCCCAGACTTTGGCAAAAAATGGACTTAACTCATGTAAGTCTATTAACCCATTACCACACGACAACATTTTAGACTGGTTCAAAATGAAAGCATTTGCAGACAACAATATAAAGGTGACTGAAAAATTGAAATTGGTTCTGGGAAGGATAGAAAACACTGTGGGAAAAGGAGAAAATGCTGGTTACCAGCATTTTCTCCTTTTCCTACAGTGTTTTCAAAAGGCTTCTTTCTCAGGGGCGTCAAAAGTAGGGATTGTATGGTAATGGGTTAACTCATGTAAGTCTGTTAAATGAGTTCAGTATGTTCATTTTGCTCAATTAAGTCTGAAACGTTTTGTCAGCTCAAGATTTACCTCTTTACCAAATAACGAAAATGTAGACTATCCAAATTGAGAGATTTGCAGACGACAAATTAAACATGACTAAAAAATCAAAATTTATTTTGGGAAGGTTAGAAAACGTTGTAGGCATTTTAGGAGAAAATGCTGGCTACAAGCATTTTGTCCTTTTTCTACAATGTTTTCAAAAACCTTCTTTTTCAGGGTGGTTGAAAGTCGGGATTGTGCAGTAAAGGGTTAAGAATGTTATCAAAGTCTGTTAACCCCTTTATATACATCCAAAATTCTAAACTCATCCATAGTGGAAAGATTTACCAGCAAAAATTGAAATATTATTCAACTGATGGAATTTGTCTTTGATAGGTTAGAAAACATCATGGGAAAAAGAAAAATGCTAATTACCAGCATGATCTCCTGAACTCTTTACCAAATGACAAAATTTTAGACTTGTCCAAATTGAAAGAATTTGCAGATGACATAATAACAGTGACTGAAAATTTGAAATAGTGTTTTGTGAAGGGTAGAAAACATTTTGGAAAAAGGAGAAAATGCCAGTTACCAGCATTTTCTCCTTTTTTCACAATGTTTTCTAAGGGATTTTTACTCAGGCTTGTCAAAAGTAGGAATTGTGTGGTAATAGGTTAACACACAGTATTTCAAATGGCTTCTATCTCAGAGTTGTCAAAACTTGGGATTTTGTGGTAATGGATTAATTAATGTTAGTGAAATTAGCCATACAATTTTACGAAGCCAACATAAGACCGAAAATAAGTCTGTAAGCAGATTTTAACAAAGTAAGATACTATTTTTTTTGAGAAAATGGACCCAGTAACCAGCGTTTTCTCTTTTTCCAAGTTCTTTTTCCAAAAGCTTCTTTCTCTGAGTCATTAAAAGTCAGGATTACATTCTAAAGGGTTAAGCAAATACTGTGCATACCAGATTTCACATTGTTTATCCAAAGATTAAGTAGGATAAGAAAGGAAAATTGATTCAAAATGACTCAATTATGTATAAAGTAGGCTTGTTACGAAGATTATGGTGGTTCCAATGTTAGGCTGCTTCCCGCTGAATATTTAGTGTGTTAGCCTAGGAAAAGAGACTACCATCTTACCAAAGTCATACTAACTGTAATCCTTAGGCTGCTAAATGCGGCCCACTGACCTTTTGTGGACAGTGTCGATCTAAGATCAGACTGCACATTCTGTGCAGTCTGATCTTAGATCTACACTGTTCAATAAGGAGATATTTTTCACCAAAAAATGAGTCTGAAAATTAATAGCATTATCAGAGATTTTACAATTGGACTGTAAGATTTCCGTCACAAGGGGTTATACCCAACCACATCATTTGATTCTTGTCCAAAATCAAAGGATTTGCAGATGAAAATTCAAATATTCCTTGAATAATTGAAATTTTTGTTTGAAAGGATAGAAAACACAGTGGGGTTTTATAAGCAAATGATGGTTACCAGCATTTTCTCCTTTTCCCATGATGTTTTCTACCCTTCACAAAACAAATTTCCAGTCACTTTTATTTTGTTGTCTGCAAATGCTTTCGATTTGGACAAACCTAAAATTTTGTGGTTTGGTAGAAAGGTAATCAATTGTACCATCTTTGCGAGCCAAGGTTACAATCACTTCGTGGATCTTACCTTGGCCAATCGAGCCCGATTTCGCGATTCCCCCGATACGCCCCCATTGGATGCTGATTATTATTCCCCTTATCGTCATATTTCTAATAGCCAATGAAATATCATTTTACAAACCGGTTACGAATACAACAATTCAACATGAAGCAATAATCACAAACGTTAATTTGACTTTCCATCATCAGGTGCTGGAATATGACCTAAAACCTCTGGTAATTGATTGGTCACAGTGGAACTTTCTGTAAATATTGTTCATCTATGTTTATTCGGTAATAAATCATTACAAATCCTGCACACATCCGCAAAGGTATCAATATTTACCATCTATTTTTATTCGAAAGGTTGTGACTTTTGTTCTTTTTTTATCAAAATTAAAATGCTACGAGCGATTTGATTGTGCATTTAGAGCTAGCTGCAACCAATGAAAATGCATATTGCGGGAACTCAAAATCAAGGTTGATCTGCCAAGGATAGAGTAGCATAGTGGATCATCACCCTTGGCTTGCCAAGATGGTATTGTTTGACAAAACTGGCAAGTCGTGCAATATAGAATTGGAATACCAATTTAACTCATTACCAAACCACAAAATTTTAGACTTGTCCAAATTGAAAGCACTTGCAGATGTCTAAATAAACATGACTCTAAAATTGAAACTTGACCTTAGAAAACATTGCGGGAAAAGGAGAAAATCCTGGTTACAATCATTTTCTCCTTTTCCCACAATGTTTTCTGAAGGCTTCTTTTTTGAGTCGTAAAAATCAGGGACTGTTTGGTAAAGGATTAAACTGTAGAACAAAACAAAAAAATCCTCTTCACTGGCCGTGAATTTGAATTTTCAGACTTTATTTAAAAAATTATTTAAGCAAAAAGATTGAGGAAGATACAAATTCCGACTTCATTTTTTTGTCAATACACAATCTAACTGATATTTGAGACAGATTATGAAGCAAAATTTAATAGCTGTCAACTGTTCTTAAGCTTTGTTTAAAATCACATTTTCTTTGATATGGATAAAAGGAGATTTTGCGGAGATAATCCAGGAATTTTTAAGATAATCAAAGATAACATGATGGATTTCATTTCAGCAAATCATTTACCATAACAAAACCAAATGCCTGAGTCAGCTTTTCTGATGTCATACCTCCCAAATAAAGGACCCAATGACTGGTTTAATGACTTAACTCTTTTCCGGACAGCAAAATTTTAGACTGGTCCAAATTCAAAGCATTTGCAGACGACAAATCAAATGTAGCTGGAATAAGTACTTTTGTCTTTGAAAGGGAGGAACACATTGTTGGACAAAGAGAAAATGCTGGTTAGCAGTATTTTCTCCTTTTCCCACAATGTCCTTAAAACCTAACTCCAAGAGAATAGTAAAATCAGAGGATCATTCAGTAATGACTAAAGTGTCACTTGGACGTGGGTAGATAATTAGACGTCTTCATCACACAATAGGGTCGACCACGATGGAAATGATAAATACCCGAAAACCTTTTAGTTATAGTTTAAGGCCTAAATGACAGTAATTTTGTTACCTGTTTTATAGTTTTGAGGTTTATTTTTACGATAACTATCTAACCTTACTGTTACCTTTTGTATATATGGGACTGCTAATTAGCAGGCAGTTTATCCATTATTATACATAGACAACTTTTACCACTTTCATACTAAAGAGCTTGTCGTGTACACAGTGGAAAGGATTGGTTTGAATGGGGGATGTTATACCACTTTCAACATTATTTCAGTCATATTACACCAACAGCTCACTAATACATGTTTTCCTGGGTTTCAACAGTATTTGGCTAGGGCTCTGAGGTGTCTTGCCCAAGGACACTCCTGTTAGAGACCCAGTGGAGCCAGTGAGGTTCAAACCTGGGGCCTCCAGGTTACTAGTCTTACATTTCACCACTGAGCCACACAGGATCCTCATGTTAGAAACGAGTAATTGCTTTGTTAAGGTCTTTACCAAACAACAAAATTTTTGACTGATCCAAATTGAAAGCAGTTTCAGATGACAATTTTAATTGGGCTAAAAAAAAAAGGAAGTTATATCAGAAAGGTTTTCTAAAGCCTTTCTTCTTCAGAGTCGTAACAACTCAAGACTGTGTGGTGAAAATTTAACCCATATAATCCATGGTATTACCAGCATTTTCTCCTCTTCCCACAATGTTTTCTACCCTACACAAAACTAATTTTCTGTCAATTTTTTTGTTGTTGTCTGCAAATGCTTTCGATGTGGACAAGCCTAAAATATTGTCAGTTTGGTAAATAGTTAAAGTAATAAAATGGTTAATAGTTATTTCTGGGTAGTGTGTGGGCTTGTGTTACACTAATCATTTGACCTCATAAAAATCTGTCCTATCCACATCAAATTGTAAGCATTTGTTTTCTAGGTTGTCATTACTGTTTTCATTGTGGTCTACTGCAGTCATTACAGGAGGCAACAAGTTGGAGAAATAAATGTTTAACTCTTTACTACACAATCCTGACTTTTAACGACCCTGAGAAAGAAGTCTGAAAACATTGTGGGAAAAGCAGAAAATGCTGGTAACCAGCATTTTCTGCTTTTCCCACAATGTTTTCTCTCCTTTCCCCCCCCCCCTCCCAAAAAAAAAAAATTTCAAATTTTCAGTCACATTAATTTTATTTTGTCATCTGCAAATGGGACCAGTATAAAATTTTGTCATTTGGTAAAGAGTTAGCCCCTTACAAAATAATCCCTGGTTTTGACAACCCTAAGGAAGAAGCCTTCTGACAGCACTGTGGAAAAAAGAGAAAATGCTGGTTACCAGCATTTTCTCCTTTTCCCACAATGTTTTCTATTCTTCCAAAGTCATAATAAAATTTTTGAGTCCTGTTTATTTTGTCATTTGCAAATGCTTTCAATTTGGACCAGTCTAAGATTTTGTCGTTTGGTAAAGAGTTAATATAACAGGGTCTGATTTTGATTGAATTTCCACAAGAAGGTAGAGGTTTAACCCATTACCACACGAGAAAAATTTAGACTGGTTCAAATTCAAAGCATTTGCAGACGACAAAATAAATGTGACTGAAAAATTGAAATTTGTTCTGCGAAGGGTAGAAAACACTGTGGGAAAAGGAGAAAATGCTGGTTACCAGCATTTTCTCCTTTTCCCACAAGGTTTTCAAAAGGCTTTTTTCTCAGGGGCATCAAAAATAGGGATTGTGTGGTAATGGGTTAAATGCCATTTCTATATTGTGGTAAAGAGTTAATTTGTACCTATTTGCTGCAAGTGTGGGAGTTGGTAATTGGGGACGAAACCAGAAAAATGTCCGTACAATGAGTGTAAGCATTGGTGTTGGTAACCTGTCATTACAACTTAAATGTCCTCTGACACAGGGAACAGATTTAAATGCAAAGTCTTTGCCCCAAAGCACAAAAATTCACTTTTACTCCTTGGTTGATGCTTAATCCTGGCATTTAAAACAGTGTTGGAAAAGGTTTAATACCTTAAAAAGAACCAAAGATCTACAATTATCCCTGTACCACACAATCACGACTTTTAATGACCCTGAGAAAGAAAGCCTCTTGAAAAAAATTGTGGGAAAAGGAGAAAATGCTGGTAACCAGCATTTTCTCCTTTTCCCACAATGTTTTCCTACCCTTACCAAAACAAATTTCCATTTTCAGTCGAATTTATTTTATTGTCTGCAACTGCTTCAAATATGGACCAGTCCAAAATTTTGTTGTTTGGTGAAGAGGCAACTTCTCCATTTTGTGAATTCTTTTTATAGATCTATTCAAAAGTGAAACTCTGTTTTCTTAACCTCTCCAAAAAGGGACGGGCTGGGAGAGGGCAAAAACATTTTCATTAGGTTAAATTTGTCGACGTTTGCAAAACGAAAAAGAATTAAAGTTTCTTGATAGTCACTTTGTGACATGAGTGTGACAATAATAGCCTGCTATTAAAGGAGGGCTGTTTGACATTTTGACCATCCTGTCTTATTGACCAAACAAATATAATAGGGTACGATGGTTTTGATGATCCGCTTTGTGGTCACTGCCGAGAGGAAGTAGGTAACACCATGATGTAACTTTTTATGGTTGGGATGTTGACATAGGTGAATTTGTCTGATCCTTTACAGGTCATCTCAAAAAGAGGTGCTAAAACAAGTTAAATTATCAGCACATTATGAAAAGTGGCCCCTGATTTCGGTCAACCCTTAACTCTGTACCAAACAACTAAATCTAAGACCTGTCTTAATTGAAAGAATTTGCAGATGACATATTAACATGACCCAAGCACAAAGGTGTATTGGTAGAAGTTTAGAAAGAATCGTGGGAAGAGGAGAAAATGCTGGTTACCACAATGTTTTCAAAAAGCTGTCTTTCTTAGGTCTTTAAAACTCAGGATTGTGCAGTAAAGGGTCAAAGAATGTGATTACCATTACAACAAACAAATTTATCAAACTTTGGTTCCTATCATTTAACAAAACTTTTCCAAACCTTCTGTGGTTCCCTGAGACCAGGCATACACTAGGGCCAGGACAATACGCGGATAGCATGCGGATAACAAATTTGATATTCGGCAAAGCTTCCACATGTTCCTGATTGCTTCTTTTTGTTGTCGTAGATACTTCCGCCTGATTCGGAGCCTTTCGGGTTGGCAATTTTGTCGGCGTCGAAATTTTGATCGACAGCAAAATTTGGACACGGAAATGAATTTCGTTACACCTTTGGCATCAGGTCCGCGTTGTCGTCAGGACATAGTCAGGACATCCTGAGTCTTCCACATATATTCCTGAAAGCTTCAGCGACGTGGACAGCTTGCGGACACTAAGAGGAATCAATACAGAAGGTTCGCGGAACCTTTCCTGAACGTTCAGAGCGGTCGCGGTATGCTCTCTGAACATGGGGAAAATGTCACATGATTTTCGTATATAGGCAACCTAAGGGGCTTAACATATCAAAATCAGTGCTCTATCACTTACAGTTTGACTTTAGACAGGGCGGACATGTTTTTAATCTCTCCTGCACACAACATGCCGAGACAAGAAAGAAAAACCAAAAGTCGACGGTGGAAAAAAACAGGCAACTGGAGTTTGTGGTAGTTTTAATTCTTGCTTGTCTAGAGCATTTTCTCTGATACACTGCTAATTAGTCGATTTCAGTCTATGGAACGAGATATCCAAGTTCTCTTAAATAAATTATGAATGCAACCTCTGCATTTCCATACCGTCTCTGCCTAGTGTCATGCACTGAAACTGGTTGTCCCAAATGTTTTCTGGTGTAATCCTAAACATGTCCGCGTTGCCCTTAAATGATCTGCTTTCACGCCTGAACATTCGGTACCATTCTGAATTGTTTACGCGGACAATCCTAAGTATGCTAGCAAGAAGTCCGCGGACAGTCCAGGGATAAATACATTTCTGTACTGAATCTATATTTTCTCACAGGAAGATATGCCGAAATGAATTTATCTTTACTGCGAAGCTTCCTTGTCGCCTCCGCATCCTAGTGGACGCCAGGCATGACAGGCTGTCTGCAAAACTATTTACCTTACCCTTTACCACACAATACCATTTTCTCCTTTTCCCACAAGGTTTTCAAGACTCTCACAGACAATCAACGCCTTTTTAGTTACATATAATTTGTCGATTGCAAATTCCTTCCATTTGGAGAAGTCTGAAATATTGTTGTTTAGTACATAGTTGAGAAAAAGTGTCATCTTACACTCTAGCTGATAAGCAAGTATCTGCACATATTTGGAATATAACATTGAAACTATGCAAACTTTATTTTCAATGTTTGTCCACGTGTATTTGTTTCAAATACAATGTTACTTACCTGTCATGTCTTTATCACAATTTTAAACAATCCTGTTAACTCCGTACCAAACGACAAAATTTTAGACTGGTCCAAATTGAAAGCAGATGTCAAACTAAACATAACGCAAAAATTGAAATATGTGTTGGGAAGGGTAGAAAAAATTGTGGGAAAAAGAGAGAATGCTGGTTACCAGCACTTTCTCCTTTTCCCACAATGTTTTCAAAAGGCTTCTGTCTCAGGGTCGTAAAAACCAGAGATTGTTTAGTAAAGGGTTAAAGATGACTTTTTCAACATAGTGGGAAAAGAAAGAATCAAAGGTTGAAAGTCATTCAATATCCAGCAATTGCTCTTTTTCCTTAATGTTTTTGAAAGCTCTATTCCCCATGGTCATAAAAGCAAAGCATTGTCTGTTAGATCTGTCTATTGCAAAAGCTTTTAATTTTGGTAAGTGAAAAATTCTGTTTTCTTGCAAACAGGTTTATAATTATATCCCTTGCCAATGAGGCAATGTATAAATTCTTTAGAATACAACGTTTAAATTTAGACTTGTCCAAATGAAAGTACTAGCAAATGATTGGATTTGTGATTAAAACAGAAAATATTTAGGGAAAAGTGTTTCCAGAGCCTTCTTCTTCAATGTCTTTCAAACCTGGGTTTGTTTGGTAAAGCTTTAACCCTTTACCAACCAACAAAATTTCATCCTGGTCCAAATTGAAAAGCATTTCGATAGGTGAGTGCAACACTATTCTAAGTGCCTGTACATTGTACAGGCACTTAGAATAGTGTTGCTCTCACCTATCGATTTGCAGACAACAAAATTAATGTAACTCAAAAATTGAAATTTGTTTTGGGAAGGGTAGAAAACATTGTGGGAAAAGGAGGAAATGCTGGTTACCAGCATTTTCTCCTTTTCCTACAATGTTTTAAAAAGGCTTCTATCTCAGGGTTGTGAAAACCAGGGATTGTTTGGTATAGGTTTAAGCACTTACTTCTTCAGCATTGCAATGGATTAGACACTTGACAATTGTAATCCTTGATAAATGCATTAAACTGAAGGTTTAGTTATCTTCAATGGTTTAACCCATAACCACACAATCCATACCTTTGAGAAAGAAGCTTTTAGTAAACATTGTGGGAAAAGGAGAAAATGCTGCCATTTTCTCCTTGTCCCACAATGTTTCCTACTCCTCATAAAACAATATTCAAATTTTCAGTCACTTTTATTTTGTCTTCTGCAAATGCTTTTGATTTGGACAAGCCTAAAATAATGTCATTTTGTAATTATCAAACAACAAAATTTTGGACTGGTCCAAATTGAAAGCATGTGCAGACAACAAAACAAATGTGGCTCAAAAATTAAAACTTGTTTTGCAATGAGCAGAAAACATTGCGGGAAAAAGAGAAAATGCTGGTTACCATGTGGTAAAGAGTTGACTCTTAACAAACATTCCAATGCATTTGCATGGCACTGCCATAACAGCTTTTGTAAAGGCAATTGATCCTGTCTACAATCTTTTTAAAATCTGCCTCCTACAGAAGCTGAAAAAGAAATTTTAGCCTGTCTTTATCGTTTACATAAATGCACCATCAAATGAAACTTTCTGGACCACAATGAAATAATTTGTTACACTGTTTGCCTGTAAAACAGTATGGCGTGTGAAAGTTATCTCCCTTAGACTAGGGAAACAAATATGTTAACCAGGTAGGGGTAAATATAAATGCCGAAAGATACAGTTTTGGAATCAGATTAGAACCAAGATCAGAATACACATTCTGACTTGTCTGATCCTGCTACTTAATTAACCCATTACCACACAATCCCTACTTTTGATGATCCTGAGAAAGACGCCTTTAGAAAACATTGGGGGAAATGGAGAAAATGCTGGTTACGAGCCAGCATTTTCTCCTTTTCCAACCCTGCACTAAACAAATTTCAAATTTTCAGTCGCTTTTGTCATCTGCAAATGCTTTTGATTTGGACAAGCCTAAGATTTTGTCGTTTGGTAATGAGTTAAGTTGAAGCAATTAGCATTCTGCAGGTTCTACACGATTCTACACAATCTTTCTCAACTATACCAAACAACAAATTCTTGTACTAGTCAAAAGGAAGTGCAAATGACAATTTAACTGTGACTCAAAACATATTTATTTTTATGGAACTACCATGGAATTAGCTGAAATGCCATTTTCGTAAGGCCTACAACATGCAAACAGAAACATTCAGACATTTACTAAGGTTTTGTCTCGGATAAGTCCAGTACTTCCCATTTTTTTTGTAATTTTTCTGTTTTGCGCAACTGTCTACTGCCATACAAAATCTATTGTAGGCGTAAAGTGCCTGCTCGAATTAGCCTGTCAAGCTCGGATCCAGATATCTTTTTCAGGAGGGGTCCCACCGAAAGCGCACTCGTCTTATTATATGATACTTTGGTTTCCGGATTTCAGTGGATGTAAGCCGTTTACAAGAAAAGTCAACGTTTCCAGTTCTAACCATGAGGAAGTCTCCACATTTAGAACCTTTTTTTTAAGTTATGACTGTATTTTACCACAATGCTGTGCAATATCAAACCAGTACCATTTCACGAATCCGGCAACCGCATTTTTGCCAAAATTCCAGATGGGGTCCAGACCCCCGGTCCCCCCCTCTGGATCCGCCCATGCCTGTCATGATTGCACAGGTTGATCAAAGACAAAACTTTATGTAAATGTCAGATCATTGCCTCTTTTTGTGTGGTACAAGCCATATATGAATCCATTACGTGTATTAACAACTTTATCAGAGAACATCAGAAAGCTGCACTTCTATGATTACAATTATTTCCTGTCCAACACTTCCATTTCATTAACATAATTTCCACTATTTCACTTGAAGTGCATGTTATGTTATAAAATATAAACCCTTACTATGTTAACCCCTTACCCCATAAGGCATTTCTAAGGTATCTCGAATTGACCCTAAATAACAGCAAGGATGAAGCTGTTTCTTATGTGTATATGGCACCTTTTGATAGCATAGAAAACATTGTGACAAAAGGTGAAATTGCTCGTCACGAGCAATTTCACCTTATGCCACAATGTTTTCAAAAAGCTCCGACAAGCAAGGCGTAGAAATGAGTATCTATGGAGTAAAGGGTTAAGTAACTACAATGAACTTTTCAATTCGATAGTAACACTCCAAATATGGTTATTTAAAAGTTATATTTTGGGGAATAATATTTCCTTAACGGCAGTACCGATCAAAGATCAGACTGCACGTTCCATGCAGTCTGATCTTGATCTACACTGTGTGCAAAAGATCAGTGAGTCACTCTTTGCAGCCAAAGAGTTAAAAAAAAACTCTGGTTGGCTCTCTGTTTCCATTCAGCGAATCCTTTTTTCTATCTTTTAACAGACCCAGACTACTAACCATGACTGACTAGGACCTTTTGCGACAATGTAGCTTAAGATCAGACTGCATAGAATGTGTAGTATGATCTTGTCTTGGATCTACACTCTCCAATAAGGAGATGTGTTTCCACCCAAAATACCTTAATCTGTTACCAAACGATCCCGACTTTTAATGACCCTTAGGTAAAAGGCCTTTTGGATACAATGTGGGAAAAGGAGAATATGCTGGTAAGCATCATTTTCTCCTTTTCCCACAATGTTTTCTATGCTATCGAATACAAATTTCCTCATTTGGATTGCTTTTAAATTGCCATCTGTAACTGCTTTAAATTTGGACAAGTCTACATTTTTTTTCTTTTGTGGTAAACGAAAAAGCAAAAATTAGGATGTTTACTATTGGTTTACTACTCTTTACCACACAATCCCGACTTTTAACGACCCTGAGAAAAGAACCTATTGAAAACATTGTGGGAAAAGGAGAAAATGCTGGTAACCAGCATTTTCTCCTTGTCCCACAATGTTTTCTACCATTATAAAACCAGATTTCGAATTTTCAGTCACATTTATTTTGTTGTCTGCAAAAGCTTTCAATTTGGACCAGTCTAACATTTTCTTGTGTGGTAAAGAGTTAAAATTTAGTCAGTAGAGTCAACAACTTGAGAGCAGGAGGTCTCTGGGTTTGATCCCTGGCTTGGCCAATTTATTTCCAAGAATTGATGATAGTCATTGCAACAGGACTCATGATTCATACCTCTGTAACAGCTGACCATTTCTTTTGAAAGCTGTTTTTTGGGTCAGCAGCCAGTGGCTTGGAAAGAATATTGTGTAAGGTACTGGTAACAAAGGCCTCAAGGAACAGATAGGTACACTGGCTGCATCAATGCAACTGAAATAATGTTGACAGGGGCATTAAAAACCACAATGAATCAATCAATCAATATGTCAGTTAGAAAGTTTCTGTCCACTTATTTACCAGAATAGGGTTAACCCTTCAGCAGACAGTCCCATGTTTTAACAACCCTGAAAAAGGACGCTTCAGAAAATATTGAAGGAAAAATTCCCCAGAATGCCTTCTCCATAATTTTGAATAGAAATCCAAAAATTTTAGCCACATTTCAGTTCTGTGGTTGTCTGCAACAGCTTTGAATTCCAACAAGTCGAGCAAAATTTTGTTGTTTGTGAAAGAGTTTGACCTTGTAAGGCATTTAACTGGGATTTAATTACCTACATCAACAGTGTAGATCAGGATCTTTAACCACACTGTCTGCCTCATTCCCAGATATTCTGATTAAATCAGCTTAGAAATTGCAAATCTGCATTTCCAGTACTTACTGAAAGTTTCCTTTTTCCTTATCTCTTTACAAAATGACAAAATTTCAGACGCACCTAAGTTCAAAAGCACTAGCAGATGAAAAGTTAAATATGATTGGTATGATGAAATTTGTCTTTGAGTGGAAAACATTGTGGGAAAAGAAGAAAATGCTGGTTACCAGCATTTTCTCCTTTTCCCACAATTGTTTCTAAGGGTTGTTTAAATACTGGATTGTGTGGTAAAGGGTTAAAACAGTTTAGAAATTGCATTATCTGCAATCTCTCGACCATTCGAGTCTGTCCTTTTTCCTTATTCAACACTAAAAGATTAAAACATAATGTACTTCCAACCCTTTACCACACAATCCTGAATTTTAACAACCAGCGTTTTCTCGATTTCCAGCAATGCTTTATACCTTGTCAAAGACAAATTCTGTAATTTGCCATTCACTTTGTCATGTACAAAATAATGCTCTTTGTGTTTCGACATACCTTAGAGAATGCTTAGACACACAATCTTGAGTTTTACATTCCTGAGAAAGAAGCCTTTGGTAAACATTGCTGGAAAAGTAGAAAGTGCTGGTAACCACCATTTCTCCTTTCCCACAATGCTTTCTGCCCTATCAGAGACAAATTCCATCATTTGAGCATCAAAAATTGGTCTGCAATTGCCTTAGATTTTTTTTAACCCTTTACCACACAATGACGACTTTTAACAACCCTGGGAAAGAAACCTTTTGAAAACATTTACCCAAAATGTTTTCTACTCCATCAAAAAATGATTGCACTGTTTGAGCCACATTAAAATTGTCATCTGCAAATGCTTTCAATTTGAACCTGGTTTAAAATTGGTATAGAGTTAACTTTATTGTCCACATCAAAACGGTGCATCAGGGTCGTGGCCATCCCTCGATGCACCTTACAATTTGGTATTAGTAATCTGTGTTGGTAACTGAAAACATTAAACAAAATTGTAGATACAGATTCTAAATTTTTACATCTATTGCCTTAGATTTAGAAAAATCTATCTCTTCACCAAACAGCAAAATCTTAGACCAGTCCAAATTGAAAGTAATTGCAAATGACCAAACAAATTTGGCTGAAAAATTGATATTTGGTGTTAGAATGGTGGAAAACATTGTGGGAAAAGGAGAAAATGCTGGTTACCAGCATTTTCTCCTTTTCCCAAAATGTTTTCAAAAGGCTTCTTTCATAGGGTCGTTTCAAGTTGGGATTGTGTGGTAAAGAGCTATCCGTGTTGTTGCAAAGTAGAGAGCCAAGAGCAATCTCGTCTTTTGCTGCCTTGTGTTTTAAACTGGTCAGCTGACAGACAGTACAAGCACATGTCACAGGTACTGATTGGGTGAAAGGTTAACCCATGTCAATTTGGCTATCAATTGCCAACCTAATTCGGTTGCTAATTTGTCACTGTACTCTTGATTTAAAGACAATTTGTCAATGTGTTTTACATCTTCAATAATGAGGATTAAAAAAAGTAGTCCCTGAAAGTAGTCCCTAATTCCCTATAATCTGAAAGAATAATTGGGCAAGTGACTGTGACCCCGAAGAGGTCATCTAGGATCAGCTTTTATCAACATCCTATTCCCCTAATCACTTCGTTATAATTACTGGTCACTAACTGGTCAGTTCAGACAGGTCAAAGTGTTATAAGGTCAATTCTTTGAGTGAATAATGGACAAGGGTCAGGGAGCAGATTGGACCCTAAATTAACCTATTACCTTCCATGTAACTTGACCACCCTTCAAAATTTTATTCTGGAGACCACTGTTACACTGGTTCAATGGTTGTTAACTCTATACACCCGACCTACAAATTTCCAGACAAAAATCAACACAATGCCTTACTGACAGCAGTTGCAATCAACAAATTCAATGTGACTCAAGTGATGAAAGTAGTCTTTTAAAGGTAACAAAACATTGTAGGAAAAGGAGAAAAATGCTGATTTCGATGTTTTCAAAAGGACTTTTCCTCAGGGTCTGTGAAACGGCAGGCTGTGTGGTAGACAGTTAATTCATTACCAAATGACAAAATTTTAGGTTTGTTCAAATCGAAAGCATTTGCAGACACCAAAATAATTTTGTGAAGAATCAAAGTTTGATTTGGGAAGGATAGAAAACATTGTGGGAAAAGGAGAAAATGCTGGTTACCAGCATTTTCTCCTTTTCCCACAATGTTTTCAAAAGTCTTCTTTCTCTAGGTCATCAAAAGCAGGGACTGTGTGGTAATGCGTTAAGGTGTTGGATCTGAAATAAAAAAGTTTATGTTCCATCCCGTAGCTGCTGGGCTGGTCACACGGGCCAAATTTTTTTCTGCGGGTGGATGATTGTTGTTGCGACAGGACTTATTCTACTTTCACTGCCGATCATAGTTTCAGTGATGATTATACTGGAAAAGCAGTGGGTGGCTTTGGAAAACTTTGACAATTCTTCGGAATTAGACTGGGCACCCTTACAGCTATATGTTCACAGGCATTCTTCCAAAGGGTTATTAACTCTTTACCAAATGGCAAAATGTTAGACTTGTCCAAATTGAACGCATTTGCAGACGACAAAATCAATGTGACTCAAACATTGAAACTTGACTTTAGAAGAGCATAAAACATTGTGGGAAAAGTAGAAAATGCTAGTTACCAGCATTTTCTCCTCCCACAAAGTTTTCAAAAGCCCCCTTTCCCAGAGTCATGAAAACCAGGGATTGTTCGGTAAAGCATTAACCAATTACCACACAATCCCTACTTTTGACGCCCCTAAGAAAGAAGCCTTTTGAAAACACTGTAGGAAAAGGAGAAAATGCTGGTAACCAGCATTTGCTCATTTTCCTACAGTGTTTTCTATCCTTCCTAGAACAAATTTCAGTTATTCAGTCACTTTTATTTTGTCGTCTGCAAATGCTTTCAATATGAACCAGTCTAAAATTTTGTCATGTGGTAAAGAGTTAAAAAAGCACCACTGTTTGGTACTGGGATATAAGTTCATATTTTATGACAATGAGTTGATAGGTTTTCCAGGCTTTGTGTTGAAATAAAGATACTTGAACTTTTACTTTACCTTGTGGATGGCCGTCTGACATCTTCAGCTGATGAATGTTGAAGCTTCTGTTCTCACAAAACAGAAATTTATCAATGAAATCTACATCCAATCTACCTGCATCTGCATGTAAAGGACATTGCATTGTATGAATTCATGGTGCATCTGAGATCAGTCCTTTTCTTTTCTTAACCCTTTACCCCATTAGGCGTTTCTATGGTATCTCTAATTGGCCCTAAATAACAGCAAGGATGAAGCCATTTTTTATGTGTATATGACACCTTTTGATAGCATAGAAAACATTGTGGCAAAAGGTGAAATTGCTCGTCACAAGCAATTTCACCTTTTGCCACAATGTTTTCTAAAGGCTCCTACAAGCAATGCATAGAAATGAGTATCTATGGAGTAAAGGGTTAATGATTGGTTAATTCTATTCTGTTAACTCTTTACCCAACAACAATTTTTTGGACTGGACAAAACTGAAAGCATTTGCAGATGACAAAATATATATGTCTGAAAAATTGAAATTTGGTTTGGGAAGGCTAAAAAAAAACATTGTGGGAAAAGGGGAAAATGCTGGTTACCAGCATTTTCTCCTTTTTTCCATAATGTTTTCAAAAGCGGTCTTTCTCAGGGTCGTCAAAAAGCTATATTGAATGGTGAAGGCTTAAGTGTTGTTTTCAACTTTATTTTAGAAATATCGCAGTGGCCAGAGCACCTGTCCATGCTGTCAAAGAGTTTCTTTTAACAGTAAATTGCACAATATTTTTTCCAAGCCACTGGCTGCTTTTCCATCATCGAGAACATGATCAGCTGTGAGAGAGGAATGAATTCTGCCACAATTATGACTATCATCAATCCTTGGAAAGAAACTGGGCAACCTGAGGATAAATCGGCAAACCTGTTCTTGAGTCCTGCACTACACCCTACTGCCATGGCTCAACCCTTCTTTAGTCAATAATTATGGTATTATCAAACCTTACTAGCTTTTATCGACCCTGGGAACAAAAAAGTTTGAAAACTTTGTGGGGACAGGAGAAAATGCTGTCAAAAGCCATCTTCTACAGGGTCATTAATAGTCAGGATTGTATGATAAAGGGTTCATAGATTTGTAACTGTGGGAAAAAGGTCCCTGTAAACACACTGCCACAAAAGGAGAAAATGCTCCATTACAACAATTTCTCATTTTGCAACAATGCTTTTAGACTGTGGACTGCTACAAGAAAAAAGAAGTGAGTCTGAAAGTTTTAATGTGAAACTAACTAATACTTATTGGGCTTATCAAAAAAATCAGCCTTCTGTGTTAAGGGTTTACTAACTCTACCAAGAAAATGCTGCCGATCCTAAACTTTTTACGCTACAATTGAAAAAAAATAATCTGCCGGTTGTGATTTTAGTATATGGTCCCTGTAAAAGATTTCTGAAAAAAAAAAATCCCTATCCATCCAACCTTTCCTCCAACCCGGAACAGAGATATTTTTTGTATGTGTTACTGCTAGTCCAATAGAGTTATCTCTCTTTGAGCATAGTTTGTGCATAAATGGTAAGAAAAGATAGAAGAGCATGGTACCAGTGCCTGTACCATTATCTCCTGCTAGGTGGCATTCTATCTAATTTGGGCATCCTGGGTAAACAACTGTTACTTAGAATTTCAAACTAAAATAAATGTTCACTCAATAAAACACTACCTGATGCAGCTATGATCAGCAATTTAGAGAAATCTGGAGCTAATGAAGGCTTGATTTTTGCTCAAACACATTTTCTCCATTTCTACTTTATAGCACGTGTATTACTACGGTCTCCCTAATATCGGGGAGAGTGATGTGTCATATAAGACAGGTCGAATCTCCAAAGAATATGACATGCGCAGACAACAGTGCCTGTGCTGATGCAAGGTAGTTATTGCATATTTCATTTAACTCTTTACCACCCAATCCCGATTTTTAACGACCCTGAGAAGGAAAGCTTTTGAAAACATTATGGGAAAAGGAGAAAATGCTGGTAACCAGCATTTTCTCCTTTTCCCACAATGTTTTCTACCCTTCCAATATCAAAATTCAATTTTCGATTCACATTTAAATTGTCCTCTGCAAGTGCTTTTAATTTGGACTTGTCCAAAATTTTGTCGTTTGGTAAAGAGTTAAGGCGATCCTGACCTTTATGCTGATTATATAAGTAGGCATATAAATAGAAATCTGACTATTGCTTGAGTTATTTATACATGAGAAGGGACAGGTTAGAAATTTAGTTCATGCATACTGTCCCAATTATTTCTATAACCATTTGGGATATATTGGGATATATGCTGAAGCCATCATGCAATGCCGACTGTAAAAAAAGAATTTTAATTCATGTAGAAGCTGTTCACCTGGGTCAGATTAAATAAAGTAGGTAATAACTTTGGCTCAAAGCAGGAATGCCTTTAAGAGAGAATGAGAAATGTAAACCTAAACCCATTACCACAAATTGACGAATTGACGACCCTGAAAAAAGAACCCTTTGGAAAACATTGAGGGAAAAGGAGAAAGTGCTGGTAACTAGCAAAATTTTCAGTCACTTCTATTTTGTCATCTGCAAATGCTTTCGATTTGGGACAAACCAAAAATTTTGTCGTTCGGTAATGAGTGTTGTGGTTGTGAGGTTGTGAGGCCTTGTAACCTTAAATGAATTTATTTGACACTGCATCTCAAGGAATGTGCCTCTGTTCACACAAATTGCTGCATTTGACTGTACTTCCACTAACTTGTTTACACATCTTTTTTGGCATAGGTCCAAAGGCCCCTAAATTAACTTGAAGTGCTCCACTAATAGAAATCGGGTATTCTGCCAAAATATACTGCCGAATTAAAGGTAAAGGCCAGAAGAAGAATTAACTCTTATAACCCCAAAAATGAAAGCAAAACCTTCAACTTTAAATTGTTTTAATACAACATGACTAGTAACCTTTCAATTCATGTAAACAAAATCACTTACAAAGAAATTTCATTTGCGCAGCAAGTGTCGGAAGTACCGCTACCCACTTTGGAGTAGTTGCAAGAAATTTCATTATGTTTGGTCGAGTTCAGTAAAGGGTGTGCCCACCCTGGGCTGCAATGCATTCACCGATCTGTGAGTGCATTGAGTTCACATGGTCAAGACGATAACATGACTCCTCATTGCGCTAGGGCGGTCCAAGATGTCTTTGAAAGTCACCAGATTGTGAGGATGAACTGGCCACCCGGATCACCCAACTTGGCTCCCATAGGACATTTCTGGGACAGCCTTGAGCCTGGGTGAGGGACAATCAACTCCCACCTGCTGGTGTTGACCAGCTCTTTATATTCCTGCAGCAGGGGTGGATGGCAATCCCTCAACATATGCTCCAGAACCATCATCTCTGAAAAGTAGAAAAAACATAGTGGGAAGAGGAGAAAATGCTGGTTACCAGCATTTTCTCCTTTTCCCACTATGTTTTCATAGCCTAAGGATTGTTTGGTAAGGTTTTAATAGAAGCTAGTATTTTCACAAAGAGTATTTTGATATTTGATTAATGACTACCTATGTCCACTATACTAATAATACCACCCACCTAGGACAACATTAATTTAAGTCTTCATTAATTATGTCTGATTCATCTTGTACTTGGTAGGTCTCGTCTGAAGATGCTATGATTTATCCACTGTCATGTCTGGATGCTATAAAACATCATAATTATTGTGTGAACAAATGACCAGTAAAATACTGATACATCCTCCCACCGAATATTGTAGCTCACAGTTTACTAAGGAGACTATTGTGAGAGTTTATACCAAACAAGGCTAAATTTAAGTGTGAACATATTCATTTCACATCGGCTGAGAAGCAAGTTCTTACAACTTATACTAATCTCTCTCAATTTTGCTCCCTGGAAACCACACAAGTCTGTGCTCCGAACATGTGGGCCAATGAAAAACTCCAAAGCTGACACCTGCTTAAGGCTATCAAACTTTTAGGTTACAAGGCCTCACAACCACAACAGAGCTCATTTTGGACTTGGTCCTGCATTTTGCACATTCAACATTGAAAAGAACTTATCCTTGGGTTTGGTTTGTGCTAGAACGAAAAAAAGGAAGATTAGATTTCTAGATATGTAGGGACAGAAGTAACTGGGCTCATAGTTTCATTTCTTGAAAAGGCCTTGTGTGTACAGCAGCTAGCCTACATATGGGTCCTTTGACAGCAATTATTACAGGTTGGTCAATGCAGTCAGAAATTCTGCATGACTCAGCTGTAAAGTGTAGGACTTCTTGCTTGGAGGACCTTTTTTTGAGCCTCACTATATTCTTCCTAAGAGTGTCCTTGGGCAAGACATCTCAGAGCCCTTGCCAAGTACTAATCAAAGCCAGGACAAATAATGTGTGTGAGCTGTTGCCCTGATATGACTGGAATTTTGTTGAAAGTTGTGCAATGGTACAAAACACCAACCAACTAATGATTCAAACCGACCGACCAACCAACCAACCAATCGATCCATCAACCAACCAATCAATCAATCAATCAATCAATCGAGCTTGTATCAGAAATTACAAAGGCATGATTTTGTAGGTCTTTATAACTGCCTGAAACCATCCACTTTATTTATCTAGTGTTCTACTGAGTATCACTTTACCAGAAAACGACATGTTCAACTCAGCCCCAAGGAAGAAGGCTAAGGGAGACATTGTGGTAAAAGATGATATTGTGCATAACCAGCATTTCTCCTTTTTCCACCACATTTTCTTCCCTTTTTATAAAGTTATCTTTTGAGTGAGGCAAGTAAAGTTTTGTTGTCAGGTTCATACTTTCACACATATTCCGAACTTTTAGCAACCCCGGGGAAAACAGCCTTTTGAAAACATTTTGTAGAAAATGTTTTCTATCCCATTGCAATCAAATACAATGAAATCTCATCCTCTAAGCCATGTTTAATTAATTCATCTGCAAACACTTTCAGTTTAGATCAGTCTAAAAGCTGAAATGATATTAATTTTCTGTGAAAGTGAAAAAAAAAACCTTGTGACAAAAAGACGAAAATACTGTTTACCAGCATTTTCTCCTTTTCCCACAAGGTTTTCAAAAGGCTTTTTTGCCAAACTTGTTAAAACTCGGGATTGTTTGTTAATCCTTTACCAAACAAGAAAATGGAAGACCAGTCCAAATTCATTTGCAGATGACATAATAGGTATGGCTAAAAAATTGAAAATTATTTTCAGAAAGGTTGAAAACATTGTAGGAAAAGGAGAAAATGCTGGTTACCAGCATTTTCTCCTTTTCCTACAATGTTTTCAAAAGGCTTCTCTCTCAGGGTCGTTAAAAGTCAGGATTGTGTGGTAACGAGTTAAAAGGTTGAAAATTGACTTCCTTCTTTTTGAAGGTCAAAGTGAATGTGATAAAGGACAAGTAGTAAATAAGATGCAAGAAATGCGTCATCGTAATATCAAATTATAAAACAAAATCTTTATTTTTGTGAGATATTGATAATACTTTTAGCTGTGTATGTAAATGAGGGTGCCTAAATTTCTAGAAATGCTGCGTCATATCTCAGGTTTTAGAAGGCCGAATTAAACCTTAAACCTTTTACCATATCATCCTGACATTTTACGATCCTGAGATAGAAAGATTTTGAGAACATTGTTGTTACCAGTAACCAGCATTTTTTTCCCTTTCCAATGTTTTCCTACCCTACTCAAAATAAATTTTAACTATTTACCAGACAATATTATTTTAGACTTGTCCAAATCGAAAGCATTTGCAGACGACAAACTAAAAGTGACTGAAATTTTATAATTTGTTTGTGAAGGGTAGAAAACATTGTGGGAAAAGGAGAAAATGCTGGTTACCAGCATTTTCTCCTTTTCCCCCAATGTTTTCAAAAGGCTTCTTTTCCAGAAGCGTCAAAAGTAGGGATTGTGTGGTAATGGGTTAATACTCGGTCACCTTTATTTTGTTATCTGCAGATTCTTTCAGTTTCAACCAGTCTAAAATTTTTTTTTTATAAGTATTGTAAAATTCTGGATTGTGTGATAGATGTTTGTTGATAAAGTTCCACCCAGAAAGGGTTCAAAACATGAAATAAATAGAATATTTTTTTTTTGTTAAAGATCAAAGCTTATTTCGTAGAGTGAACTCTTTCTGTAATATTTTCACTTGTGGCTGTGAAAATATTACCGATGATGTTCACACTATGATTAAGTTTTGATCTTTAACCAAAAAAGAATCATATATGTCCTCTTTCTATATAATATATGATTCGATTTTGTCTATAAATAGGAGGAAAACACTGTTGGAAAATCCTGTTTTTGGATGACATTACAAGCAATTGCTCCTTTCATCACAATGTTTTTAAAAAACTACAAACTAAAGTTTCATAAATAAACCTAATTTGTACTGCTATGGGTGAATGTCATCGTTAATTATCATAATTAATTGTTCTTGTGGCATCATCTATCATAATCTGAGTAATGATACATTTTTTGTCACTTTCATCCACAAGAAATAACAGATTATCAGGAATGTAGGTAAAAAAGCCAGAGGCAAAAAAGCCATAGGTAAAAAGGCCATAGGTAAAAAAGCCATAGGTAAAAAAGCCAGAAGTAAAATGGTAAAAAAGCCATAGGTAATAAGGCCATAGGTAAAAAAGCCAGAGCTAATTTAGTACATGTATATATGATTTATTAAAAAAATACCAAATATTTTAAATATAATGTTGATATATATAAATATTTAATGAAAATGATTTGTGTTAATTTGTGCATTAATTCTAACATTTATATTTGTGCATAATTTTTTAAATTTATAATGTAAATTAAAAGAATTTACCATGTAACGCATCTACGGTATCTAAATAAAACTTTATTTTTATATTATCAAAAAGGATGGGTAACAAGATAATTTGTATTTAATAGAAATTATATTTGTTTATCTATCCACAAATACTTGTTGATAAATTAATTGAAACCAATAATAGGTGCAGGAAATGCCCTATTACATAATTTAACAGTATTATTTCAAACTGTTATTGACCAATCGCATAATTATGATTAAAACTTGGACTTGTGAAATGACAGTTTGCACTTGTTTGCAATTAGTTTGTTTCTTGTATTGAGAGATTGTTCCATGGAAACTTTGAAGTATAAGATAATAGTATGCAATGATTGCAAACATTGTAGGAAATTGCTTCCTTTGAGCAGTTTCCCCTTTTTCCTGAAATGTTTTCTAAAGTCATCACCTGCAACTGCAAAAGTGTTAAGTATGACCAGTTTCACTTATCAAACAACTAATTTTAGACTCTTTCATATTGAAAGAGCATGCATAAGACACATCAAGATAGGATATAAAACATTGTTGGAAAAGCAGAAATTGTTTCGTGTTATGAGCAAGAAAAGTAAAAGGAGGCCTGTCTTAAATTGCGTAGTTTGGGAATTTAGAAAAGGGTTAAATATTGAAAAAATCTGTATACAACACATCAATATAGGGAAATGTATGAAAAGAAAAATTTGTTTGTTATTGGCAGTTTCTCCTTTTCCTTAAATGTTTCCCCTTATCAAACAACTAATTTCAGACTGACATATTGAAATAATCTGCTTACAACACATCAAGATAGGATATAAAACATTGTGTGAAAAGGACAAAAAGCTTTCTCTACATCATATACTACTAGATTAGCTCTTTTTTCTTAATAAACCATATATACTAAATTAGCTCTGGCTTTTTTACCTATGGCCTTATTACCTATGGCCTTTTTACCGTTTTACTTCTGGCTTTTTTACCTATGGCCTTTTTACCTATGGCCTTACCTATGGCTTTTTTACCTCTGGCTTTTTTACCGCACACCAATTATCAGTGTCAGTGATTAACATTTTAACAGACGATCCGATCTTTAACAACCCTCCCTAAAGACCCTATTGGCTTTTGAAAACATTGTGGGAAAAGAGCAAATTGTTGGCAAACAGTACACTTTTTCGAAAACGCATCCTTTGGTCCACATTTTGTAAGTCATCTGCATAAATTAATGCTTTAAGAATAAATTTGGACAAATCTATATTTTGTCATCTGTATAGAATTTACTTTGTACAAAATTTTAGACTTAAAATTTAAAGTACTTGCAGGTTTGATATATGGAAATGGACATTTACAAATAAACTATCCATTTATTTCAATTTCTATTACAGTATAAACAGCAGCTGTGATCAGGTTATCGCTCACACACGGAAAAACATACAGTCAGATCTTATTTCTAAACACCGTCGATTTCATTTTCTTTTACTTTGATTGGTTGAAAGATTGATTGATTGATTGATTGATAGATTGAAGGATGGATTACTTGATTATGTTTTATGCTGATTTCAACATAACTAGGGTCATATCATCGCAACAACACACTTAATTCATGTATGTCCAGAATTCCACCATTACTAGGCTGAGGCTCCAAAATGTCTTGCCCAAGAACAGTACCACACCTCAAATCCGAGACATTTTTGATTGATTATGCTTACAAATGCAATGTTTTGATTTATTTTGACTACAGTGAAAATGTTCACTTAACCCTTTACCATACAATGACAACTTTTGATGACCCTGATGTAGAAGTCTTTTAAAAACATTTTGGGAAAGGAGAAAATGCTGTTGACCCGCATTTTCTCCTTTTCCCACAACGTTTTCTATCCTTCCCAGATCAAATTTCAATTTTTCAGTCACATTTATTTTGTTGTCTGCAAATGCTTTCAATTTGGGCAATTCTTTAAATTTGTCATTTGTTAAAGGGTTAATATTTTGCCACACAATCTGTACTTTTAAGGACTTTGAAGAAAAAGGCTTTTGAAAAACTTGTAAGAAAAGGAGAAAATGCTGGTAACCAGCATTTTCTCCTTTTCCCACAAGGTTTTCTTTACTTTCATATTCAATTACATAATTTCAGCTTCATTTAATTTATTGTCTGTATGTGCTCTTAAGTTTGACACTACTTAAGTTTTGTAGTGTCGAAGGGAGTTGATTAATTTAGGGCTTGAAGGATGAATTGCTGACTGCACATACACCTTCATAATAAAACTGTGGTTTACCATCTGATATATCAATGTCAACCAATTTAAATATTTATCTGAAAATTAATTGAATTGACTGAGTACAGGAAGGGATAAAACTTAAACATGTTTCAAGGTGATAGACATAAATGTGTTACATGCATGATCTTTAAAAAAAGAGGGCCGTTGGAAATAAAAGCCTGACCAATCTCACAAGCAAGGTACGTAACAAAGAAAGAAATGAATTGCTGAAATACAAACCACCTCAGCAGGGGTTCAAACCCATGATGGGCAAATCTCCTTGTTTTTCGAGGTTTAAAAGACCAATACAATAACCAATGAGCCAAAGAGATTCTCTCCAACACAGTGGTCAGGTATTGTATTTGTTTAAATCGGGACGAAGCTATGCATGAAGGAGTGGTCTCCAAGCATTATGAGCATGAGCTTTTCACAGTAAATGTGGCTGCTCCTGTATACATATTGTTTTTTTGGGAAGAATGTTGGTTGGTTGTATTGGGGTTTAACGCCACTTTAACAGCTACGGTCATATCATGGCAGTCGGTGACGCACATGTGTTTCCTGGCTTTCTCACACCGGTACCAACACAACTTTCTTTCCAAGGCCACCGACTACTTTTCTCACATGCTTCAGCAGAGGTGAGAGGCGAAAATACGCCGGAAAGAAAGTTCGCCTCAACCGGGTATCGATCTCACATCCACCAGGTCATGAGTCCGACACGCTCACCACTGAGCTACCCGGGCAGGCATTTTTGGGAAGAAATGTACCACATAGGTGTTTATCACCCATCTTAATACAGCCAATAGAAATTTGATCAATGGATCACTCTGGGTTTGCCAAATGAATAAGGTAGGTCTGTAGGCAATGTTGATGCACCTTTTTTGGCCCCACCACTTTTGGCTACCACTTCTTGCTAGTATTCAAAAATGGCACCATTTCTAGTCATTCATTTTCTTACCAACTTCTGATAAATTTGCCTTGATTTTTTTCAACTGCTCATTCTCCAATGCAAGTCATAAGAGAGCATCTTCTCCTAGGGATATAGTTTAAGCGTTGTCCGTCCATCCTTCCTTCTGTCCATCCCACCTTCCATGTGACCATTCGAGACAAAATCTCCAATACCATCAGATGGAATTTCTTGAAACTTTATATGTGTGTACAATAACCTATTCCGCTGCTATGTTTTTTGTTTTTTTGATTTGATGCAGAATGGCCTACTGGCAGCAATTCTGAGTTACAAATTCTTGTTAATATTTGAAAACGTCTTTTTCAGCAGGGGATATCTTTTCAATGAAATTGCTTGTTTTTTCTGAACTTAACAGAAACGCAATTTCTGGTTGGATAATTAGCCAATCAGAATTGCGAAACTCACTTGACAAAAATGCAGTTTCTCCATGGTTGGTTTAGCAAATCAGAAATTGTGCTGCTTCATGAATGTAGAATTAAGAGTGAGATTGCTATGTAGAATGGTTAGTAAATGAGGAACTTCAGTACAGAAATGGGTGAACACTTTACATCTCAGTTTGGAGTTTTAAAGACCAAAAGGAAATAGCCTTTTGAAAACCTTATGGGAAAAGGAGAAAATGCTGGTAACCAGCATTTTCTCCTTTTCCCATAAGGTTTTCTTCACTTTCACAGACAGTTATCATCATTTTAGCAACATTCAAAGTGTTGTTGCAAATGCTTTCAATTTGAACCAGTCTAAAATGTTGTCATTTGGTAAAGAGTTAACTGTAATAATAATGATATTATATGAGCAGGTGGCAGGTAGAGTTGAAATTACAGGGAAATGCCCATAATAAATCATTAAACATAGGTTTTTTTATCATTCTAGATTTTTTGTGGTCTGGGTGGGTGGGTGGAGCTGCAAGCCTTGTTTATTTCTTATTCACACAGATCCGACAATGATGAATTGTGTGACCCAGTTGAGAGATCACATGTTATTTTTACAATGAGCAAAATTAGATGACTCAAGATTTTTCTACAAAAAAATGATATATATCTAGATTTTATTTTTTGATAGTCTATAACAGAGTGCGTGCCTGAATGCCATTTAGGTATATAATACCTATTGGAAAGATGAGTAATGATTCACATCTTCACATGGTCACACTTTGTGACAGTGACTATTGAGAAGGAATTCCCTTGTCTCTTGCAATCGGTAAAATGACAATTTGCAAGTCATAAAACCTACATTAAACTATTACAAACACTACACACATATTTAAATCTGAAGAAAAGGTTATTTATGTTTGAATTTTAAATTTGAATGTTTTTGTAAACAGTTCACTTGTTAACATATTACCACACAGCAAAATTTTAGACCTATTCAAATTGAAAGCATTTGCAGACGACAATTTCAGCTCAAATGGTGCAATTTTGCTTTGATAGGGTAGAAAACTTTGTGAGAAAATGCTGGTCTCCAGCATTTTCTCCTTTTCCCACAATGTTTTCAAAAGGCTTCTTTCTCAGGGGTGAAAAAGTCGTCATTGTGTGGTTAACAGTTAAAGGCAATAACTCCTTATTCCACAATCTTGGGGAAGGGGGGGGGGCAGTTGTCCAGGGGGCAATTGTCCTGATATGCTTTACGACAGAATCCTGAGTTTTTAAATGACCCTTATAGAGAAGTCTTTGCGCTAGAAAACAATGTGGAAAAAGAAGAACATTAACTCTTTACTCCATAGATAGTCATTTCTATGCATTGTTTGTAGGAATATTTGGAAAACATTGTGGCAAAAGGTGAAATTGCTCGTGACGAGCAATTTTACCTTTTGTCACAATGTTTTCTATGCTATCAAAAGGTGTAATATACACATAAGAAACAGCTTCATCCTTGCTGTTATTTAGCATCAATTAGAGATACCATAGAAATGCCTTATAGGGTAAAGGGTTAAAAAAAAGCCCAGAAACAGCTCCATAGATAGACTTAAGCAGTTTGTAAAGAAAATGGTTGTTTTTCCGAGCAATGTATCAAAAGAAATACACCTTTTTTGAACTTACACAAATAGGATTGGGGTGGCAGCAAAGCTCCCGGGAAGAAAACTGATTTAGGCAATTTTGAACTACAAAAATTGGTTTGAATCTGAAATAATGTTATTTATCCCAGTTGTGTATTCCTACTCACTATACGGTTAATATCTATAGCATTGTGTTGACATTTGAATATATGAGTCACAAAACGCGTCTCCCCCAAAATGCGATTGTACAGAAAGCAAACTACATATAGAATATTGGCCCGTGTTACGTTTATCACTTTTTCTTATGTATATGGACTAAATCTAGGGTACTTCAGCGCTAGAGATCGCGTGCAAACTTTTTCTGAATTTGCGCATGTCAATAAATAATCATATACCCGCTGTTGTGATAACAATTTCCCCACCCACCGTGCAAACGAAAGCAAGTCGAATATTCTAATCTCAAATCTTAGCCTGAGCTACTCAAATCAGGATTTGACATCGTTATTCAGTGGAGCAACCCTAAATATCACTAATCTAATTATTTACGTGTTGAAATCGTAACATGACAATGTTTCCTTCGATAACTTAAGCTAATCAAAATGTACATAAACATCGAGGAACAGAAGCCCAAAGAGTTTTCTCAAAATTACATTTATTGTTCTTTATAATGATATATTGAAAAAATAAAAACAATTATATTCCCTAAAAAGTGTGAAAATTCAACACATTTTTATGATATCTAGTAATTCTAATTGGATGAGATAGCAACTATTTTTCTTTCGAGTGAACATGCGCGTACTTCGGCTGTAAAAGAGTCTTGAAACACCAGGAACTTACAAATTGTAAACAAATCAAATCATTTGAATCGAAATAAGTAGAAAGGTGCCTTTTCCGTTAGAAAACAGGATAAATCAATTATATGGTTGGTGTGGAGATGGATATAGTTTATCCGGGCAGCCCGAAAACTGAAGAGGGCTCGCTAAAGCTGGCCCTCTCAGTTTTCTAAGCCTCACCAGATAAACTTTATCCATCTCGGCACCAACCATATATTCTCTATATTCAATTATTTGATTTTTGGCCTTAATGGTTTCGATATTTAGTAAATCTATCTTTTTTTTTTAACCCTTTACCCCATAAGGCACTTCTATGGTATCTCTAATTGACCCTAAATAGCAGCAAGGATGAAGCTGTTTCTAATGTGTATATGACACCTTTTGATAGCATAGAAAACATTGTGGCAAAAGGTGAAATTGCTCGTGCTTTTGCCACTATGTTTTCCAAAGGCTCCTACAAGCAATGCGTAGAAATGAGTATCTATGGAGTAAAGGGTTAATCAATAAGAGGCATGCATAAGAATTTCAGTCTTATCCATTTGCATATGTGCATAATGACTGACTATGCCATTCATTATCCACAATGTTATTGAAAGCTTGTAAATTGCTCATAGCTTTGAAAAAGTTAAGAATAACTTAACCTAGCTTGATCATTTTTTTCTGACAGTAATAATTACAGTGTGGAGAGAAGAGAAACGAAAAAAAAACACAACCTGAAATGGTGTGACTCGGTAACGGTATGCATTAGTAAAAAGAAACAAAATACTTTATCTACGTGATCTGACTTTTAAAAGAACATTTTGAGTTTCCGGTGTTGTCAGTTAAACCTGTCAAAGATTATGAATGTCTCTATTATTGTGGAAAAAATAAGATAATAGAAAAGCAAAAAATAAGATGGCGAGATTGTATGTCAAATCTTACTGTTATAACAGTCATAACTTTACATGTCTGTCTTGGCCAAATGACTGGAGCCTCTACCATTTTATCAAAATTCTTTACCACACAACAAAATTTTAGACTGGTTCAAATTGAAAGCATTTGCAGACGACAAAATAAAAGTGACTGAAAAATTGAAATTTGTTCTGGGAAGGATAGAAAACACTGTGGGAAAAGGAGAAAATGCTGGTTACCAACATTTTCTCCTTTTCCTACAGTGTTTTCAAAAGGCTTCTTTCTCTGGGGCGTCAAAAGTAGGGATTGTGTGGTAATGGATTAATTAATACTTTTGAGTTCTATCCCTTTATTAAAAGACAAATTTGTAGAAAGGTCCAAATTCAAAGCATTTGCAGACAAAAATTTAAATGTAATTCAATTACGAAAATTGTTTTTGATGGGGTAAACATACTGCATTGTGGGAAAAAGAGAAATCAATGTAATCAGCATTTTCTCCTATTTTCCACCATTTTTTCAAACGCTTTCTTTGTTAAGGTCATTAAAACTTAGAAAAGAGTTAAAAACCATGAGGAGGAAAGCTTTGGAAAATCATTGTGAGGAAAGGAGAAAATGCTGTTAACCAGCATTTTCTCCATTTCCTACAAAGTTTTTCCTAAGTGTTTTCTTTCCTAACAGAGTGCGTTGTCTGCGCATGTCATATTCTTCGAAGATTCGACTGTCTTATATGACGCATCACTACTAGCCCTGAAAGCGGGCTGACTGTAATATTACGCTCTATAAAGTAGCAATGTTGAATACAGCTTTTACGTATCAATACGTTTGAGGAGAAATGAGACCTGCTTTAGCAACAGATTTCTCTAAACTGGTGATAATAGTTGAGTGAATTGCACGCAGTAGCGTTTTATTGGGTAAACTTTTTTTTGTTTTAAATTCAAAGTAACGGTTGTCGCGTAGGAAAGTGGTTCGGTTCTGTACCCAGGATGCCCATATCAGATAGATGAGTATTTATAGAATGCCATCTAGCGGGAGATAATGAACAGAGTGAGATCCAAACAAATTTTCAACCATGTTGTATGTGCCATCTGTAAATAAGCCAAACCCTGACAGAAGGGAGGATTTGTAACAACTCCATGTTCCACTATACAAAGTAAATCATCACAGAATTACAGATTCATAAAATCTACTCTGTCTAACCGGAGACTGAATCTGAAGTTAGAATGGCTCTTTGACATGCAGAAAATTAACCCTTTACCCCATAAGGCATTTCTATGGTATCTGTAAATGACCCTAAATAACAGCAAGGTTGAAGCCGTTTTTTATGGGTATATGACACTTCCTGATAGCATAGAAAACATTGTGACAAAAGGTGAAATTGCTCGTCATGAGCAATTTCACCTTTTGCCACAATGTTTTCCAAAGGCTCCTACAAGCAATGCGTAGAAATGAGTATCTATGGAGTAAAAGGTTAACTAAGGGTAAAATATTTCAAAATTTCTTACATATCAAAGGACAATTCTACCTCAGGATCCAATCAATTATCAAACAAAATGGTTTATACAGATCCATCAATTTTGTGCTGAGTTGACACCCATGGAATATCACATCCTAGAAATGCATAAAACCCCTTTTATTCGGGCTTGGCACAAATAGCGGACCTGTCTAAAATTCGTACTGGATGTACATTGAAGTTCTGGTTTTTCCCAGGATGTTGTTTAGTACATATTTCCGAAACTGTGGTGTAGGTATACAACAGGTGATTGATCCGCCATCTACACAAACATGGGGAACGTCTTTAATGTTCAAGTGCGTGTGAAAATCTGACATCACCATCCTGCAAACAACATTTGCTGGGAATGTCATTGAAACAAATCCTAATAGCACCTCTGCTCTTTCCCTCATGTTTTTTTTAACTTACCAAACAATACCTAGCTTTAATATGAAGACTCTGAGAAAGAAACCTTTTGAAAACATTGTGGGAAAAGGAGAAAATGCTGGTAACCAGCATTTTCTCCTTTTCTCACAATGTTTTCTATCCTGCGTGAAGCAAATTTCAACTTTTTAGTTACCTTTAGTTTGTCGTCTGTAAGTGTTTTCAATTTGGACCAGTCTAAAATTTGTCTTTTGGTAAAGAGTTAAATGCTAGCCAGGTAGTTGGATGTAATTAAATACAAGTAGTATTACTCACGGTCTGTTAATTGCATCATTATAATTAACCTGAATCTTAATAGTTAATCTCCCAGCTCTTTAAACTTAATTCTGAACTTCTTGAACTTGAACTGCATGAGAAATTATTCCTACATCCTTAGCCACAAGGACCTCAGAGTTTTCACAACCCTGAGAAAGATGGCTTTTGAAAACATTGTGAGGAAAGAAGAAAATGCTGGTAACCACCATTTTCTCCTTTAGCAAAAATGTTTTCCTCCCTTTCAATTAAAATTTCACCGTAAGAGCCATGTTTAAATTTTCAGATACAACTGCTTTTAACTTAGACAAGTCTAAAATTCTGCCTTTTGTTTGGTTATGGGTCTAAGTGCCAAAAAAAAAACCCAAAAAGATACTTCACCCTTTACCCACAATCCCAAGTTTTAACAACCCTTAGAAAGAAGTCTTTTAACCCTTTACCAAACAATCTCTGGTTTTTATGACCCAGAGATAGAAGTCTTTTGAAAAAAGAGGTGCTATTAGGATTTGTTTCAAGTCTTTTGAAAAAGATATGCTTCAATGACTGGTAACCAGCATTTTCTCCTTTTCCCACAATGTTTCCTACCCTATCGGAAATAAATTTCAATTTTTTTAGTCCCATTTACTTTGTCATCTGCAAATGCTTTCAATTTGGACCAGTTTAAAATTTTATCATTTGGTAAAGGGTTAAAAGCAGAAAGATAACTGGTACTGTCTCTTTTTCCAACAATGCTTTTTACCCTTCTGAAAGATGAATCCCTTTATTTGAGTCACATTTAACCCATTACCAAACGATAATATTTTAGGCTTGTCCAAATCGAAAGCATTTGCAGACAACAAAATGAAAGTGACTGAGAATTTGAAACTTGTTTAGTGAAGGGTAGAAAACATTGTGGGAAGAGGAGAAAATGCTGGTTACCAGCATTTTCTCCTTTTCCCACAATGTTTTCAAAAGGCCTCTACCTTAGGGTAGTTAAAAGTCAGGATTGTGTGGTAATGGGTTAACTCATACTTTCTCTGCAAGTACTATCGCTGAGACAGGTAGCGCACAGGACTCAAGAACAGGGGAGTTTCTGGTTTAATCCCTGGCTCGGCCAATTTCTTTCCAAGGACTGATGATAGCCACTGCATCAGAATTAATTTCTCTCTCATCTCTGATAATTGTTTTAACACCGGTTATGCGGGAAACCAGCAAGTGGCTTGGAAAGAATATTGCATGTAGTACTGGTAAAAAAGGTATTCCAAAAAAGCATGAATAGGTGCACTGGTTGCCACCGTATAACTAAAATAATGTTGAAAATGGTGTTAGAACACTAATCAGAGATGGCACTACATTCGATTTTGTTTCACAGTAGACTTGCACAAAACAGAAAATTACATAAAAACGATACTTATCATTTCGCATCAGCCTGCACGGACTGATCCAAGATGACACTTAACACTTAGTTCAATGTATGAAAGCCCCTTTTCATGTGTAGCAAGCAATAAGTGTACTAGGGACTGCACAGGTTCAGCTAATGTTCCAAAATTTCATATCCATGAGAATTTTTTTTTCATCTTTAATATTCAAGATGAATTCATTCTTTACCTCACAATCCCAACTTTCAACAACCCTTGGGCAGGAGAAAATGTTTTGTACCCTGTTCTGATATATTTCTTGTTCTGAATTACATTTAATTTGTCATCTGTAAATGCTTTCAAGTCTAAAATTTGTCCTCTAGTAATGATTTAACACTTACTCTTTTACATCTGACTTTAAAAACACTGTGGAAAAATGCTTCTGAGAACATAGTGAAAAAAGGAGACAGTACTACTAATCAGCATTTTCGCCTTTTCCTATACTCTTTTCTATAACTTTAATCCTTTGCTTAGAGATTTTATTTTACTCTATCAATCTGTTGAGAGAACCTGCAGATGACAAAATCATAATTACAGAGACTGATATTTCTGATGACTTTTTTGTTTTATCTTTACATTTTCAAATTCGGAATTCACAAAACATGCACGGCACACATGACTGACAGCTGGTGCTGATAAGCTTTATCTTTCCAGGTGATTTTACAGCATGTTACTGTTTTTAGAGTAATATATCACAATATCTTTTACAAAATTAGTAATAAATTTCATCATAAATATGTCTGCTTGAAACCTCAAACTGCTAGTAAATTATCTTATTTTTCAAAACTTAATTTTTGGCAATGTTTTTACTCAGATATATGAAATCTGTAAACTAATGACACTTTATCAGAAAATCAAATTTCAACCCTTATCCTGCTAAATAACTAAAATCAAGTTTTCAATTCGACAGTAAAAGCCAAACTATTGCTATCACAAAGTAATGCTTTGATGAATTATATATTCTTATGAACAAAGTCTGTAACAAAGAAACAAATAAACAAACGCATGGTAGAAATAAGGGACCCGGGACTCTAGAAAGCCCAGATGAAAAGCCAGTACCTTAACCATGGAGCTATCTCTCCAACACGGTAGCTAGGTATTGAATGGAAATCGGGACAAAGCCATGCATGAAGGAGTGGTTTCCCTTAACAATATTCTAATTGGAGTGTGTAGATCCAAGATCAGACTGCATGTTCTGTGCAGTCTGATCTTGATCTACACTGTCCGTAAAAGGTCATTGGGTCGTGCTTAACAGCCAAAGGGCTAATGACCTTGAAGAAATGATTGATTGTATGATGTAATACTGTTTTCATCATGATTTCAGTTATACGGTAAGTTCATTATACACATAACCATGTTTTTCTGAATTTTCTTTTACCAGAACTTAAGCTCATATTCTACCCAAGCAACTGGCTGCTTTCCAAGGTTATAATAGTGGAAACAATGATCAACATTGAGATAGAAGAAAGAATCCTGTATCACTGACTATTATCAATTCAGAAAAAAATTGTAATATCCTTACACTAATGACTACGCTTCCATGGCTTGGCGACCTTGAGAAGGTTACTGAAAACATTGAGAGAGAAGGAGGAAACTCTCAGTGACCAGAGTTTTCTTATTTCCCCCGTACCAACTGTAAGTATTGGTGCGGCAAATGTTGCACCTACCGCACCCATGTCTACGCCTATGTGTGTCATTGGTACTTAACTCTTTACCACAGTCAATCCCGATTTTCAATGACCCTGAGATAGAAACCTTTTAAAAACATTGTGGGAAAAGGAGAAAATGCTGGTAACCAGCATTTTCTCCTTTTCCCACTATGTTTTCTTAAACCTGCTGGGAAAAAAAATTCAATTTTTGAGTTATGTTTATTTTGTCATCTGCAAATGTTTTCAATTTGGTCCTGTCTAAAATTTTGTTGTGTGGTAAAGAGTCATCATTTGTCATCTTCCAATCTTTGCCATATATATATTCAGGCTAAAATTTTGCATATAAAGCAAAATTGATTGATTGTTTTGATGCCACTTTCAACCTCATTTCAGTCATGAATATCACAGCTAAATCTCACAATACTTGTAAATGTTCTGGGTTTTACCAGTACTACTCTAGGGCTCAGAAATGATGTGCCCATGGATATTTTGACAAAAAAAAAAAAACAATGCTTCCAGCAAGGCTCAAACACAGGTGAAATATCAATGTTTAACCCTTTGCCTCTAATTATTAGCCCTTGGAGTGCTAACATAATAATCCTTTACCACACAATCCCTATTTTCTAACAACCCAGAACAGAAAGCCTGTAAAAAACAAATGTGAGAAAGGGAGAAAATGCTAGTACCAGCATTTTCTCCTCTTCTCACAATGTTTGCTGTCATACCACAGACAAATTCTTTAATTTCGGCCACATTCATTTTGTCATCTACAATGTCTGTCTGGTAAGCACTTGGTGAAATGAATCTCTTTTATCGGCTAAATCAGCAAAAATACTAAATTTTTTTTTGGCCAGAAAAGGTAACAAAAGGTAGATAGAGACATTTCCAGTTACAACAGCACATTCTGAGCAGTATGAACTTGACATGCACTTTCTGCAAAAGAAATATTGGTTGTGTTTAGTCATGGGAGTGTTGATTTTGCACTAGAACCACTGTTTTCTCACATGAAACACAGTTAACTCTTTAACACACAACCCCAACTTTTGACGATCCTGAAAAAAGTCTTTTGAAAACATTGTGGGAAAAGGAGAAAATGCTGGTAACCAGCATTTTCTCCTTTTCCCACAATGTTTTCTACCCTTCTCAAATCAAATTGCAATTTTTCAGTCACATTCATTTTTTTACCTGCAAATGCTTTCAATTTGGACTGGTCTATAAATTTGTTGTTTGGTATAGAGTTTACCCTTTTAACCAAATTGCAAGTTTTAACAAGTCTGAGAAGGGAAGCTTTTTAAAACATTGTGGGAAATGGAAAACATCCTGGAAAGCTGCATTTTCGCCTTTTCCCACATGTTTTCTACCCTATCAATGACAAAAATTGTCATTTCAGCTTCGTTCGTCGTCTGCACATGTGCAAAGCTTTCAATTTTGACCAGTCCAAAACTTTGTTTTCTGGTATAGAGTTAAATCTTTACCACACAATCCCAAGAATCTGAGCATGATGCCTTTTTGAAAACATTGTGGGAAAACAAGAAAATGCTGGTAACCAGTATTTTCTTCTTTTCGCAAATTATTTACTTAACCCGTATAAAGACAAATATTATGCTTTGGGTGACATTTAATAATGTTGTCTATGAATGCTTTCAATTTGGACCAGTCTAAAATGTTGTTGGTTGGTAAAGAGTTAACTGAACTTGCACCACCTGTATGTTTGTTTTTGAAGAGTAATTCATTCAGTGCACCAGATAATCTATAATCTAGATTACAAAAACAGATATCTAACCCATCACATGACTAGCACTGTCATTTAACTCTTTACCAAATGACAAAATTTTAGACCAGTCCAAATTGAAAGCATTTGCAGACAACAAAATAAATGTGACTGAAAAATTGAAATTTGATTTGGGAAGGGTAGAAAGCATTATGGGAAAAGGAGAAAATGCTGGTCACCAGCATTTTTCTCCTTTTCCCACAATGTTTTCAAAAGTCTAAATTCTTTCACAGGGGTAATACAAGTTGGGATTGTGTGGTAAAGTATTAATGTGCAAACAAATTAATGCCATTAATAAAAACATAATAATCACTAGTAGAGAACCAAGATGACCCTGCATGATTTGTGCCATTTGATCTTGATCTACACATTCCCCAATAGCAACAAAAGTAGTTTCAAGTACTCCTTTTCCACTAGTATTTCAGAAGTTATCTATTGCAGAGGTGTTAAGAATCATTTTGTACCATAGTAAGTTCCCATTAACCCTTTCCCAAACATCAAAGTTTTAGACTAGTCCAAATTGAAAGCACTTGCAGCTGACAAAATACATGCAACTCAAAAATTGAAATTTGTTTCCAGCAGGGAAGAACACATTGTGGACAAAGGAGAAAATGCTGGTTACCATTTGAACATTTGACCAACTTGCACACTTGAAGCTATTTAGAGTCCTCCTTCCATGACAATATTTCTACAGGCTTCCATTGCAAAGATACGGAAAGGTGCTAAGCCCTTTAGCAGACATCATTTCAGACTTTAACAAATTTTGAAGCATTTGCAGACAACAAATTCAATGTGGCTCATACCAAAGGATTTGATTCAGAAAGAGGAAATGTTGTTGGAAACGGAGAAAATGCTGGTAACCAGCATTTTCTCCTTTTCCCACAGCATTTTTTCAAAAGCAGTCTACATCAGGGTCACCACAACTTGGGCTTGTTAATGGTAAAGGGTCAAGAATGCCATTAAGAAATTATCTAAATATGTTACTTTTCCTGGTAAAAACTTTATCAGACCACAAAATTTTAGAACTGTCCAAAATCAAAACATTTGTGGACAACTCATTAGACAAGTAGAAGTAGCTTTACTGCAAGATTGGATAATGTTTCTGGAACAGGAGTTTCTTTCATTGTAATGAATTGTTGTAGAAAATGTTTTCGAAAGCTTCTCATTCAGGGTCATTAAAACTTGGTATTCTGTGGTAATGAGTTAACACTTAACCTGGACATAAAAATCATTTTAATCAAAGCATTTTGTTGGCAACAAAGTGAACATTGCTTAGTTTTATATTTATTTTACATCGACTGAGAAACAAGCTCTTACAACTTATACTAATCTCTCACGATGCTGCTTCCTGGGTATATATACATCAGAACTTGTGCCGAGTGTGTGGGCCCATGAAATATCCCAAAGTTGACACCTACTCCGGAGTATCAAACTCGGGACCATATATATGTTTACGAGGCCAACACTCTACCTCAAAACCATGGGCACCACACTGAACATTATGTAAATTGTTAGAAAAGTCATTAGAAAGAAAATGAAACACAGATGGAAAAGGAAAAATGCTACTTTCCAATGTTTTCAAAAGTTTTCGTTATCAGGATTGTTGAAAATTTAGTTTTTGGGTCGAGGGCTCATGCAGATGCATAAAATATTGCTATCTTACTACTATTACAACGCACACTTGTTTGATTTTAAATCCTGTGTCATCTACCAAGGTCCTGTGCCACAAACTGATGACTGAAATAATGCTGAAGGGGCCATTAAAAACAGTATTGTGTGTCCGAAGGTATGGAAAGGTGCTGTTCAACTGTCTTTCGACCACACAACAAAATTTTACACTGTCTATTATGAAGGCACTTGCAGAAGATATTTCTAAGGTGACTGAAATCATCTTTTTTTTTTTGGAAGGGGGAAGGGGGGAGGAGAGAAAAGAAATTCAGGTATTGGGGTTTAACACCACTATAACAGCTAAGGTCATATCATCACAGTCTGTGACGCACATGTGTTTCCTAGCTTTCTCACACCAGTAATTAACACAACTTACTTTCAAAAGCCACCAACTACTTTTCTCATATGCTTCAGCAGAGGTGAGAGGCAAAAATGCGTCCGAAAGAAAGGTATATTGGTAGCAGAGTTTAATGTCGCATTGTAACATAACTTGTCTTTGAAAGCCAAGTAAACATTGTGTTTTTTACGGAGCACTTTCTCCTTTTACCTCAATAATTTTGAACGCCCCCCCCCCCCCCACACACACACACAAACCCGCTCCACCTGTGTTCTTCAGCATAATGTAAATTTACAATATTGTTTAGCAAAGGACAGAAAAAGAAACTTATTTGTGTCATGCATATTGTGAATTTACTTAAGTTGCTTGTTTCAAGCTGTAGTTACGAGGTTTTTGAAGTATGGCGACGATATGTTGAAATAATCTACGAGAAGTAGGTTGTTACATGATACAAAATTTGTCAAGCATGTCTGCTAATAGATCAAGAAGCAAAGTGAAGGTCACCTGACAAATCAGCTGTCACATCAAGCTGTTGCAGATGATGATATAAAAATGTAACACTGTCTACTCCATTCACTCATTACCTCATGACTTAACTCTTTACCACACGAGAAAATTTTAGGCTGGTCCAAATTGAAAGCATTTGCAGACTACAAAATAAAGGTGACTGAAAAATTGAAATTTGTTCTGGGAAGGGTAGAAAACACTGTTGGAAAACGAGAAAATGCTGGTTACCAGCATTTTCTCCTTTTCCCACAGTGTTTTCAAAAGGCTTCTTTCTCGGGGGGCGTCAAAAGTAGGGAATGTGTGGTAATGGGTTGAACCCTGATCTTGCTAAAATAGTGAAATCAAAACTTTAATCCTGTACTACATGACAAGACTTTAGACCTGTGCGAATTGAAAGCATTTGCTGATGACAGTTTCAATGTGGCTCATATGAAATGAGTTTTCTATGATAGCATAGAAAACATTGTGGGAAAAGGAGAAAATGCTGGTAACCAGCATTTTCTCCTTTTCCCACAATGTTTTCAGAAGCCCTCTCTTTCAGGGGGCGTTAAAAGCGGTCATTGTGTGGTAAAAGGTTAATGGCGATAGTAAAAAACTCCGAATTATGCTTTTACAATGATATTTTTAAGGAGAAAATAATTATGTCTTTCTTGGACAATGTAGATCTAAGATCTGACTGCACATCCTGATCTACACTGTCCGCTCTAGATTAGTGAGTCACACTTAGCAGTGTATTGGGGCTGTTAAAAAAGTATCCGAAAAGGTTTCATAACTCGAGGGTAAACTATGCTTCTTTTACTGTGGACTGAACATTCCTGTGTTTCAACAACCCAGATTGACTGAATTGGTTGTCATGGAGTTTACCCCCATTTTAACTCTTTACCAAACGACAAAATTTAGGATCAGTCCAAATTGAAAGCATCTGCAGACGACAAAAAAAAATGTGCATCAAAATTTAAATTTTGATTTGAAAAGGGTAGAAAACATTGTGGGAAAAGGAGAAAATGCTGGTTAACAGCATTTTCTCCTTTTCCTACAATGTTTTCAAAGGTTTTCTTTCTCAGGGTCGTTAAAAGTCGGGACTGTGTGGTAAAGAGTTAACAGCTTTCGCTCAACAGAGACATTTTGGACTTGCCATCATAAAGCTATTTGGATCCTATTAGAAAATGCTGAAAGGTCTGGTACTTTTATTTTAAAGGCAGTCAAACCAAAGAGCTAAAGCAGTGCTCTCCCAACGTAATTTTGGTGTGCAATATATATAATTATGTAAGATAGTCAAAATAAATGAGCCATGCTCTGTGAAAAAGGGGCTATTTAAATTCCTCTGTAAAAAGTATCAGCCAAAACCTTTTACTATTGGTTAATTTTCCTCATGTCCAAGGGCCAGAGTACCTCATGACTTAGTCGGCTGATGAACAAAATGAATTTTATGAATCCACGATTGTGAGATGAGTTGTTTTGTATCATCACGTAGATGCCCTAACCCTTTACCACACATTGACGACTTCTGAGGACTCTGAGGTAGAAGCATTTTGAAAACAATGTGGAAAAAGGAGAAAATGCTGGTAACCAGCATTTTCTCCGTTTCCCACAATGTTTTCTACCCATTCCAAAACTAATTTCAAATTTGGAGTCACATCAAATTTGTCGTCTCCAAATGCTTTCAATTTGGACGAGTCTAAAATTTTGTCGTTTGCTAAAAGAGTTAAGCCCCCTTTGGTCAGAGCATGACTCAAATGCAGATTAATTTTTTTTTTATATTACGCACTAAATTTCATGAGTAGATTTAGTTACAGGTTATCATTCCTTATTCGGATTGTATGATATGTAATAACCTAGGTGTTGTAATATGAAGAACTTATTTTTTTTCAGTTAACTCTTTATTCTAACATGACACTTTGGCTCTAAAAACACAGTGAAATAAAATCGTGGTAAAATCTGCGTCATTCTATGTAGAGTGACACCACTCTTTAATTAACCCATTACCACACGACAAAATTTTAGACCTGTCTATGTTGAAAGAAATTAGCGGACGATAATTTCAATATGGCTCAGTAATGTGACCTTAGTTTGATAGGGTAGAAACATTGTTGGAAAAGGAAAAAATGCTGGTTACCAGCATTTTCTCCTATTCCCACAATGTTTTCATAGGGTTTCTTCTTCAGGGTCGTTAAAAGTCGGCATTGTGTGGTAAAGAGTTAAAGAGTGACGTCATTCAATATAAAGTAAGTAAGTTTAACCCATTACCAAACGACAAAATCTTAGACTGGTCCAAATTGAAAGCATTAAATGCAGACGACAAAATAAAAGTGACTGAAAATTTGAAATTTGTTTTGTGAAGGGTAGAAAACATTGTGGGAAAAGGAGAAAATGCTGGTTACCAGCATTTTTTCCTTTTCCCACAGTGTTTTCTAAAGGTTTTCATTCTGAGGGTTGTCAAAAGTAGGGATTGTGTGGTAATGGGTTAATTCAATGGAATTCATAATCTTCATCTGTATTTTCACTCTAAGTATGAAGTTGTTTTCTTTTGATTAAGAGTTGGTCATGTTAGAATCAAAATGATCTTCTTACCATTGTGATTTATTGTTCTATAAAACACATTGTAAGTTATGAGGCACAATGAATAAACCACTCAGGCTATTACCCTCATGGATCATTTATTGTGCCTCATAACTCACAACTGTGGTTTATTGAATGATAAACCCTTATAGAAAGAAGATTATTTCTTAATTAAACAAGAAAATTTAAGACTGGTATAACTTATAAACAACCAATAAACAATTACAGAAAATAAATTTAAATTTGACTCAAAGAAATAGTTTCTCTTTGAAAGGATTAAAGACATTCTGAAGAAAACGCTGGTCACCAGTGAAGCTTTTGTCTTTACATACAAGTAAAAACTTGTTTTGCCATGTTTTCAAAAGTGGTCAACTGTCTTGCCAAATAATGTCTGAGAAAATTGTTGAGTGATGATAATGTATTTTAACCATTTTCAAACAATAAAATAAATAAAATGAAAGCATTTGGGGAATAGGGGAAAATGCTGGTTACAGTCATTTTCTCCTTTTCCGCCAGTTTTCTACTTGTTAACTCTAATTACCAAATGACAAAATTTTAGACAGGTCCAAATTGAAAGCACTTGCAGATGACATAATAAACATGAATCAGAAATTGAAATATATAGAAAACATTGTGGGAGAAGGAGAATATACTGGTTACCAGCATTTTCTCCATTTCCCATAATGTAGTGAACAGTGTAGATCAGAGATCAGACTGCACGTTCTGTGCTGTCTTATTTTGAACTGCACTGTCCCCAAAAGCTTCAGGTTTCTTCAACAGTAATGAACGAGTTAATGTAGTTCGAAAGAGAGATATCTATTCGGGTAGAAAACATTGAGGAAATAGAACAAAATACTGGTCACCAGTATTTCTTTCTTTTCCTACAAAGTATTCAATAGTATTCCCCATAAGAAATTAAAACTCAAGATTGCATGGAAAAGGATTCACAGGGGTGAATAAATTTCTGACCTGCTCCTGTCAAGATTTAATGATATCTTACATTATCATATGAATGGGGCAACATTTGGCATGCTTCACAGTGTACTGTTAGTTTTTTGGCAACTGTTGCATCATCTCAAAATTAAGTCTTAAAAGTGAGAAAACATAAATTTTATTTATGCCAGTCATTTTATTTTATATCTGACACAATTTCGAAATGTTACCTCTGTTTTCAATATTTCAGTTTTCACCTTTATCAAGAAATTCGACACAAAATTTGTGCCTTCTAAATGTACATTTTATATTGTTACGACTAGTCACCAAACTGGCCAAATTAGAAATCTAGGTCGATTGGTTGACAAATCAAAAACTATATAGATCTATGTTTCATTTCCAACAGTGGAATCTTCAATTTAGAAGCATTTTTGGACTCGCTGCTGGGATGATATAATGCATCAATTATATAAATTACCATAAAACAGCAAACATCCGCACAATTGGCTGCCAGCATTTTCTCTGTATCCCGTAGTGTTTTATATTCTTTTGGGAGCAAAATTTGTTCTTGCAGCTACATATAAATTTGTAGTCTGAAAATGCTTCCAGGTTGGCCAACTATAAATTTTTGCCATCTGATGATGAGTTACCTTGAATATCTAAATTGAAAAGCATTAACAGATCTTGATTGAAGGCAGCTAGCATAATGCCACTTGCTAAGCCTAAAAGAAGGTATCATGTACTTTTTGAAATTGTTTAATAGCTTTTAACATGAAAGAAACTGTTCAAATGTGTCAACATGTGCTGCCAGAGAAAGTTCATCTTTACCAAAACTTAATGCATTAACGAATGATTGCATTTGAAAGCAATTAGGTACCTTTAGTTTAAACATATTTATTTTACATCAATTGAGAAACAAGTTCTTCCAGCTCATAATAAACTCTCTTGAATCTGCTTCCTAAAATGTTTGGGCCAATGGACAGTCGGGCCAATGGACAGTCGGGCCAATGGACAGTCAGTCCAAAGGTTGGCACCAGGTATCGAACGTGGGAGCTTTTGTTACAAGGCTGAACTCTACCTCACAGAAAGTAGCCACATTTACCATTTCTTCCACAATATTTTCAAACTCTTCCCTTGCAAAAAAAGAAAAAAAATTAATATAAGACTAAGTTTGTATGATCATGTCTCTCTCACGATATTTTCAAACATTTCTCTTTAAAAAAAAAAAGAATAAAAATTAATAGAAGATGACAATGGTTAGGTTACCATTGATACAGAGGACACTTTTCTTGTGATTAGGTTCCTGTCACCCGACCAACTGTTGTACCCCTCTTAAATATTTTTTTAAATGAAAGTCCTGTGGCCTCAGATTTCCAACCATATCATATTGCCGTATTAAATTGTGTTAAAATTTTTGTACCTGCAACAGTTGGCTCGTGGCACACAGATTTTTGAATATAAATTATGTCCTATTCAAATTTATATCCTTTCAAGGTAGACTTCTTTATCTCTTAACCCTTTACCAAACAACCCTTGGTTTTAACAACCCTGGGAAAGAAGCCTTCTGAAAACATTGTGGGAAAAGTACAAAATGCTGGCAACAAGCATTTTCTCCTTTTCCCACATTTTCTACCCTATCAAAGAGAAATTTACATCAATGGTAGAAGACATTTTTATGAAAATTCAAACTTGTGCACAAAATATGTGCAGAGCTTTCAACTGATTTTGCCTTGTTCATCCTTGCACCCAAAGGCAACCAGTTAAAAATAACATCGCCTATGGGGACAGTTATCTGTACTTTTTCCATCCATGCCTGAACAAATCACATAGAATAGTACCTTAGCATGTTAGCCCCGTTTTACTATGGTAGTTAAAAACAAGATTTGCACAAGTTTTACGTCACTATAGTATAGTGGCACTTATCTGCCACGCAATCCATGATAACTATCAATTGATTATTATAACAATCAAGGTTGATTTAGAAAAATGAAAGTTTCCTGGATTTTTTTTCTTTTAATTTAGATAAAATGAATAGATAAAATTACTAGGAAACTTTGATTTATAACAATAGTTTTCTAAAATAATCATGATTGTATCATGTACCTCATAGCAGATTAAGGCCACTATACTATAATTATTTAGTAAAACCTGTGCACATTTTGTGTATCATGTACCTCATAGCAGATTAAGGCCACTATACTATAATTATTTACGTAAAACCTGTGCACATTTTGTTTGTAACTACCTTAGTACCGGTAAAACAAGGCCCTAGCCAGCAAAGGATTATATTCTGTCATGCTAAAACCTCTATAAGATTACATTAGCTAACGTCCATAAAAAGTCGGTCTCTGTCTGCAATGATAACAAATATTGAATGTCAATACTGTTAAAGATCTTTAATCCTTAACCAGCTTACAAAATTTTAGAATTATCTAAAATGGACGACAAAATAGATATTGCCAAATTAGTCAGATCCATCTCTGAGAGGGTAGAAAGCATGGTGGGTAAAGGAAAAAAAATGCTAAATTCCAACATTGTTTTCCTTTTCCTAAAATTTTCTGAAAAGCCTTAACCCCAGGGTCATTAGTACATCAGGGTCTGTATTCACCAACCATTCTTAAGAACATTCTCTGTCTTAGTCTTTAGAATTTTCTATATTTGAAAGTAACTCAACTTATTATTGGCTAAACCAAATGGTTGAAGCAATCAGAAGTTGTGTTACTTTCAAACTTTGATTACCTTGGAGAGTAAGCCAAAGAACATTCTTTTGATGCTCCTGGGAATGAAGCCTTTTGAAAAAAATGTGGGAAAAGAAGAAAATGCTGGAAACCAGCATTTTCGCCTTTTCCCACAATGTTTTCTTCTCTATCAAAGAAAAATTACACCATTTGAGCCACACTAAAATTGTCGTCTGCAATTTGGATGGGTTTAACATTTTGCCGTGTGGTAATGAGTTAAGAATGGTTGGTGAATACAGACCCAGATTGTTTGGTAAAGGGTAAACCTTTTACCCCATAGAACTCATGTTTCAAATAATGTTTTCATACTTTAAATGATGTTGTAAATATCATGATGAAAATTCAAGAAATTAGAGGGTTTTTTTTTATCATATTAATTTTGTAGAACTTAATTTATTGCCTATCTCTACAGGTATTCATCTCTGCCTAAATAATATACTGATACAGTTCACCAGCATAATAGTGTTCCATTTTGAACATTTACCATAAAGAAACCGCCATACAAGATTAATGATTGTGAGAAAAAGTTCTCTTTGACAATTTTTAATTTGCTAATAGAACAAAACTCCCCTGAGACTGAGGTGTTCAATTTACATATTAACTCTTCTACCACACAATCACACCTTTAATGACCCTGGGAAAGAGAGCTATTTGAAAACAGAGTGGGAAAAGGAGAAAAATGCTGGTAACCAGCATTTTTTTCCTTTCCCACATTGTTTTCTACTCTATGAAGGACTAATTCCACCATTTGAGTCACATTTAATTTACTGTCTGCAAATGCTTTCAATTTGGACAGGTTCAAATTCTGGTTGTACCAAACATGTTCACCAAACAATTAGATGCTTTTAAGACCCTGATTGGGAAGTCTTCTGAAAACATTGTAGGAAATGGAGAGAATGCTATCATACACAAATGCCACCATTTAATCTACATTTGATTTGTTGTCTGCAAGTTGTTTCAATTTGGACAAGTCTAAGACTCTTTTGTTTGGTAAAGGGTTGATCCTCTACCACACAATTCTGAGTTTTAACAATTCTGAAAAAGTTTTCTATTAACCCATTCTTAGCTCTAATACTCTAAATAAGTTCAATTAATTTGCATAATTTTGGCCAATGTATAAAGGGGGCTAATCTCTTGACCTTGGACACAATATGTTGAAGATCATTTAAATACTAAAATATAAAATTTTCCTATCTTTTTGGCTGAAATGATAGTTATTGTTGACTTTATAGTTATTGCTAGCAAGTAATGCAGAAAATAAACTGTATAGGCTGAACAGTATTATTTTGACATTCTGGAAATTCTGTGAAAATTTGCATTTGGACAATGAGAAATTACACCAACAAAAGTGTTATTTCAGCTAATTCTCTCCTTGCTTGCATTAAAAAGAGTTAGTCAATTAAATGAGAAATTTGTAAATTGAGCTCATTCTGAGAATCCCTGCTTCAAATGTGATTGATCAGCATTGAATGATGGCAAAAATGCCAGTAATGTGATAATAAGGGCTTCAAAATCAATAATCACCCAGGACCCCTGTATAACCCTTTCTCTATGGTACAAAATGTTTTCATTTTGCTGCAGTGAAAGGAAGCGAAAACCTTGTGAGAGACAGAAAAGCCCAAAATAAGGTGGATATTATTTTTCTGTTCTTTTTTTCTCTTCCTTGTCCTTACCTTATTACACTGAAAAGTTGGTGATACTTGTTCAAGAGTTAACTCTTTACTAAATGATGAAATCTTCACTGGTACAAACTTAAAGCACTTGCAGACAGCAAAATAAACACAACTAAAAGATTGAAACTTGACTTTGGAAGAGCAGAAAATATTGTGAAAATAGGAAAAAATGCTAGTTACCAGTGTTTTCAGAAGGCTTGTTCCTGGGATTCGTAACAAGGGATCTTTTAATAAAGGGTTAGATAAAGACTACAAACTTTCAGCAAACCAGTTTTTCACCTCGCATTAGACCACTATTGAAAACATTGATGCAAAGAGAAAAATAATCTGAACTTAGCAATTTCCATGTCTTCCACCATGTTTTCAAATGTATTGTTTCTATCAAACTTTAGTCATTTAATAATCTATAATTAACAGGAATATTTTCAAATGTTTCTGCTACAGCTTTCTGTTCAACTGAGCAAAGGGAGTTAAGGTTTGAGTCTGTTTGTTAAGAGAAGGAGTTCCTGTCACAACTGCCATATATGGTATGATGCCATTAAATAGGTTGGTGTGCCGCTAGTTGAAGAGCCTGTGTCCTTGAGTAACATGACCAGATGTCATATGAGTCATCTAATGACAGCAAATCCAGCAGAGTTCTCTCAATGTAATCAGATTTCTTCTAAATGGCTGATAGTCATTCTGTAGTCACTCTGTACTTAAGATAATATGTTAATAGATTTTCAATAAATGAAGGTTCAGTGCTATTTTTAAGAGGCCTTATTTAATTTATTCTTTCCCAAGAAAAATATTGGAGGGTGGTGGGTGGGGTTTAGAGGTGGGGTAGGTTGAGTGTGGGGAACACACCCTTTATTCAATTCAGGTATTACTTATCAAAGTACATTAAGGAGAGGGCACTCTAATTGGAGATTTGTAATATCGCCTTTCTTTGCCATAAAACATACTAGGACTAAGACTCGAGTAATCTGCAATTGATGGACAGATAGATACTGGTCCTCATCTCGATTATGGATCACTCGAGTGTTAGTGGAATCAGTGCGCGATTTTGGTGACTAAAGGCAATGATACACAAATGTTACATTAATCCCATTACGGTGCCCTATCCAATTATCTCCCACTAGATGGCATTCTACAAATGCACATCTATCTAATATGGGCATTCTGGGTACATATTAAGCGGACTAATTTTTCAAAATGACAACCGTTACGTTGAATTTCAAAATAAAATAAATGTTTATTCAGTAAAACGCTACCTGGTGCAATTTATTCAGTTATGATCAGCTTGCAGGTAACCTATGCACAGGCTATTTATTAAAACAATCCCTACAGGCTTGGGTTTAGCTTGACATAAGCCCTACTTTTCCCAGGTATTGGGGAATGGGTGATGCGTCATAGCAGTTTGACTCTTCGAAGAATATGACATGTGCAAACAACATGCCCTATCCTTAACTTTGTTGCCAGTCTTGGTCCATCTTTGCAAGCCAAGGGTGACAATACACTGTGTTGCTCTACCCTTGGCAGATCGAGCTTGATTTTGACATTCCCATTACACGCATTTTTATTGGATGCAGCTAGCTCTAGCTGCACAAATCAAATTGCTTGTAGCATTTCATCCTTGATAAAAATAAAACAAGGTCGCGACCTTTCGAATAAGAATAGAAGGTACACATAGATACCTCCATTGATGTGTGCACGATCTGTAATGATTTATTACCGCAAAAACGTAGACGAACAATATTTACAGAAAGTTTCAGTGTAACCAATCAATTATCGGAGGTTTTAGGCTATACTCCAGCACCTGACGATGGAATATCGAAATACGTTTGTTGTTATTGCTTCATGTTGAATTATTATATTCATAAGTGGTTTGTAAAACAATATTTCATTGTCTAGCAGAAATATGATGTAAAGGGGGATAATAACTAGCATCCAATGGGGGCGTATCGCAGCAATCTCGAAACCGGCCTCGATCCGTCAAGGTAAGATCCACATAGTGATTGTAATCTTGGCTCTCGAAGATGGTCTTGGTCAAGATAGTTATGACTGCAACCCTCCGCCCAACAACCTGAAACCTTAAATAAACAAACCAGATTTTGAATGACCCTGAAAAAGAGGCCCTTCGAAAAAATTGTGAGAAAAGGTAAAACTTTGCTGGAACCAGCATTTTTTTCCCTTTGAAACAATGTTTTCTCCAATTTCTAAAGTAAATCTCGCATTTCAGCCACATTTAATTTGTCACCTGCAGTTGCTTTTGATTTGGACGAGTCTAGAATTTGGTCTTGTGGTACAGTGTTACATTATTTGGACTTTTTACAGCAATCTTCATTGCCAAAGTTGTTTGAAAAAAAGGGTTCAGTTTATGAAAGGGAATGCCTTTCTAATATTTAGTCTCACATGGAGTATCATTTCTGTAAGGAAATTGAATGGTAGCATCAACAATAGTTGTCATGACAACCCCTTAATCACATGAACAATTTCTGTAAAGTAATGATAGACACCATTCATTCTCCTCTGGAAGTCATGTGAAAAAAGATATTCTCCTGGAAAAAAAAAACAACTTCTTTCCTGTTTGAACTCTTTTACAAACGACAAAATCCAAGACTTGTCCAATTTGAAAGTATATCCTAACCTTCAAAGTGGATGTTATTCAAATGATAGAATTTGTCTTTGAAAAGATAGAAAACATTTTGGGAAAAGGAGAAAATGCTGGTTACCAGCATTTTCTCCTTTTCCCATAATGTTTTCTAGGGCCTCCCTCATAAGGTTTGTTAAAACTTGGTATTATTTGGTTAAGGGTTTACTCAATACATAATTGAGATTTGCAGAGGATGATTGAAAACATGAATATTTCACTTAGTGATCAACATGAAATGAGGTGTAAAACATGATCACAACTGAAAACATTGAGGTTAAAAGAGAAATCAATTATAATTGTTCTTTGTGAGTAATTTATCCTTTCACCACAATGGTTTCAATAGTTGTAAGCTGCAAGACCAAAGAGTAATCAGCTGGAACTTGGAATCATGTCATGCAAAGAATGTTTAAAACCTTACCAAACATGTAATTGATTGATTGATTAACCCTTTACTGTATCTATGTCCTGGGTTTCATCAGTTCTAGGCTAGGACTCTGAAGAACCTTGCTCAAGGTCATTTCCATGAGAAACCCAGAGCTACCAGTGAGGCTCTAATCTTGAGCTTCAAGGTAACGAGTCCTACTTTACCATTGAGCTATGCAGGACTCTGATGGAACAACAAAATGAGGGTTTATACAGACCAAAATTCATTGTTGCAAACTTATGTTTTATGCAGATTGAGGAACTAAAACCAAGAAATTTTAACATTTTCAGCAGTTAATATTTTCAGCTGCTTGATGCATATTATGTGACATTCGCAAGCACCTAAGGAACACTCAAAATGTGTTTGCATCAGGCAGGCGCTTGCTTATTACAGGTATATTTCAACATAGTTGCCTTCTTTCAGAAGTCTATGCTCACTTAAGTCTTACCAAAGGACATGATTTAAGACTTGTCAAAATTAATAGCATTTGCAGATAACAAAAAGTCCAGAACACCTATCCAAGCTTCCGAGGCTTTTCTTGACACAATATTCTTCCCATGCCATTGGCTACTTTCCCACATAAGAATTGCCGAGTTAATGATCACGAGTGAGAGAGGAATGAATCTTGTCACAATGACTATCAATAATCCTTGGAACAAAATTGGCCGAGCTGGGGATTTGACTCGGCAAACAATCCCCCCCCTCCCAACCTTGGTTCTCAAGGTCTGGTACCCTAACCATTTCAAACTACAGGGGTTGAGCAGTTAAAAGGGAAAAAAGGGTTAATTAAACATTATGCTTTAATGCACGTGCTGTCTCTGGAGACTTGAAGGGGCCTTAGACACTGAAACTAACAGAGCTTGCACAAATAAAACTGGAGAAAAAATGCCACGGCCATGAGGGGTTGGATTACCCAGTAATCCCTGAGGGAAAATCTGCTGACAGTCGGAAATTCTTCATTTCTTTGGCATTTCATCCAATACTTCTTAGACCCTTAACTCTTTCAATACCACATCTGACACCAGAAGTTTCTGTGGACAGTGTAGATCAAGATCAGACTGCACAGAATGTGCAGTCTGACCTCAGATCTACACTTTCCACTACTTGGCTTGAAATTCTGACAAGGCCCTTAATGAAATTTGCAATACTTGCATCCTTAAACCTACTTAGAATGCTGGTTTATTTTGCATTTTAACCCTTTACAACAAAAATCTAGACCTATCCAAATCAAAAGCATTTCTTAGTGACAATTTTTTAGTGACTCAAAAGACACAATTTTTCTTTGATAGGGTAGAAACTTTGTGGGAAAAGGAGAAAATGCTGGTTACCAGGATTTTCTCCCTTTGTTTTCAATGGGATTCTTTATTAGGGTTATTGAAAGCCATCACTGTGTGGTAAAGATTTAATCCATTACCACACAATCCCTACTTTTGACTACCCTGAGAAAGAAGCCTTCAGAAAACATTGTGGGAAAAGGAGAAAATGCTGGTAACCGGCATTTAATTTCTCCTTTTTCCCCACAATGTTTTCTACCCATCTTAAAAAAAAATTCAGTTTTTCCGTCACTTTTATTTTGTCCTCTGCAAATGCTTTTGATTTGGACAAGTCTATAAATTTGTTGTTTGGTAAAGGTTTAAAAGAAAAAAACTTGACCAGACAACAAATTTTCTTTCCTGTCCAAACTGGAAGCCCATGCTGGTAACAAATGCTCAAATTATTAGATTTTTGTCAGAAAGGTTAGAAAACACTGTGATTTCTGGCAATTTCTCCCTTTCCCACTATGTTTTCAGATGCTCCTTTTTTCTCGGGACTCTTAAGACTTCATTCTGACTGGTAAAGAGTTAACCATCTGCCAAAATTAATGACTCCCTGCATCTAAAAACTTGAAGAAGACTGCTAAACACTGTAGGAAAAGGAGTAAACATGCATTTTCTACTTAACAAACCACATTTTTTACCCTACCAAAGATGAATCCCATTATTGGTATTAGCCACATTTCAAGTTGTTGTCTACAAAATTAATGCCTTTAATGAGAAAGAGTCTAAATTTTGTTGTCTTGTTAACTTCAGTCTTTAAAACAATTATAACTACAGCTGAATTTTTTGTGTAATAAATGATTAAAACCCTTTTAACCAACTGCATGCAATTTTGGAAGGGTATGTGAATTCAAATTCATTTCTTGTTTTTTCTTGTAAGACAGTTTGAAATAAGCTCCTTGTCTCCAAAGCTGCTTATAATAATTAACTCATTACCAAACAACAAAATTTTAGGCTTGTCCAAATCGAAAGCATTTGCAGACAACAAAATAAAAGTGACTGAAAATTTGAAATTTGTTCCATGAAAGGTAGAAAAAGTTGTTGGAAAAGGAGAAAATGCTGGTTACCAGCATTTTCTCCTTTTCCCACAATGTTTTCTAAAGGGTTAACTATTTACCACACAATGAAATTTTCTACTTGTTCACCTTTAAATGTTTTGCACATGACAAATTTAAAGGTGGCACATATGATAGAAATTTGTCCAGGAAAGGGAAGAAAACATTGTGGAAAGAGGAGAAAGTGCTGGTCACCAACTTTTTCTTCTTTTCCCAAAACATTTTCAAAGCCCTCCTATATCAGGGTCTTTAACCCTTTACCAGACAACAAAATTTTAGCCTTGTCCATATTGAAACCATTTGCACAGGACAATTTCACTGTGGCTCAAACGATGCAATTTTTCTTTGAAAGGGGAAAAAACATTTTGGGGAAAAGGAGAAAATCCTGGTTACCAGCATTTTCTCCTTTTCACACAATGTTTTCTAAAGGCTTCTTTCTCAGGATCGTCAAAAGTAGGGATTGGGTGGTAAAGGGTTAAAACTCTGGTATTGTGTGGTAAAGGGTAATTCTAACAAAACAAGGGGAAGGAAGATGATGAAGAGGGGAAATCTAATTTTGAAAATTCCACAGCCGATTGGTTAATTTGAATAATTTGAGCTAATGAGTTCTATTCCCCTATAAAAATATGTAGAATTAACACAATACTTTATGGACATCTAAATGGCTCCCAGTAATTGCTATTAAAAACTATGACAATGCTGAGCTGCATTGGGATAGAAATCTTGGATGACAAAACTTCAAAAATGAAAAGCATTGGGTTTTATGATTTTAATGAACTAGATTACAGCTGCATGTTGTTTAACTCTTTCAGGACCAATGGCAAAAAGCAGTGCTTTAGCAGATAGCAGAAATTTATGAAGAGTAGAATAGACAGGAAACATTGACTATCTTGGTCTGACCTGTACTATGCAGTTTAACCCTTTGTCAAACAATCCCTGGTTTTTATGAACCCAAGATAGAAGAAGCCTTTTGAAAAATATATTGGGAAAATGAGAAAATGCTGGTCACCAGCATTTTCTCCTTTTTCCACAAACTTTTCTTCCCTGCTGGAAACAAATTTCAATTTTTGAGTCCCATTAATTTTGTTGTCTGCAAATGCTTTGAATTTGGACCATTCTAAAATTTTGTTGTTTGGTAAAGAGTTAAAACATATGAGCCATGTTCTGTGAAAAGGGGCCTTGATACATATGCAAAAGTCTGTGCAGGCTGACCTGGGCCGAAACTTTTTGCTATTAGTCAGTTTTCTGTATGTCAAAGGAGCATCCGTCCTAGGGATTTCGTCATTCATTAGACTATGTGGATTTTATAGATTACTAATTGTTTTTTTGTTTCCTTAAAATTGATAATGGAGATGTATTAAGCCCCCTTTTGCCAGAGCATGGTTCACATTATATATTTTACATTAATTCATTACCAAACGACAATATTTTAGGCTTGCCCAAATCGAAAGCATTTGCAGATGACAAAATAAAAGTGACTGAAAATTTGTAATTTGTTTTGTGAAGAGTAGAAAAGATTGTGGGAAAAGGAGAAAATGCTGGTTACCAGCATTTTCTCCTTTACCCACAATGTTTTCTAAAGGCTTCTTTCTCATGGGCGTCAAAAGTAGGGATTGTGTGGTAATGGGTTAATTGAGAAACAAGTTCTTACAACTTACTTGCGTATGGGCCAATATACAGTCCCAAAGTTAAAACCTGTCCCTTGGTTTCGAACTCCGAGCTGAAGGACCTTTTTGTTTATGAGGCCAATGCTCTACCTCACAACCGCAGACATCACACTGTCTTGCATGATAAAAGTCATTCTGAATTACAGTTGATTGTGTTTCAAACAACTGAAAGAGATTGGATGCATCTTTAGAGCTAATTGAGTTCATGTTCTAGAATTTTGATAAACAATTAACTCAAAATATACTTTTACTGTATAGGCTATTTCAAGCAGTCAGACGGACATATGGACAGACAGACTAAGCGGTGTCTATATGCTCCCCCGGTGTCTATATGCTCCCATAACAAAATCAGATTAAGTCTGAATTATGGCACCTGTCTTTGAAAAGGTAGGTTACCAGCATTTTCTCCCTTTCCCACAATGTTTTCAAAAGGTTCCTTTCCTTACACTATGGTCACAATGTGAAACTGCCGCCTGCCGATTTTTAGACATCGGTGGATTCTTAAAATTACATGCCGCCGGCCGATTTTTAACAAATCGGTGAGAGTGGTCATAAATAACTGCCAGTAAAAGGCCGCCTGGCGGATTCCGGGCGGCGGCAGGCAGTTTCTTAAGTTCGAGGGGTGTGGGATGTCATCAGGGTGTCGGCCGGTGGCAGTTAGGCGACAGTCCGGCAGCCGGCAGATTTTACCTGCCACCGCCCAGCGACCTGGCGGACACCGACCATTTACAACTGACACCGGCCGGCGATCGGGCGTTCGAACTGCCACCGACAGGCGCACGCCCGATAATCTGACGGCGGCAGGCTGGTTTACGGGGAATATATATATAGCTAGATTGCTCTCGTATCACTACAAAGTGTTCATCATTATTATCAACCACAAGATAAATAGATCTAATTTTTAAGAATTTTTTCCTTCCAACAAGTTGCCCCCTAAAGGCAAGGGGCAAGACAAAGCGCCAGTGCCGAAGCGCAAGAGACCAGAGCTCAACCCAGCAATATGCAAGTCTCTGAGTCGCCCTGGTGCTGTTAGAATCGCCATGACGACAATTTCTTATTGTGAATAGCCTCGGATTTATATTCAGGGGCCGGGAGTCTGCACAAGGCAGATCGCTATCCTGCCACCTACCAACACCGACAGCCGCCTTCCATCTGCTTTTCAATCTCCGCCCTGCCGCCGGCAGGTATTTTGAAATCGCACGGTGGCATGTCGGTAGCATAACGGTAGCAGGCCGGATGCTGGAGAGTGGCAGTTAGTTCCTACCGATCGCCGGCCGAAGATTAAAGGCCCTCGAACCCCGTGACGACCGAGTAAAAATCGCGCTGCCGCCCGTCTGCCGCTTGATTGCCACCGCGCGACCACGAAATGCGCCCGGCCGGCGCCTTGACGACAGCCACAATTGGAAAAAATCGGCCGGTGGCAGTCAGAATTTTAACTTTTTCTTAAAACTTCAGCGGCCTCCTAGCGGCGTCTAAAATGCCGCCTGCCGCCTGCCGATTGTGCCTGCCACCGAGCTGCCACCGGGCTGCCACCGGCCGAATTTGAGTGAAAACTGGCAGTTACCACGCCGGCAGGCGGCATTTACTGATTTGTGACCGTAGTATTAGGGTTGTTAAAACACAGGACTGTGTGGTATAGAGTCAGAGGTCTGTTTGTATGAGTACCAGTTTGACACTGGCCAAGTAGTAGCTTAAAACTTGGGTCCTTATTCACCAACCATTCTTAAGATCGTTCTTTGTCTTATTCTTCATGATTTTCTGACTGTGAAAATAACAGAACTCCTGATTGGCTAAACCAAATAGTTTAGCCAATCAGAAGTTCTGTTACTTTCTCATTAATGAAATTCTGATGAATAAGTCTTAGAATGTTCTTAAGAATGGTTGGTGAATATGGACCCTGTAGATAGATAAAGGCAAGAAACAGAATCATTGATCTGAAAAATAAGTCGAGACAGGGGTTATGCAATCAGGTACTTACAGGAGCTCTTTACCAAGTTTATGTATCTTTGGTTTAAAACTTTTGAAGCTTGATTACCTCTGACTTTATCCTGACTTCGGCCTGACCCCATCATGTCTTTAGTGTGGCTTCTCCTGAATGTTTTCATTAGATTTGTCGGTGTGTACATCAAAAGTTCACTTCTAGATATAAATTGAGGTTGAAGTTTCGACTAATTAGATGTTTGCTTCAAAGAATGTCGCCTCAGATTGGTCATAATATCCAAGTGATTGCTAAGTGACTTGGCAATTTTCTGGGTCACTCAATTTTCTCTATATACCTTGATTTCCTCTGTTTGTTTCTTATTTATCTATTTGTGTGTAAAGAAAAAGTATATTATTGTCATGAATCTCTCTGTATATAGGGTGGAAATGGCCTGTTTAGAAAATAAAAAGTAAATTTCATTTTTACCATGTGAAAATATGGTGATTTTTATGACTTTAACAATATGGAAAGGTGCAATTCACAAAAGTTCCAGTTAAGTGCAGAAAAAAGGATTTTGAAACTAGAACAGATCCTACCATGCCGCATTATCTGTTTGTTTACATCAATGATCACTGACAATTACCTGACTTTTCATTGTAAATCTCCACAGTGACGTAATAGAGACGTAAACACCACATGATAATTCATGTGTCAAAACAAAACTTTCATTCACTTGATTGCTCCCCGTTCTTGGCTTGGAAAACCAAGTTTATCGACATTATAAACAGAAAACACGACACAGGCTGATGGTCGCTCATTTGAATATCATCAATACAGGAAGAGTTTACTATATTGAAATAAGAAAACAGGTTCAGAATGAGCAATCTTACTGTCCAATGACATAATATTGGAAGCGTAAACAGTTGTCCTGTCTACTATATCATTATGTGACCACTAATGAGATGCACTGTTTTCACAAGATGTTCTCGAAAACCTAGTTCAAATGTACACGAATAACAACGAATGTCGTCTCGATCAATGGCGTCCCTGAAATTGATGGACTTTTCTATCCATTTTTGCACACGAATAATATGGCAATTAGTGCATTATATGACATGTTTGGGTTTTCTCCGATCTTGTGTGTGTTGTGATTGGTAATCCGCTATGTCTTTGAGTTATAAATGATGAAAATTACCTATTCTTTGGCTTTACTGCGGCTTTAAGGACATTCCAGTTTCAATGTTACCTCAACTGTCTCACAGGCAATTAAAGTATAGACTTATCTATTTTGAAATCATTTACTGATGACAAAAGGAATGTGACTTAAATGATGCGGTATGTTACAAAGGTTAGAAAACATTGTTGAATAGAGCTGGGGCGATATCATCGATGCATCGGTGCATCGTGATATTTTTGCTGGCGATAGTATATCGCGATACTTACTCATTGTATCGATACTTGGCGATACATTTACGTCATGTGCACAGTGTGTGTGATCATGTTTAAGTGTACATGATTCGTGTATGAAATAGAAAAAAATACGCACAATTTGTCTCTGCTATACATACAAGAACATACAAACAACTCGCCCTAGAAACAATGAAATTCATAAAACTTTGCAATTCGGGGAATAATTTGCAGCGAAATGTTTAGTCACTCGCTCTTGCCTAGGGTTTTCCCGGTTGTAAATATAGATGCTAATTCGGAACACTTTAAGGTTATCATTATTTTGTTCGTGCCCAAAAACTTGCGGCTGTTTTGATCGGTTTGCCTCCTTAACATTTTTGTCACAAGGACTGTAAGATAAAATAAAGCATTCATTAACAAGGTCATTTGATTTACCGGAAGAATATAAGCTGCAATTTGATTATTTGCTAGCGAAAGATAGCTCAGTTTGAAATGTCCTTGTTCTTTCTAAGTAACAAATGAATGAGCTGCGGATCGGCAACCGTCTTCCGAAGTTGACAATAGTGCGAGTTTTGACGCTGAGAAATTTGAAATGACGTCTTTGACGCTGAAAGTATCTGCCTAATTGTCAATCTGACGCATTAAGTTATGATCTAGAGCTTCACATAACCTAGCTTTCATGCATCCAGCAGAAATATGGGCTAAATACGATCAGTATAAATGGAAAGGACACGCGCATGATCAGGAAGCTGGCGAGTCATTTATGACAACGTAATAAAGGTGTTAATATTCTTATCTAGTGTAAAGTGACAGATTTTAAAGTTACCTGCTATTCAAAATGGCAAACTGGTGTCAAATAATGTAGTAATACTTCTCCAAATATTAATTGTAACGAAAAAATAGATCGCCAAAAAGCCGTGAAAACCCATGACACTACAATGATCAGCGTGGCATCGGCCAATCAGAGGGACTTCAAACTATCTTCTCATTTTTAATAATGAAGTTAAACAGTGAATTTACAAAAAAAACTATGAATAAAACAATAAGTTGGGGGCTAAAACTCTGTTCATGAGTGAAAAAAATTTTGTTTTAAGAAATGCAAATATAAATCTACGGGGAGGGGTCAGCGAATGCTTGAAATAGGTCTATTTTTTAAAACTGGCTTGGAAATTAAAATTAGAGGACCAAAATTAATGATATTAAATAAAGTAAAAACTCGAAATGGTATTGCATTGCCGTTAATATTTGAAGTACAAAACACAACATCCCCATAAACTTAATATCATGTAGACAAATTGTCTTACCTGCTTGTTTTAGCAAACATTTGGATTGATTTTGCCAAAAATGTTTGCACAGTTTAAGGACAGGTTCCTAAAGTTTTTGAAGAGCTTAATATACATGTCAGTGTGAACATGTAGATCTATCTATAAAATCTTGTTTGCGCATATGGCATGAAAACAGTCTCTCTTTTAATAGGCTGTCATTAAGTATATCTGGATCAATTTAGTATCGTGATATCGTATCATATCGCCTGCGATAGTATCGCGATACATTTTTCTTGGCGATACCCAGCTCTATTGTTGAATAGGAGAAAAAAACTGCATGGTTAACATAATTTTGTCCTATTTAGTCATTGTCCCAACTCATATCCCATATGGGCTGTAAACCCAGAAGACCATATTTTTATGCAGATTGCGCAAGAAACAGGACAAAACCCATCCTAAGTCACAGTTTATTCTTCAAAGAATTTGTGCACATACAAAATATGATACTCCGAAAAAAAAAAAAAGCCCTCAGGAGCTAGACCTGAGCTTGTATTCACTAACCATTCTTAAGAATGTTCTTTGTCTTATTTTCCAGAATTTTCTATATTTGACAGTAACATAACTTCTTACTGGCTAAACCATTCGGTTTAGCCAATCAGAAGTTATGTTACTTACAAATTTAGAAAATTTGGGAGATTAAGACAAAGAATATTCTCAAGAATACAGACCCTGATGTAGATCCTCAACTTTAAGGTTTTGAGTATCATGTTCAATAAGAGCAAGTTACCAGCAGTTTCTATCAATGACTGGCCTTTGTTGTTGGCTGACATTTATGTAACTAAATTCAATTGACAAAAAACGAAGTGAACCTTGTGTCAGGTACAATTGTTTGGTTTGAAAATGAGTGATGATTATCCACCTCCTCAAACCAACTTGCAGTGCAACTAGTAAAAATCTAGTTTTTTTTTTTATAATATGTATACTTACTCAACTCACCTGACAATAAGCAAAGCCCTGGTAGCTCAGTGGGTAGCGTGCAGGACTTCTGAACAAGGGGTCGTGGGTCTGATCCCTGCCCTGGCCAATTTCTCCCTGTAGACTGAAGATAGGCATTGCAACAGGATTCATTCCTCTTCCACCACATTTTCTCCTTTTTCCCACAATATCTTCTAAATTATCAATTAAATGCTCAAGATAGCTGTTCATTGCCAACAGAATCATAGATGATTGGATGGGCAAAGGTTCAGGGTTACCAATGAACCCTTCAGGCAAATAAGAAGACACTTCAGTGACACGTCATGACTTAAAATCATGTTTGATAATCTATTTTTTTGAAGTGTCAAAGTATCTTATCTACCAGAAAACCAATGTTAAGCTTTGTAGCTGTGGTTTTGAACCCTGTGGCTGCGTAAACATTCTTTAAGCATTAGTTATTCAATTTCCCTATCAGTCAGCACACTGGCCAAAATTTGTGATTGGTGAACTTTGCACAGTCTTCTTGACAAGCCGCTGGCTGCTCTATGCCTAGGTAACAAATAAAATAGGTGCCGGATGATTTCTTCCAACTTCGCTGATTCATAGATTTGAGATATTGTCTGGCTGCCATACGATTTTAAGACATTTTGCTCAAGCAGTCACAAATGAAATGGGCACTGGATGGCAGTTTCTTCGGAAATGCTTAGCGTGCACTTTTCAGTTCAGAAAAGCACCTGGTGCCTACTGAACGGATATCGGGTGGCGACCAGTTGGCGCTGTTGTACGGACATCTTTCAGACTTTGTGCCACCATCCTGCTACCGCCCAGTCACCAAGCGGTCGCCTTACAATGGCGCTACCTGGATGGTGAGTTAGCAGGCTCTCTGCTGGCCAAATAATCGTCCGATCACAGTCCAATTATAACTTTGTTTTAAACCTAGAAACAGGCGCTGGATGGCGTCTCAAAATTGAACTGTCACCGTTCGAATTGAACTGCCACCAGACGGTCGCCATGCTGTCCCTGGACAATTGTGTCCAAATCTTGTGGGAAAACTACCCGTCCAGCGGCAGTTCGTTATTTGTGAGTGGGGCATTACCACCTAAACATCGCTGAAAAATGTTCAGTGGTGAATTTTTTTGTATTAGAGCTTAACGCTGTCCAACAGCTAAGGTCAGATGATAGTGGTCAGTACATCAACTCTTGTGTTCCTGGTTTTCTCACAACACTACTGACATGACTTACATGGACAGCTTTCTCATATGTATCAGAGGTTACAGGTGAAAAATTGCTGTAAAGAAAGTTTGCCTGAATCTGGATCCGTATTCACCAACCATTCTTAAGAACATTCTTTGTTGCATTCTCCAGGATTTTCTGTAATTGAAAGTAACACAACTTCTGATTGGCTAAACCTAATGGTTTAGCCAATCAGAAGTTGTGTTACTTACAAATTTGAAAATTTTGGAGAATAAGACTAAGAATATTCTCAAGAATGGTATCAAACCAAAAACTTGCAGGTCACAAGTCAGTTACACTAACCACTAAACTACTCAGGCTGGCATCAGCAGTGAGAAAGTAATGACTCCAGTAGCAACGACTTTCACTAACCCTTGGACAGAAATTAGCAGAGCTGGGGACTCGAAACAGCAACCTCCCAGTTTTAAACCCTGTATAATACAAACTGATGAACCCGGCTCAAAAGATACCAGATGTAGTTAGTTTGTAATTATCTTAACCCTTTACCACACAATGCCAACTTTTGACAACCCTTTGGAAAGAAGCCTTCTGAAAACATTGTGGGAAAAGCATTTTCTCCTTTTCCCACAATGCTTTCTACCCTATAAAGAAATATTACACGAATTGCCGTCTGCAAATATTTTCAGTGTACACAAGGCTAACATTTTGTTGTATAGTAAAGGGTTAATGTGGAATGCCATAGCCCCAGGTTGGCTATTTATGAACTAGACTATTCAAATTTGCATTCTTAGTCTAATTCTTGAAAAATTCTATACTTAATTCGATGAAAGAATGTAAAACTTCATAAAAACTTTGTAGGTTGGGTGGCTGATTGGCATTTAATGCCACTTTCAATATTTTTTAAGTCGTTTAACCCTTTCCCAAACAATCCCTGGTTTTTACGGGTTTGGAATAGTAGCCTTTTTGAAAACATTGTGGGAAAAGGAGAAAATGCTGGTAACCAGCATTTTCTCCTTTTCCCACAATGTTTTCTACCCTATCATAGACAGAAATAATCTTTTCAGCAAGAATTGAATTGTCGTCTGCAAATGCTTTCAATTTGGTCTAGTCCAAAAGTTTGTCGTTTGGGAAAGGGTTAACAATAAAGCCCAAGTTTCTTTTATGCTGGTTGTGGGTCTCACTAGAACAAGGCCAGTGCTCCAATGCATTCTGTCAAAGGACATGCCCATGAAAAGACTTATAAAATTTCATGTGGATCAAACCTGGGGCACCAAGATTATGAACCTTGTACCTTCACCATTGAGCCACACAGCCCATCCTCCTCCCTCCTCACTGATTTTGTATAAGAGCACAAACAATTAAACCAGAGATACATTTAGTCTACAAATCTGACCAGGGTAATTGCAGCTGCCTAGGGCGTTTTTAGTGTTTCATCAATGCAGACACTGTAGATGAAGGATCAGACTGCAGTTTTACTGCAGTCTGATCTTGATATACACTGAATGCACAATCTTCTATAATTGGTAAAGGGGGCTTTAACCCTTTACCTTACAGTCCTGACTTTTAACAACCCTGAGAAAGAAACCTTTTGAAAACATTGTGGGAAAAGGAGAAAATGCTGGTAACCAGCATTTTCTCCTTTTCCTATGATGTTTTCAATCCTTTCCAATACAACTTTCAATACCTGGGTCATGCTCATTTCACTTTCAATTTGGTTCTGTCCAAAATTTCCTCATTTGGTAAAGGGTCGAGGGTTAAATAATTTTGAACAGACAGGAAATTTCTAATCTTAGGTAGACATTCTGCAGCTGTAAGTTTATTACATATTGATGACTCATTAATTGCACACTAATTTACAGTTGTTGTTTGGGAATTTGTTAAATGAATCTTAAAATTATTTTTCAAGCTGGGAGTTATTTTTAGATCAATATGAAGCAAATGAGTGCATTGTCATTAAATGAGTTACCTCCCTTGTACCACAAAATTTCAAACGAAAAACAGTAAAACAGTATGGACAATTATTGATCTTGGCTCCGCAATCAGCTCAGTGATCAGTGTTTGTCATCAATTGGTTTGTTCATTTTCCTGCACCAAGAGGCAGTTCATCTTCAGTGCACTGTCTTGACCTTTTCCCAAACAATCCCTGGTTTTCATGATCCTGAAATAAAAGCATTTTGAAAACATGGTGGGAAAAGGAGAAAATGCTGGTAACTAACATTTTCTCCTTTTCTTTTTTTTTCACAATGTTTTCTACCCTGATGGAAACAAATTTCAAATTTTGAGTAATGTTTATCTTGTCGTCTGCAATTGCTTTCAATTTTAACAGCTCTAAAATTTTGTTGTTTGGTAAAGTGTTAAATGAATACATTTTACAAATTTGTCTCTTCTTTTCTCTTTTTTCCAATTTCTTTTTTAACCCTCTACTACACAATTTGGACTGTTAACGACCCTAAGGAAGAGGGAAGAATTTTCTACATTTGTAAGTAACACAACTTCTGATTGGCTAAACCATTGGGCACAATCAGAGGTTGTGTTATTTACAAATTTAGAAAACCTTGGAAAATAAGACTAAGAATAGCCCCAAAAATGATTGGTGAATATGGGGCCCAGCTGATCTCAGTCCAAGTCATAATTCAGTTTTTGCTCGGTTTCTATATTAAAATCTGATTTGTCCGATGAGGTAATTGATAATAAAAATCTGTATACATGCATCAGCCTTGAGGATTTTTAGAAATGGGCGGATGGAAAAGAAAGATTGAGTTACATAATATAATGTTGTTATGTTTGGCTTGAATGATGTCAGCATTAAGTCGGATGCTAAAATTAGCTTTGAAAATGTTACTTAACCACACACATTTCTAAAAATAGAAGTATTATAGTAAAGACAAGGAAAATAATGATTTACGACAAATGTACATGCTAAAACAATAATGCCTCCAGCTGTAACTTGCTTGATGATTTCCGTCTGCTCATGCAGGAGGCAAATTGACTCATTACCAAATGACAAAATTTTAGGTTTGTCCAAAATGAAAGCATTCATAGACGACAAAGTAAATTGAAATTTGTATTGGGAAGGGTAGCAAACATTGTAGGAAAAGGAGTGGGAAGGGTAGAAAATATTGTGGGAAAAGGAGAAAATGCTGGTTACCCGCATTTTCTCCTTTTCCAACAATGTTTTAAATAGGCATTTTTCTCAGGGTCTTTAAAACTCAGAATTGTATGGTTAAGAGTTGAACATTTTTCAGAGCAGACTTAATAATTATTTTCCGATGTTACCTACTGAAACTTTGTAGCAAATGAAAACAGTCTGGAAAAGTACTGGGAAACCATACAAATTATGGATGAACAATTGAGCGATAAGAGTTGAATGTACCAATCAGACATTCAGGTCAGAACATGACCAAGAAAATTGCTTGCAGTGTCTCAGCAAAAAGTGCATGTTGCAACAACCCAAGAACCCAACAGCCCACATCTTTGCGAGCCAAGGTTACGATCACTATGTGGATCTTACTTTGGTGATTGAGCCTGATTTCGAGATTCTTGTGATGCGCCCTCTATTGGATGTTGGTAATTACCCCCCTTTACATCATATTTCTGAAAGCCAATGAAATATCGTTTTGCAAACTGCTTGCAAATACACATGAAGCGATAAGCAGACATCTATGTGGGTTTCCATGTTTACCTTCTATTCGAAAGGTAGCGACCTTATTCTATTTTTATCAAAGATGAAAATTAATGCTACGAGCGATTTTATTCATTGCAGTTAGAGCTGGCTGCATCCAATGAAAAAGCATATCAGGGGAATGTAAAAATCAAGCTCGATCCGCCAAGGGTAGAGTAGCGTAGTGAATCATCAGCCTTGGCTTGCGAAGATGAACAGCCCAAGGGGATCAAACTTTTGAAAATATTATGCTGGTAACGAGCAATTTCTTCTCTTCCCACAGTATTTTCTTGCATGTGAAAGAGTATCTTTAAGGTTGCTTTTATTGAACATATTTCAGCAAAGGTGACAGTGCAGATCAACAATCAGGCTGCACATGGCAGCAAAGGCAAAGGGGCTGTTGGACTAATTAACATCCCAGTTCTCTGTAACATGACCAGAGTTAAAAACAAAGTCTTCTCCTCTATTTGTCTCATCAAATTTTATTATTCATTGCTACAACTGAAAATCATGGCTTAAAACACATGAATAGGGACATTCAGACATTGGCGTAAAGTATCGACACGGATCTGCCTATGCAGTCCGCCCAGGCTAATCTGAGACCCCACTTTACGTCTACGTTAAGATTTTTTCCTACAGTAAATTTGCGTGAAAAAAACCTGAAAATTACACACAATCAGAAAGCGTCGTCTGGAATCAAGTTTGTGCATGTTGATTTGGGACAACATCGTATACAAATGTCCTAATGTCCCTTTTTGTGCGTTGCATGCCATATAGCAGATGTCCTTAGTTAACTCTTTACTAAATGACAAAATTGTAGACATACTCCAAATTGAAAGCATTTGCAGACGACAAAATAAACACGACTTAAAAATTGAAATCTGCTTTGGGAATGGTAGAAAACATTATGGGAAAAGGAGAAAATGCTGGCTACCAGCATTTTCTCCTTTTCCCAAAATGTTTTCAAAAGGCCTCTTTCTCAGGGTAGTTAAAAGTCGGGTTTGTGTGGTAAGGAGTTAAACAATTTCTACCCAGTGAAAGAAATTTTTTTTTATTCAACACACATTTTCGCTTTTTTCTGCATATGGTCGGTTTACTTAAAAAACCTTGTAACTTTTAATAGCTTGAAACAAGCTGTAGTGACAACGTTTTTTCAAGTTAACCGACGATAATTATGCTTAGCTCTAAACCTGATAGATCAGTTAAATAGAACTTTTAAACCGATACTAAAACCCTAACTGGCGCTATTTCAAAGCTAATTTTTTTGGAAAAATATCTCCTCATTGGACAGTACAGTTCCATGATTCAACTGCAGGTTCTGTATGGTCCGATATATACCTATACTGTCGGAAAAAATGTCTTTAAATTGCTCATACCAGTCTAGAATTCTTTCGGCTGGTAAAGTGTGAACAAGCGGGTAAGTCAAACATCAATGCATTGTAGTTCAAATTGCATGTTAAACAAGCATTATAAACAGTGTAATAGCATACTGGTCTTGTTTTTTCAATGCTATCTGTCAAGCCATCAAATTGTTCAGTTTTCCTCATCTCAGATGTAAAACATAAAACATCATTAGACTTAGGTTTGATCTTCACCTTTTACAAAACTAAACAATTTTTAGACTTATCCAAATATAGATGAATACGAGATAGATGCCATTAAAAAAATGTTATTTGCTTTCTAAAGGGTAGAAAACATTGTGGAAAAAGGACAAAATGCTGGTTACCAGCATTTTCTCCTTTTCCCATAATGTTTTCAACTCTTCTGTTGCAAATCCAAAATAAAATTAGGATTGTGTTGCAAAGGATTAACCCATTACCACACAATCCCTACTTTTGACAAAGAAGCCTTTTGAAAACACTGTGGGAAAAGGAGGAAATGCTGGTAACCAGCATTTTCTCCTTTTCCCAGTGTTTTCTACCCTTCCCAGAACAAATTTCAATTTTTCAATCAATTTTATTTAGTGGTCTGCAAATGCTTTCAATTTCGACCAGTCTAAAATTTTCTTGTGTGGTAATGAGTTAAACTTCATAAAGCTGGATGTGATCTACTTACTTATGTGCAGGCCTCGGCCGAGTGGGCGACTTGGGCGAAGAAGTCGCCTGATTTCAAAAAACTTCGCTCATTTCGCCGAGAAAAGCGAAGTCAAAGTCGCCTGAAAAAATCGGGAAGTCGCCTCGCGTATATTGACAAAGCGTCCTGTGTCTAATCTACCAAATCAGTGTGTGCCGTACCCGATTTACAATTAGTGCCCAATCAGCGAGTTTAATTAGTTTACAACATACCGAGAGTCTGATTGACAAGCGATTGTTAATTAACTTTACGACACCATGGGATAATCCCCTATTATTGACAAATATCAGCGCCGCCTATTGGTGTTTGCTAAATTTAGTAACTATGAAAGTGAAAGTCCTACCCCGGATATCGGTCTTTCTTCGTCAACTTTTATTTCCAAAGTTTTAAATGAATTAAAATATTCCAGTTTTGAAAACAATGGAATCGGTACCTACTTGCTTATCACCATTTACCCCATCCTTTAAAATTTGTTATTACTCGCATTTTTCCAAACGAACAGGTATGATGACGTACTTAGATTATCAACTACATCATGTGGCAATATTTTCAAATCATGTGACTACAATTTGGCGCCAATATAGTATTTTAGCGAAGTCACATGATTCAACTTCAAAATGGTAGCTCGTCACCGCAACAGCGTTTGGATGAAATCGAACATATTCTATGACGCAAACTAAATGATAAGATTTAAAAAAAAAAAGTTATTGTCTTTGATTCTAGATACATGTACATCTAGGTATTCTGTTGATTTTACAGTATTTCCTTGATTGGGCCGCGAACCGCCGATCTACAAGGCTTTGATAGTAAATTAGGTGTTAGTTGTTGAACGATGGTTTTATTTACGATTTATCCGATATTAATCAAAAGACAAACAGTAATCAGACAGCTATATTTTCGATTTCACTCGAACTCTGAAACTTGGTCTTACTTACCAATAGAAAGTTAACAACATCGTAGCAATATGAGAAAATGCTGGAAGTAAGCTGTTCTACATTTGACAGACTATTTATCTTTAAACTTTAGTTACAGCCTTTGAGCTGTATTGATATTTGCCTGCTGCAAATGCTGCCAATTTGATAGGTATATATGTTACATTTATATTATAATGTATATTAAATTTGGTAATGAGAATGACCATATTCAGGCCTTTGGAAACAAATAGTCTAGTGTTTGGAAGATTTTGAAAAGAAAAATGTGCCAGGAGAAACTATTCAATACTCAAACTAGCACTACTTTCTCTTTCCATTATCATTTCTTTCCACAATATTTTAATCCTAAAGGTACTTGTTCGTGAATTTAGCAAGGCAAACTATGAATAAATATGTTTTGAGTAGTTTCCAAAAGGAACAAGTAGAGCTATACTGACCATGAAAAAGATAAAAAGCATAAAATAATTTTATTCCATTTATATTCACATGATTTTCAATTTTATTAATTTGTTATATTGTTAAGTTGTTGTGAATTCCCTCTATATTTCGGCCCACATCTATTTTTTGGTATCCGTCTGAACTTCTCCCCAAAGTCTGACCACTTCTCCCAATTTTGAAAAACTTCTCCCAATTCTCAGACTTGGGAGAAGTCACTTCTCCCCAATTTCTGAGGGTTGGCAGAGGCCTGATGTGGACAGTGTAGATGGAGATCTGAGTGCACAGAACATGCAGTCTAATCTTAGATCTACCCTTGATAGTGTAGAAAACATTGTGGCACAAGGTGAAATTGCTCGTTACGAGCAATTTCACCTTTTGCCACAGTGTTTTCCAAAGGCTCCTACAAGCCATGTGTAGAAATGGGTATCTATGGAGTAAAGGGTTAAAATGATGGGAATTCGTCTGTGGAGGGATTGAAAGCATCACAGGAAAAAAATACAATGGTGGTTACCAGAGCATTCTTTTACTGTGATGTTTTCAAAAGCTGTCTTTCTAAGAAATACTACAGAACAGAACATACATATTTTTTGGGGGAGGATAAAAGGCATGGCACATTGTTTCGTCAAAGTGTAAGTTTATGTATTACATCATTTCAGCCACATTGGAATTGTCGTCCACAAATGCTTTCAATTTGGATAGGGCTAAATTTTGTCATTTGGTAAGGGGTTAAAGTATGAATTCCAAATTGTAATTATAGGTGAGGTGACAACAAAGTTACACAGAAAAAGGTTGCTTGTTGGACCAATGGAGTTTACACGTAACCAATAATTCAGTGGTAGAAAGTAGATTCAATATTATTATGCCGTTATAAACTTAATGATTTTGTAAGATATATCAACTGTAACAATATGAATTTTTATGTGGTTTTTAGTTCTGTTTTATGTTGGATCAAGGAAAATGCAATGTACCAGTATTAGTTTCCTTTCATCAAGTTTGACTTTCTGCATCAGGCCCGTAGGAACAAGGGGGGCTAGGGGGGGCTCAGCCCCCCAAATAATTTCGAAAATCATAGTAACTAAAATACGAGTTTTTAGCGCAATGAAACAACCACGCAAAAAATCTCAGTATTTCGAAGTTAGCCCCCCCAATCTTGAAATCCTTCCTACGTCGCTGTGCATCAGAAGACTAGAAATGAAGACTTTCTGAAATACTGTACATTTCCATATGAAGAACAGACTGAGTGACAGAACTGAAGAACGAGGGCTTTTAGCTATATGAACACTTTACCAAACGACAAATTTATAGACTGGTCCAAACTGAAAGCATTTGCAGATGACAAGATAAACATGACTGAAAAATGGAAGTTTGATTTGGGAATGGTAGAAGACATTGTGGGAAAGAGGAGAAAATGCTGGTTTTGCAGCATTTTCTCCTTATCCCATAATGTTTTCAAAAGGCTTCTATCTCAGGGTCGTCAAAATTCGTCTTTGTGTGGTAAAGGTTAACCAGCCATAGTTGTAAAGATAGAAGATTTCTCGTAAAGGGGTAAAATAAATGAAATATAAATTTTCAGTGTATAGGCCATTATTAAAATGGGCTTTAATGTCTGATATTATTATGTGATAGTGTGCAGAAAATTAGCGGTCTGCAAACATTAGCATTATGCATGCTAACAGTTAATTCTTTACCAAGCAGTGAACATTTTGAGGGTTGACCAAAATGAGAGCATTTTGTAGACAACAAAATAAATGTTGCTGAGGTGATGAATTCTGTCTTTGATAGGTTAAAAAAATTTGTGAGAAAAATGAGAAATGAGAAATGCTGCTTACCAGCACTAGGTCTCCTTTTCACAAAATGTTGTCTATTATTCTTTCTTTTTCCAAACCATTACAATTTGGGACTGTGTGGTAAAGGGTTAGAATCTTTACCACCATAACAAAACCATAGACTTGTTTATGCTGAAGGCATTATTGCTGACAATAACTGTAGCTAAATCCTTAGGCTTCTAAGTGTGACTTAACCCATTACCACACAATCCCTACTTTTGACGACCCCGAGATTGAAGCCTTTAGAAAACATTGTGGGAAAAGGAGAAAATGCTGGTAAGCAGCATTTTCTCCTTTTCCCACAATGTTTTTTACTCTTCACAAAACAAATTTCAAATTTTCAGTCATTTTTATTTTGTCTTCTGCAAATGCTATCCATTTTGACAAACCTAAAATATTGTTGTTTGGTAATGAATTAATGACCTTTTGTGGAAAGTGTAGATCAAAATCAGACTGCACAGAACATCCAGTCTGGTCTTTAACCTCTTAACACACAATGGCAAGTTCTGATGCCTCTGGGAAAGAAGTGTTTTGAAAACATTGCGGGAAAAGGAGAAAATGCTGGTAACCAGCATTTTCTCCTTTTTCCACAATTTTTTCTACCCTTCCCAAACCAAATTTCAATTTTTCAAGCACTGTTAATTTTGTTGTCTGCAAATGCTTCCAATATGGACTAGTCTAAAATTTTGTTGCTTGGTAAAGAGTTAATCTACACTGTCCAATAAGGATGTATGTTTCCCCCCAAAAAATACCTTTCAAACAATACTATTTGTTTTTTTTTTAACCATCACCTTTCTATAATTTTGCAGGATATGGGTAAATTACAGAAAACATTGCTAGGAAATAATGGCTACGCACTGCATTTTCTTCTACTCCCATCATGGCCTTTAAAAGCTTTCTCCTCCAGGTTCTATTAACTCTTTACCACACGACAAAATTGTAGACTTATCCGAACTGATAGTGTTTGCAGACGACAATTCGAATGTGCCTAAAATGATGGAATTTGTCCCTGATAGGTAAAAAACTTTGTGGGAAAAGGAGAAATGCCGGTTACCAGCATTTTCTCTTTTACCCACAATGTTTTCAAAAGGCTTCTTTTGCAGGGTCTTTAAAACTCGGGATTGTGTGGTAAAGAGTTAAACTTGGGATTGTGTGGTAAAGGGTTAGAGAAATATTTTGTTTGTTTCAATGGAGGAGCTGAGTATGTTTAACCCCTTACCAAACAATCCCTGCTTTTTACAATCCTGAGAAAGAAGCCTTTTGAAAACATTGTGGGAAAAGAAGAAAATGCTGGTAACCAGCATTTTCTCCTTTTCCCACAATGTTTTCTACCCTGCTGGAAACAAACAATCTTTGAGATATGTTTATTTTGTCGTCTGCAAGTGGTTTTAATTTGGACCAGGTTAAAATTTTGTCGTTTGGGAAAGGGTTAAAGGATATTAACATTTCAAATAGGGTTTTGACAAAGAATCAAACACCCGTCTTGATGAATAAATTCAAATATGACTGGAAATTCTTAGACATTATAGTTTTGCTCCCAAAGTTATCAAGGAATGTCTTTGAAGAACAACCAACTAAAGGAATTTCCTTTTCAAACCCCAAGTTTATTTAGGTTTGTTTCCATTATACATCTTGCATCAGAATTCTTCAAAAAGAAATTCCAGTCTTGTTCCATTTGAATCAAAGGTCAATCAAAACCAATGTGCAGTCATAATGCCTTTAACAAACATCACCATCCTTTCAGAAGAAACATTTGTTGTCTAAAATGGTTCTTCACCCCTTTACCACAGAGTGCCAACTTTTGACCACTTTGAGAAAGAAGACCTTTGAAAACATTGTGGAACAGGAAAAAATGCTGGTAACCAGCATTTTCTCTTATTCCCACCAAGTTTTCTATCCTTCACGAACCAAATTTCACTTTCTTTTTATTCACATATGTCGTTTGCAAATGCTTGCAATTTGGACCAGTCTAAAATTTCATCTTTGATACACAGTTATGATATATTGCACTTCATATCTTTATCAAGTTAATAAGGAACTATTTATATATGAGTCTGTACATTCAAAGGAACTATTAATTTTAATCTGCACATTCAAGGGAACTATTTTGTTAGTACATTCAAGGGAACTATTAAGTCTGTATATTCAAGGGAACTATTTTGTTTGTACATTCAAGGGAACTATTTAGTCTGCACATTCAAGGGAAATATTTTTGTTAGTACATTCAAGGAAACTATTTAGTCTGAACATTCAAGGGAACTATTTTGTTTGTATATTCAAGGGAACTATTTAGTCTGCACATTCAAGGGAACTATTTAGTCTGCACATTCAAGAGAAATATTAAGTCTGCACATTCAAGGGAACTATTAAGTCTGTACATTCAAGGGAACTATTAAGTCTGCACATTAAAGAGAACTATTTAGTCTGTACATTCAAGGGAACTATTTAGTCTGTTCATTCAAAGGAACTATTAAGTCTGCACATTCAAGGTCACTATTTGTAAGTCTGAACAATCAAGGGAACTATTTATTCTGTACATCCAAGGGATCTTATTTAGTCTGTGCATTCAAGGGAAAAATTTAGTCTGCACATTCAAAGTCAGTTAATTTGGAATTTCCCTTTTTTCTCTGTTGCAGTTTTTTTAATCTACATCTTCTTTCTAAAATGCCATGATTTTTCTCATTACCAAACAGCCTTGTGTCATGGCGAACTAGACCAGATTTTAATTTGGAAGAGAGATTTGGATTATAAAAAGATATTGCTAGAAAATGGCAAAGGATTGCTAGCTGCAAAGTGGATTTGGAAATATTGACTGTTTCATGTAAGATCTATTCAGCATGTAATCCTAAACTTTGTCAATTTTTCATTGCTAAGATGATACCCCTGTGAAAAGAAGTTCTTGAGTTCAATAACAATTCCTGAACTACAGTTCATGAACAATCCCTTGAACAGCAAATGGCCAGATCATGAACCATTTTTTGTTCAAGAACCTTTGTTTTGGTTCTATGAACTGTTCATGACCAGTTCTTGACTTTATGAAGAATTCATGAACAATTCCTGAACTACAGTTCATGAACAATCCATTGAACAGCAAATGGCCAGTTCATGAACTGTTGTTGTTCATGAACCTTTGTTTTGGTTCTATGAACTGTTCATGACCAGTTGATGAACTGTTTATGAATAACAGCTCTTAAACTGTTTCATGAACAGTTCCATGAACAGTTAAATGAACTTTTAACTAAGTGAACCTTTCTTTCTTGAGTCAAAGTTCATGAACTGGTTGTGGTGTCTCGGACATTTTCCTATAATGGTAGAGAACCTTGGATCATAATCCCTTTATTCTGTTACCTTTATTCAGGTTGCAGAAACAAGTAGCTTAGAAAGAAATTAGTGTTGTGCTGGTGACAGGAAACATGGGTATTTGCACTTGTAGCAAAGATATAACTGAATACTTTGAATTTGTTGTCTGAATTTGCTTTCAATTTTGGCATGTCTTAAAACTTTGTTGTTTGGTAAAGGGTTAACATTGTGCCACTAATTCATTTAGCATCTGAAAGCAGGATTAAACCTTAACCCTTTCCCAAATGACAAACTTTTGGACTAGACCAAATTGAAAGCATTTGCAGACGACAATTCAACTCTTGCTAAAAAGATGATTTCTGTCTATGATAGGGTAGAAAACATTGTGGGAAAAGGAGAAAATGCTGGTTACCAGCATTTTCTCCTTTTCCCACAATGTTTTCAAAAGGCTATTATTCCAGACCCGTAAAAACCAGGGATTGTTTGGGAAAGGGTTAACCTGTTAAATCAATTAAATTGAACTTTGAAGCCAGTTTTAAAACCTGTAATTTCGCTATTTCACAGTCATTTTTCAATGAAAAAATTCTTCTTACCAAGCAGTGTAGATCAAGATCAAACTGCATAGACTATGCAGTCAGATCATGATCGACAATGTCTGCAAAGTCAGTGAGTTCTGCTTAACAACCTAAGAGTTAACCCTTTACCCCATAAGGCATTTCTGTGGTATCTCTAATTGACCCTAAATAACAACAAAGATGAAGCCATTTCTTTTGTGTATATGACACCTTTTGATAGTGTAGAAAACATTGTGGCAAAAGGTGAAATTGCTCGTCACGAGCAATTTCACCTTTTGGCACAATGTTTTCCAAAGGCTCCTACAAGCAATGCGGAGAAACGGGTATCTATGGAGTAAAGGGTTAATACTTAACCCTTTACCACACATCAGAATTTTAGATCTATTCAAATGGGAAGCATTTGCAGATGAAAATTTCATAGTGGCTCAAATCACTCATATATTTCTTGATAGAGCAGAAAACTTGTTGAGAACTGAGAGAATGCTGGTTACCAGCATTTTCTCCTTTTCCCATAATGTTTTCATAGGCTTTCTTTCACAGGATGATCAGAAGTTGGGATTGTGTGGTAAAGAGTAATATAGAGATACTCAGTACAATAAACATACTTGTTTCACCTCTTGTGTGGACCAGACGGCCTATGGTGATGTCAAGTCACTTACTGTTGGTTTGTTTATTACTGATGTAGGTACTAGTGTACAGAAAATAGCACCGGATAACCCTAAAGTCTTCCAAGCAAGAATCTAAAAAAACTAGATTGCCAAAATAGATAAGTTCTAGATAAGTTCTAGACACACACTGATTGTAATGCGTTTTTTGGGGTAGTAAATCACTAATTGGTATTAGGCTTATACACATTTATTCATAGTACAGGGTATCCGAAAAGTAAGGTAACACTTTCGTGCATTAATAATATGACTTTAAAAATCAAATAAAGACGTAAAAATGGGCATACATGTTTATAAAATATATAAGTTTTTGGTGTGATGATTTCATTTAATTTTTGTTACAATGCACATTTTTATACAGATTTCAAATTAGAAGTGCCATTTGTCATTGGTGTCATTTTAGTGATATATGACGTTTCCAATCTGACGGCCTGTTATGATTTTCTTTGCCGAAGCATATAATGAAATTGTCAGTCACTTTAGCTCACATTCCAATAGCAATCTTACCTACTAGTATTTTACTCTGAGCGTTTTTAAGTGTTCTTTAATAGGTATCATCTGTGTTGGGATTGTAGACCTTTGACTTCACAATACTCAAAAGGAAGAAGTCACACAAGTTGAGGTTGAGATTGTGCTTAGGCCATGATATTCGGCAATCTCTTATCTCTGGATATTATAGGGTTAATTCACGTTTTTGAGGTCGTTAACATTCGCAGAGGCCCGAAAAATGCTTTAACGCCCGAGTGCGAAGCACGAGGGTGTTTAAGTATTTTGAGGGCCTCTGCGAATGTTAACGACCGAAAGAAACGTGAATTAACGCTATTATTGCATAAAGTAAAGGTATTCTAACAATAATTTGCACAGATAGCAAAAATATTTCCATAGAAATGCAAATAAGCGAATTTCAAATGTACTGTACGCAAATGGGTCAAAACCGGAAGTCGGCGAAGAAGTTTTTGTTACGATTAGGAAAGGGCCGTTAGTCCTGTATGCCAGTTTTGATTCTCTCGCTGTAAATACACTTTTATTGATTTTTAATACACACTGGACTTATGTGGAGTAAACTTGCACACATTTTGACGATTACAACTAGGATGAATGCGTGGATATAAATTTCTGTAACTGAAGGCGACAGAGGGTTCGATATACATCAAGCCAGGCGGACCGATCACCTTAAAAAGTGGGTGGGATGTAGCTGGTTTAGAATACATTTCACGGGTGAATTTTTGTTCAGATCTCGATTAGACTGAGATTCTGTGCAAAGGTTTGTTTGTGGTGTACTAATATCATCAAAGACATGCCATGAAAAGGATCGAATATGGTACGAATTCCTACAGTTTGATGGTCGGAGTCTAGGGAAAATCTGACAAGGACAAACGTTGTTTACAAGGTAGGCCCGAATCAAGGATATTGATAGTACAAACCCGGGCGTTAACGGCGTGTGAATTTACTGATTAATACACGTTTTCTCCCGTTAACCGCCCAGTTTTTACCCGTTAATACATGCTTATAACGGCCCGAAAAGGCACGTTTTATGCAATAATGTCTCGATATTACCCAACCATGGAGCATATCCTATGATAAGGCTGTCACAGAATTAGATGTGTCTGCAGTTGCACTATCCTACATGAACCAGGTGTCCTGCAACATGGGTGGCTTCACTCTAACCTCAACCTGTGAGACTTCTTTCCATTAGGTTATTTGAAGTCAATGGTCTACCATTCCACCCTAAACAGCACAGGCATGTTGTAAAAGAACACTTAAAGTGAAATCAAGATGACTGATATTCGAATATTTACTAAAGTGATTGACAAATTCGTTCGGAAAGGAAAGTGCATAACTGACCGTCACAATAAAAACGTTATTAATTATTAAAATGACGCCATTAACAAACAAGAGGGCCATGATGGCCCTGAAATCCCTCACCTGAGTTTATTGACCAAACATGAACCATCTAGTTTCCAAGTGACCTAGTTTTTTATCAGACATTACCCATCATCAAACACTTGTGAGATATCAATAAGATAAACATTCTGACCAAGTGTCATGAGTATTGGACTGAAAATGTGGCCTCTACAGCATACAAAAGGTTTTTCTAAGATTTCACCAAGTGACCTAGTTTTAGACCTGACAATTACACATTCTCAAACTCTTTTGAGACATCACCAAAACAAACATTCTGATCAAGTCTGAAGAGTATCAGGCAGAAAATGTAGCCTCTAGAGTGTACACAATGTTTTTCTAATATTTGACCCATTGACCTAGTTTTTGACTCCACATGACCCACTTTAAAACTCATTCAAGGTATCACCAGGACAATTATTATGAACAAGTTTTAGGAGTATCAGACTGAAAATGTGTCCTCCAGAGCATACAAAAGGTGTTTATAAGATTTGACCAATTGACCCAGTTTTTGACCCAACATGACCCATTTTCAAACTCATCCAAGATATTATAAAAGCAAAGATTCTGACTAATTTTAAAGAGTGTTGGACTGAAAATGTGGCATCCAGAGCATATACAAGGTTTTTCTAAGATTTGACCTGGTGACCTAGTTTTGGACCCAACATGACCCATTTTCAAACTCATCTAATATATCATCAAGGCAAACATTCTGATCAACTTACAAGAGTTTTGGACTGAAATTATGGCCTCTTGAGCCTACAAAAGGTTTTTCTAACATTTGACTTGGTGACCTAGTTTTTGACTCCACATGACCCATTTCCAAACTCGTCCAAGATATTATAAAGGCAAACATTCTGACCAACTTTCAAGAGTTTTGGACTGAAAATGTGGCCTCTAGAGCGTACACAAGGGTTTTCTAAGATTTGACCTAGTGACCTAGTTTTTGACCCCACATGACCCATTTTTTCGAAATTGCCCGAGATATCATCAAGACAAACATTCTGACCAACTTTCAAGAGTTTTGGAGTGAAAATGTGGCCTCTAGAGCATACACTAGGTTTTTCTAAAATTTGACCTAGTGACCTAGTTTTTGACTCCACATGACCCATTTTCGATCTTGTCCGAGATATCATCCAGTCAACATCCTGACCAATTTTCATGAGTATCCGACTGAAAATGTGGCCTCTAGAGCTTACACAAGGTTTTTCTAAGATTTGACCTCGTGACCTAGTTTTTGACCCCACATGACCCATTTTCATACTTGTCCTAGATTTCATCGAGGTTAACATCCTGACCAATTTTTTATTAGTATCAGACTGAAAATGTGGCCTCTAGAGCGTACACAAGGTTTTTCTGAGATTTGACCTAGTGACCTACTTTTTGACTCGACATAAACCATTTTCAGACTTGTCGGAGATGTCATCAAGACAAACATTCTGACCAACTTTCAAGAGTTTTAGACTTAAAATGTGGCCTCTAGAGCGTACACGAAGTTTTTCCAAGATTTGACCTAGTGACCTAGTTTTTGACCCACTGTCCCATTTTCAAACTCGTCCGAGATATCATCAAGGCAAACATCCTGATCAACATTCATGAGTATCCGACTTAAAATGTGGCCTCTAGAGCGTACACAAGGTTTTTCTAAGATTTGACCTAGTGACCTAGTTTTTGACCCCACATGACCCATTTTCAAACTCATCTGAGATATCACTCAGACAAACATCCTGACCAACTTACAAGAGTTTTGGACTGAAAATGTGGCCTCTAGAGCGTACACAAGGTTTTTCTAAGATTTGATCTAGTGACCTAGTTTTTGACCCACATGACCCGTTTTTGAACTCGTCCGAGATATCATCCAGACAAACATCCTGACGAACTTTCAAAAGTTTTGGACAGAAAATGTGGCCTCTAGAGCATACACAAGTTTTTTCTAAGATTTGACCTAGTTTTTGACCCCACATGACCCATTTTCGAACTTGTCCGAGATTTCATCGAGGTTAACATCCTGACCAACTTCATGAGTATCCGACTGAAAATGTGGCCCCCGGAGCGTACACAAGGTTTTTCTAAGATTTGACCTAGTGACCTAGCTTTTAACCCCACATGATCCATTTTCCAACTCGTCCGAGATTTCATTGAGGTTAACATCCTGACCAATTTTCATGAGTATCGGACTGAAAATGTGGCCTCTAGAGCGTACACAAGGTAAAAAGTTGACGATGGACGACGGACGACACACGACCGACGACGGACACAGCACGATCACAATAGTTCACCATGAGCACTTCGTGCTCAGGTGAGCTAAAAAGGCACTTTCATATTGAAACATGTGTAAAAGCGAAAAAATTAATGAAAATTGACACAAAATATCACACCAAAAACTTACACTTTTTATTTACATGTATATAATGTATAAAGTGTTACCTTACTTTCCGGACACCTGTAGATGCCAAAAGTTTTTCGAAAATCTAAGAAATCAACAAAGAACTGTTAAAGGTGGCCCTTCAGATTTTGGGACGAAAATTTTACAAACAATACAACAAAATCATCCTTGTACTGCCAAAGCCTTATAATTTTCATTCATAAAACCCCAGTAGTCGAAAACCATCCGACAGCTTGATAAATTATAGATTTCCTACAGCCCAGGTCGACACTGAAGGGAAACATGGTCTATTTTTACATGAGCAGCTCACTCATTTACATACCGGAAATATACAGACGAAGCTTCAAACACAGCACCCAAAGTTCTAGACATTATGGAAAATAATTAAATGTTTGTTATGTTATGGAATTTAATAGTCATAAGTCATGTGCAAGTCACTTAACATTCCCACAATGCTTTTTTGATTTTGGCGGGAAATCTAAAAATAGCTTAAGAGGCTACATAGCCTTTTAAGGGAATACCACCAAAAATTTTTTTTTGTAATTTTATGATTCTTAATTACAGATGATTTGTATTGTTTTTTTCATATAAATTTCAGTGACATATATATTTTTTAATTTGGTGTTAATGTGAAAATTCTAAATACCCACCTTTAAGCTGTGCAGCAACCTGGGTCGACCTTTCACAAACTATTTCTAATAATATTTTTCAGTCTTATTCTTCCCCATTTTCTAAACTTGAAAGTAATACAACTTGTAAATGGCTAAACCAATTTGGTTTAGCCAATCAGAAGTTGTGTTACTTTCAAATTTAGAAAATCTTGAAAAGACTAAAGATATTCTTAGAACAGTTGGTAAATAGGGACCCAGATGTCTCTCATAATCACAGTGATATATTTCATACTTTCATGGAAAAAGGACGTTGCACCCAACATTTGGTGTCTGAAGTGGGATTATGACAACTGCTGGACTGGAGTTGCCTTACCCATGTATATTCTTCGAAGTTTATTTGTATGTACATGTGTAATGTGCAACGACCTGGTCACCCATCCAGGCACTAACCTAATGCACGCTGCTTAACTATCATGGAGAGAAATACACCAAACCGCATCGCTGTTAAAGCTAGCTCAACAGCAAGGCAGGTTTCAAGTGCTTATATATCTAACCTCTCTCCGTGACATTACTACCCCCTTTGAGAAGTCTCGACCCCAAGACCTATATACGAACATGTATATACAGAAACACCAGGGGAATATACATGGGTAAGGCAACTCCAGTTTGGCAGTTGTCATTGTCCCACTTCTGCCACCAAATGAAACGTGCAACGACCTGGTCACCCATCCAGGCACTAACCTAATGCATGTTGCTTAACTATCACAGAGAGAAATACACCAAACCGCATCGCTGCAAAAGCTAGCTCAACAGCAAGGCAGGTTTCAAGTGCTTATATATCTAACCTCTCTCCGTGACACATGCTTGGAAGTTAAGTAACATGCATTAGATTGGTGCCTGGATGGGTGACCAGGTCGTTGCATGTTACAATACAATTAATTTGCAAACTGTTTAATTACATTTATATGACAAAATTGGTCTGCTCAATACCATATTGGCAAATGTCAGCAAATTCAGCCAAGTCAAGAAATATCAGCCTTTCTAAAATAAAACACAAGGCCAATATGACTCATTCAATATCCAATCCAAAATGGATGACATATCTCTGACTCAGGCTATGATATCAAAGACCTTGGGCAATTGTAACTTGCTTGAATACAAAATTACATGATTGATAACATCATACTACTTACTCATCATCTACAGCTTGGGGCTCACACCATGGTCACGAGTAGCTGTAGCATCATGCTACAGATCCAGAAAGATGTACCACATTATCACATATCTTCGGTTTACTTCGAAAACCTTGTAACTACAGCTTGTAACAAGCTGTAGTAACAAGGTTTTTGAAGTAAACTGATGATATGGCTTGTATCATGTGAAAAGGTGCATTCAAACATTTAAGTTGTAAAGTGTTGTCTTGGAATGGCCTGCGCAGTCCTTGCAGGCTAATTGGAGATGGCACTTTATGACTTGTATTAGATTTTGTTCTCCGGTAGTCATGCCCAAAACAGATAATTACATAAAAACAAAATAGGTTGTTTCGTACTGGCATCCATAGACTGCACAGGCTGATGATCTGATCTGAGATGACGCTTTATGCAAATGTTTGAATGCCCCTTTTCGTGTGTTACAGGCCATATTATACTGGCCCTCTACATAAAACCCAAGTAATACAAGATCAGTTCAAGTTATGTGAAGGTAAAACATGTTCACTCAAATGGCAGCACATCAGCATGAACTGCAACAACACATAGCAAACAATAAACAACCATACAACAAATTTGTTTGACAGCAAAATTTTCCATTCCATTGTTTTATATTATGCAAATTTTACTTGTTTTTTGGTTAAAAAAATTGAGTATGCCGACAAAGTAGAATTTCCCTTCTGAGTGCCCAAATTCATTGGAAACTGACGTCAATGGGAAATGACGTCACTGAAACCTTGGTAATATGTGCTAAAATGTGCAGCCTGGTGCATTATTTTGATGTTATTCTTGATCGATGCCGCCATTTTGGATGTTGTGCTGAAGTGTTGTCATGTATACAGGGTTCCCAAAAGGGAAACTGTTTTTAGGTTGATTTTACCATTGTACATGATATGTATGTTTGGGACATATTATCCAATCACGTCACAAGAAATTTCTTTGCAGCGTAATAAAAAAGTTTAAACAATTTAACTCTTTACCAAACAAAAAAAAACATTAGACTTTTCCAAATTGAAAGCATTTGTGGAGACAACATTATAGACTGATATTGCTCAATAAATGGAAATGGTCTTTCAGAGGGTAGAAAACCTTGAGGGAAAAGGAAAAAATGCTGGTTACCAAAGTTTTCTCCTTTTCCCTCAAAAGCTTTCAAAAGGCTATGTCCTTGGGCTTGTTAAAACACTGGAATGTGAAGTAAAAAATTAAAACATCAGTGGCAAAAGGTAGTGGCTTGCCAACATGGCCTAAAATAGTCTTAAGCAAATATTGATGAGTTTAAATAAATCGGAAGAAGACAAATTATTGTAGAAAACATTCTTGGAAACAGAGAAAATACTGGAAAATGTGCTCCTCTGTCTGTTCAAACAATGTTTTCTTCCTGTTCAAACACACAACAGAAATAATCTTACGATCTACCTCATATTTGTTGTCTGCAAATGCTTCTGATCTGGTTAAGTCTCCAATAATCTTGTTAAGTAAAGAGTTAGGATGCATTTGTGTAACATTTTTGTAAGTAGTAATGTTACAATTTTCTGATTCAGTGATGTTCATTCAAGTTCAAAGTTCCCCAAGCTAATATGCATTTTGATCTCAGGCCAATCCTGGAATACATCTGTAAAACGAATTATTCTTAAGTTATTTAAACATCAAAAATGAGAAAATTATCACATCGATAGGAAACCTAGCTTTTTCCTACCAGAATTAACAAATAACTTCCTGAAGAATGATGCCTTTTTCAATCAGCAGGCTACTTTTTACTGATTTAACTCTGACAAATGGAAAAATTGCTCCTAATATATTTCCTTTTGCCGTGATTTTTTTTCAATACACCAGTACACAGGGCCCCACCTAACCCAAAGTAAAGTGTATGCAAAAGTAATTATGAAAGTATTACGCCCCAGTCACAAATAACAAAATGCCACTGGATGGCAAGTTTTTCAGGACATTTTGACCCAATCCTCTAGGGACCATACAGTGACTGTCCATTGGCAGCAATTCGAGGTTTAGAAAAAAGCTATGACAGAACGGCAACCAGGTAACAATTTTTTGGCCACTGGAGAGCCCATTCACTCATTGTCCACCCAAACATTTTTTATGAAAACATTTACCTCAAAATCGTCTGGCGACTGGACTGCCTCTGTCTGGCAACCGGACTAGCTCTATCCAGGCACCAGACAGAGCCAAGACGGGCATCTCCCGATTATATATAATTGTCAGAGCACCATCCGATGACCCTCAGATTTACAGGCGGCCTTAATTATGTAAATTCTTTCTGGATGGCGACTGGACGGGAAACATGTACTTTGGTGACATGTTTATTATATTGGCATCTTACCTCATTATAATTCATCAGTTCTAAAGTGAAGATGGCATTTGTACTGCCACAAAATCTGTTGAATCTTCTCCTTCATCAAGAGAGATTGCAAGCTGTTCACCAAGGCAGAGAATTCAAATAACAACTGCTGCTTTTTACAATCGGGAGCATGCTGGGCAAGGCCTCAGGGTGAGGTCTGTGTGGGTAAAACCAATTGCATAAATCGTATGGCAAATGCTCAGTGACCAGACAGTAGCTGGACGCCAGCAGAAAGTCTGAAACATGTCTGTAGGGGTGCTGTGTGAAAGCCATCTGGTTGCCACCCGATGGCTTTCTGAACTGAAAAGTGCACACATGGCAGTTCCGAAGAAACTGCCATCATGCGCCTGTTCGATTTGTGCCTGCTTGAGTGAAATGTCTTAAAATCTTGTGGCTTCCTGACTCATAATGTCTCAAATCTTTGAATCAGCGAAATTGGAAGAAATCCTAATAAATCATTTCAGTTTTCCATAATGTTCAGGATGCTTTCAACAGTATGGTTTAAAATTTTGTCTCAAAAGGCCAAGTCCAGTAGCACAGTTGGAAGCACACAGGACTTTAGACCATGAGGTTTCTGGTTTGAATCCCCAACTGGCTCAATCTCTTTCTTCCGCGTGATGAAATTCATTATGGCAGGAGTTACACCTCTGTCACCACTGTATGGTAAGAAGTTGATACTGAGGAAAAGATAAAAGGACAAAAAAGTTAGCTGTTAAACAAGTCGTACATATATATAAAAAATTATTACTATAGCAGGGAGTATCTTTATAAGAGAACAAAATTACAGACTCCTTCCGTATTTCAAGATGAAGAATAGAGTGTAGTCATCGTCTGCGCATGTCATATTCTTCGAAGACTGGACCTGTTTACTATGGCACATCACTCATCCCTGTATACCTGTGAAAAGTAGGGCCTGTACCGAAACTAGTAGACTATCATTCAAGCATGTAGGGGTTGTTTTAAGAAATGGCCATTGCATAGGTTATATGCTAGCCAATCATAGCTGAGTAAATCGCACCAGGTTTGTGTTTTATTGCGTAAACATTTATTTCCTTTTGAAATTCAAAGTAACGGTTGTTGTTTTGAAAAGTTGGTTCGATAATTAGATAGATGTGTTTGTATTTGTAGAATGCCATCTGGCAGGAGATAATGGAGTGTAGCTGCTAAAGTGGTGGTATATGTTCACAATAGAGCGCAAAAATTTATGGAAAAGGGACAATTCTGGATACCGAAATGTTCTCCTTTTTGGAAGTGTATGAGTAAAAAGACAGCTGCTAATATCTCCATTAGGATGTGTATCCCCAATATGTTACCTGTACAGACATTTTCAATGAAGATGAAGTGATAAAAAATAAAAATGCTTGACAAACACTCCAGTCGAATGTTATAATTTCAATGCAGCCATACCTCCAATCTGTTACCATTTTCAGTTGTTTGATAAATTTGCTCTTACTCTGTAGTACACAATCTTGAGTTTTACAACACTAAACTCATTACCAAACAGCAAAATTTTAGGCTTGCCCAAATCAAAAGCAGTTGCAGACGACAAAATAAAAGTGACTGAAAATTTTAAATTTGTTTTATGAAGGGTAGAAAACATTGTGGAAAAAGGAGAAAATGCTGGTAACCAGCATTTTCTCCTTTCCCCACAAAGTTTTCTACCATTCCCAAACCAAATATCAATTTTGCAGTCACATTTTGTTGTCTGCAAGTGCTTTCAATTTGGACAAGTCTACAACTTTGTCCTTTGGTAAAGATTTAACCCATTACAACACAATCCCTACTTTTGATGCCCCTGAGAAAGAAGCCTTTAGAAAACATTGTGGGAAAAGGAGAAAATGCTGGTACCCTTTACAAAACAAATTTCAAATTTTCAGTCGCTTTTATTTTGCCGTCTGCAAATGATTTCAATTTGGACAAGTCTTCAATTTTGTCATTTGGTTAAGAGTTAAGACAACATGTGTTTACTTGGGTGTTTTTACCGAAGATTTAGTCAGATTTTAATTTATTTTTGAAATACATAATCAGACTTACAATCTGGCGCTGTCAAGTTCCTTTTAACTTTCCCATTTACATAATTATGTTTGCCTTCACAAAATGGCAAAATTTTAGACTTGACCAAAACAAAAAGCATTTGCTGATGACAAATCCAATCTTACTAAAATGACTTATCTATAACAGAGTAGCAAAAATTTTGGGAAAAAGAGAATATGCTGGTGCTATCACCAGCATTTTCTCCTTTTCCCGCAATGTTTTCGAAGGCCTTTTTCCCTCCAGGTTGTTAAAATTTGCAGTTAAGAGGTACAAAGTTAACCCTTTACCAAACAACAAAACTTTAGACTTCTAAAAATCTAAAGCACCAGCAGGCAACAATATCATTGCAGCTAAATTAATGGGATTTGTCCAATTAACCCATTACCACACAATCCCTACTTTTGACGCCCCTGACAAAGAAGCCTTTAGAAAACATTGTGGGAAAAGGAGAAAATGCTGGTAACCAGCATTTTCTCCTTTTCCCACAATGTTTTCTACCCTTCACAAAACAAATTTCAAATTTTCAGGCACTTTTATTTTGTCATCTGTAATTGCTTTCAATTTGGTCTGGTCCAAAATTTGCTGTTTGGGAAAGGGATAAATGGGTAAAAAACACTGTGGGAAAATGTTTTTGAAAACTTTGTGAGGTAGGGATGCTCATAACCCAAGATGTTTGGATCCGGATTCAGAAGTATGGTAGAAAAAACAAAAATATGTGACCTGTCATGCAAAAAGGGGCCCTCTGGGAACTGTGAAAAGTGTCGACCCTGCTCAGTCTGCGCAGGCTGACCAGGGTTGACACTTTTCGCTTTTATATTTTCTGTAAGAAAAGTGGTCATTCCACCTTACTCTACAATCATTTTTGAATTATCAACTGAATTCAATTGATCCGCACTATCTTTGATCTGTTTACGTCTAACAGATGTACAGAATCTCCAGATAGCCCCTTTTTCATGTGACGGGTCACATGATGTTTTTACAACAGCATCAACATACCTGGTCTCATGGAGCTCTGTAGGTATCATGCTGTACACATTTTTTTATTTCGATATAGTTAGGGAATCTAAAATCGTTAAAACAAAATACTATTTCGAGAAAACAAAATATATTTTTCAAGAAAACGAAATACTAAATTTTTAAAATGAAGTGCTATTTCTATATAATGAAATGCTTTTTCAAGAAAATGAAATGGCTATGTTTGAAATACTTGGTTGTCATTGCAGCCATGTCCATGTGAGATGACACTCTTTTGCACTATGGATCATTCCCATTCACCTTTGTAGATGGCTCAGAAAGTAGTCTGTCATCATGCGATATTTTCATCACATGACCACACCTCAAAATTGTGACACAAATGCCAGTGAAAGAAACACTAATATTGATTGTTTTGTGTACTGTTCAAACAGAATACGGCCAATCAGACCTAGTGGTAGGAAATTTGAAAAAGAGGGATTTTCTGAAAAGCTTAAATGTCTTTAATGGACAGATAGCTTGTTTTTTCATCTTACAAACTTTGCTCCATAGCTGTTGAAACTGTTGTCATCATTAATGAGTGAAGCCATTTTTTTTTTACAATTGGCGCAAGATTCAGGTAAGTAAAGAAGCATGAAAAAATAGTTCCATGTATTCAGGTAAATTCATCAGATTAAAATTTAATGCACCTATAATCATAATCCAGAATCATAATTTCCTTTGTCTACTTTATTATGTTACACATGAAACAGTTTAACAGTAACAAAATAATTACGTTTTCCTCGGTTTGACAAGATTCTTGTCATTTAGCCCAATTTGCAGAGATGTATGGAGAGAATAACAAACAACAACTCTGCTCGGAGACTGGTAAGATGGGTGACCACACAATCATTATACTATATTCTTTTGTGGCCTCTGACCTTGATCTACTCTTACTGCATAACCCTTTACCACACAATCCAGACTTTTAACGACCCTGAGAAAAAAAGCCTTTGAAAACATTTTGGGAAGGAGAAAATGCTGATAATCAGCATTTTCTCCTTTTCGCACTATGTTTTCTTCCCTTTCCAAATCAAATTTCAATTTTTGATTCACATTTATTTTGTTGTCTGCAAATGCTTTCAGTTTGTATCACCCTAAAATATTGTCGTTTGGTAATGAGATAAGCTAAGTTTGTTATCCATAGTGGTGACGGGTTAATGGAATTATCCTGAAGAAGAGCCAGAAATGTTGTAAACTTTGGGGTGGATGCAAAGAGACTACCTTGTTTTTTAACCCTGTACCGTCCAATCCCGACTTTTAACGAAAGCTAAAGAAGAAGGGTTTTGAGAACAATGTGGGAAAAAGTGAAAATGCTGGAAAACAGCATTTTCTCCTTTTCCCACAATGTTTTCAATCCTACCAGACAAAGAAATCACCATTTTATAAACATTTGATTTGGCGACTGCAAATGCTTTGAATTTGGTCCAGTCTAAGATTTTGTCATTTGGTAAAGAGTTAAAGCAATATTTCATAGCCAAAAATTAGCATTTCCAGTACATATAAATACAATGAAAAGTACTTCAAGAATGCGGTTCCGAGGAACGAAATAGCCTATGTCCATCTGCTTTTTATCAAAGTAGCTCTTCACCATACAACAAAATTCTAGACTTGTCCAAATCAAAAGCATTTGCAGGCGACAAGATGTGGCTGGAATTATGCTCTTTGGATATGACAGGATAGAAAGCATAGTGGAAAATAGAGAAAGTGCAGGTTATCAGTACTTTCTCCTTGTCCCTTTCCACAATGTTTTCTATCATTCCATCACTTGAAACACACTGAACTTGTTGTCTACAAAAAAAACCTTTCTATTTTGAAGAGCTTAAAATTTTGCTGTCATGTCATGGGTTAAGTTTGTGTTTGAAAACTTTTGTGATAATCATTCTAAATAACCAATAGGTAAATATTCACAGACATAACCATTTAACCCTTTCCCAAACAAATGCTGGTTTTTACGGGTCTGGAATAGTAGCCTTTTGAAAACATTGTGGGAAAATGAGAAAATGCTGGTAACCAGCATTTTCTCCTTTTCCCACAATGTTTTCTACCCCATCATATACAGAAATCATCTTTTCAGAAAGAGTTAAATTGTCGTCTGCAAATGCTTTCAATTTGGCCTAGTCCAAAAGTTTGTTGTTTGGGAAAGGGTTAATTATTTAGCAGTAACAGAATGTCCTCATAAAATGATTTTGTTAGATACCTACAGATGGCCATCAATGAACATACAGTGACTGTTGCTATGCATATGGCCTCATCTCAAAAACTCATTGTTCAATGACTGTTTGAGACTTGTATTTGAAAACGTGTTTAGTAATACTTCTCAGAAAAGCAATATTTATATAAATATTCACAAACATATTTTTTACATGTAACAGAATGTCCTCAACTATTATGATTTTGTTTATTATTTATGATTTGGTTTTGTCTGCTGATGGCTATCTATGAAAACACATGGCTCTGACATGCATAATGACCTTGTTGTCAAACTTATTGTTAAGTGAGTGTATAAGCTTGTGTACATGAATCTGTGTGGTAATATTTTTATCAAAGCAACTTTTACATAAATATTCACAAACATAGCATTTATATCTACAACAGAATGTCATCAGTTATTTCATTTAGTTTTGTTATGTCTACTGATAGTTATCTTTGAAAACAGAATGTTACCAAGCATAACAAATGTGCCCCCATCTCAAACATTATTGTTCAAAGACACTGTTTGAGCTTGCGAATGTAAGCTTTATATAGATATATCTTGGAAAAAACAGCTAATACATAAATATTCACTTGCAAACATAATCATTGTCTAAATGTAACCAAATTCCTTATTCTTTTGTATAGATTACAATACAGCTTTGTTTTGTCTGTTGATGGTTACTTTTGAAAATGAATGCCTAATATACCTAACTCATTATCACACAATCCCGACTTTTGACAACCCTGAGAAGAAAATCTTTAGAAAACATTGTGGAACAAGAGTGGCAAATTGTCGCAAGATATGCCCGTCACACCACCAGTTGTCAAGGGGGAATATTAATCATAAAGGGCAGGTAGAGGAAAATAGCAGAGCAGCAGATTATGATTTTTATGGACTGCACTCCATAATTTTTTTAACAATCATGCATACCCAATTTGAAGATGTTTAGACTGAAAATGACAGTTACATTCCGGACGAGCAGAAAATGCTGTGAAAATGGCAATCAAAGGGAAATAACTCAAAGACAGCATGAGGTAGTGTTATGGTTCTTTCGCACTGCACTCCATTTCATTGCAACAAACACAAATGCTAAGTTTTCAAGTCAATCTGACCAGAAATGACAAAGTTATGCACCGGACAAGCAGAAAATGCTGTTAAAATGACGATCAAAGGGTAATAACTCAAAAATAGCATGTGGTAGACTTACGGTTCTTTTGCACTGCACTCAGTATTATTGCAACAAACACAACTGCCAAGTTTCAAGTCAATCGGACTTCTGATGACAAAGTTATGCTGCGGACAAACAGAAAATGCTGTTAAAATAAAGATCAAAGGAAAATAACTCAAAGACAGCATGATATAGAGTTACGGTTCTTTTGCACTGCAGCCCGTATTATTGCAACAAACACAATTGCCAAGTTTCAATTCAATCAGACCAGAGATGACAAAATTATGCTCCGGACAAGCAGAAAATACTGTAAAATTGATAATCAAAGGGAAATAACTCAAAGACAGCTCGAGGTAGAGTTACGGTTCTTTCGCACTGCACTCTGTATTATTGCAACAAACACAACTGCCAAGTTTCAAGTCAATTGGACCAGAGATGGCAAAGTTATGCTCCGGACAAAGAAGGGGACGCCCCCGCCCACCATGGGTGATCCCATAATACTTCCCGTCTTCGACGGGTGTATAAAAAGGAGAAATTGTTGGTAACCAGCATTTTCTCCTATCCCATAATGTTTTCTACCCTTCCGAAAGGGAATTTCAATTTTTTAGTCTCATTCATTCTGTCATTTGCAAATGCTTTCAATTTGCACCAGCCTATTATTTTTTCGTTTGGTATAGAGTTAACTATTTACCATATGATCCCAAGTTTAAATGACCCTTGGGGAAGAGCAACTGGAAACAATGAAGATAAGGCAAAACATGGTGGTAAACCAGTATTTTTTTGCTTTTCCTTTGTAAATATACCCTTTCACAGACACCTACCATGATTGTAGCTACATTCATAACAACAATTATCGCATAATTTGAGCTATGTTTAAGTTGTTGTCTATACTGTATAGGTGGATAAATTATAAACAATTCCATAACCAAAATGTCTGTAATGGAAAATTTGAGAAATTTTCCAACATTAACATTTTGCGCATGGTATTGTTTGCGAATTCAAGACAATCGCTATTTGTTGGTGGAAAAATAGGCAAAAACCAAGTGTTTAGGAATTTTTCAAATTAGTGAAATTGCAAAATATTTCCAAATATACAGTATAATTATGTTTTTCTTTTTGTACAAGCCTAAAATGAAGTTTTTTGCTAAACAGTTACTCTTTTACATTACAGGATTATGACCCACCATAAAGGCATCCCAATAAAACATTTCTTTGTTGAGGTGAGCTAAAAATGAATGTCTTAATCTGTAGAGGTCCATTAGGAGATGGTAAATACCAAATATCATAACTCTTTGCCTTCCGGATATATAGAAGAAAAATTTTAAAGTTTACCTTCTTTGTTCCTTTGTTCAAACTTGTGACCCCTACGGTTGGGCCATTTTTTGATCAAGGGGCTTCATATGCACTGACTTGGTAGAGGTCCACTAGGAGATGCTACATACCAAATATCAAAGCTATATGCCTTCCAATTTTAGAGAAGGAGAAATTTGAAGTTTTCCTTTTTTGTTTCCACTTGTGACCCATGGGGCCGGGCCAGTTTTGACACCAGGACCATTGTATGAACTAACTTTGTAGAGGTCCACTAGGACATGCTACATGACCCTGGGAGCATCATATCAACAAACTTGGTAGAGGGGTTGGACCAGTTTTTGATCAAGGGGCTTCATATGCACAGATTTGGTAGAGGTCCACTAGGAGATGCTACATACCAAATATCAAAGCTCTATGCCTCCTTTTTTCAGAGAAAAAGATTTTCAAAGATTTTGATTTTTTTCCCTTTGATTGCCATGGCAACCACAGTTATGGTTGGAATTCAATCTCTTGAACACCTTTGGTAGAGCTTCATCCGAGGAACATCCCTGCCAAGTTTCATCACGAATGGAATAGTGGTTTAGGAGAAGATATTTAAAGAGATTGTTGAAGATGGACGACAAAAGACACACAACGACATAGGTAATTGGGCGATCATGACAGCTCACCTTGAGCTCAGGTGAGCTTGAAAACAATGCTTTTTTTTTAACCAGAAGGAGAAGGATTTTGAGAACATTTAGGAAAAAAGGAGAAAATGTTTGTGATCAGCATTTTCTCCTTGTTCCACAATCTTTTTCTACCTTTCACAGACAAATATCTTCATAAGAACCACATTTTGTCATAGATCTGTAAATTAGACAAATCTACTAGATTTCTGTCTTCCCTCACTTGTATTCATAGTAATGCCGAAAAAGGGGAAAAACTGATAAATTCTCTTATAACCCTTCACCATATAATCCCAGGTTATAAAATTCTTGATGAAGAGACATTTTGTGATGATTCTGGGAAACACACAAAATGCCAGTAACCAGCATTTTCTCCTTTACCCAAAATGATTTCTTCCCTATTACAGACAAATTCTTTTATCCATGCCACATATAAATCGTCATCTGCAAATACATTTTATTTGGACAATTCTTAGATTTTGTGATGTTGTAAGAGTTAACCCTTTACCAAACAATCTCTGGTTTTTACGACCCTGAGATAGAAGTCTTTTGAAAACATGGTGGGAAAAGGAGAAAATGCTGGTAAACAGCATTTTCTCCTTTTCTTACAATGTTTTCTACCCTACAGGAAACAAAGTTCAATTTTTGAGTCACGTTAAAATTTTTTCAGCTGTGAGAGCTTTCAATTTAGACCTATCTAATTTTTTTTGTTTGGTAAAGAGTTAAAGATTTTTTTTCTTTATAATCTGTTACAGCTGATTATCCAAACATGAAATAAACTTGTTTCATCACTCCGTTTTTTTGTACATCGTTTATTTGTTACAAAGAGTTCAGCAGCTACGAGGGCTGCAGATGTCAGATTTACAACATATGTACACAAGTTTCCATTTTCCACTTCATCAGTGAAATCAGTGGGAGACATGAATTAAACTTGAGGGAAGGTTTTTAGAAAATTCATTTTTCAAGAGCAATTCGTTTCACATCTGCCTTGAAATGGCACATGGTTTTGTGTACATTTCACACCATCCATCAGCTGTTGTTGCCAATCTAAAGGTTTAATGGCGCATGACTCAATTTCGTCCTGATGGGACCACGGAGTCACTTAAATAACCTCAATCCCCCCTCCCCAGTCTTGTTTTATAATTAGAATATGAAAAGTACCGTTAAAAAATATTTTGATTGAGGGCAAAAGGTATCTGGGGCGCCTACAATGATTACCAGATGATGCGTCCTTAGCCCTCAAACAGTATTTTCCATCACAATATGTCTGAAAACTTTATGCTTGGATTATTTTTTTTCTGCTGTCTTGATTATTGAGTTTGTTATTTTAACTCTTTACCAAAGTGCAAAATTTTGGATCTGTCTAAAAGAAAAGCATTAATTCTATGCAAACAACAAAGTGAAAGTGGCTTAAGTGACAAAAGTTTTCCTTGACAAGGTAGAAAACATTATGGGGAAAGGAAAAAAATGCTGGTTACCAGCATTTTCTCCTTTTCTGACAGTGTTTTCAAAAAGCTTCTTTAACATAGTTGTTGAAAGTCGGGATTGTGTGGTAAAGGGTTAAACAATGGTGACAACCATGTGCATGAGGACTGTGATAGCATGGAAATAACAATTCGCTGCAGTGCTTTTGTTCTGGAAATGTTTTTCATTCCATTGAGCGAATTAGTCATCCAATTAAAAATGATGTTTAAATCTGTCCTCAAAATGTGAAACCAGGTCCAACAGGGTCTTCTTTTTCTCCATGGTTCTATGGAAGTCATCCTTCTGTGTCACACACATGAGAATTAACCCATTACCACACAGTCCCTACTTTTGACACCCCTGAGAAAGAAGCCTTTTGAAAACACTATGGGAAAAGGAGAAAATGCTGGAAACCAGCATTTTCTCTTTTTCCCAGTGCTTTCTACCCTTCCCTATTTTTTAGTCACCTTTATTTTGTCGTCTGCAAATGCTTTCAATTTGTACCAGTCTAAAATTTTCTCGTGTGGTGAAGAGTTAATGGAATGATCTGCTAATACCAAAACCTAGGGCCTACTTAACTCTACCAAATAACCAAATTTTGAACTCACCTAACTGGAAGCATTTACAGACAACAAATAAAAGGTATTCAAATCATGATTTTTGTCTTTGATAGGGAAGGAAACATTGTGGGAAAACGAAATAAAGCTGGTCATCAGCATTCGCTCCATTTCCCACATTGTTTTTAAAAGGCTTCTTTGTCAGGAATGTTAAAACTTGGGGTTGTGTGGTAAAAGGCTTCTCTCTCTGGGTCATTAACCCATTACCACACAATCCCTACTTTTGACACCCCTGAGAAAGAAGCCTTTAGAAAACATCGTGGGAAAAGGAGAAAATGCTGGTAAACAGCATTTTCTTCTTTTTCCACAATGTTTTCTACCCTTCACAAAACAAATTTCAAATTTTCAGTCACTTTTATATTGTTGTCTGCAAGTGCTTTCAATTTGAACCAGTCAAAAATATTGTCGTTTGGTAATGGGTTAAAAGTTGGGATAGTGTGGCAAAGGTTCCCATGATTGTTATTGGTGATACTCCTGGAAATTATTTTGTACATTTGTGATGACTGACTAGTGTTTTATCCAACTTTCCAGAGAATTTCAATCATACTTTCCTTCCACTTGACAACAAAATATTACACCTGCCCAAATGCATGATACATGTGATGTAGCTTGTATAATGAGAGTTACTGTTTAACTCTTTACCATACAACAAAATTTTAGAAGAGTCCAAATTGAAAGCATTTGCATATGACAAAATAAATGTGACTGAAAAATTGATATTTTGTTTGAGTAGGGTTGAAAACATTTTGGGAAAAGGAGAAAATGCTGGTTACCAGCATTTTCTCCTTTTCCCAAAATGTTTTCAAAAGGCTTCTTTCTCGGGGTTGTTAAGAGTTAAAGGATAGAAAGGAGATATTGCTATCATCTGCATCTTCTATTCCAAAATATGTTTTCCTAAGGGTCATTATAACACTAGAATATAATCACTGTGTTGTAAGATGTACGGTACTAAATGTGTAGTCACTTCCAAGATGGCGGACTGTTTACATGAAGAAAGGTAGGTGTCACATTTTATCATCAATAACTTTTTTTCTTGAAACCTTCGAGTCATGATACTTATAATATATTGTTGGGGAATGATGTGGTAAGCCTCGGTGTTATATAGCAAAGAGCCAGTGCCATTATTCGATACGTTATATCGGCGTAAACATTGCCATTCGGTAAAATTTAAATTTGAAGTGAGGAACTTGCATCGTTTTTAGTTATAGAATGGAAAATCAGCCAATGCAGTGGATGAAGGCTGTTGTTTACGTAGGTATTCAGCACGTGCATTCCAATGATAACGGTAATTTCTGTGAAATATGTCTAGAAAGACCCGAAAACATGTGTTTTGTATATCGCTAATGCAGCGGTGTAGTCCACATCAACAATTTCACACACAGCGGTGTAAACACGATATTTTTTGAACGGTTTAGACACAATTTAAAGCACAATGTATGTACGGTTTAGACACAATTGGCTTGGTCTTGAAATGAATGTATTCTTTTCTGAATATAACGTAGCTTGGCGTTAATTCAGAATCCTGACAATAGGCACCAATAGTTCGAAACAGTCTCCTTTATCACCGACACCAAAGGAACCGTATGGAACCGACAAGGGATCGTGGAACGAAAGGAGATAGTTGGGAACAAAAGAGTGCATCAAGAGATTATTTACGATATTATTTATGTAATAATCAGTATTATATCACGAAAAAATAAATTATGAAATTATTAATGAATGTTTGTGCAATTATAAATCAATGCCAGCATGCTGGCAGCCATAATTTCAAACATTTACTTAGTATGACTAACCATCCCGGACTTGCCAATCATTTTTATTTCGGAGTTGTTGGAAATACTTTCGCTGATTCATATCTTGGTATCTGTTTGTTTAATATATAGTTAAAGATGCCCGTCTACAGCCGGTGAGCAGAAACGCTGTTAAATTTCAATAAAAAAAATAGCATGGTAAAGAAAATCGGTCTTTTGTGTACACAAGGATAAATTACTCATCAAAATGTATGGTGTAACTCAAAAAAAGAAACGCGGAGGTTTGTGTTTATCTGGTTTCTTTGGTATCTGAACATTGGTTGGAAGAAAACTGGCTGACGATCGAAGCTGTAAACAATGGCGGTGCGTCACGGTAATTTATCGTTGCTTTCCGCCTAGAGTTGGATATGGTGTAACTTGTATATAGGCCGTGACCTCCGTCTGAAAATCAAGGCTGCAACAGAGAAGCCTACATTTTCTTTTGTTTTCCTCAGTATACGCAGGGCGAAGGTCAAATACAGTCACGAGACAGAATGCATGATCATTATACGAATCTACCCGAGTAAATAACGGATATCAAAAATCTTCTATTCAAAAAACGGAAACGACGAGTCTGTTTAGATGGAAGGTCGCAACTCAGCGAAATGCATTTTCTATCAATTGTAATCAACCATCAGGCGCAACATCTGGTATGAAGATATAAGAATGACTGTATTATGATTAAATCAAAATGAGTTAAAATTGGCTTAATGAAAAAAATAATACAAATCATCAATAATTACGATTCATAAAATTACACATTTTTTTTTTGATGGTGTTCCTTTAAAAGGCTACGTAGCCTCTTACAGTATTTTTAGATTTCGCGCCCAATTTCAATATAGCATTTTGGGAATGTCAAGTGACTGACACGTGACTCATAACGCTTAAATTCCATCACAAAACAAACATGTAATAATTATTTCCATAATGTCTTCTTCGGACGCTATGTTTGAAACTTCGTCTGTGTATTCCTGTATGTAAATGAGCGAATTGATCATCTAAGAAATCGCTAAATGTAGTAAATCGCTAATTTCTCGTGTTGTCGGACGGTTTTCGACTACTGGGGTTTTATGAATGAAAATTAAAAGGCTTGAGGTATATAAGGATGGTCCTTTTTGCATTTTTGTAAAATTTTCATCCCAAAATCTGAAGGGCCACCTTTAAAATGAGTATAAAGGCCTCTTTAAAGTTTTTACTTTCTATGCCACTGTTTGATTAAAATATGACCGGTAGGTTAAAAGGGGATGGACTGGAGTAAAAATTACGTAATTGTTGTTTTTACCCTAAAAGGAAAAATCTTAAGAAGGAATTCCGTGTGATCGATATTCACAATTTTCATTTACCATTGTACAGTTTGATTTCATAATATAAGGGTCATGGATTTATATTGATAAAATCGAATGTTACCCATTAAGACAAGTTATCTCGTAAATTTTATTTTTATTTATTCTTATCGTTTTTCGAATGTTTCTTTCGGCCTCGGACTACATCTGGTTGGTGAATAGGCAGGCCCGTTCGCGAAGTACCAAAGAAATTTGAATTTCCCATATTTTGATAGAAGGACAGTCGATGATTAGTGAAACACTTTCAAAACATGAATAATTCCCATGGCATCTTATTTGATATAAGTTTGTCTTTTAGAATATACAGGAGAGCAATAATACTGTATATCCAAAAGCCCTGCTGCTATTTTTGTTCCATGAAGTGTTGAACAACACTTTTGAAATCTCCTTCAAATGGGCATTGGCAGCATGCGAATGTCGTGCAACAGAACTATAAGATAGACAAAGTTTTTTTTTTTAAAGCAGGAAAGTCTTTCCAGTTCATGTCTAGACCACAGATGCTGTCAAAATTTTATGTCTAAACCGTACAGGATATAAAGCCTATGTCTGTGTCTAAACCGTTCAGAAAACAACGTGTCTACACCGTTGTGTGTGAAATTGTTGATGTGGACTACACCGCTGCATTAGCGATATACAAAACACATGTTTTCAGGTCTTTCTAGGCATATTTCACAGAAATTACCGTTATCATTGGAATGCACGTGCTGAATACCTACAGAAACAACAACCGTCGTCTACTGCATTGGCTGATTTTCCATTCTATAACTAAAAATGATGCAAGTTCCTCACTTCAAATTTAAATTTTACCGAATGGCAATGTTTACGCCAATATAACGTATCGAATAATGGCACTGGCTCTTCGCTATATAACACCGAGGCTTACCACATCATTCCCCAACAATATATTATAAGTATCATGACTCGAAGGTTTGAAGAAAAAAAGTTATTGATGATAAAATGTGACACCCACCTTTCTCCATTTAACCCATTACCACACAATCCCTACTTTTGACGCCCCTGAGAAAGAAGCCTTATGAAAACACTGTGGGAAAAGGAGAAAATGCTGGTAACCAGCATTTTCTCCTTTTCCCACAGTGTTTTCTACCCTTCCCAGAAGAAATTTTAATTTTTCAGTCACCTTTATTTTGTCGTCTGCAAATGCGTTCAGTTTGGACCAGTCTAAGATTTTCTCGTGTGGTAAAGAGTTAAACAGTCCGCCATCTTGGAAGTGACTACACATTTAGTACCGTACAGCTTACAACACAGTGATAATGGTACAGGATTCACTTATTCATGAGATCCGAGCAAGTTTCACTGGGCAAGCCTTTACAAGGGACATTCCCAGTGAATAGCACTACCAGCAGACACTTTTAAAAACAGAGAAAAAGGATTTTTTTTGATCACTTAACCTCCCTTGTTTTAAATGTAATTTTACCATTACAAATTTTCTTACCTCATACATGTTTAACTCTTTACCAAACGACAAAATTTCAGACTGGTCCAAATTGAAAAGATTTGCAGACGACAAAATAAATGTGACTGAAAAATTAAAAAATGATTTGGAAAGGGTAGAAAACATTGTGGGAAAAGGAGAAAATGCTGGTTACCAGCATTTTCTCCTTTTCTCACAATGTTTTTTAAAGGCTTTTTTATCAGGGTCGTCAAAAGTAGGGATTGTGTAGTAATGGGTTAATATCACTGTTGTGCGACATCATTTTTGACATCATTTTGTATGTACATGTATATCATAGAAGTGAATGGGTTTATGATGGATATTGCCATGTGTGCATCTATAGATGATTTTGCATCTTCTCATCTATAATTTGTGAAATTACATTATGTGATAAAACGAATCTGACATTTGTTGGCATATGAGATAAAAATTTTAATAAACTTGTCAAGAAAAAAGGTTATTTAGCTCGCCAATGGCTTGCTTAATAGTATTTTCCCTAGGCTCGTTTAACCCTTTACCCTATAAGGCGTTCCTATGGCATCTATAATTGACCATAAATAACAGTAAGGATGAAGCCGTTTCTTACGCATAAAAAATAACTTTTGATAGCATAGAAAACATTTTAACAAAAGGTGAAAGTGCTCGTCACAAGCAATTTCACCTTTTGCGGCAATATTTTCCAAAGGCTCCCACAAGTAATTTGTAGAAATGAGTATCTATGGAATAAAGGGTTAATAAAGTTGTATCTTGATGTCAACTCAAGTCAGATCCTATAAAACTTCTGCAATTTTTAGTATGCTTATAGAAGCCAAAAATCTTGATATCAGTTGCAGACAGTGTGTCACAGGAAACCACAATGTATTAGCATTTGAATATAAAGTACTGACAAAAAGCTTGTAAATATTTTATCCTGACACCCAATTCATCTAAGTCACTTTTGGACTGGAGTGCCTATTATTACCAATACAAAACATAAATCAATCACCAGGACTCGGGCCATCAATCCCACATTACAGACATTGTGCCACTATTTTGATAACCCTGCTACACTGATTGTGGGACATGATTGGTCCTAATTGAAATCTGTAATGTGAGCTGAGCTTGTAAACTTTACAGAAATGCATTGTACCCTTATGAGACTGACCTGGTAAAATTCAGCACACAGCCACACAATTCCGACTTTTAACGACCCTCAGAAAGAAGGTTTTTGAACACTTTGTGGGAAACAAAAGAAAATGCTGGTAACCAGAATTTACTTATTATTCCTCAGTGTTCTGTATTTTCAATAACAAGAAAAAACAAATCCCATCATTTGAGCCCAAGTTTAAATTGGCCATTGGTGTGATTTTGAGCTTGGACAAGTCTCAGGTTTTGTTGTGTGGTTAAAGGGTTAAAAAAACCAACTGGGATCTAGAATACATCCAAAATAGACCACTCATTCTGCAAACTCCAATCTCAAAGCAGGAAAGTATGGGACAGTTTACAGAGCACAAGAGATTTTGCTCAGAAAAAGCGTAGCTCATTAGGGGATGGAAAAACAGACACACATCAAACATCGTTTCTGTTAAAATTGCGAAGACCATTACAAAACATTAAGAAAACATTTGACGCTTGATTTTAATTGGAAAAACACAGTTTACAAAAACCACAAAAATGCTGTAAGTTCATCTTCAGCTTTAGGCAAAGAAAGAAATGTCATCAAAGAATAGCTATGTAAAATATTGCCACACTGTACAAGGTACATACGGACTGGCAAAAAAATGACTGGGAATATCGTGCAGTGAGTGATACCATAGCTTGTAAATGGCTGTAAACGAAGCATAAGCTATGTGATACCACTTCATTGCCTAACTTGAGGAATATGAGTAGAATAGTGCATATCAGAGAGCAACGGACAGAACTGTGTGTATGTAGCTATATGGATATATAGAAGCAGAAGCAAAATGAAATGTGGAACCACTAAGTCTTTATAACATGATATTTGAAGAATAAGAGCATAAAAATACATATCAAGAAGCTATGCGTGGAGCTACGCATTTAGCTATGCATAATTAGCTATGGATATACAGATGTAACTGTGCATTCTGAAGTGACCATTTGTGATGTGGTACCTACCTGTAACTTGAGAAATACAAGCAGAAAAATGTGTATTTGGGAGCTTCGATTCAAGGAGCTGTGCATATACTAATGGTGCTGTACATATACAGATGCAGCCCTTGATATAGAGAGTTACCTTTGCCCCTGTACTGTGACCATGGTATAAGACTGTGACTATAGTATGAGACAGATTGTCAAATTTCATTCTATATGCATTTTCACAAAACACTTGTTTTTTCTTCAGTTTGAAACAGCTGACTTATTCCTTGAAATAAACTAGTTCCTGATTTTTTCACCAAATAACCAAGTTCAATACTATCAACAATGGAAGCCTTGCAGGTTACATATCAGTTATTGCTCTAGTGGTATAGTTAAAAAGGTCAAAAAACATTGTTGGAATAGGAGAAAATGCTGGGTACAAGGGTTTTTCTTTTCCCAAAATGTATTTGAAAGCCAACTTCAGGGTTGTGAAAACAGAGTTGTCTGAAAAGGGGTTAAATCTCACTTTTTAAAGACCCAAAGAAAGAGGGCTTTTGAAAACATTGTCAAAAATGGAGAAAATGCTGGTGACCAGCATTTTGTCTTTGCAGAATCATTTCTACCCTATCAGAGAGAAATCCTCCTTTGAGTTACATTGAATTGGTTGTCTGTAGTTGTTTTCAATTTGTTCCTGTCCAAAACTTTGTCAGTTGGTTAAGAGTTAAGAGTTAAAATTATAAAAGCAAGCAGAATCTAAATTGCCATTAAAAGTGAACTACCGTAATAGTAAATTGAAGAGATATTGCCATTTCGTAGCCTAATTATGCCTTTCTTACTTTTACTATAAACACTTAAGGGCATCGTGTATAGATCTGATAATAGTCCGAGGCAATTGAATTAAAACAAGATTGGTCTGATTAAACCGAAAAAAATACCTCATTTATAAGTAGGCATTGTTGAGTACGCTGAACTATTAAGTGGGTTCTTGTGCCCTCCTTCAGCTCTCCAGAAACTCGTCTGATATGGTTACACGCGTATACTGTCCAACCCTTGGAGGGCCGAAAAAACTATGCCAACGTAATTATGATTATTCTGACTACAAATAAATACCCAATTGCATGCAGTTGAATGGTTGCTTTTGTTGTTCAACTCTGAACCACACAATCCCTACTTTTGATGACCCTGAGAAAGAAGCCTTTAGAAAACATTTAGGGAAAAGGAGAAAATGCTGGTAACCAGCATTTTCTCCTTTTTCCAAAATATTTTCTACCCTTTCCAAAACAAATCTTCATGTTTCAGTAACATTAATTTTGTTGTCTGCAAAATTAATGCTTTCAATTTGGTGTGGTCCAAAATTTTGTCATCTGGTAAAGGGTTAAGCACAAGGGACAATGTGGCTCAAAGATCAGGCAGCACAGTTTGTGCCTATCTCAATTGAGCCATATTTGTTAAGTCATTAGCAGATGCTTCTGATTTGGACAAGTTTCAAGTTTTTTTTTGTAAATACTTAATATCAGAACTATAGTCTATCTTAAATTCATATGGGCAACAACTGTGCTGCCTGGTCTTAGCTCTGCAACAAGACTGTCTGGCTAAACAGCCAGTTGTTTAACTTTTTAATAAACGACATAAGTTTTCACTTGTCCAAATTCAAAGAATTTGCAAACAACAAAATTAAAGTGATGGAAAAATTGAAATTTGTGTTCAGAAGGATAGAAAACACTGTGGGAAAAGGAGAAAATGCTGGTTACCAGCATTTTCTCCTTTTCCAACAATGTTTTCAAAAGGCCTATTTTCTGAGAGTCATTAAAAGCTGGGATTGTGTGTTAAAGGTTTAAACTCCTTACAAAACAACAAATGGAATATTCTCAGTCTGGAGAAAAGACTTGTATATTGAAAGTTCAAGTTCACTTTTGTCAGATAATCTGGCAAAAAAAGTTGACCAGGTTGTATGGTAGAGGGCTTAGAACTCCCTACCAGATGACAAAATTTTTATTTGGACCAAACTGAAAGCATTTGCAGACAAAAATTTTAAAGTTGCACAAACTATGAAACTTTGTTATTGGAAAGGTAGTAAACATAGTGTGGAAAAAGAAGAAAATGCTGGTTACCAGTATTTTCTTCTTTTTCCCATCATTTTTTTAAAAAGTCCATGAGTATTTAAACTCCAGATTTCATGGTACAAGGTTAACTGTTTACCCAATAAGGCATTTCTATGGTATCTCTAATTGACCCAAAATAACAGCAAGGATGAAGGCATTTCTTATGTGTATATGACACCTTCTGATAGCATAGAAAACATAGTGACAAAAGGTGAAATTGCTCGTCACGAGCAATTTCCCCTTTTGCCACAATGTTTTCCAAAGACTCCAACAAGCAATGCATAGAAATGAGTATCTATGGAGTAAAGGATTAAGAGGGTTTTTAATATTATCTATGGTTTCCAAAGGTTCACAATTGTTTAAGATCTAATGATATCATAAGTGTAGGGCACTTGTCATGTGTCATATTACTATATTATTTACAATGACCAAATAAGGCATTTTGACTTACTTTAAGGACTTTGGCATGAAACATGTCTGCAATCAACAATTGCACAGTACCTGACCTAAGAGCGTAGTGTCTTTTTCGCACAACAGCAACTGCGTAATTGTGGAAAAAAAATGGAAACAGGCAATATTGTTTGTATTGGGTTTTAACGCCATTTTAATAGCTAATGTCATATCATGGCGGTCAGTGTTTCCTGGCTTTCTCACACCACAGTACTGACACAATTTTCTTTCCAAAGCCACTGACTACTTTTCTCACATGCACCATCGATATTTGATGCCTTTGCAGACCACCAATGAAATAGAGGTCAAATGATGAGTTCCATCATTGTTATGTTAGAAAACATTGTGGAACAAGAGCGGCAAATTGTCGCAAGATACGCCCGTCTTACCCCAAGTTGTAAAGCTGGGGCATGCACCGGACAAAATTCAAGTATGAAAAACAACAAAGGGCAATAACTCAAAAATTAAGCAAGCAGGAGTTGTGATTTCTGTGCACTGCACTCCCCATCGAGTCTATCCACCCATGAAATTTCATAACCCTAGCTAGTATAGTTTTGGAGATATGCTTCGGACAAAATTCAAGTATAAAAAACGACAAAGGGCAATAACTGAAAAATTAAGAAAGCAAGAGTTATGATTCTTGTGCACTGCACTCCCCCTCAGTGAGATCTATCCACCCATGAAATTTCATAACCCTAGCTACTATAGTTCTGAAGATATGCTCCGGACAAAATTCAAGTATGAAAAACAACAAAGGGCAATAACTGAAAAATTAAGCAAGCAAGAGTTATGATTCTTGTGTACTGCACTCTCCCTGGATGAGATCTATCCACCCATAAAATTTCATAACCGTAGCTAGTATAGTTTTGGAGATATTCACCGGACAAAATTCAAGTATAAAAAAACGACAAAGGGCAATAACTGAAAAATTAAGAAAGCAAGAGTTATGATTCTTGTGCACTGCACTCCCCCTCAGTGAGATCTATCCACCCATGAAATTTCATAACCCTAGCTAGTATAGTTCTGGAGATATGCTCCGGACAAAATTCAAGTATGAAAAACAACAAAGGGCAATAACTCAAAAATTAAGCGAGCAAGAGTTATGATTCCTGTGCACTGCACTCCGCCTCGATGAGATCTATCCACCCATGAAATTTCATAACCCTAGCTAGTATAGTTTTGGAGATATGCTCCGGACAAAATTCAAGTATGAAAAACAACAAAGGGCAATAACTCAAAAATTAAGCAAGCAAGAGTTATGATTCCTGTGCACTGCACTCCGCCTCAATGAGATCTATCCACCCATGAAATTTCATAACCCTAGCTTGTATAGTTTTGGAGATATGCTCCGGACAAAGAAGTGGACGCCGCCCGCCCGCCCGGACGCCCACCCGCCCGCCCGCCCGTCCGCCCGCCCGCCCGCCACGGGTGATCCCATAATACGTTCCGTCTTCGACGGGCGTATAAAAAGGAGAAAAAGCTTTATCCTTTTTTGCAAGATTGTTAAATCAGAGAATGTGTGATGAAGGGTTAATGACTGTGATATTAACCCTTTGCTCCACAGATACTCATTTCTACGCATTGCTTGTAGGAGCCTTTGGAAATCATTTTGGCAAAAGGTGAAATTGCTCGTGACGAGCAATTTCACCTTTTGTCACGATGTTTTCTATGGTATGAAAAGGTGTCATTTACACATAAGAAACGGTTTCATCCTTGCTGTCATTTAGGGTCAATTAGAGATACCATAGAAATGCCTTATGGGGTAAAGGATTAAACACCTAAGAATTGCAAACAGCTAAAAAGGCTAAAATTTTGTCACCTGCAAATGCTTTCAATTTGGACAAAGCTAAAATTTTGTCGTCTGGTAATGGGTTAACCCTTTACCCAATAAGGCATTTCTATGGCATCTCTAATTGACCCTAAATAACAGCAAGGATGAAGCCGTTTCTTATGTGTATATGACACCTTTTGATAGCATAGAAAATATTGTGACAAAAGGTGAAATTGCTCATCACGAGCAATTTCACCTTTTGCCACAATGTTTTCCAAAGGCTCCCACAAGCAATGTGTAGAAATGAGTATCTATGGAGTAAAGGGTTAAGTCTTATTTTGCTCCAGACCTAATTTCAAGAAGTATGCAAGAAAATAACTTGAATGGGAAACCATAGGTCAAAGAAAATGCTCTAGTGAAGATTTTCTTAGAAAATGTTAACATAAGCATATTTTTTTTCCCAGTCTGCATTTCTAGCATTAGCCCTCTATAAAACAGTCCCAAAGTTTAACTCTTCACCAAATGACACAATTTTGGACTGGTCTGAAATAGCTGCATGATAATGCAGACAACAAAACAAAATTTATGTGAATCAAAACTAGGATGTTCGATTTGGGAAGGGTAGAAAACATTGTAGGAATAGGAGAAAATGCTGGCAACCAGCATTTTCTCCTTTTCCCATGATGTTTTCAAAAGGTCTCTTTCTCAGGGTTGTTAAAAGTCTGGATTGTGTAGTAAAGATTTGATGATTCCAAGGAAAAAGGCATTAGAAATTTTACTTAGAAAAGCAGTAAATGATGATAACCAGTATTTCTTTTCCTTTTTCCTACAATATTTTTAACCTTTTCCTAGACAATCCCTATTATTTAAGTCATATAATGTACAAAAAAAATATCAATATTACATTTACAAAATTAATGCTTTGAATTTGAACGGTTCTAAAATTTTGCAGTCTAGGAAAGAGTTACCATTAAACCAAAGCCTGTTTTATAGCATGGGTCTATGAACGCTGATCAACAGACACCTGTAAAATAGTGTTTTTAGGCTTGTTTTCCTTCCAGATCTTCTCGCTCCAATAAATAAAACACACCTTTTAATGCACACCTTGTGCATATTGCAGCAATAAATCCTCAGTCGCCTTGGATCGTTAATTTGTCTGCGGGGCAAGGTGAACATTCCTGACGAGCATGCTTGTATTTCTCATACATTCTGGAGAAATCAAATCAGATCTGTTATTTGAGAATTGCAGCAGGGGCTGCATTCATCAACTGTTCAAAAGTTTGTTCTTATCGAAACCCTTTCCCAAACGACAAATTTAAGATTCTTCCAAACTGAAAGAGAAGACAATTTTAACTTTCACAACAATGGCAGAAAATTATCCGAACGGGCAGGAAACACTGTGGGAATAGGAGAAATTGCTCGTTATGTGCAATTTCTCCTTTTCCCACAATGTTTTCAAAAGACTTGTACTGCAGACACGTAAAAACAAGGGCTTGTTTGGGAAAGGGTTAATTAAACCTTTACCAGATGACAAAATTTTATACTGGTCCAGTATGAAAGAAATTACAGACAACAAAATTAGATATGACTCTATTACATTTTCTTTTATGAAAGGGTAGACAAGTTTGTGGTATAGGGCGAAAATGCTGGAGACCAGCAGCTTTTTTCCTTTTACCACAATGTTTAAGCCATTACCACACAATCCCGACTTTTAACAACCCCGAGAAAGAGGCCTTTTGAAAACATTGTCGGAAAAGGAAAGAATGCTGGTAACCAGCACTTTCTTCTAAACTAAATTTTCAATTTTTGAGTGACATTCATTTTGTCTTCTGCAAATGCTCTAAAGTTTTGTCATTTGGTAATGAGTTAAACTGATTTAATATAAAAGAGCTTGCACACAACAAAATTAGATCTGATTCAAAATTAGATTTTTTTTTTATGAAAGGGTAGACAACTTTGGAGGACTAGGAGAAAATGCTTGATACCAACATTTTTTCCTTTTCCCACAGTGTTTTAAAATACTTTCATGTTAATGGTCATTGAAACACAAGAAAATGTGGTAAAGGGTTAAATACCATGCCCTACCTAAATAAGGTCTAGGAACACGATCTGTAGCGTACAGGAATTTAGACCAGGGGTACAGGCTTGGATCCCAAGATTGGTCAATGTAGGAGGATTGACGAGATTGTCATTGAGAAAGGATCTTTCACAGGAAGAATATTATACAAATTCCTTGTGTAAAAAATTCAAGAAATGTATGAATGGGTAGAGTGGCCACTTAAATATAGCTGAAACGGCTTTATTTACCATAGAAACTAAAGTTAGTGACTTACTGGATTGGTGCAGACAAAGTTGGCAATAATGACTCTATCCCATCCAATGCCAACTTTTGACGCTCCCATAAAAGAAGCCTTTTGAAAACATTGTGGGAATAGAAGAAAATGCTGTTCACAAGCATTTTCTCCTTTTCCCACAATACTTTCTACTCTATCAAAGAAAAATTACACCATTTTAGCCACACTGAAATTGTCGTCTACAAATGCTTTCAGTTTGGACAATGATAAAATTTTGTCATCTGGTAAAGGGTTAAATTTAAGACAGATCTCTTGCATTTTTCTATCCCTTGCACTACATATATAGGTCAGTTGAGCAATTCTACACACTTTCATAGTAACAGATGACATGATCATGTTTGTCTATTTTTGACAAGTTTTGAAAATCCATCATGATAAATTAGATGGAATCACCACGCAATTTGCAAGCATTAAATTTTCTAAATTTAGGTAAAATTTAGTTGTACAAATAACCTTTACTTTTACGTGGACAAGTGATTATCATTAAATACTCAGCCAAAACAACAAAATGTTAGACTTGTTTAAATGGAAAGTATTTGCAGACTACAGTGTGTGATTCAAATGAGAGAATTTAAGCCTGAAAAAGAATAAAATAACGAGAAAGGGGAGATAGTGCTAGTCACCAGCATATTCTCCTTTTTAATCTTAATGATTTGAATAATATATTTTTTTTTTTCAATCATTAATTCCACACAACGACTTTCGTGACAAATACCACTCCAGCATCTCAACGCTTTGATTTTTTTTTTATCGATCTTTTTTATCTTCAAAAAATTGAAACACATTTTGATTATTTCATGATTGACCCCTTACCACCCTCAGAAAGAAGGCACGTCACAAACTAATTCCATCATTTTAGCCAGAAGTAAAATGTCTGCAAAATTAATGTTTTCAATTGGTACAAATCTATTTATTTGTCATGGTAGAGTTAAACAGTAAAGAATAAAGTCTACCAAATGACAAGATTTTGGACTAAGTCAAACTGAAGGCATTTGCAAATGACAAATGTTGCGAAAATGATGAACTCTGTCTTTGATTTAGTTGAAAACACTGTAGAAAATGCTAGTTTTCCAACAAAGGTTACAAAATACCTTCTTCATCAGCATTGCTAAAAATCGAAATTACGTGGTAAAGGGTTGATCCTGTTTCAGATTTTGCATCAATGTGATTTCATAATTTATTCCTGTCTGATTATAATGCATGATAACTTTCCAGTGTTTACAGCTAAAACTTTCTTCAGGTAATAACTTCACGATTTCTAAATCAACCCACCATCAATCACTGTCAATTTATGTAATAAAATATTTATAGATCTATTTGTACAATCATTTTTTATTCCCGTGTCTATTTATACATAAAACTGTCCAAATTTAGATTAGACTTCTTTATTTTTTTCATTTCATGTGTCTTGTTTATTGTATGATGTTCAATTATTTTGTTGATTAATGATATTTCCGTCTTACAGTTTATACATTAATCTCTATAATAAGATAAACATTCACCAATCTATGATTATGACCATTTTCCAGTAGTTCTCACTAAAATAGAACTCTACCACACAGTTCCAAATTTTATCCTTTTACCAAACAATGACGACTTTTAACGACCTTTGGAAAGAAGCCTTTTGAAAACATTGTGGGAAAAGGAGAAAATGCTGGTAACCAGCATTTTCTCCTTTTCCCACAATGTTTTTTAATCTATCAAAGAAAAATTGTGTCATATGAGCTGCTATGGAATTGTCATGTACAAATGCTTTCAATTAGTTAGGTCTAAAATTCTGCTGTGTGGTAAAGGGTTAACAGACCTGAGGGAGAATTCTTCTGAAGAAATTTGTAGATGCAGAAAATGCTGGATCTTTTCCTACAATGTTTTAAACCCTGTTGAGGATAAATTTTATGGTCCCAGCCATATCTGTCATCTGCAAATGCTGAATTCTATTTGGACAAGTCTAACTTCAATTTTTGTGGCGTGGTTAAGAGTTGAAGACCCACAAGGCCTCAGAATAAGTACAGGTATTGTTTTGATTACTTCCCTTTAACTATGTAGAATTTTTCTTTCAGTCAACCCTTTACCAAACGACAAAGTTTTGGTCTGGTCCAAATTGAAAGCATTTGCAGACAACAAAATACAAGTATTAACTCATAAGTTGAAATTTTGTTTCCTGCAGGTAGAAAACTTTGTAGGAAAAGGAGAAAATGCTGGTAACCAGCATTTTCTCCTTTTCCAACAATGTTTTCAAAAGGCTTCTATCTCATGGTCATAAAAACCAGGGATCGTTTGGCAAGGGGTTAAAGTTGCTGTGAAATACTATTTCAATGAATTCATCCACCATCAAACTTTTTCTTGTCGTCTGGACAAAGAGGAAAGTAGTAATCATAGAACCATCACTAGTGACAATACAGTTTTAACCCATTACCAAACAATCCCTACTTTTGACGACCTTGAGAAAGAAAGCCTTTAAAAACATTGTGGGAAAAATAGAAAATGCTGGTAAACAGCATTTTCTCCTTTTCCCACAATGTTTTCACCCTTTCCAAATAAATTTTCAATTTTTGATTTACATTTGTCGTCTGCAAATGCTTTCAATTTGGACAAGCCTAAAATATTGTTCTGTGGTAATGAGTTAAAATGTTTGCCTGAAATATTTTTTTCCTATATTGCTCATTTCATACCATTCTTGATAATTCTAAGAATGATAAAAAGAGGTGGATCAGGAATATGACAAGTAGGATAATCAACTGTATGTACATGATATTATAGGATCTGATATGAGTGGGCTTTTGAGATAAAATTTTATTAAACGAGTCATGGGAAATGTTATTATACAAGCCTGAAGGGAAATGTTATTATATGAGCCTGTGGCAAGCTTAATAACATTTTTCCTTGATGAGTTTAATAAAATTTTATCTCAGACGCCCAAGAATGTCAGATTCTTTTTATCACATAATGACATTTCACAAAATATAGATCAGAGGATGCAAAAACATTCATAAATGAACCCAGTGTATTTTCCATGAGACCCATTTACTTGCATGAAATGCTCACAAAATGACATAAAAAATGATGTCACGCAAGTATGATATGAAATGTGTATAAGAAAATTCGTAATGGGTATATTACACTGAAAACAAGGGAGATTATGTGATAAAAGAAAATTCCGTAATGGGTATATTACACTGAAAACAAGGGAGATTATGTGATAAAAGAAAATTTCGTAATGGGTATATTACACTGCAAATGAGGGACTGGTTATGTCATAAAATCAAAATCCGTCACTTACATGGGGTTTGATGCAATTAACCCTTTACCAAACGACAAAATTTTATACTGGTCCAAATTGAAAGCACTTGCACAGGACAAAATAAACATAACTCAAAAATTGAAATTTGTTTCCAGCAAGGTAGAAAACATTGTAGGAAAAGGAGAAAATGCTGGTTACCAGCATTTTCTCCTTTTCCCACATTGTTTTCAAAAGGCTTCTACCGCTGGGTCGTAAAAACCAGGGATTTGTTTGGTACAGAGTTAAAAAACTTGTCCTTTGGACCTGTTTTTCCAACCACATCACACCCTATTTTTGTGACAGATTTTTGAAATCATACAAAAACACTTGATTATCCACTCTGTCTTCGACTCAGAGGCTAAGCTACATGGGAGTGAATGAAAGGTCAGTTGCACTGGGGAGGGCAAGGCTGCAGAATCTATCTATCAAACCAACTGCAAAACTCATTTCCTATCATGTGATATGATTTATGTCCAGCCTAGAAACATCTCCCTGTATCAGTGCTAATGTTCAGCAGAAATATTGACCATGTATCCGGTCAACTAAGGTTTCAATGCCTGTCATGTCTTTATGCACAGTCAGCCCTATGCAAACATGCATATTGATTGAAGCAAATGCTGGCTTTTCATCAGGAGTGACTTTTAAACAGGGTAAAAAGATATTTTATACTGACAGATTTGATAAATTCCATTTTAAATGGTCTAGAACATTGTCTTAATGCATGCTTGGTCATATGTAGGAATTTTAACATGAAAAACATCAAAACAGGTAGAGGTGAAAATATTTTCATCAGGGTGTTTTGGGGTCACTTGAGAAGGTCACCATTGTTTCAGGGGTCAGTGGGTGTCAATACTGACTTTTAGGTGGTTATGGCTGATTTCTATTTAATTTGACTATGGGAGGTCCTTATCTATGAAATGAATTCTTTTTTGGGGGTTGAAGGAACACCTGTAATTTTTTAGCTCTTAACTCTTTACCAAACAACAAAATTTGGGACTGGTCCAAATTAGGAGCTTTGCACATGACAAAATAAGTGTGGATAAAAGAATTCAAATTTGGTTGAAGAAAGGGAAGAAAACCATGGTTACCAGCATTTCCTCCTTTCTCCACAATGTTTTCAAAAGGCTTCTTTCTCAGGGTTGTTTAAACTCTGTGTGATAAAAGGTAACTTCTCAGTCAATAGTCAAAAGCCCAAATAATGCTTGTTCAAGCTAATGTGTTTGGAGATAAATTATCATCTTACGAGACAGTGTAGATTCAAGATCAGAGTTCACATTCTGTGCAGTCTGATCTAAATCTGTGTTGGTCACACAAGGTTATACTTTGTAATCAGCATATTCTCCTTTTCAAACAATGTTTCTGCCCTGTCAATGACATTATTTCATTATTTTATCAACATTTGATATCAGTCCTCTGCAAATGTAAATCTAATTTAATTTGGATAAATCTATTAATTTACTGTCTGATACGAAAAAAAAAATGGTTTAAAAATTATAAAACTAAAAATTTACCATATGATACGAAAAAAAAATGGTTAAACCCATTACCACACAATCCCTACTTTTGACGCCCCTGAGAAAGACGCCTTTTGAAAACATTGTGGGAAAAGGAGAAAATGCTGGTAACCAGCATTTTCTCCTTTTCCCACAATGCCTTCTACCCTTCACAAAACAAATTTCAAATTCTCAGTCACTTTTATTTTGTCGTCTGCAAATGCTTTCAATTTGGACCAGTCTAAAATTTTGTCGTTTGGTAATGGGTTAAAAATTACAAGTTTTATCTGTAATAAGTCAATTACAAAATGTAATAGTCTAACACCTTTGTCATTATTATTGTACATGATTTGTTTAAATCAATAGTGGTCTTCTCTCAATCTGGAAAAAAATTTTCAACTAATTATATTTCATTAGGGGTTTCTGTGAATATTGCTTTTCCATGAATGCCAGAATGTGCTCTCTGAAGCCTGCTAGGATAGAATTACCCCTATGTCACCCTTATCTTATTCTACAAAAGTAAATTAACCCATTACTGCACAATCCCTACTTTTGATGCCCCTGAGAAAGAAGCCGTTAGAAAACATTGTGAAAAAAGGAGAAAATGCTAGTAACCAGCATTTTCTCCTTTTCCCACATTGTTTTCTACCCTTCACAAAACAAATTCAAATTTTCAGTCACTTTTATTTTGTCATCTGCAATACCTTTCAACTTTGACAAACCTAAAATTTTGTCGTTTGGTAACGAGTTAACACTTTACAAAACAACTAAACTTCTCACTTGTCTGAATTGAAACCATCTACAGACGACAAATTTGAAAATGGTTCAAATAAAGTGAGATTCTTTGAAATGGTAGAAACTTCCTTCTCCCACAATAAAATTTGTCCTTATAAATGTAGAAAACATCCTTGTTCCCATCACTTTCTCCATATACCACAATGTTTGCAAAAGCCTGTTTCCAACTGGATAAAAAAGCCTTTGCAATCATGTCTCCTAACTCTGTACCAAATGACAAAATTTTAGACTGGTCCAAATTCAAAGAATTTGCATATGACAAAAAAAAGGTGAGTCAAGAACTGAAACTTGACTTCAGAGAAGTAGAAAAAACATTGTGGGAAAAGGAGATATTGCTGATTAGCAGCATTTTCTCCTTTTCCCACAATGTTTTCTGTAGGATTCTTTCTCAGAGTTGTTAAAAGTCGGGATTGTGTGGTAAAGAGTTAAAATATGGGATTAATATGGTAAAGGGTAAATTGGTCTTTGAGATGCCAGGTGGCCTATCAGGCATGGTTGACTTCATTTCATAAAACAAGAATCAATACAACTCATAATGTAATCGTGATTTTAATGGATATTAATTATATACCCGGAGCCTGGCAGGACTAATTATCTTTAGCCAAACCATTGTATCTTTTTAACACATCAAGGGAAAAATAACAGCTTTTAAAATCATTGTGGTAGAAGAAGAAAATGCTGTCACCCTGGATTCCCTCCTTTGCGCTTTATACCAATGCTTTCTACCATATTGATGACAAATGCTGACTTGAGCTCTACGCATTTCAACATCATTATGCGAAGTGCTTTTACAAGGGACGTTTGAATTTTTGCCGTCTGTCGAAAGAGATAATCAGGGAGGGATAGCAGATAACTTTAAGGTTTTGTATTACATCAGAAAATGTTAATTTCATGTCATCTGTTATACAAGCATTGATTTTTTTTCATTTAATTCTTTACCAAACAACAGAATTTTAGACCAGACAACACTGGATGTATTACAGATGACAAATGTACCTTAAATGGTGACTAATCTGTCTTCATAGGATAGAAAACATTGCAGGAAAACAAAGTGCTGGTAACCGGCAGTTTCTCCTTTGCTCACAATGTTTTTAAAAGACTTTTTTTTCCAAGGTCCACTCAGTATTGTGTTGTAAAGCGTTAAAACTTTACCAAACAAACAATCTCGAGTTTCAACCACCATATGGAAAAAGGCCTTCTCCACTAGCTGCCCATTTCACCCAACTCCGAGCAGATTGCAAAACGTCAATTGACCAACAGAAAAAACAATCCATCAATCTATCCATTCATCAATCAATCAAATAGCAGATTGTAACCAGCATTTTTCCCTTTTCCGGCAATGTTTTCAGGAGCCTTCTATGTCACGGTCCTCGAGTTTGTGTGGTAAAGGGTTGATTTGAGCTTTAATTCATTACCATAAATCCCTACTTTTGACGACCCTGAGAAAGAAGCCTTTAAAAAACACCATTGGAAAAGCAGAAAATGCTGGTTACCAGCAATTTCTATTTTTCCCACAATGTTTTCTATCCTTCACAAAACAAATTTCATTTGGTCAATTTTATTTTGTTGTCTGCAAATGCTTTCAATTTGGATAAATCTAAAATTTTGTCATGCAGTAATGAGTTAACGATTTACTCTTTTCCAGATGCCAAAATTTTGGACTGGTCAAGATTGAAAGAGCTGCAGATGGCAAGTAGAACTATATCCCGAATAACTGAATTTGCCAATAAAGGGCTAGAAATATTGTGGGAAAAGAAGAAAATGCTGGTTACCAGCATTTTCTCCTTTTCCCACAATGTTTTAAAAACTTTTTTTTAAATCTTGATCATTAAAAGTTGGGATTATTGGGTACAGGGAAAAGGTTAAGATCTGCCGATAGTTTTGCTGCTGTACCACAAGGTCCTTGAATCTAGAACAAACTATAATCTTTCATTTCATGTGATATTCATTAAATGGATATCAAAACTGAATAACTGTGCTATAAAACATTGATAGAAAAATATCTTTTTATGATCTATATTGCCAGAAGCATGTTATTTCATTACCAAAGTAAAAATCTTATATTTTATAGGCATTACTGTAAACCTTACACATAAAGTATCAAAAATTGAAAAAGATTATACATTGCTCTAGATAAACTCTTTACCAAATGAAAAGCCTGGCTGGGTGGCACAGTGGTAAGCGCATCTAACTTATGACCTGGAGGTAGCGGGTTCGATACCCAGTTACATCAACCTTTTTTCTGGCAATTTTTTGCTTCTCACCTATGATGCATGTGAGAATAGTAGTCGGTGGCTTTAGAAAGAAGTTGTTTCAGTGCTGGTGTGAAAAAGCCAGGAAACACATGGGTGCGTTAGTGTGACCGCTATTACATTTCAAATGCGTTTCAAACAAAGGAATTTGTCTTTGATAGGGTAGGAAAAGAAGGGATGCTATTTACCAGCTTTTCCTCCTTTTCACAGAATGTTTTCAAAAGGCTTCTTGCTCAAGGTTGTTTAAACTTGGGATTGTATGGTAAAGGGTATATACAAAAGTCAACTGAAGACTTTTGGCATTTTGACTGTCAACCATCATTTTTGACTTAACCATTATGGCATCCCTGCCAAATGTCAAGTAGGAATTTCACCTATTTATTTTCAAATGTGCTTGCAGTGTTGTTCTTTGGATTCCTACTTATTGAATTTACCAGGAAAGTCGACAGAAATTGAATTGCTCACTTATTCCAAAGCGTAGATGGATGTTTTCTGTCAATTAGTGGCCAGGGTTTATGGTCTGGCTTGTATCAACTAATGCCTTGGATAATTATTGGTAATTCCTCAGAATTTCATTTTAGTGCCTTTGCTCAGGTAAACTGTATTAATAATGATAGGGATTTATCTAAACTTTTCTGGCAACATTAAGAACAGTGGATTTTGTTTTTTTTTTCTGTGACCTAGATCACCTCGAAAGATTTATTTTATTGTTTGAAGTATGTATAACACTCAATTAAACACCCAATTGGACAGTACCTTACTTATGCCTTCATGACAGCTCAACTGTTCATTTAAATCTTTATTAAATTTTTAGACTGGTCCAAATTGAAAGCATTTGCAGACAACAATATCAAAGTGACCCAAAAATTGGAATTTGTTTAGGGAAAGGTAGAAAACATTGTGGGAACTGGAGAAAATGCTGGTCACCAGCATTTTCTCACTTTCCCAGAGTGTTTTCATAAGACTTCTTTCACAGAGTCGTAAAATCTGGGGATTGTTTGGTAAAGAGTGAACCCTTTCCCAAACAAGCCCTTGTTTTTACGTGTAGACCTGCAGTACAAGTCTTTTGAAAACACTGAGGGAAAAGGAGAAATGTTCATTATGAGCAATTTCTCCGTTTCCCACAGTCTTTTCTGCCCCTTCGGATAATTTTTTGCCATTGTTATGAAAGTTAAAATTGTGGTCTGCAAACTCTTTCAGTTTGGAAGAGTCTTAAATTTGTCGTTTGGTAAAGAGTTAAGGGTGTATATCCATGCATATAAAAACAGAGGCTGAAACAGTTACCTTTTTGTAAAAAAAAAAAGCAAAATTAGAGACAAATTATTTTCATGTAAAATGCTGTCATAAACATAAACATGTCAGATCCCATAATTTTCTATCTAAATACTGTTTTTTTTGAGGTGGGGGGGAGTAGGGGGCACCTCCTCTTCCTCTTCTTGTCCCCATCAGTTCTCATCCTCTGTCCCCAAAATCATGCAGGGCTGTGTCTATGAATATTCTAATCCTGGCTATGCCAATGCATTCTTTTTGTTTCAATAGTTCCCTGTTCCAGCTCGGCTACTTTTCATTGGGAGAATACATCAAGTCTAATACTTGAACCCCAGGGTCCACATTCACCAAACATTTGTGACAGGTGGTGTAAAAATATCGGGGCTTGACCGGGATTCGAACCCAGGGCCTCAGCAATACCATTCCTGCACTCTTACCAACTGAGCTACCGAACCACATGTCGATACGGTCGCACGATATATCACCAAATACCTGTACTCGACTACATTATACCTTTACATCTATCTATGGGATAGACCAGTATACTACACATTCTCAAGAACATTCTTAGTCTTAATCTCAAGAATTTTCTAAATTTGAAAGTAAAACAAGTACCAATTGGCTAACCCATTTGGTTTACCCATGCAGAATTTCTGTCACTTCTAAATATAGAATTCAGAATAGTCTTAATATTCTCAAAAGATATTCATTCCTATAAATGGATGGTGAAAATCGGCCCTGAACTATCCATGACTAAGTCCAGATATGATATCAATGTACTGAGTGGCTGGGATGACTTGGCTTTAGGATGAGGTCAGTATGTGTCAATCAGGGCAGTCAGCCTTTAATCAAATAAACTGTCAATCATGATTAATTCTTTCCCCCTTGTATAGTGAATACAATTTAACAACTTTAATCATTACTAAATTTGTTATAAGCATTTTGTTCTTCTTCCAAAAATGAATACTTTTCATTCTGTTTAACAGTTATGAAGTCCTTTCCTTTTGAAAAATTTCTTGCATGTTATTTGTGAAAGGTTTTGGTAGGTCTTGCAGTTGTAAAGTGATGTCTCGGATCAGTCTGCATGGATTGCACTAGCTGATCCAGGAAGACATTTAACTGAAATATCCAAATGCCTTTTTCACTTGTTGCAGGCTAATTATGGATCCACAATATCAAGGGTGACAACCTACGTCATAACAGAGATGTCGGAATAAAGTTACCTTTGTCAGGGTCCTTAAAAGTCCCTATTGGGACAGTGCTATAAAGATTTAAATTCAAGCTGGAAGTGTGAATGGACAGTTAACATTTTGGGGGTGACACACAATTGTATGATCAAGATGAATGAATCATTGAATGAACTGACATCCTTAATGCCATGTGGTATTGAACAGATTCATTTGTTGTAATGAATGAATGTTGTTTTATGGCGCATCGACAGCTTTGGTCATTTAGCGCGCATATCTATGTTAAAAGATAATAAACGAAGTGTTGTTTAAACTGAATGAAGTTTAAATGACAATAAAAGAATTGAATTAAGAAAACTTAATGCATAAAGGGCATCATCGAGTTACAGGGCAATCCCCATATACTCAAAAGTTTTAAATGATAAGATCTAAGAATGCGACAAATAAGGTTTAAACTCAATGCTGGTTTGATAAAAAGAAGTTTTTTAAATGAGAAAAAAAAAAATTATCATTTATAATATGCATAAAATATGATATTGAGTGGCTGGGCATTCCCTGCCTACTCCAAAGCTTTAGGTTAAAAGGTAAGACTGAAAATATTGTTTTTCCTTGGAAATGTGGTTAAAATTGATAAAGATTGGAGCCTCCAATGGGATCAGATACTCCCATTAAAGAGGTCCTGTCTCCAATGAAATAAGATGTCTCCAAGAGAGCCAATCCTCCCATTAAGGAGATGCAAATTGAATATTAATGAAGTAAAGAATGTTGTAAAAAGATGGGTAAGAAACTCCAGAGTAAATATCACAGTTTATTGTGTTGATAGGCCTCGACAATTGGATTAATGCATCAAAGCTGCCAGCTAATTATTCATGAAATTCACTTTGTCACACTAACACTGGTCAACAGGTACCAAATCATGTAAATCCCATTTTGTACTTGTGTAAATCTAAAGGGCCAATAATTCATTCTAGGCATTAACAGAAAGTGGATGCTGCTTTTCAGCATCTAACTGAGTGTTGTAGACTGCAAGCTGAGTGGCCGTTTTTATGCATCAGAGTGCTGCAAGCTGAGTGGCTGCTTTTACGCATCTGAGTGCTGCAGGCTGCAAGCTGAGTGGTTGCATTTAGGCATCTAACTGAGTGGCTGCCTTTAGGCATCTAACTGAGTGCTGCAGGCTGTAAGCTGAGTGGCTGCTTTTAGGCATCTGAGTGGCTGCTTTTAGGCATCTAACTGAGTGGTTGCATTTAGGCATCTAAGTGAGAGGCTACTTTTAGGCACCTGAGTGATGGCTTTTAAGCATCTAACTGAGTGGCTGCTTTTAGCCATCTAAGCGAGTGGCTGCTATTAGGCATCTGAGTGGCTGCTTAGGCATCTGAGTGCTGCAGGCTGCAAGCTGAGTGGTTGCATTTAGGCATCTAACTGAGTGGCTGCCTTTAGGCATCTAACTGAGTGCTGCAGGCTGTAAGCTGAGTGGCTGCTTTTAGGCATCTGAGTGGCTGCTTTTAGGCATCTAACTGAGTGGTTGCATTTAGGCATCTAAGTGAGAGGCTACTTTTAGGCACCTGAGTGATGGCTTTTAAGCATCTAACTGAGTGGCTGCTTTTAGCCATCTAAGCGAGTGGCTGCTATTAGGCATCTGAGTGGCTGCTTAGGCATCTGAGTGCTGCAGGCTGTAAGCTGAGTGGCTGCTTTTAGGCATCTAACTGAGTGGCTGCAGTTTGGCATCTAACTGCCTGGCTGCTTTTAGGCAACTGAGTGGCTGCTTAGGCATCTGACTGAGTGGCTGCTTTTAGGCATCTGAGTGGCTGCTTAGGCATCTGATGCTGCAGGCTGTAAGCTGAGTGGCTGCTTTTAGGCATTTAAGTGAGTGGCTGCTTTTAGGCATCTAACTGCATGGCTGCTTTTAGGCAAGTGAGTGGCTGCTTAGGCATCTAACTTAGTGCTGCAGGCTGTAAGCTGAGTGACTGCTTTTAGGCATCTAACGAGCGCTGCAGGCTGTAAGCTGAGTGGCATCTAACTGACTGGCTGCTTTTAGGCATCTGATACTGCAGACTGCAAGCAGAGTGCCAGGGAATGCTTGCCCTACCTTGGAGGAACGGCAAAGAAAAATATTTTGAAAGTGAAAATGATCCATGCTGTGGCAAAAGAGGGTTTAAGGCATCTCTGTGATGGATTATACGAAGCAAGTCATCACGTAATCATGGATCAATACAATCTGCTCCGTATAAAAACTAGCCTTATTACAACCTTTTCTCAAAAGTCAATTTCCCTATTAGATGATAATAAACGTGAATTAATTTCTCAGACTAATCACCAGCACTTTGTGTAATAATGATTATTTTTGAAAAGGCCTTTTGAGTAACCCATTATCACACAATCCCTACTTTTGACGACCTTGGCAAAGAAGCCTTTAGAAAACATTGTGGGAAAAAGAGAAAATGCTGGTAACCAGCATTTTCTCCTTTTCCCACAATGTTTTCTACCCTTCACAAAACAAATTTCAAATTTTTAGTCACTTTTATTTTGTCGTCTGCAAATGCTTTCGATTGGACAAACCTAAAATTTTGTTGTTTGATAAAAGAGTTAAACCTTGTGGTGCTGCAACTGTACATGTATTATTATTTTAAATGAGTATTGAATAGTGTAGAGCAGGCAGTGTTTAACTCTAGGATCAGAGCTCATGTTCTGTGCATAGAACATGTAGTTTGATCTTGGATCTAGGCCAGGCTCATTACCAGATTATTGTTTAACCCATTACCACACAATCCCTACTTTTGACGCCCCTGAGAAAGAAGCCTTTTGAAAACACTGTGGGAAAAGGAGAAAATGCTGGTTTCTCCTTTTCACACAATGTTTTCTACCCTTTACAAAACAAATTTCAAATTTTCAGTCACATTTATTTTGTCGTCTGCAAATGATTTCAATTTGGACCGATCTAAAATACTGTTGTTTGGTAATGAGTTAACCCATTACCAAACGACAATATTTTAGACCGGTCCAAATTGAAAGCATTTGCAGACGACAAAATAAAAATGACTAAGATTTGAAAATTGTTTTGTGAAGGGTAGAAAACATTGTGGGAAAAGGAGAAAATGCTGGTTACCAGCATTTTCTCCTTTTCCCACAATGTTTTCTACAGGCTTCTTTCTTGGGGGCGTCAAATGTAGGGATTGTGTGGTAATGGGTTAAATAAAGAGCAGCTTTGAAACTGCAATATCAGAATCTTTAGCACTAGCTTCATCTATTTTGCACTACACAAGGGTAAGTGATAAGCAGATGTGTTATTAACTCTTTACCACATAATCCCTACTTCTGACGACCCTGAGAAAAAAGACTTCAGAAAACATTGTGGGAAAAGGAAAAAAATAATGGTAATCAGCATTTTCTCCTTTTCCCACAATGTTTTCTACCCTTCACGAAACAAATGTCAATTTTGAGTTACATTTATTTTGTTGTCTGCAAATGCTCTCAATTTGGGCCAGTCTAAAATTATGTTGTTTGGTGAAGAGTTAGGTTTCATTTCCGCACAAGTCAATGTCATTTTCTGCTTTCCTACAGTATTATCTCCCTCTAGATGGCATTCTATAAATACACACATGCGCAGACAACCTTCCTACAGCATTATCTCCCACTAGATGGAATTCTACAAATACACACATGCTCAGACAACGTTCCCACTGCATTATCTCCCACTAGATGGCATTCTACAAATACTTCTCTATCTAATTTTGGCATCCTGGGTACAGAACTGGAGTACTTTTCTATGAGACAACTGTTACTTTGAATTTCAAACTAAAATAAATGTTTACTCATTAAAACGCTACCTGGTGCGATTCATTCAGCTATGATCAGCAGTTTAGAGAAATCTGGAGCTAAAACAGGCCTGATTTTTCCTCAAATGTATTGATGAAAGCCATTTTCTCCATTGCTACTTTATAGCACAAATTACTACAATCTACCCAATATTGGGGAGAGTGATGCGTCATATAAGACAAGTGGAATCTTCGAAGAATATGACATGCACAGACAACAGTTCCTACAGAGACACTGCTAAAACAATATGGTGTCACACCAGTGGTGTTCTGCTACATTGAAAACAGATTGAAATTCACTTTCTAATGACTCTCTGCTGCACTTTTATTGGCAAACCAATAGCACTGCTATTTGTGTCTATCTAATATAAAATGTCTCATTGCCTTTACAAGATGTTAAAAAGATAAACTCTTAACCCTTTCCCAAACGACAAATTGTGGACCCTTCCAAACCGCAAGAGTTTGCAGACAACAATTTTAGATTTAGAGAAAATGACTGAAAGTTCTCTGAAAGGCTAGAAAACACTGTGGGAAAAGGAGAAATTGCTCGTTACGAGCAATTTCTCCTTTTCCCAAAGTGTTTTCAAAAGACTTTTACTGCAGACACGTAAAAACCAGGGCTTGTTTGGGAAAGGGTTAACCACACAATCCCAACTTTCAACAACGCTAAGAAAGACAACTATTGAAAAAGATCGTGGGAAAAGGAGAAAATGCTGGTTACCAGCATTTTCTCCTTTTCCTACAATCTTTTCTACCCTTCTCAAACCATATTTCAATTTTTCAGTCACATTTATTTTGTCAACTGCAAATCCTTTCAATTCAGACCAGTCCAAATTGTCGTTTGGTAAAGAGTTAAAACCTCAATCAACTGAACTTTTTGCTGTTGCAACAGAACATGGCTATCTTTGTAAAATCAAAGAAAAAAAAGGGCCTTTCAGATAATACACCATATTCCTTTATGGTTGCACATGCATAAAATAGTTCCCCTGAGAAAATGACAGTTGCACTCAGTTATCAATGCTAGAAATGCATTTCTAAACCTGCACTTTTCTGATGAAACAGTGCAGCAGAAGTGCTTACTTTCAAAATTCCAAATGAGGCTACCACGAGGACACGACCTGCAACAAATTGGTAGTGGTGATACACCACATGTTTGTGGTAGGTGGGGAACAGAACAGAGCATACATTTTATTGCAGAGGAATGATTCCTATCAGAACAAAAATAAGGTTCGTTTGAATCTTTACCATACAATCCAGACTTTTAACATCCCTGTGAAAGGAGCCTTTTGAAAACACTGTGGGAAAAGGAGAAAATGCTGGTAACCAGCATTTTCTCCTTTTCCCACAGTGTTTTCTACCCTTTCCAAATCAAATTTAAAATTTTGATCCACATTTATTTTGTTGTCTGCAAATGCTTTGAATTTAGACTAGTCTAAAATTTTGTCGTTTGGTAAAGAGTTAAGCCTTAGGAACAATATCAGCCTTAACAACCTTTGAAAACATTGTGAGAAAAAGAAGAGAAAATGCTGGTAAAATAGTATTTTTCTCTTATCCAAAATGCTGTCTGTCTTTCTACCATTTGAGCCATTTGGTCTCTTCCAAAATGTTGCTGTCTGGTAAAGTATCAATACACTATTATCGGCAACTGCTTACAAACTTACAAAGCCAAAAATTTTGTCATGTTATAAAGGGTATTTCCTGATAGTGATGGTTTACATTAAACTTTGTAACTTATGTTTCCATAGATATCAACATTTTATCCAAGTCTGTCTGAATAATTTGGCGAGCAACCTGAAACAGTAGAATAGTCCACATTTTTTGGCATCCTGTACTGGCTTATTCAAAGATTTTTCGGCGTACCACAGATTCAAGGTACTTGAAATGAATTGGATTTTTCTGATAGAAAAAAAATCAGGTTTTATTATACCTTCAATCATGTCTGAAAATCTGATACAAGATTTATTGCCTTTTGCCAAGAACAGATCACGAAACTTTGGTACCATTTCAAGACAGGGCATAACTGCAAAACTCTTGAAACAAATGTAAAGAAGTCCTGCAAGGTTCATAGGTAAGGTATAGGCTTCTTTAACTAGAGACCCTGTGGTTGATGCTGACTCAATGCATTCCGCTTTTTTGAGGGGAGTGTATTTGGGCAAGACACTCTAGACTCCTAGCCTAGTACCGTGTTTTGGTGCGTATAACACGCACATTTTTTCAGCTCTGAATAATTTCAAACTGGGGACTGCGTGTTATACACTACAATAGGCAAAACCATGTTTTTCTCCTCTTTGAAAGTCGGTCGTATACCTGTTCAAAGTGGGTGGGGAGCGGGGCGTAGGTACAAAACGGCAAAGTTCTCTCGCCACAGCCTTAACTTTCGTCTTCATCCCATTTCAACTTTTACCGATTTAAATAAAAAAAAACATTATGTTTTAATTTTGTTAAAATGTACTTGTACATTCTTAATTTTTGTGGATTAGGATTCGTAATTTCCCTATTGTGTCAGCCATTTTGGCAATGACGAACGTACCCCGGAATGATAAATATTGATTTACTGCTATCGTCTGATTCATTTCATATTTTTTCATTCTTTGTTAATAGCTAAAATTGAACAATTATTAAAGAGTAAAATAATGATTCAGAAAGAAATGAATGATTTAAAAATATCTATATTTATCGCTACTTTTTACAAAAATCGTTATTTACATCATATAGATCTATGTTTATTTCACACCTGTCACATTTGTCGATTGAGGTGAGAAAATAGGAGATTAACTACGATATGGTCGTCAGTTCAATGTGTGAATTTGCAACATGTCATAAGCTGGCCTGTTTTTATAATCCCCCTAGTACACATCGAATCATTACCATTTCCACTTTGATTAAAAATGGTTATTTCCCTTTGATAAAGTATCGCCATTTACAATTTTTCAAGTTAGCGTCGTAAGCTTCCACAGTTACGATATTTTGGTAAATTTTTGATGCGTGTTGTACATCCAAACAACCTTTTTTCCTCGGATCTGATGCTGAAAAAGGCCTGCGTGTTATATTTGCCTGCGTAGTATACACAATGTTTTACGGTACTGGTGAAATATGCATATATTTGCCAGTAGTCCATTAAAAAACTTGACTGAATGATTGATTGCATGGTGTTTAACACCATTTTAAACATTACTTTATTTATATTGTAGTGGCCAGTGCACCTATCCATGCATTCCTGGAGTTTCTTATGCCAGTACTACATACAATTTTCTTTCCAAGCCACTGGCTGCTTTCCCACATGATCATCATCTAAACAATGGTCAGCAGTCAACGGTCATCAATCCTCTGAAAGAAGTTGACCAAGCCAGGGGACTTGACTGAAATAATGAAACACCTGAATACCGTGTAATCAATTGTTCCAAACTTTACTGTCCAATTCTGTGTTTTAAAATCCCTGAAAAAGAGAGCTTTTGAAAAGATAGTGGGAAACAGAGAAAATGCTGTTTACCAACATTTTCTCCTTTGTCCCTCAATGTTTTCAAAAGCCTATCTCGTAAGCGTCATTAAAAGTCGGAATTGTTTGGTAAACGTTTAAGTACTTTGTAAATTACCTCTTTCAGTACCAAATATATCAGCCACCACCACTTGCAATGACTGAAAATACTATTTACCAAAACTCCATGAGATTTTTTTCTAAGAAGCCTGCATGGACTAAACAAGTCAAGATTGAAAGGTCTAAGATCTATCCACATGCTCTGTACCATCTCATCTTGATTCGTGCCATCTATGAAATCTGTTACTTCTGCTTATGGCACTAACAGTGTTTGTGTGCATTTTTCTAAAACACCCACAAAAAAGTTATTGACACTTGCTATCTGATATGACATTTCTAGTTGCCAAAGTAGTGCCAGTGCTAAACTCTGGCAACTCTTGTATTTCAGAAATAGAGTTTGATACTTCGAATTATCTCGACCCTTTACCAAACAATCATAAACAACTTTGATGGAGAGGGCTTTTGAAAATGCTGTGGAAAATGGAGAAAACATTGCTAACCAGCAATTTGTCCCTTTCCCTAAATGTTTCCGGCCAGTCAAAGATTAATTCCATCAGAACTCACACTCCTGTATTCTATAATTTGCAAATGCTATCAGTTTAGTTATTTTCTAAATCTATGATTCAACCATCTTGGAATCATTTGCAAACAACAAATTACATGTATCTTTGATGATGATTTCTGCCTTTGAAAGGATTGAAAACTTCGTGGGAAAGGAGAAAATGCTGCATGGTTACCAGCATTTTTTCCTTTCCCACAATGTTTTCAAACATCTCCTTACCCCATATCGATAAAACTCAAGACGGTTTGGTAAATTAAACCCCCAACATTTGTAAGATAAGCCCAAGTTACAATCAAGATGAAAATTGTTGCAGTCAAGTGCATTTTTTATAAAACACTTAGCCTGCTGAAATTGAAATAGAATATAATTCATGGCCTTTGCTTTAATCTGATCCACATAAATAATTCATATGAATATTTCCACTCAAAGTGAAATCTTTTGATGAAGATTAACTAAAAGTTCTATTTTCAAACTTAACCCTTTACCAAATTTTGATGCCGACCTAGAAAAGAAGCCTTTTGAAAACATTATGGGAAAAGGAGAAAATGCTGGTAACCAGCATTTTCTGCTTTTTCCACAATGTCTTCTACCCTTCACAAAACAATTTTCAAATTTTCAGTCACTTTGATTTTGTCGTCTGCAAATGCTTTCGATTTGGACAAGCCTAAAATATTGTCGTTTGGTAACGAGTTAAGCACTCTCTAGTTCAAGGGACAAGAAAGAGGAATACTTTAACTCGTTACCACTTTACCACACAATGTTTCCGATTTTTATATTATGTGTGTTGTTATCATATGTTTGAGTTATAAACAGTGAAAATTACCTATACCTTGGACTTTACAGGGGCTTTAATCTGATTTTAACATTATTTTAGACGTATAATGGTGACAGCTCACATATTGATGTGTGTTCTGTGTTTCACCAGTATAAATCTAGGGTTCTCGAGTGTCTTGCCTTGCCAAAGGACACTCCAATGAGAAACCATGTGCTGTAAGTGTGGATCAAACTTGGGACATCCAGGTTAAAGTCCTATACTTTACAAATGAGCCAAGCAGGACCTCAGGGGGCAGATGGAAAAGTTTAACCCTTTCCCAAACAATCCCTGGTTTTTACAGGTCTGGAATAGTAGCCTTTTGAAAACATTGTGGGAAAAGGAGAAAATGCTGGTAACCAGCATTTTCTCCTTTTCCCACAATGTTTTCTACCCTATCATAGACAGAAATCATCTTTTCAGCAACAGTTGAATTGTCGTCTGCAAATGCTTTAAATTTGGTCTAGTCCAAAAGTTTATCGTTTGGGAAAAGTTTAATAGCATCTTGCCACAACTCTTAATCCTTTACCACTTGAAAAAAAAAATCAAGCTGGGCCAAATTAACAGCATTTGCAGAAAAAAGAAAAAGAGTGCAGATCAAAAGATGGTGTTTGTCTTTGAAAGGGTAGAAAAAAATTGTATAAAAACAAGAAAAATGCTGGTTACCAATGATTTCTCTATTCCCACAATGCATTAGAAGCTGTCTTCCCAAGATTGTTTACTCTTTACTGAACAACAAAATTTTAGACTGATCCAAATTGAAAGCATTCGCAGAAGACAAAATAAAATGACTGAAAATTTAAAGTTTATTTCGGGAAGGGAAGAAAACATTGCGGGAAAAGGAAAAAAATGCTGATTACCAGCATTTTCTCCTTTTCCTCATGTTTTCAGATGACTTCTTTTTTAGGGTTATTAAAAGTAGGGATTGTGTGGTAAAGAGTTAAAAGTCGGGGAACAGTTAACCCTTTCCCAAACGAAAAATTTTGGACTCTTCCAAACCAAAAGAGTTTGCAGACGACAATTTCAGATTTGGAGAAAATGTCAGAAAGTTCTCAAAAAGTGTAGAAAACACTGTGGGAAAAGGAGAAATTGCTCATTATGAGCAATTTCTCCTTTTCCCACAGTGTTTTCAAAAGACTTTTACTGTAGACACATAAAAACCAGGGCTTGTTTGGGAAAGGGTTAAATAGTTAAGGATTACTCTGTGCAGGGAGGTCTTGTAGGTAAAAGATCTTGGCTGATAAAATCTTCCTTGCAAAATGTTGTGGTGTGTTTAAACTTGCATTTGATTTCACAGTCTACTTGGAACCATCTTTGATGGGCAAGGTTTTTATGCAGTAAAGTTCTGTGGAGTGCCAGGCTTGCACAAACACTTCTGACATGGGATTTTGCAAAATGGTCATGCCTGCTGAACCAAGGTCTTGATATATATACTTATCTCTTTACAACGAAATTTTAGAATTGTCAAAAACTAAAACATTTGCAGTCAACAAAATAAACGTGAATGCTAAAATAAAATTTGTTTTTAGAAGGGGAAAAACATTCTGGGAAAAGGAAAAAAATGCTGTTTACTAGCATTTTATCCTCTTCTCCAACAATGTTTTCATAAGCCATTTTTTCTTGGAGTTGTTAACTTGGGATTGTTAGATGACGGATTAACCCTCTTCAAAACAATCGCTGGTTTTTACAATGCTTGGAAAGAAGGCTTTTGAAAACACTTTAGGAAAAGGAGAAAATCCTGGTAACCAGTATTTTCTCCTGTTCCCACAATGCAAAAATCATTACATTTAATTTGTCATCTGCAAATGCTTTCAATTTGATCTAGTCCAGAATTAGTGGTTTGGGAATGGGCTAAAAAGTGGATTTTACGTTGGCTGTTCACACATATTTCCAGGGTTTTTCTCAATTTATCACTCTTCACCATTACAAGTGCATCCTGGGTTTGTATCACCAATAATTCAAATTTCATCCTTAGTTTAATTCCAGATTTAAAAGTAACACAACCTTAGAATTTTTTTTAATTTGTGAAATTGTATTTGTGTTACAAATGCATCCTGGGTTTATATTCACCAATCATTCGAAGTTTCATCCTAGTTTAATTCTAGATTCAGAAAGTAACCCAACTCCAGAATTAATTATATGTGAATCTCCCTCTCTCTCTGTCTCTGTCTCTATTATCCCTCTTCTACTTAACCCATTACCAGTCGACAATATTTTAGACTGGTCCAAATTGAAAGCACTTGCAGATGACAAAATAAAAATGACTGAAAATGTGAAATTTGTTTTGTGAAGGGTAGAAAACATTGTGGGAAAAGGAGAAAATGCTGGTTACCAGCATTTTCTCCTTGTCCCACAATGTGTTCTGAAGGCTTCCTTTTCAAGGGCGTCAAAAGTAGGGATTGTGTGGTAATGGGTTAATTCCAAGTTTTAACATCCATGAAGAAGAAAGCTTTTCCCACAGTTTTTTTTTACTCTATCAAAGACAAAAATAATCGCTTGAGCTTAATTAATTTCGTCACCTGAATATATCATTATAACAGGATTAATTTGTGTAACACTGCTGATCACTGTTTCAACAATGGTCAACAATGGTTATGTGGAAAGCAGCCAGCTTGGAAAGGATGTTGCACAAAGAACTGGTAAGTAGCAAGAGGGCATGATGGGCATTAAGTCGCTCACCTGAGCTTTTAATCAAACATGACCCTTTTTTCAATCACTTTCGCAATGTTATGACAAACATTCTACCAAGATCTGGATTACAAGTTTAGTCTCTGCCCTGCACACATGCTTTTTCTATAATTTTTCTCAGTGACCTATCATGTAACCTAACATAGACCAGTTTCCCATTGTAGATATTATCAAATCAAAAATTCTGAAAACATTTCAAGAGTATTAGACAGAAAATGTGGCCTCTACAGTGTGCACAAGGTTTTTCCAAGATTTCAACCAAGTTTTTTATCTGATGTGACCCATTTTAAATATCATTTTATTGATCATCTAGAAAACTATTCTGACTAATTTTCCTAAGTATTGGACAGAAACTGTTGGCTGTAGTGCAACAGAGGCTATTTAAAAGATTGGACCTGATCACCTACTTTTTGCGCAGATGCAACCTATTTTCAGACTCATTCATGATATAATCAAGACTAACAATCTGGTCAGCTTTCATAAGAATTCAAACATAAATGTGGACTCCAGAGTGTACACAAGGTCTTTCAAGGATTTCACCAAGTAACCAAGCTTTTGATCCCATATGACCCATTTTCAAGCTCTTCTAAGATATTATAATAAAAAACATCCTGACCAATTTTCATGAGTATCTGACTGAAAATGTGGCCTCTACATCATATATTACAAGGCTTTTCTAACACTTTAACTAGTGACCTAGATTTTGACTTGACATGACCCATTTTCATTTTCTAAGATTTGACCTAGTAACCTAGTTTTTTACCCTTATGACCCATTTTCATTTTCTAAGATTTGACCTAGTGACCTAGTTTTTGACGTGACATGACCCATTTTCGAACTTGTTCAACATACTGTAAAGGCCAACACACTTACAATCTTTCATGACTCATAATGTCACCTCTTGAGCTACACATAGTTAAGTTGACATGGGACAACACAAATTAATAATGGACGCTGAACACAGCACAATCACAAAAGCTCACCTTTGCTCAGATGAGCTAAAAGTTGAGGAAAGCATGGATAGGTATACTATGATATGATACTGTGATATGAGTGCAACAATATTGGAAACATTGTGAAATTCCTTAGAAACAAACAAACCTGTATTAGTATAATGGACTTTTTTTACACTAACAAGGGGAGAAACCAGAATATTATGAGGGTTTTTTGGATAGATTTACAACAAAGTAGCAGACGAGATAGATTCTAGATCAGACTGCTCAAACTATGCAGTCTGATCTGCATCCACATTGTCAACAAACGTAATTGTAAAGTTGTGCCTCATGTTCAAAGGGTTACCTTTCAGACTTGTGGAAATAAAACAGAATTTGCTGACAACAAAATTAATTAAATGTGGTTAAACCAAACCCTTTACTACATAATCCTAAGTTTTAATGACCTTGAGGTGGAATACTTTTAGAAAAATGCTTGAATCCAGCATTTTATCACTTTTCTCACAATGTTTTCTCCCCTATCAATGACACAAATCATTTTTTTATCAGCATTATACCTACTGTGAAAAACCTTAGAAAAGACTGCACCCAAAGCTAGCTTACCAGCATTCTCTCCTTCTTTAATGTTTTTGAAAGTTTTTTTCCTCAGATTTGTTAACCCTTATCCTGCTAAATAAAAAAATCAAAATCCAGCATTTTATCACTTTTCTCACAATGTTTTCTCCCCTATCAATGACACAAATCATTTTTTTATCAGCATTATACCTACTGTGAAAAACCTTAGAAAAGACTGCACCCAAAGCTAGCTTACCAGCATTCTCTCCTTCTTTAATGTTTTTGAAAGTTTTTTTCCTCAGATTTGTTAACCCTTATCCTGCTAAATAAAAAAATCAAAACTTTAAGCTGATAGTAAAAACCCAAATTTTGCCATTTCAGAGTTATTATTTTGAGAAAAGTTTGCATTTATCAGACAGATTAGATAAAAAATCAGACTGCATGTTCTGTGCAGTCTGATCTTCATCTACATTGTCTGCAAAAGGCCAGGGAGTTGCTCTTAGTAGCCTTTAGGTTAAAACAATGTAGATTTTTCAGTAAAGGGTGTAATTTACAGACAGTTGGCCACATTACAGGCTCAATGTTATGTAACCTGTGTCTGCAGACACTCAAACCTTCAGAATGGAAGTAGTTGCTGTGATATATCAACCTATAAAGTGTTACACCCTGTAAGATTTCTGCCTCTTTTTACAAATAATAATACTGTTCTAAGTCTTGCAGTAACATGCTGGGTCCGGGTGTAGGACAAAAGCCCACTAGGACAAAAGCCCACTGGACAAAAGCCCACTAGGACAAAAGCCCACTAGGATAAAAGCTCACTGGAACAAAAGCCCACAAGGACAAAAGCCGACTTTTCGTTACAATCATGTATTTGATTTTAAAAAAATTGTATATTATGATGTGACTTGTCTTAAGAATAGCAGAAAACATTATGTGAAAAGCAGAAAATGCTTTCTTAAAAAAAAATGATAAAAATTGATTTTGTAACGTTTTTTTATTAGCAGTGGGCTTTTGTCCTCACTGCCAAAATTAGCAGTGAGCTTTTGTCCAGTGGGCTTTTGTCCTAGTGGGCTTTTGTCCCAGTGGGCTTTTGTTCATTCCCGGCTGGGTCCACATTCCACTTGGCAACCACTCTGAAGAATGGTTTAGCCAATCAGAAGTTGTGTTATTCAAAAGATCTCCTTTTCAGGGTTGTAAAAATTCAGGATTATGTGGTAAAGACTTAATGGCAAAGCCAAACATTTTTAGCCATATCAATTCGTTGTCTGCGCATGTCATATTCTTCGAAGATTTGACTGTCTTATATGACGCACCACTAGCCCCGAAAGCGGGCAGACTGTAATATTACACTCTATAAAGTATCAGTGTAGAAAATAGCTTTTATCAATACCTTTGAGGAGAACTGAGACCTGCTTTAGCACCAAATTTCTCTAAACTGCTGATCATAGCTGAGTAAATTGCACGAGCTAGCATTTTATTGAGTAAACATTTATTTTAGTTTGAAATTCAAAGTAACGGTTGTCGTGTAGGAAAGAGGGTCCGTTCTTTACCTAGGATGCCCAAATTAGATAGATGAGTATTTATAGAATGCCATCCAGCGGGAGATAATGCATATCAATTTTTTTGATCTGAAAGTGCTTTCAATATGGGTTAGTCTATAATTTTGTCATCTGGAAAAGAGTCAGACTGTGCCAACAAGAGGCTAAAAGTCTAAAGGTAATTTATTAGGCCATCTTTATCTGCCATTATCATAAGAGCTGCTGGTGAGCCTTCTAAAAGTGCTTGTTCTACAGTTTCAGCTGGCTGATAAGCCTGTCAGGCTGCAGTATAAAAGCAGCAGGGTGGATCCAGATTAGCTCTTTAATTGGGAGGATACTTATACCTTTTTGACAACTCCTGGATGAACAAATTCCATTTCACATACCAAATAAAATCCTTAGAATGCAAGTAAAAAAATAACCCTTTTGGAAACAATCACTTTAACAACCCTGAGTTTGAAAGCTTTTTTAAAACATTGTGGGAAAAGGAGAAAATGCTGATCACCAGCATTTTCTTCTTTTCCCACAATATTTTCAAAAAGCCTTCAGGGTCCATAGAACTCGCACTGATTGGTAGGAGGCTAATACTATTTGTGTGGAAATGATTGAGGAGCAAAAGTGTCTAATATCTGAAACATGAGGGTTAATAACTGCTCCCTATCTGCAACAGCAGTTGTTTCCCTTGCATGGCCTGGGTTCAATTACTATGCTATCACTGAGCCACTTGAAATCTCCTCATGAAGATGATATATTATGATCGAAATCTTCTTGGTATTCCCATAATTCCAGAAATTTGTGGAAAAACTAAGGTCATCCTGCACATATTCCCAACAGCATGTTTTCTGTATTAATCCTAAACTTGCAGGCTCATGTCCTTTCTTTTATAGATCACTTTTCAAATTGTTGTCAAGCAAGGAAATTTTGAAATGAAAATTTTGAGATCATTTTACTTAATGCTGTGAGCCACTAAACGGTCCTGACGTGTAATGACCCTGGAAGAGAGAGCTTTGTAAAACACTGTGGGAAAATAGAAAAATACTGGTAACCAGGCCATTTTCTCTTTTTCCCACAATGTTTTCTAGCCTGTCAAAGACAGAAATCATCATTTTAGCAGCATTTGTCATCTGTATGTACTTTGACTTTGGTCCAGTCCGAGGTTGTGTCAATTGGTAACACTTTTACCAGATCATAAAATAGGAGACAACAAATTAATTGCTGATAAAAAGTAATAACAGAAGTTTTCTTAAACTTTTACCACACAGTCCCGACTTTTAACCACCCTAAGGAAGAAGCCTTTTGAAAACATTGTGGGAAAAGGAGAAAATGCTGGGGACCAGCATTTTTCCTTTTACCACAGTGTTTTCTATGCTTTGACAGATAAATTCCTGTTTTCAGTAACATTTAATTTGTCATCTGAAAATCCTTTCAATTTGGACAAGGCTAAAATTTTGTTCTGTGGTAAAGAGTTATTAGAGTATGAAATATTGTACGAAAAGGAGAATGTGCTGGTTACTCTAAGCATTACCTCCTTTTCTCTCAGTTTTCTTCCTCCAGGACGTTTTTACAAACATGAAAGTTTTCAAGATTAACTAAGATTAAATAGAAGTAAAACTCAGGAAAAATATGAAAAGATGACCTGTTGTAGCAACATGACTAAGGATGGTTGATTTTTATGGCGGGGAGAGGGGGGGCGTAAAAAAACACAATTCAATCTTTCTAGAATCCCAGTTTGTTTGAAGAGTGCATTACACTGTATGATGATGTAATTAATATTATTAATCTCCGTTTTGATATGGGTTCACCTAATTACTGATCTATTCTGTGTATGCCAATTTCCCGCAAAAATCACAGATAAATGTGATAGTCGGCATGTTTTTAGGGTAGTTTTATTACCATTTATTGGGAGACTCCCATTATTTGAGTGATTTATAAGTTCAGGCATGATGTTAACACTTTACCAAATGACAAATTTTAGACTCTTCCATTTTGAAAACTTTCTGCAGACAACAAATTTAAATGGACTCAAATGACGAAATTTTTCATTAATAAGATAGGAAGCATTGTGGGAAAAGAAGAAAATGTTGGTTACCAATATTTTCTCGTTTTTCCACAATGTTTCCTGAAGTTTCAATACTCCTCAGGGTTTTTAAAACATGCAGCTGTTTGGTAAAGGATTTAACCCTTTGCCAAATAAGCCCTGGTTTTTATGCGTCTGCAGTGTAAGTCTTTAGAAAACACTGTGGAAAAAGGAGAAATTGCTCGTAACGAGCAATTTCTCCTTTTCCCACAGCGTTTTCTACCCATTTGCAGAACTTTCAGTCGTTTTCATCAAGTTTAAAATTGTTGTCTGAATCTCTTTGAGTTTGGAAGAGTCTAAAATTTGTCGTCTGGGAAAGAGTTTAAGGCAGTTTTGATGGGTCTGTGGATCTGGCTGTTTCAGAAACAGGTACAAAACGGCAGTTGTTCACCCTGGTTATAGCAGCCATTTCCTCGGGACTTATTTTATAACTTTTTTCAAAGTGCAGAGGCACTGTCCTTTTAAATCTTTTTCTATACAGTGCCGGGTTTTGATGAAACTAAGCAAGCAGGCTTTTGAAAATTTGTGAGGAAAGGAGAAAATGATGGTGATCATTTTTGTCTGATCTATCAAAAACAAAGCTTTTTTTTTCAGACATTTTAATTGTGGTCTACAAACGGCTTATTTGGACAATTCTAAAATTTTTCCCCTCTTAACCCATTACCACACAATCCCAAATTTTGACACCCCTGAGAAAGAAGCCTTTAGAAAACATTGTGGGAAAAGGAGAAAATGCTGGTAACCAGCATTTTCTCCTTTTTCCACAATGTTTTCTACCCTTCACAAAAAAAATTTCAATTTTTCAGTCACTTTTGTTTTGTTGTCTGCAAATGCCTTCAATTTGGACCAGTCTAAAATGTTGTTGTTTGGTAATGAGTTGAAGGATCATTTTATGGTAAGGTATAGTTTGTTGGGTTGTTTTAACTCTTTACCTAACGAAAAATTTTTTGACTCGTCCAAACTTAATGCATTTGCAGACGACAGATCAAAGATTGCTCAAATGCCTGAGTAGAAAACATTGTGGGAAAAGGAGAAAATGCTGGTTACCAGCATTTTCTTCTTTTTCCACAATGTTTTCAGAAGGCTTCTTTCCAAGGGTGATTAAAACCTGGGATTGTTTTCAACATTTTTTTGATAGTCACACTGTGGATACAATTTGCTCAATTATGATTTTTTTTTTCGAACTTTGATCTGTTGCAGACAGGATAGGAGCTCTGCAGGCTGATTGGCCAAAGATTGACAACTGCCATCCCTGGAACTATATAAACCTCGCCCAATCTTAAAAACATCTTTGTAAATTTTCGAGAATTCAACCTGAATAAAAGTCTACAACATGGCCATGTAATGGCAAAAGAGGGTTTAACCCTTTCCCAAACAATCCCTGGTTTTTACGGGTCAGGAATAGAAGCCTTTTGAAAACATTGTGGGAAAAGGAGAAAATGCTGGTAACCAGCATTTTCTCCTTTTCCCACAATGTTTTCTGTCTTATCAGATAGAAAAATCATCTTTTTAGCAACTGTTAATTTTTCATCTGCAAAATACAGTCAAACCTGTCTTAAGCAAGCGGTCAAGGGACCTTCCAAAATCGCTTGCTTAAGACAGGTGCTTGCTTAAAAGAGGTCCATCACGCAAGATGGTCTCGGGGTTATCTTTTCCTAAAAATTTATAAAGGGGGAGGGGGTGTGTTACATGTCCATATACAAGTACAGTGCATACCCATGTTCAAATTGTTCAGCTAGAATCCGAGAACTCTTTCCAGATTCTTAAAGTCTAATCACTTCCACTCTGCTTTCTAATGTCAACACTTTTCTCTTGGTACAAGCCATGATTAGATATTAACAGTCTCGAGTTAATAATACAATAGGCAGATCGTAGGGTCAAAACATAAGAAATCTGCATCTTTGGAATAATCATCAACCAAAATAATCGAATGGTCGGAAGACGATTGGGCAAAAAAGGTCAAACAATCGTCGGTTTACTGGTCAGTGACAACGGGACGTCCGGGTAATCGTCAAAAATTAACGTAATCAATGACAATTTCTGAAACACCGGCATATGTAATTACCTATACTAATTTGGGTACAATCGGTTGTTAGGACAGTTTTCTTTAATCGTTTCTCACCGTTTAGAAAAATTCAAACAAACAAACTGGCGAAACAGCTTCTTTATTATTACGTTATGTAATCATTACAGAAATGTCGGATTAAATCGAAAGTAGAAAGACATTTTTGGTTGTCTGACTCGGGTAATTTACACGTGATTTCGAACTTAAAAAAATTGTGACAAATCGGGTATAATAGCTTACGAAATCACCATTTGCATCAAAATAACACGTTCTCGAGGATATCAGGTAATGTACAATCACCTGTTAATTGGCGACGTCTGTATATGATTGTTCGATTTTGACACTTTAGTTGTTCATCCGAAAACGGTTGAACGTGAGAAGTACACTGGGCGTGAAATTTTAATTTGGCAGTTCGACTTCCGTTGGTTATTGGCCGCTACTTACCGGGGTGTTTTGAAAAACGGGACACAAATTCGGCGGCCGTTGCGTGCGTTTTAAAGGTGCTTGTTGAAAAAAGGTTCAATATAGAGTAAAACTGATTGGGGGAACATTGAACTGGCCGTTAAATGTAGGTTCACGCTGAATGGAGGTGGACGGATCACCAGGTTTGACTGTACTTGCAATTTGGTCTGGTCCAAAATTTGCCGTTTGGGAAAGGGTTAATGCAAATTTTACATGATGCATTATACCAAACAGGTCATCACATAATTATATAATATCAATTGAACCCAAAAATTCTGTTTTGTCTAACTAACTGATTCATCAGGTACAATGGTCCTTTGACATGCAGAAAATTTAACAACAGTAAAAGACTAAAAGTTTTTATCCATCCATCCATCCATCCACCAACTGACCGATCAACCAACAAACAAACCAGCCAGCCAGCCAACCAACTAATCAACCAACCAACCAACCATTCCATCCATCCATCCATCCATCCATCCATCAATCAATCATTCAGTCAGTCAGTCAGTCAGTCAGTCAATCAGTCAGTCAGTCAGTCAATCAATCAATCCAATACTTCACTTCAAAAAATTGACCTGCAAATCAAATTTGAATGTTTCTTAAATAATAGGATTTGTGAAAGAAAGCTTGAAAAAAATGGGGGGGGTGGGGGGTCGGAGGGTAATTAGATTTGAAGGAACTGTTACAATCAGAAAAAAGAAAAACAAGAACAAGCAAACAAGTTAATGTCTCATCAGCAAAAACCTCTTCAGCCACTTGGTACAAGACAATAACTGAATCCTACAGGTAGTTCAGACCTCAGACAGGTATCTGAGAGACAGGTAAGTAACTCATTCCCTTCCTGAAACAAACAGGCGGCAGTAACAAAATTAACAAGCTTTTCTTATGAAGTATGGCTATCCGCAAGAATAAAGTTTGATTAAGCCTTTACCAGTCAATCCTGAGTTGTTATAACCCTTTGTTGGAACTTTGAAACATTTTGGGAAAAGAAGAAAAGGCTGGTAACCAGCATTTTTTCCTTTTCCCAAAATGTTTTCTACCCTTTGAACAACAAAGCATAACATCTGAGCATGAATTAATTTGTTGTCAGTAATTGCTTTTACATTAGACAGGTTGAACATTTTGTTGTGTGGTAAAGTGAGTACAAGTGAAAGATACTACAAGTTAAAGGAGAAATTTTTTTTGTTATAAAAAATATCCTTTTCCAACTATGTTTCTAAAAGTTTGCTGAGAGATGAGAAAAGTTGTCTGCTTGAGATAATATGTTGAACCCTTTACCAAAAAATAACCCCTTGTTTTAATGTTCTTTGACTAATTTTTGGGGGAAAAGGAGAATAAATTGGAAACATAACAATGTCTTTTACACTGGTAAGAAAAATTTAACATTGGATCCACATTAATTTTGTCATTTGCAAAATGTAATGTTTTAAATATTGTCAAGTCTAAAACCTTGTTGCCTGGTTACCTCTTTACCCAACGGCAAAATTTTAGAGTTGTCCAAATTGAAAGCATTTATAGACGAAAAAGTAAAAGTCACTCAAAAACTGAAACTTGATCTTGGAAGAGTGGAAAACATTGTGGGAAAAGGAGAAAATGCTGGTTACCAGCATTTTCTCCTTTTCCCATAATGTTTTCAAAAGGCTTCTTCCTCGAGGTCGTTAAAACCAGGGATTGTTTGGTTTAGGGTTAAGTGTTAAAATCAGAAGAGGTACCACGTAACAATTTTTATAGGATATGAAGGGTAGTTGGGTACTTTTTATTGATAAGCAAATAATTGAGGGTAACAACCCAATATATGGCTTTTGGCAAGGGTGCCATGTACTTATTTTAGGAATTTGATTAAGCGAAATAGGTTCTTCACTTTTGTGGGAGCCTCCCAGTGTCTACAATACAAGCTTAATCCTTTTAGAACTATTCACTACTATAGTTACCTTTGTACATGAAGATACACAAAATGTACTTATTTTAGGAATTTTTAAGGAATTAAGTGAAATAGGTTCTTCACTTTTGTGGGAACCTCCCAGTGTCTACATTATGAGGTTAATCCCTTCAGAACCTTGCACAATTATAGCTTCCTTCACTATCTGCATAAATCATTAATCAAGATTAAACTGCACAAAATGTGCAGTTTGATCTTTGACCCACACTGTCTGCTTAGCTGAAGAATTCTGGGAAAAAGCAACCTAAAAATTACAAAAATAAGGGCTTATTTTCTATAATTAGAAATGTCCCCAAGTTTTATTTGGCCCTTTACAAGTAAAGCTTAGCATTAAAGGTGGGTATTTAGATTTTTCACATCTCACCAAATTAATACAGATGACATCCGCGTTGATTCAGTTTCGATTCATACTGTAATCGACCCTGGGTTATTTGGCTGGCGATTCCTTGTTCTTATGAATTATTCATGAAGCATTTTGATTGGTAATCTCAGTTTTTCTTTGGGAAAATTAACTATTAATTCAATATGTTTAAACTAAAATTAACTATTTTTATCACAAATATGCCATCATTTCTACTTTTAGTAACTGATGAAATGAAATTGCCCTCCCTACAAGAGAGAATGAATATGTTATTGATCTTTCGATTGGCTATTCCGACCATATGAATATTCATAGGTAATGAAGATTTACTAGTCAATTTTCCCAGGGGTAATGCATGGAGAGTAAGGTAATGCTTATATCTGGGCTCCGAGGATGTATGGATGTATATATGAGGGGATATCAAAAAGTTTTGAGCCTCACATAGAAAGAGTCAGATACCCAGATTTAAACTGTTTTATTTTTCAACATAGTACCCTACTGAAGCATTATTTACTGTATCAGATGTGGCAATCCATCAAGGAGAAACACTACTGGAAAATCAGTCCCGGGACTCTGCTTCACCAGGATAACGCCTGAGGTGCGATGGAAGCCGTGTCCCCCCGCCAGCGACTTTCACCTCTTTCCCAGGCTGAAAAAATGCCTTGGGGCTGGTGGTTTGATGATGTAGATGATTTGACTGCTGCTGTGGAGAGCTGGTTAGGGGACCAAGATTGTGAATACTACCGACTGGGTAACAATGACTGGCAAACTAGATGAAACAAACAAGCGTGTGGAATTGACCAGTAGACAGGCGAGCTGACGCTCCGCCCCCTATTTTTAACTCCGCCCCTTAGACATTTCTTTGTAAACAAAATGGCAGACGCCATACGTCTATGCGCGTTACCGGAAAATTTTGATGAACATTTTCTGCCATATAAACCTACACTAAGACAACGAATTCGTGGTAAAAAGTTTTCCAATGAGTCATACATTGCTCGTGTACAGTTGTTTAAAAGCTGTGATGATGAAATTCATATAAAGGCTGGCGTTTATAGGAGTCAACGACGCAATGAGGACGTCCACCAAGTGAATATGGCGGTAGCTACCGACTCAATTTCGGATGCATTTTGTACTTGTACTGCAGGGTATGTTATACTTTTTTTTTTGTCGTCTTACAATTTATTTGTTGGTTTACTAATGTTATAAGAGTATCTATCGTAATATTTTGGTCATTTCAACGGAATAATGCTAAATCAACACGTCTGTATGTCTACCTTCAAAACGGTCGATTCGAATGCCGGGACTGCATCAAACAAGCAAAACACAATGGTTGATGCCTCTTTGCGAGCTTATATATGAGCCATAGTCTGTGAACAGGCGTTTAACCCTTTACAAAACAATCCCTAGTTTTTACGACGCTTAGATAGAAGCCTTTTGAAACCATTGTGGGAAAAGGAGAAAATGCTGGTAACCAGCATTTTCTCCTCTTCCCAAAATGTTTCCTACCCTGCTGGAAGCAAATTTAAATTTTTGAATTATGTTTTTGTCATCTCTAAGTGTTTTCAATTTCTCTAAGTGTTTTCAACCAGTCTAAAATTTTGCCATGTGGTAAAGGATTAATGCATCTGTATAGATTCAGGCCAGCCTGTGCAGTCCGTGCAGGCTGGCCGGACTAATTCTTGGATATATGGTCAACTTCATTGCAAGTACAATGTTACTTAATGATTCCGATGGTTGTTATACACATTGGATATTATTGATCCATATGTATGAAAGTGTAATTGACTGTACAGCATTTAATTTTTCTGCCTTTGATACAGTTTTCTTTCCTGACAATGCTTTTGTATGTATTTCAGTACTTCTGGGCAATGTGCACATGTACTGGCTGTTGTATATAAGGTCACTGACTGGATACTTGGAGGTTTGAAAGAGGTTCCAGATCAGCCGGCCTGTACATCTGTACCCCAACAATGGGACCGACCCAGAGGATCCAAAATAGTCTCTGAACCTGTAACGGCAATGGTTATTGCAAAATCAAGTAACTGCTCAAGAAGGAAAAGACCATTGGTTGCTGATTTCAGTGATAATAGGTAAAGTTGTCTCCATGTCTGTAATCTGCACAAATGTATGCATCAACATCTCTGAAATAATATTTCGGAATTTTTTTCTGCTTGCCCTATTTTTGGCAATTTATGGTTGCTGTTAGGGTCAAAATTAATTGGTGGACATGTACATGTATTAAAACTGACACTAGATTTTTCTTACTTCATATTTATTGGTTAAAAATCAATAAATAAAGTATAGCTGAAAACTTGATACTCAAACTATACAAGACAGACAATGCTGATAAATAACATACATTCTTTGTGTCAAAATCCAAAATGTGAGATGAGGAGAAAATGCTGGTTACCAGCATTTTCTCCTTTTCTCACAATGTTTCGAAAAGATCTCTATCTGAGGGCCGTAAAAAACTGCTATTGTTTGGTAGAGTGTTAAATAGTTAATTTTGACACTTCAGCAACATTTGATTTGTTGCACAAATTCAATTTACTTGACTCTTTACCACACAATCCCGACTTTTAATGATCCTGAGAAAGAAGCCTGTAGAAAACATTATGGGAAAAAGGAGAAAATGCTGGTAACCAGCATTTTTTCCTTTTCCCACAATATTTTCCACCCTATAAAAGTAAGAAATCATCATATAAACAAGATTGTATTTGTTATCTACAAATGCTTTAAATTTTTTCCAGTCCAAAAATTTGTCGTTTGGTAAAGAGTTGATTTAGATACCAAGCCCTTTATTTAGTAATAAGCTTTCATTTATTTTGACAGGAAACTCCAACTCTTGAGCTCTGATATTGAACATCTTAAGTCACTCTCTGGCTCCCCTATATCATACCTAGTACACCATCCTGACAAGATGAAAGACACTGCATTTGGCCCACAGAATTCTGGAAGTGCACTTTCGTATCAGGTATTGTATTTTCAATTTACTCTAAGTAAGCAGGATTTACCCCTGCAAAAGGAATTGTGCAAAAGTTGCAATTGTGTGATTCACAGTTACAGGCCATAAATGAAACAGACATTTGCAACTAAGTGATAGGACTTTGAGATACTCAGAATATTTCTCAAAACAAGCCATATGCAGATTAATGCCGTTTGTTTGGATGTGTTGCTTTGACTGGATGTTTTACTCATCTTGTATAAGCATAGGCATGAACTGAGTTAAAAAGCAGCAATTAAACCAAATATGATTAACAACTGGAAAGAGTGACAGGTCAATGCGGTTGTCAACTATTTTGAATTTCTTCACACGAGATATTGCACGCTCAACATGAACACGGTGTTTGGCTATTTTGCATGTTAAAGCTACATCACCAGGTGACATTTGTGAAGTGCTCGAGGCATTGGGGGGAATCAACAGTTTCAGGCCAAGAGAATCAATTTCATTGTCTATCCTAAATCCTTTGTCCACCATCACGCAATCACCTATTTTTACCTTTTCTTGATCGATTAAATCTGAAAGCAATTCAAGTAAACCACTTTGTTTTGTAATTTCTTTGTCTGATATTGAACCGGCAAAAAGTGTTGAGATGAATATGAAAGATCCTTTTGGGTCAATTCCAACTAAGCCCTTTAATGTTGTTGCAGATTTATAATCCGAATAGCACTGACTTTGAGACCTAAGTGAGGAAGGTCTCTCTATTTTCAGTTCAGTTCCATCTAAAATCACCAGAGTAGTTGGAAAGTCCTTTCTAAATTTTTGTGGCATATTGTCTATTATTGTGTCTCTATGAGGCCATATTGGAACTGATCCAAATCTGAAAAACATGTAGTTCATCCAGTTTCGGAATAGTAACCCAGCATCAGACGGTGACATGCAAAATAAGTTTGCTAGATGAATGAACTCCAAATTCAAGCGTAATTTCATCAGGACCATCAAAAATTGATCACACAGTCTCATCGATTTTGCCCGAGTCATTTTTTTTGAAAGTTCAAATGGACACTGTCTTTCATTTGGTACCAGAAATGTAAATATATTCATAAACTGGCTGAATATGAAACCTGTGTAATATTTAAAATTGTCTTTTATTTCAGAATCTCTTATGGACTCCATTGTAATTGCAGGGCGACAGATCACATTTCTGTTTTTCTTCAATTCACATATTTCTTTTTTCAGTTTGGAGTTTTCTCTTCGAAGGCTTTCATTTGTAAGGATCTCTTGTGCTAGTTTGGCCTTCAATTCATCATTTTCAGCAGCCAGAGCAAGCATATGGAGTGGTGAAATCCCTGGTTCTAAAGAAAAAGAGCATATTATGAATAAAATGAAGTCTATACCATAGCTCCAGATAGAGCGAATGATTTTTATTTCAAAATTGAAAATATTGATTATTCTCCATTAAACCCTATGTTGTGGGTACTCCTTAAAATCATCTCCTTGAAACGATTTTTCTAATGAATACCCATAACATAGGTTTTCAAAGAGAAATAATGGATTTAAAATACCATCACTCCCTCTTATCTAGAGTTCTGTGTTTACCAAGCAACCCTTGCATTAAGGACCCTGTAAAATAAAGCAGTAACTGTTGAAAACTTTATGAAAGCCAGGACTTTTTCTATTTCTACAATGTTTTCTACTCTATGAAAATTCTGAAAATTCCTGTACCTGAATTGCATTCAGTCTCAGCCTCTCAGGTGAACAAGTAATGCTACTGCCTTATTTTACTCTACTTTTTTTTCCCCAGCTTCCACTTATAGAGCCAATTCAAGGACCAACTGGAGATTCATTTCCTTGTGGCAATCTTTGTCTACCCATAGTATCAGATACAGATTTAAAGTCAGATGAAAATTGGTCACATGTGGAAATTAGTCGGGCAGATGCAGTGCAGCTAGAGGTGAACACCAGGCAACAGAGCCATTGTTCTTTGTGGAAAGAAGAACGCAAAAAAAGGATTACTGCCTCAAACTTTGGCCGCTTCATGATTCGAAAATTACCAGTGACCCAGAAATTTGTTGATTCAATTAAAAATCAAAAAGACTTTTGTTCATCAGCAACAAGTTATGGCTCAGCCAGTGAGAAAGTTGCAAAGATTGTATACAGAAAAAAGACAGGTAACCATGTTCATGAGTGCGGATTTGTTGTTAATCCGGCCTTTCCATTTATTGGAGCATCTCCAGATGGAAAGGTTTGCGATTCAACAAGCCATGAGAGTGGTATTCTGGAAATAAAATGCCCATTTTCAATCAGGGATATGACAATTGAAGAAGGGGTAAATGAACTCGCAAACAGGTCACAATTTCATCTAGAAAGAGATGGGGACCAAATTGTTCTAAAAAAAAAAACATTCACATTTTTACCAAGTCCAGGGACAGCTTTTAGTTACAGGAGCAAAATTTTGTGACTTTGTAACGTACACAAGAAATGACACACACATCCAGAGGATTTATCCAGACAGAGCTGTTTTTCTAGAAATCTTTGATAAATTGCAAACTGTGTGTAAAAATTTCAAATTTTGAAAAGAAAGAGACATGTACCTTGACAAAAACTTTCCAATGGCCCAGTGGTCTGGACATCTACTCTGCCGTCAGTATTTTCTTTATTGCTGAAGATAAGAATTTATCATGGATGAAATAGCAAAAAAATATATGCTGATCAACATTCTCTGCATTTGAACTAGAATTGTTTTAGGGGGTTATGCCTTTTCTAATCTTAACATTATATCAGTCATCTGACGGCAACAGTTAACCCTGTCATGCTTACTTGAAATTCTTTAACATGAAAAGGTCTTTGAAAACATAGTGGGAAATGAGAAGCTTGTAACCAGCATTTTCTCCTTTTCCCACAATGTTTTCTTCCTTGTGGAGTTACAAAACTTTTGAGAATGTGGACAGGAAATGCTGGTTATCAGTATTTTCTTTTCCAAAAAAATTTTTTTTTTCTACTTTTCCTTTACCACATGATCTGAATTTTTTTATGACCCTGATGGACAAGGCTTTTACTGGTAATAAACATTTTCCCCTTTTCCCACCATGCAATTCAGTCTTAATGTACACTGTTTTAAAAATTTTCTGACCCTCTGTCACACACTTTTATTGACCCTGAAAGAGAGGGTTCATGAAGACATGGTGGGAAAAGGATAAGAAGGTGGTCATACATTTTCTCCTTTTCCCATAATGTTTTCTATCCTATCAACAACACATTTTGTTATGTAACCGTTACAGTGCCGAATTTATGAAATGGGCCTTTTCATTGAAGAAAAACATCCAAAATATTATTTCATGGTTGTTTTATCCAAAAAATGTAATGAAGTAGCTGACTGTGTAGATCAAAGATTGGACTGCACATCCTGTGCAGTCTGATCTTGATCTACACTGTTAACAAAAACAAATTAAGTTGGTTCCAGCACTTTAAGGGCTAAGCACCTTTAATGTTTTGTCTGCAAATGCTTTCAATTCAGACAAGTTGAAAGTTTTGTTCTGTAAGTCACACTCATCTTTAAAAGGTGTAAGTTTTTGAAAAATGAAATTTAAAATATTGGAAACGAAAATATTCAATGTGAAATAAAGATGTTAAATGCAAAAAATCAACTTATGTTGTCATTTTCACAATATTTCGATTTCACTGGGGATTTCAAGGAAGTAACATGCATGTTTGTTCGATGTTGTACGATATTTTCGACAACATTACAACTACATGTATATTGTGAAGGGCAGTGCAAACGCTCTGCAAGTTCCAAGCCATAGACCCATTTCCCATACAAACTATAGGCAATTTTCTGCTGTGATTGACCATTAATTCTGTTGCAATAACTATCATTGTTCCTTGAGAAAAGCTTGTCCAAGCAGAAACTCAAAGTAGCATCCCATGATGTACTGACCCTGTGAGTAAGAAATTGAACTACTGAGCTCAGTGAATGTATGTGACTATTTGAAATAAACGTACCTAAACAGCCAAGTCATTGCAAGAGACAGTATCATTTTTTTCAAAGAATGTGAATGCATGACAGAGCAACATTCTATACATTGAATAAAGCAGTAAGACAGAACTGTCATGTACTTGCCTGCCTGTTAAATCTGAATCTTCAGCCAGGACTTGCTTTCTCTTCTTTGGTTTCTCCGAGAATGATCTATGCTTTGGTGGTGGTCGTTTTGGTGTAGTCTTGACCGATGAATGAGTACCAACAGCAGGCTCTGGGTCAGGGTAGGTTTCAGTGGGCTTACCATCATGAAAATGCTGTACATGAGAGAACGATTCGAATAAATGTCAAGGATTTCAACGTTGGCTACGTACATTTAAACATGTGAATAAAACCTCTTTAAATATCAGGTGTGCCTGTCATTGACAAATATGGAATTTATTTAACTGTCTGTACGCCGAGTAAACGTTATATAGAGGAATCAGTTCAATTGATTGGTTGTATCACAGGAATTTGACATTCTTTAACCAAAATAAATGATAAAATATGAAAAAAAAATCCCCTGTATAACATAAACACTTATATAGGGGAGGGTTTTTTTTTCATATTTTATCATTTATTTTTGTTATAGAATTTCAAATTCCTGTGGTTGTACATATGTCAAATAAATAAATGACCTAGGCCTGCACGCTCTGTCAAAATTTCACGCGTCTGAGAATCTTACTAAATTCAAAGATTTCTATGGAAAAGTGCGGCTCTAGAGAAAAGAGAGATGTATAGACGTCCATACCTTACTGCAGACGTACAGTGCATAGTTTCCATCAATCTTATCAACATTCAGCTGAGTTTGCGGACGTCCGCAAGCTTTAATCCAACGTCTGCATCGTTCGAGCTGTAATTTCGGCTTCGGAAACGGGTGAAACTCGATTCCTCCAACTAAACGTTCACTGTATCTGCTGTCGCTGTTACAGAGACCCCATTGACACCGTTTTACCATTTTATGCAGACTTTTTCATCCCACAATCAGGAAATTACCATCAATATATTCTATATGTCTCTATGCTGGAATTGTGTTTGTTTGTCTAAGAAAAGTACCCGGATGTACACAACAATCAGGTGCGCTCGGACGAAAGCTTTTGATTGGATAACACGTATCTTATCAGCCATCAATCGATAATAGTAGGCGGAGTTATCTACTGGTCAATTGCAAGGAGTCTATGTTGAAAAATAAAACAGTTTAAATCCCAATATCTAGCTCTTTCTGTATGAGGCTCAAAACTTTTTTATATCCCCTCGTGTTAAAATTTCAGTGGATATCATATTTTAGGATAAACCTTACACTAGAATTACAAAATTTACTTCATATACAGTAACACTTAATTGTTTTTCATTCATTTCTAAAATGTCTCATCGATACTTGAAGCATTATTATACACTTAACAACAATTTTTTCAGCTGGTGAAAATGAAAGCATAAAAAGTTAGCTAAATACAGGTTTTTTGAGGTAAACCGAAACTTTTTCAGTTGCTATAAACAAAGCTCTCCAAATCTTAAATGCTGAAATTTTATGGTCTGTCTCTTTTATCTTTTTTAGTTAAATAAAAGATTTCTCTTTTTTTTTTAACCTTTTCCTAAACAATATTGTGTTCTTATTATCCCAAAAATATGCCTTTCTAAAAACCATCATAGTCTCCTTTCCTTATGATGTATTCTACACATTTAAAGACATAACCCTATGTTCGAGTCACATTGTATTTTGTTGTCTGAAAATGCGTTCAATTAGGATAATTCTTAAAGTCATTTATTTGATAAATAATTAAACCCATTACCACAAAATACCTACTTTTGAAGACCCTGAGAAATAAGCCACTAGAAAACATTGTGGGAAAAGGAGAAAATGCTGGCAACCTTCACAAAACAAAGTTTCAATTTTTCATTCACTTTTATTTTGTCGTCTGTAAACACATTCAATTTGGACAAGTCTTAAACTTTGTCATTAGGTAAAAATCTGTTCTGTTCTGTTAACCCATTACCACACAATCCCTACTTTTGACGCCCCTGAGAAAGAAGCCTTTTGAAAACATTGTGGGAAAAGGAGAAAATGCTGGTAACCAGCATTTTCTCCTTTTCCCACAATTTTTTCTATCATTCACAAAACAAATTTCAATTTTTCAGTCACTTTTATTTTGTCGTCTGCAAATTCCTTCGATTTGGACCAGTCTGAAATATTGTTTCGTAATGGGTTAAAAAATAGTTCAAGAGTTACAGTTTATAACGATGGGGTTTGGGGGAGGGTGGATACCAGACTACTGTCAAATTTGAACATAATAGTCACTTTCATGTCTACATTAAATGTACCATAGTAAAACTTTTTATGCAGCTTCTTTCATAATACAGGTGTTGAACCATGAAGATGATCAAAGATTGATTGATACATAATCACCCAAATCCTTTGATTTATCAATTTTTAAAAGTTTATCCTACTTCCTTTGATGGCTGTATCAAAGGTAATTATCTGTAGTTTGTTTGTATTTAACGCTTTACGACATGAATAAAATTTTCGATGACAGAATGTTTTTGCAGATGAGAGATCTAAATCAACGTGGCTCAAACAGTTGGATTTGTCTTTGAAAGGTTTTAAAACATTATAAGATATAGAGAACATGCTGGTTACCAGCAGTTTCTCCTTTACCCATAATGTTTGGACAAAAGCCTCTGTCCTGTAGAATGATTTGTTAGCATGATTGTTTAGTAAAGGATTAACTCTTCCTCAAATAATAATATTCTTGACAGGTCCAATTTTAAAACACATCCAGGCAACAAAATTTATATAGCACAAATGATGGAATTTGAATCAAATAGTCTAGAAAACATGTGGGAAAAGGAGGAAATGCTGGTTACCAGCATTTTCTCCTTTTCCCACAATGGTTTCTAAAGGCCTACTTTTCAGGGTTGTTAAAACTTAGGACTGTTTGGTAAAGGATTTAGGATTGTAGGACAAGTAAATTGAATATTTCATCATAAAACCTCATACACCTGTAACCACATGAAAGCAATTGGGACAAGTGTCCTTTACTGAGACCAATCACCTTGTTATTATGCAAATTTTAAATCCTTTCATGTTTGATAACATTCAGTAGATAGATAGAAATAGAGACAAATCGTAACATTACGCTTTTCATTACATCTAGGAATAATGGATTGTATGGTATTTAATGCAGTTTTCAACATTATTTAAGTTATATTGCATTGGTGAGTGTACGTATCTATGCTGTCCTGGAGTTTATGTTACCATGCAGTACAACACACAATATTCTTTTCAAGCCACTGGCTGCTTTCCAACATAATCATTGTTGCTAGAATGGACAGTGCTCAGAGGGGAATAAATGCTGTTGCAGTGTCATTAACCCTTTAAAAGAAGCCCTGGTTTTTACATGTCTGCAGTAAAAGTCTTTGAAAAACACTGTGGGAAAAGGAGAAATTGCTTGTAACAAACAATTTCTCCTTTTTCCACAGTGTTTTCTACCCTTTATGAGAACTTTCTGCTATTTTCTCGAAATCTAAAAATTGTTGTCTGCAAACTCTTTCGGTTTGGATGGGTCCAAAATTTGTTGTTTGGGAAACTTCAAAAAGGGCCCAAAAATCTTGAGGACCTCATGCTAGCTCTACAACCTCGGAGACTTTAATAATGCCTTTAGAAGCCTCGGTACGGTCATGCTGTTCCCACACCCAGGGAACTGTCAAGCTGATCATGCAGCCTCTACAACCACGGGGACTGTCATGCTGCCTCAACAGCCATGGGGAATGTCATGCTGCCCCTACAACCATGGGGATTGTCATGCTGCCTCTACGAACATGGGGACTGTCATGCCTCTACAACCCTGGGGACTGTCATGCTGCTTCTACAACCATGGGGACTGTCATACTGCCTCTACAGCCATGGGGACTGTCATGCTGCTTCTGCAACCATGGGGACTGTTATGCTGCCTCTACGAACATGGCTTTACAACCCTGGGGACTGTTATGCTGCTTCTACAACTATGGAGACTGTCGTGCTGCCTCTATAACTCTGGGAATTGTCATGCTGTCTCTACAACCATGGGGAATGTCATGCTGCCTCTATAACCATGGGGACTGTCATGCTGTCTCTACAGCCCTGGAGACTATCATGCTGCCTTTACAACCATGGGGACTGTCATAGTGGTTCTACAACCATGGGGACTGTCATACTGGTTCTACAACCATAGCGACTGTCATACTGCCCCTACAGCCCTGGAGACTGTCATGCTGCCTTTACAACCATGGGGAATGTCATGCTGCCTCTACATCCATGGGGACTGTCATGCTGTCTCTACAACACTAGGGAATGTCATACTGTCCCTACAACCATGGAGAATGTCATGCTGCCTCTACATACCCTAGGGACTGTCATGCTGTCTCTACAACCATGGAGATTGTCATGCTGCCTGTACAGCCCTGGGGACTGTCAAGCTGCCTCTAAAACCATGGGGACTGTCAAGCTGTCTCTACAACCCTGTGGACTGTCATGCTGCTTTCTCAACCATGCCTAATGTCATGCTGCCTCTACAGCCCTGGGCACTGTCATGCTGCCTCTACAGCCCTGGAGACTGTCATGCTGCCTCTACAGCCCTGGAGACTGTCATGCTGCCTTCTCAACCATGCATATATCATGCTGCCTCTACAGCCCTGGGGACTGTCATGGTGTCTCTAAAACCCTGGGGAATGTCATGCTGCCTCTGAGTTAACTCTTTACCACACAGTCCTGACTTTTAACGACCCCAAGATGAAAAGCTTTTGAAAACATTTTGGGAAAAGGAGAAAATGCTGGTAACCAGCATTTTCTCCTTTTCCAACAATGTTTTCTACCCTTTCACAATCAAAATTCAATTTTTTATTTATATTTATTTTGTTGCCTGCAAATGCTTTCAATTTGGAGATGTCTAAAATTTTGTCATTTGGTAAAAAGTTAAAACAACACAAGAAAAAGAACATGGCATGGTGATGCCAAAGCTCTGTTGCAAATGCTTGATTTTCAGTGAAAATTTGAAGTTGAAGAAGGAACATAACTCTTTCATACTGTTATGCCCCTGTTATACAAGTTCCCCCTTTGATAGTTAATAATTTGCCCAAACTTAAGGTAAATGTCTTCAGTAAAAACAGAGATGCAAGTCATGTACTACAAAATGTCAAAGTTTTTCCATGACGATGACACAGATGACAACAATGCAAGGGCTACAACAATAAATCATCATTTTCTTCAGATACAACCAATTTAACAGACTATTTTTTGTCTAGAGTAAAAGGGATCCTGAAGTAAAATTTATGGTTGGAAGAGTTACAAGAATGACTTAACAAATCATTGATAAATGTGATCCAACACTTTCAAAGTAAGTAAATAACTTGTCTTTGATCCTCTTATCACCCGCTATCTATTTTTATGCAAATTTTTCAGGGATGAAGAAACGAGATGAATTGAATCATTAACCATTTACCAGGCAATCCCAAATTTCAACAGTCCTGCCAGAAAATGATTTTGAAAATATTGAGGGGAAAGAAGAAAATAATGGTAACCAGCTTTCACCTTTTCCTGCAATGTTTTTTCCATTTCACAGATGAATTTCTTCAACAGAATCTCACAGAATTTGTCATCTGCAAAATTTAATGCTTTTAAAATTGACAAGTCTAAAATTCTACCATTTGGTGAAGAGTTAACCATTTACGAAACAGTCTGTCACTTCATCCATTTTCAGGAAAGAGGTTTCTAAAAATATTGTATGTAGAGGATAAAATGCTGGTCACCAGCACTTTCTCCTTTTTCCACATTATTTTCTACCTGTCTGAGACATTATTGATCATATGAACCTCATTAAATTAGACACGTGCAAATTATTTCAATATGAACATTCAGTGTAACATATTGTCATCTTCTTGCAAAGTGTTGACCAAAGACAAAAGTTTAGAACAGCCATGACAGTGAAAGCTTTGAAAGATGACACCTGGAAGACTCAGTTCAGATGATAAAATTTGTTGTTGAAGGATACAAAACATTGTTGGAAAAGGAGAAAATGCTGGTAACCAGCATTTTCTCCTTTTCCCACAATGTTTCCAAAGCTCTTCCACCTTATGGTCATGAAAAATCCTGGATTGTGTGGTGTAGGGTTAATCATTTTCCAGGTTCACTTTGACTACTGTTCATTGAAATCTGTGAAAGGACTCACTGAATTGTGTAATGGCAACCACTTATAGGTAAAGCGAATAAAGCTGGATAAAGCAGTTATAATTCACTTGATGTGGTGATCATACGTAGATCCTATGATACCAGTTTTTTTTATGGATTTGTAAGAGCTCTGGAAGTCCCTCGGCTTCAAAGGGAAATTTCATTTTTTTATTGCCACATTTTCTTTACCTGCCCCTCTGTAAACTATGTTTTATTATCCTTAATACTTATCAAACAATGTTTAAATATAACTTGGCTGAGCCATCAGAAAGTTTTAATAACCCATTTATTTTTCATAACCCTCTTCACGGCAGGGAGATAGATCATGTAAACATTGTGAGGAAAGGACATTCTGCTTGTTACAAGCAATTTCTCCTTTTTATGCAATGATTTTCGCATCGTTCCTAAGAGACCTTTCATTTTCTATCCCTGTATAACATAACAAAATTAATTTTACACAAATCCAAAATGCAAGCATTTGCAGACAACAAATTAGATATGGTACTTATTGTGCATATACTCTTAAAGGGAAAAACCATTATGGGAAAAGAAGAAAATGCTGGTCACCATCATTTTTTCTTCACCTCCAATATTTTCAAAAGGCCACTTTCTTCAGCTTGCTTAAACTTGGGACCATGTGGTAAAGGGCTAAAATATCTCTATGCTTTTAATTGCTCTCATGGTTCAGATGAAATATAGATCTCCCAATTATCAAATGAAATCTTAAGTAATATTTGAACTACCTCATAAATTAAGATGTTCTTTTCTTTAATAAATTGTGTCTCTTTGCAATCGCAACAGCAGAGAGGGCTCTGCATAACATAACTAATACTTATTATCACCAGTCAGACAGAGTTACCTCTCTTTGAGCACTCTTCTGCAATATATGGTAGAAAAGTGAACCTGTTTCAATTGAAGGACAGAGTTACATCATCAAAACCTACACAGTACCCTGGTCATAGGTGTAACTTACATTACGCACACCACGCACATGCTTAATGTAAAAAAATGAGAATAGGTTGTAGGTTGCCTCTTTTCGCGTATTTTTCAGTTTAGACATTTTCTAAAACAGCCAAGATCAGAAATATCTTGATTTTCATCTCCATCTGTCATTGCAACAGGATTTCATTCCTCTCTCACCGCTGACATTGTTTCGATGATGGTTAGACTGGAAAGCAGCAAGTGGTATGCAAAGAAAATGGTGTGGAGTGCTGCTAAAAGAGACTCCAGAAAAGCATAGATAGGTGCACTAGCCGACACAATATAACTGAAGACCAGCATTTTCTCCTTGTCCCACAATGTTTTCAAAAGCTGTTTTGTTTAGGGTCCTTAAAACTCGCAACTATTTCATAAATGATTATTTGTACTTCAGGTATTGTGGGCTGATTTATGATACTGTCATCGGAGGAGCCCCATTTGAAACTCTTATCTAGCCAAATGACATCATACAAGTTTATTGAATTACATATAAAAGTAAGTGTCATTTGATTTCCCTCTTCAAATACTGGAGTGAGATGATTATTTTTGACATAGTTGAAATTCTCCACAGGATTTCATTTCTTTATCAATATAAACATGAAACAAATTTCAAACAACCACTATCTAACATTAGTCATTGAGCCAACTACTGAGCAGGATAGCTGTATGCAAATCCAAAACTATGACAAATAGTACAAATGACACAAATTTATGGGAAAAGGACAAATATATTTTTGAACTCTTCAAGGGAGTTAGCAATTAGACAAAACTTCAAAAATGTTTTACAACTAAGTAAAGAAATATAATGACCCAAAAAAACATCCCTAAATAAGAGAGGGATCTTGCTTGGCTCAGCGGTAAAGTGAAACTAACAGCGCATCTCCTGGAGGCCCCTAGCTGAATTTTTTGTGCTTTGTGATCCAGAGGGGGGACCGGGGTACAGACCCCCCCTAGAATTTTGGTAAAAATGTGGTTATTGGATTCGTGGTACTGGTTTGATATTGCACAGCATTTATGTAAAATACCATCATGAATTTTAAGAAAAAGGTTCTAAATGTGAAGACTTCCTCATGGTTAGAACTGGAAACATTGACTTTTCTTGTAAACGGCTTACATCCTCTGAAATCCAAAAAATCAAAGTATCATATAATAAGACAAGTGCGTTTTCGGTGGGACCCCCCCTTGGGGGTAAAGTGCAGGACTCAGGCAGCAGGTTCAAGCGCTGAATTTTGACTGTGGGAAGTGTCCTTCGGAGCCTTATCCTGGTACTGTTAAAATCCATGACGAAAAATTGATAATGTGAGCTGTGACTATAATATGACCAAAATTATGTTGAAAACAGCCTTAAACACTATTCAGTCATTCAATCAAAGGCAATTTTGCCATTTTGTAAAGAGTTAAACCTTGGGGTTTTTTTTGAAAAACATTAATTATTATTTTATCTGCAGTTGCAATTTGCCTTTGGATATGAGCATTGGGCTTTCAAGATTTTTATACCAATCAAAGAAATGGCTCATAAACTGTTGATTGAACTAGGGTTTCAAAGGAAATATGCATCTTTAGAACTCATAGCTTAATGTGGCTGATTTCGGCTCAGTGATGAAAACATCAAACTTTCAAAGACAACATTTTGCAATTGTTGACATTTTATTGAAAAACGGCGCAATCAAAAAGAGACAGTTAGATGGTAGTAACTCTGTTTTCATGAATGGCAGATTAACTTATTACCAAACGACGAAGTTTTAGACTGGTTCAAATTGAAAGCATTTGCAGACGACAACATATAGGTGACTGAAAAATTGAAATTTGTTCTGGAAAGGGTAGAAAACACTGTGGGAAAAGGAGAAAATGCTGGTTACCAGCATTTTCTCCTTTTCCTACAGTGTTTTCAAAAGGCTTCTTTCTCAGGGGCGTCAAAAATAGGGATTGTTTGGTAATGGGTTAATATTACAGCATAACATTTTGAACAATCCAATCGCAAATCAATGCATGCTTAGTCTGTGTACAAGACACATTAGTATACCATATTTGGGACCGTATCTCACTGAGAGTATAGATACCGAATTTTTTTCTGTCATGTGTGTTATTTCTACCAATTCAACACATGTACTTGATTGGAAAAACTCACTGGTATATAATAAAATCATTTAACCAGATACCACATAACTCCAAGTTTTGAATGACCGCAAGGAAAAGGACTTTTGAAATATAGTGGGAAAAAGAGAAAATGTAGGTAACCAGCATTTTTCCTTTTGGCTAAAATAGTTTCAACCCTTTCAAAGACAAATTTCATCAGCTCTGAAATAGTAATTATTATTGATTTGCCAATCATAATTGCTTTCAAAGTTTGTCTTGTTCAAAATTAAAAACATGGAACTTCTTGCAGATAAATACAATAAGGCTTAATAAGAGGAATTTGTCGTTAAAAAGGTAAAAAATGCTGTAGAATAATGGGTTAAGTCTTTACCGAACAACAAACTTCCTGATTTGTTGAAATTGAAAGCTTTTGCAATGGAATTTGCCACTGAGAGTATAGAAAAAACTGTGGAAAAAGGAGAAAATGCTGGATTGGTTAACAGCATCTCCTCCTTTATCCACAATGTTTTCAAAACCCTTTTTCTTCAGGGCGATTAAAACCTGGGATCACATGGTAAAGGGTTACACCCCTTTTTTGTGGCTATAATTTCAATCCATTAACTTTTGAAGGATAACTGACAATTATCTGTCACAAATATGACAAATTTCTGTGGTAGCCTTTACAATAACTGTAATAAAATTTTCATATACAAAATGTACCTTTACGCCTTGAGCTCATTTTGATAGAGAAAACTGGGCCTATATTCGTCGACCATTCTTAATAACACCTCAACGCTTTTTTCTGAAAAAGAATCTAGCTAAAATTCAACCTATTACAAAACAGTTCCGAGTTTTAACAACAAAAGGAAGACAGCTTTTAGAAACATTATTGGAAAAGAAGACATTGATGAAAAAGTTTCAATTCTATCTCCCATAACAGAATAAAAATTATATGCAAAAATGGACGAGAGCTTTTTAACATTAAATTTTGTTGACTGTCAAAATATCAAAGATCAGCAATTAGATAGGAATGAATCCCACTGCAATGACTATCATCAAATGAACTTTTACTAGAAAGAAATCTGCCAAACTGGCGGTTCAAACAAGTAGTTGTTGTATGGTTGTATGGTGTATAACCCCATTTTCAACATTATTTCAGTTATATAATGGTGACCAATGCACTAACCCATGCTTCCTAGAATTTCCTTTCCCACTACTCCACACAATATTCTTTCCAAGCCACTTGCTGCTTTGCCACATATCCATCTTCAAGAAAATGACAAGTGGTGAGAGAGGAATTAATGATGTGGCAATAATTATCATAAATCCTCGCAAAGAAATCAGCCCAGTCCGGGATTGAATCAGAGATCCCATGTTCTTGAGTCCTGTACACAAACAAGTGACCCTGTTTTAAATCCTTTATACTACCAACTGTACTACCTGGCTACTTGGCAGAGTCAGAGATTGAATCAGAGATCAGGTGTTCTTGAGTCCTGTACCCAAACAAGTGACCCTGTTTTAAATCCTTTATACTGCCAACTGTACTACCTGGCTACTTGGCAGAGTCAGAGATTGAATCAGAGATCCGGTGTTCTTGAGTCCTGTACTCAAACAAGTGACCCTGTTTTAAGTTTCTCATACTACCAACTGTACTACCTGGCCACTTGGCAGAGTCAGGGATTGAATCAGAGATCTAATGTTCTTGAGTCCTGTACTCAAACAAGTGACCCTGTTTTAAGTTTCTCATACTACCAACTGTACTACCTGGCTACTTGGCAGAGTCTGAGATTGAATTAGAGATCCAGTGTTCTTGAGTCCTGTACTCAAACAAGTGACCCTGTTTTAAGTTTCTCATACTACCAACTGTACTACCTGGCCACTTGGCAGAGTCAGAGATTGAATCAGAGATTCGGTGTTCATAATATTCCTATATTCAAACAAGTGACCCTGTTTTAAAAAGGTGGGTATTTAGAATTTTTACATCTCACCAAATTAGAAAATATATATCACTGAAATTCATATGAAAAAATAATACAAATCATCAACAATTAAGATTCATAAAATTACAAAAAAAAAATTGATGGTGTTCCCTTAAAAGGCTATGTAGCCTCTTAAGGTATTTTTAGATTTCACGCCAAAAATCAATAAAGCATTTGGGGAATGTCAAGTGACCGGCACTTAACTCATAACGCTTAAATTCCATTACATAACAAATATGTAATAATTATTTTCCATAACGTCTTCTTCGGACGCTATGTTTGAAACTATGTCTGTGTATTCCTGTATGTAAATGAGTAAATTGATCATCTAAAAATAGAAAGTGTCTCCCGTTGGTGTCAATCTGGGCTATAGTAAATGTCTAATTTCTCATGTTGTCGGACAGTTTTCGACTACTGGGGTTTTATGAATGAAAATTAAAAGGCTTTGGGAGTATAAGGATGACTTTTTTGCATTTTTGTAAAATTTTCGTCCCAAATTCTGAAGGGCCACCTTTAAATTCCTTATACTACCAACTGAACTACCTGGCTCAGGACTTGGCTAGCAAATCATAGAAAAGAAAAGCATTTTAACTCTTTACCAACAACAAAAGACTAGTCCAAAGCATTTGCAGACGACAAAATAAATGTGACTAAAGAATTGAAATTTCTTTTGAGAAGGGAAGAAAATGAACAATGTTTTTAACTCATTACCAAATGAATGAAAGCATTTGCAGACAACAAAATGAATGTGACTAAAGAATTGAAATTTCTTTTAGGAAGGGCAGAAAATGAACAACAGTATTTTAGACTTGTTCGAATTGAAAGCATTTGCAAACGAGAAAGTAAACATAACTCAAAAATTAAAATTTGACTATAAAAGAGTAGAAAACACTGTCGGAAAAGGAGAAAATGCTGGTTACCAGCATTTTCTCCTTTTCCCACAATGTTTTCAGAAAGCTTTTTCCTGTTGGTGGTATAAACCAGGGATTATTTGGCAAAGAGTTAAGAAAACTGTTGCTATGTGATGACTGAAATACTGCAAGCAGTTTCATAATCTCATTCAAACAGACAGACAACCAGTGTGCGCCAAAAGGTCTGTCCACCTGCTGTTATTGAATTACTTATTTTGTTAGTTTGCCTACAAAAGGGGTTTAAGTCAATAAAGAAAATTATCACATGATTATATCCACTTGTCACTTTACTTATCTGTGCCGGGATTTGATAATGTAAATTTCATGTTAAATATCAAATATTGACTGTGTTTGTCTAGCCTCTTGGATTTGATTCATGTTTGTCACAGTCTGTATATCGACTTTAACCTTTCACTATCTTTTATACAGAGGCTTGGGTACTCACAGGCCATTCTTAACTCTTTACAAGACAACAAAATACATGTATTAGCCTTGTCCAAATTAAAGCATTTGCCACCATTTTCTTCTTTTCCCACAATCTTTTCAAAAAAGTTTCTTTACCAGGATTATTGAAAGTGGGCATAGTGTATTAAACGGTTAAGAGGTTAAGAATGTTCTCTGTATTTTTTCTTGAACATTTTCAAATTTTAAGAACCATTTAGTTTGTCCAATCAGAAGTTGTATTACTTTCAAACCATTTGGTTTAGCAAATCAGAAGTTTTGTTACTTTCCAGTTTTGAAAACGTTGCAGAACAAGACACTGACTGTTCTTACGAATGGTAAATGAATATGTCGACCCTGATTGCTCAGCAGTCACACACAAGGATCAAGAAATTTTGGCATAGATAAGTGAGTCTCAACTTGCCAAAAATTGTGGCTATGAGGATTTCTTAGCCCTTCACCACACAATCCCGACTTTCAATGACACTGAGAAGGAGGCCTTTTGAAAACATTGCAGGAAAAGGAGAAAATGCTGGTAACCAGCATTTTCTCCTTTTCCTATAATGTTTTCTACCCTTCCCAAAACAAACTTTAGTTTATTGAGTCACATTTAATATGTTGTCTGCAAACTCTTTCAGTTTGGAAGAGTCTAAAATTACCAACATAGACGTAGCTCAGATTATTCTTTCTGCCTATAATAGGATAGAAAATATTGGGAGAAAAGGAGCAAAATATAATTATGTTAGCAGCATTTTGTCCTTTTCTAACCTTGTTTTCTATCTTTTCACAGGCCAATCCCATAATTCGAGCATTTGCAGACGAAAAAATAAAGGTGACTGAAAAACTGAAATTTGTTCTGGGAAGGGTAGAGAACACTGTGGGAAAAGGAGAAAATGCTGGTTACCAGCATTTTCTCCTTTTCCTACAGTGTTTTCAAAAGGCTTCTTTATGAGGGGCGTCAAAAATGGGGATTTTGTGGTAAAGAGTTGAAGCAACCATAACTCATGTACTACAAAACATCAGCCCTTGTTAAGTCGGTGTCTTTTTGGACAGGATGAAAGCAATTGACAGGGGTCCAATAAAAAATGATAAGGGCCATTAATGTGGGTGAAATGACCCTATCTTTATCATTCCCTGTGTTTGATCAGCCACCTTAGCTTTGCAAACGGTCAAATAGAAATCTCCAGCTGCCTGGCCATTCAGGCTAAATAAATAGAATGTATATGCAGGGCAGGTGGTATCCATGCTTGTATGAAGACCATGGAGGCTCTGATGGCCATTCACTCTTCACCCAACAGCAAAATTTTAGACTTGTTCAAATCGAAAGGATTTCAAGACAACAAAATGATACTTGCTAAAACTTGGTTAGATTTCTCCTTGATAGGATAGGAAGCATTGTGGGAAAAGAAGAAAATGCTGGTAACAAGCATTTTCTCCTTTTCCCACAATGTTTTATTGGAAAGGCCTTCTTCTTCAGAGTTGCTTGCTGAAGGGTTAATCCTTTATCAAACGGCAAAATTTTAAACCTTTCCAAATTGAAAGCCGTTGCAGATGACAAATTCGAAGTGGCTCAAATGATGCAATTTTGCTTTGATAGGGTAGAAAACATTGTGAAAAAAGGAGAAAATGCTGGTTACCAGCATTTTCTCCTATTCCCACAATGTTTTTCAAAAGGCTTTTTCCTCAGGGCAGTTTAAAGTTGTCATTCTGTGGTAAAGGATTAAGTATAAGAATATCAATACTATCAAATTCACATTTTATAGGAAGTTAATAAAACTTTATGAAATTTATTTAGATAACCATACTTGTAACAATAATATGTGACGTTTGTTTGAAGTTGGTTCAGCCCAGGTAGAGCTGTCAGTAGCATACAGGATTGAGAATGGGGGTTGTAGGTTCAAATCTCCAGCTAGGCCAATTTCTTTCCAAGGATTGATCTTTGTCATTGTGACAGGATTCATTCCTCTCATCACCACTGATCACTGTTTTGTTATGTGGGAAAGCAGCCAGTGGCTTGAAAAGAAAATTGTGCTATGAACTGGTTAAAGAAACTTCAGGAACACATGGATAGGTGCACTGGCTGCCACAATATAACTGAAATAATGTTGAAAACAGTGTTTAACACCATGCAATCAATCAACCAACCAACCAACCAACCAACAAATCAATCAGTCAATCAATCAATCAATCCATCAATCAATCAATCCAACAAGGATTGATCTTTGTCATTGTAACAGGACTAATTCCTCTCTCACCACTGATCACTGCTTCAATGATACTAATGTGGAAAAGCAGCCAGTAGCTGAGACAGAGTATTGGGAAAGGCACTGGTAACAGAAACACCATGTATAAGTTGCACTAGCTACCGCAATATACCTGACATAAAGCTGAAAACAACGTAAACAACATCAATCATTCATTGATTTAAGTTTTCTTAAACCATTTACTTTAAACAAATGCAAGTTTTAATGACCATGAGAAAAGGGCTTTTAAAAACATAGTCGGAAAAGGAGAAGATGCTGGTAATCAGTTGTCTACTCTGAGACAAATTCATGGTGTTGTTTGCATATCCTTCCATTCTAGACAGATAGAAAAGTTTGTTGGCTCATAACAGATTAACCCTTAACTCTTTTACTCTTTACCACATAAGTAAATAATACACATGTCCAAATCGAAGGCATTTGCAGATGACAATTTAAACACAGCTCATATGATGGAATTTGTCTTTGATAAAGTAGAAAACATTGTGAGAAAAGGAGAAAATGCTGGTTACCAGCATTTTCTCCTTTTCCCACAATGTTTTCAAAAGGCTTCTATCTCAGGGTCGTTAAAAGTCGGGATTGTGTGGTAAAGAGTTAAACAGACAACAAAAATTTAGCCTTGTCCAAATTGAAGGTGTTTGCAAACAACAATTTCAATGTGGCTTAGATAGTGCAATTTTTCCTAGAATGTGTAGAAAATTTTATGGGAAAAGGAGAAAATGCTGGTTACCAGCATCTGCTGGTTACAAGCATTTTCTTCTTTTCTCAAAATACTTTCTGAGGGCTTTCTTCCCAGAGTCATTAAAAGTCTGTCAGCTAGTAATACATAAATACAGTGATGAAGGTATCTTCTATCAGCCTTCATACTTGTGACTGATATAATGTTTCCTCAACAAGTGGATCTCTCCACTGATATCATTAATTATTCCTAGGACAAATAGGATGGATACTTGTGAACTTTATAAACCCCTTCCAGTAACCCTTTACCGCACAATCCTGACTTTAACAACCCTGAAAAAGATGCCTTTTGAAAGCCATTTGCAGATGATGAAATAAGTGTAACTAAAAAACCTAAAAATTGTTTTGGGAATGGAAAAAAAAACATTGTGGGAAAAGGAGAAAATGCTGGTTACTACCAATTTCTCCTTTCCCACAATATTTTCAAAAGGCTTCTTTCTCAGGGTCATTAAAACTAGGGATTGTTTTGGTAACGGGTTGAGCAATATTTGAAGTGCTTATCAACTCCTGGTAAAAAGTCTTTTGAAAAACATTAATGGAAAAAAGAAAACTAATGCTGGTAGGCACTAATTTTTTCCTCGTTCCTTATGCTTTCAATTAGGTCAAGCCCAAAAAATTGTTGATTTATAAAAGAGTTAAAAATTTGTTTGATAAAAAAACTACATGTACTTTGAAATCCAAAACCTCCCAGCCCACACCACACAAATTACAAGCTTTCTGTTTGGAGTGTCCTCATCTATCACCACTTCCTACCCCATGAAACAAATTTACCACAGATGATTTTGAAAGCATCACCAATTTAGCCTTTTCAGCACAATACAGACTTCTAAAGACCCTGAGAAAGCAGCCTTTTGAAAACATTGTTGGAAAAGGAGAAAATGCTGGTGACCAGCATTTTCTCCTTTTCCAACAATGTTTTTTCACCTTCCGAAAGCAATCTTTGAAAATTCAAGTCATATTTATTTTGCTGTAAATTCTTTCAATTTGATCTTGTTTTAAGTTTTCTTGTTTGGTAATGAGTTAACCCATTACCACACAATCCCTACTTTTGAGGCCCCTAAGAAAAAAGCCTTTAGAAAACATCGTGGGAAAAGGAGAAAATGCTGGTAACCAGCATTTTCTCCTTTTCCCACAATGTTTTCTACCCTTCACAAAACCAATTTCAAATTTTCAGTCACTTTTATTTTATCGTCTGCAAATGCTTTCAATTTAGACCAGTCTAACATTTTCTTGTTTGGTAATGAGTTAAGCTTCAAAATAGATTAAAATGAAACATTCCAGGCTACAGATCCCCCACCCCCACATGGTAGACAAACATTTAGGCCACAGACATTTTGGCCGGGCTATTTTGGCATGAGACGCTTTGGCCAGCTGAAAGTGCAAAGAAGGACATTTTGGGAGAAAAATATCTTGTTATCGGATAGTGTAAATCTCAGATCAGACTGCACATTCTGTGACATCTGATCTTGACCTACATTGGCCACTTAAAACGCTTTGAGTTACGCTTAGTAACAAAACAATCCTGGCACTAGCTCTTCTTCGAATATACCTCCTTGGTTCTCTAACATGCCCAGTGTAAAGCACAGGTACACACGAAGGCTACCTCTAGGTTCCAAACTAGTACAGATAACAGTGTCCACAAACGCGATGTTACTTTTCGACTGGTTGCCTCTGGTACGGTGTACAGTAAATATCCAAATATGAAAAAAAAAACCGGGGCGTCTCATTATTGAGACTAGGTTCCAAACAAGTTCACCTCTGGATGGGTGGGAAACACAAGATGTCCCAGAAAGGTCCAGGTTGGGACGGATATCGAACCTCAAGCTTTGTGATTGATAGTCCAGCATTTTACCACTGCACTATAGCCCGATCCAGTTGTTTGGTAAAAAGATAAATATATGATGGTCACTGGCACAATCACTACAGGTTATTTGTCATACACCCTCTTCAAAAACAAGATCCTGCAAGGTCAAGGTCAACAGAAGATAGTGATGTCATGGCTCATTCTGTTTAATGAATGATGCTGAACAGATGGTTATCTGCTAATTTGACATGCTCATTGAAACTGGAACCCCTACCTGCCTAATCGGAACTCCATCAGGGCTTATCAGCATATCTATACATGGAAATCCCATTATCACCCATTCACCATGTTTTCTTTGAGACCAGCCCTTTTTCTTTCAACTCTTTACCAAACAACAAAATTTTAGCCTGTTCCAAATTGGAAACATTTGCAGAGGACAAAATGAATGTGACAAGAGAATTGAAATTTGTTTTGGGAAGGGAAGAAAACACTGTGGGAAAAGAAGAAAATGCTGGTTACCAGTGTTTTCAAAAGGCTTTTTTTCTCAGGGGCGTCAAAAGTAGGGATTGTGTGGTAATGGGTTAACTCTTTACCAAACGACAAAATTTTAGGCTGGTCCAAATAGAAAGCATCTGCAGACAACAAAATGAATGTGACTAGAGAATTGAAACTTGTTTTTGAAAGGAGAAAACATTGTGGGAAATGGAGAATGCTGGTTACCAGCATTTTCTCCTTTTCCCTCAATGTTTTCAAAAGGCTTCTTTCAGAAGGATGTTAAAAGTCAGGATTGTGAGGTAAAGGGTTAACCCTCATCCTTTACCATGCAATCCTGAGTTTTCACGACCCTCTGGAAGATGCATTTTGAAAGTATTATGGGAAAAGGAGAAAATACTGGTAAACTGCATTTTTCTCCTTTAACCACAATGATTTCTAGTCTTTCAGAAACAAATCCTTCATTTAAGCAACATTTAATTTCTGCAAGTTCTTTTAATTTGGACCAGTCTATATTTTTGTCATGTGGTAAAGAGTCGTGACTTAACCAAATGACACAATTTTGGATTTGTCGGAATTAAAAGCATACACGTGCAACCATTCTAATAAGTCTAAAATTATGATATTTTTCTGTGGGAAAAGGAGAAATTGCTGGTTACCAGCATTTTCTGTTTTTCTGTCAATGTTTTCAAAATCTTTCTCTGTCAGGTTCCTAAAAACTTGGGATTGTATGGTAGAGGGCTGAAGCACCTTTCACCTCTTAACTCTTTACAGAACGACAAAATTTTAGACTGGTTCAAATGGAGAGCATTTGCAGACGACAAAATAAAGGTGACTGAAAAATTGAAATTTGTTCTGGGAAGGGTAGAAAACACTGGGGGAAAAGGAGAAAATGCTGGTTACCAGCATTTTCTCCTTTTCCTACAGTGTTCTCAAAAGGCTTCTTTCTCAGAGGCGTCAAAAGTAGGGATTGTGTGGTAATGGGTTAACTCTTTACCGAACGACAAGTTTATAGACTTGACCAAATTGAAAGGATTTACAGATGACAAAATAAATCTGACTGAAAATTTGAAAATTGATTTGGGAATGGTAGAAAACATTGTGGGAAAAGGAGAAAATGCTGGTTACCAGCATTTTCTCCTTTTCCCACAATGTTTTCGAAAGGCTTCTACTTCAGGGTCGTCAAAAGTTGTCGCTGTGTGGTAAAGGGTTAAGATGCCTAGCTGCAGCAAAATGTGCAGTCTAATCCTTGATCTACACTGTTTGGATTACTGAGACATTCTGGACAAATGCAACCTTGGCACAGGTATTATAATGGTCTTTTGTTCTCATGAATTATTCATGAAGCAATTTGATTGGTGATCTCAGTTTTTCTTTGAGAAAAATTTAAACTTTTCTCCAGAAATACGCAGTAATTTCTAACTTTACTTAACACAATTACATCATAATATTGAATCACATCATTCTTTGCAGATCAAGCTTAGAGATACTTTGAAGTCACTGTAAAGTCCAAAAGTAAAAAGGCCTGTTTATACATACAATGAAAGTAAACTTCATTGTGACCATGGAAAAATATGACGATCATTAAGACTTTAACGATATGTAAAGGTGCAGTTTGTAAAGTTCTAGTCAATGACAGAAAAAAGAATTTTGGAACTTAACAAATCCTATCATGTCCCATCATTTGTTTGTTCACATCACTGATCGCTGTCAATTCGCCAATTTTTCATCGTAAACCTCTGCAGTGACGCAATACTGACCTAAAACACTACATGATAATTCAAAGCGTTGAAACAAAACTTTTATTCACTTGATCCTAGGATTGAAAAACAAAGTTTATCGACATCATAAACAGAAATGACAACACAGGCGGATCGTCACATATTCCTTTAACATCAATACAGGAAGAGTTTACTACATCAAAATAAAAATCAGGTTCTAAAAAAGCAATTTTACTCTCTGATTACACAATATCAGAAGTGTTAAAACAATAGCCCTGTGTACTACATCATAGCACTAATGAGATGCAATGTTGTCATGTGACTTTCTCGAAAATCTAGTTTGAATATGTATACACAAACGATAATGAAGGTTGTCACGATCAATGGCATCTCTGAAATCGACGGGCTTCTCCATGCATTTTTGCATATATTATGGCAGTCGTGTATCATGGCAACCAATGCAATAACTGACACATTCGGGTATTCTCTAATCTTATACATGTGTGTTATGATGTGTTATCTGCTATATTTTCTAGTTATAAACACTAAAAATTATTTTCTTTTTTACATTACAGGGGCTTTAAATATTGCTTCGCCCATCAATGACAATCGAGAACCAATTAAGAGATTTTGGTGTAACACCGAAAGATAGTCAGTCAAACTTGTAAACAAAGATAGATAGTCTGGTCCCTGTATTGCAGAATAGAATATCTCACGAAGACAACCAGGCTGACGGCCACCGTATTTGTTGACAACCTTGGGTTTTTTTCAGGGTTATTTTTAATAACAGAAGAAATGATATTATCCTCTCTACAAGAGAGTATCCATCAGTATGTTATTGATCTTTCGATTGGATATGATGGTACTTCCCAACCATATGAATATTCATAAGAAACGATGAATTGCTAGTCAATTTTCCCAGGGGTAGAATGCATGGAGAGTAACATAATGCTTCAAACCTGGGTTCCAGAAATGACTTTTTGTTTTCTTCTTTTAAATGCTTTATCAAATGATTTGTTTTTCAGTGATCCTTGTCAACAAGATTTATAAAGAATTATGGAAGATGAGGAAATACTGCTAACAAGCTAATGCTGTCTACTCTTTTCAGCTCATGTTGTACGAGTTCCCCCTGTGATGGTTAAAACTTGTTCCAGTTGGAAGTACATATCTTCAGAAATAACAGAGATATTATAAACTGTCAAAGTTTTTGCAGGATGACCCCTTTATGGCCAGGACACCAGTGCTATGACACTCCTTTTTTGTCTCCATTATCAGTCAAGCTAAAGAAAGATCAAAAAGGTACACAACATCGTGTGAAAATGAGCGAATGCTGTTAGCCAGCATTTTCCTCCTTTATCCAAATGCTTTCAAACAACTAGCTGCTTCAAGGGTAACGTAACAACACTGAGACCAGATTGGTACAGGGTTAATTGAAGGGCAAATTAGGTGGTTTGTGGCAGAGGAAGGGTTAGAAAGTGGCTCCGGAACCAATAAATTGAGCCCAAGTTAATGTGCATGGACAGGTGTCACACAGCAGGATGGAAAACCTGGAACATGTTCTACTGATCACCTTTCACCGCTACAAAATATTGGTCTAAACTTTTAACTCTTAGAATACCTCGAGGAAGTATAGTTGTCTTTGCAGCCAGTGTAGATCATGATCAGACTGTACATATTAAAGTGCAGTCTGATCTTTGATCTGTACTGTCTTCTTTGGTTTTATATTTCAGACAGGAGTAGCCTCGGAATTGCAATATTTTAGGGCTCTTAAAATTTCTGCTTTGAAAATTTTGTTTGTTGGCTTAAGGTAGTGGACCCGTAATAGGCATAGTGCAGCATGGCATAAAATTTCTTGACAGTTGATAAAGACAGATTTTGTACAGATATAATACCTGTCACATTTTTAACCGACCAGAAATTCCTTTGATGTCTGTGTTGACATTATTTGTCAATACTTTTGATAGTTTCCAGAAAAGGGAGGTAATTATCGTATCCATTTGTAATGAAAATATAGTGGTTTTAGATTTATAAATGATAATTCTAGGAAGGACAAAAAGGAAAAAGTGGTCTGGTGAAAGTAGTTCCGTAATACTCATTTTTAATCTTAGCAAATTTTCTAGTATAATATTATAGTGGAAATAGCTGTTTTCTATTACGGGTCCACTACGTTAACTCTTACCACTAAATAATTGGAATGAAACTCTCAAGCCCATAATACAATCTCAAACTTCAAAATTTCAAAAACACTCTTTTTGTGAAAGATATCTCATGATCAGACTGTTGATCCAAGATCAATGTGTAATCTGATCTTGATCTACAGTGTTTGCAAAAAAGGTCCTTAAGTCAAGCTTAGCAAACTATAGATAAAAAGATCTTTGAACACATTGAGGAAAAAGAATAAAATGCTCAAAGTTTCGAGTATTTTTCCTTTCCCCACATTTTCTGTCTTTCAAAAGGCAAATTTCAGCTTTTGTGTCATGTTTAATTTGCTATTTGGATTTGGCACTAAATTTGGACCAGTCAAAGATTTGGCTGTCTGGTAAAGAATTAATGATGTCATCATCTGTATAACTCTTTGATTGCTGCAATTTCCCAACTAAGTTATTCTTGGAATAGTATACAGCAATGATCGGACTGCACACACAGTCTATGAAATAGTGATGGTGCCAAGTTATGTTAACCCTTTACCCCATAAGGCATTTCTACGGTATCTCTAAATGACCCTAAATAACAGCAAGGATGAAGCCGTTTCTTATGTGTATGACACCTTTTGATAGTGTAGAAAACATTGTGGCAAAAGGTGAAATTGCTCGTCACGAGCAATTTCACCTTTTGTCACAATGTTTTCCAAATGCTCCTACAAGCAATGCGTAGAAATGAGTATCTATGGAGTAAAGGGTTAACCCTTTACCAAACAATGCCTGGTTTTTACGACCCTGAGTTAGAAGCCTTTTGAAAACATTGTGAGAAAAAGAGAAAATGCTGGTAACCAGCATTTTCTCTTTTCCCACAATTTTTTCAACCATATCAAAGTAAGAAATCATCATTATTACCAAGATTTAATTTATTGTCTGGAGATGCTTTGAATTTGATCCAGTCCAAAAATTTGTCTTTTGGTAAAGGGTTAACCAGTCAACCCTTAGCTGCTAAGTGCCACTGAAGGACCTTTTGGGGACAGTTTATATCAAGATCAGACTGCATAAAACATGCAGTCACATCTTGGATATAGACTGTCTTATGAAAAGATATCTTTCTTTCTCCTAAAAGATACTTTTGATACAGAAAAATTTTGGTTTATTCTATCAGTTTGAACATTTCACTTCTCCCATCTTTGAGGATAAGAATAACTAGTTTATGGGCAGGGTCAACTAGCTACCAAGATACGCAATATGGAACAGCATTTGACCAGCCAACATAACTCAGTTGGTAGAGTGTAGGACTCGTGATCATTAGGATGTGGGTTCGATCCCCACAGCTGGCCATCTAAAATTACCAATAGTCTTTCGGATGAGATGTTAAATTGATGTCTTGTGTGACGGTGCTTTACACCAAGCACGTTAAAGAACCAGGTGAAACTTAGGATGGGTTTTGTCCTGTATCTGCACTATCCCCCGTAACAATACTAACACCCTTTAGCGGGCGTAGCACATATGGGAAACTGGTGGTGACAATAAATACATGTGAATTCAATCAATGGAACAGCATTTGAGCCTGGTACCTGTGATTTGTTAACATTCAGATAGAGTTACCTCTCTTTGTACTTTAAGGCCTTGCACCGCAAAAACTTCAGCATGCAAAATAGATGTTTGACCTGTCCAACTGAAATCATTTCCAGATGAAAAAATTACCCATTGAAAAATCCAAGCTGTCTTTGAAAGGGTAGAAAACACTGTAGAGAAAGGAGGAAGTGCTCCCATAATTTTTTTTCTTTGTCCAGGTTGTTCTTCTGAACATCCAGGATGTTTTTCTGAACATCAAACTCATTGTTAAAGGCTTAACTCTTTACCAGACAACAACATTTTAGCCTTGTCCAATTTAAGGCATTTGCAGATAACAATTTCAGTGTGGCTAAAATGGTGTAATTTTTCTTTGATAGAGTGGAAAATATTGTGGGAAAATGAGAAAATGCTGGTGGAACAAATTGAAAATGCTGAAAACCAATGTTTTCTACTCCAAGTATGAAATACAAATTTCATATTTTGAGTTACATGTGAGTTGTTGTCTGCAAATGCTTTCAGTTTGGATAAGGCTAAAATTATGTTGTTTGATAAGGATTTGAATGCATTGCACTTTCAGCTTTTAGATAATAAATGTCAGATTCAATGCTTAACTTGCATTCATTTCCTTTAATATAAATCAGAGCTACCCTTTCAAAAGTACATGAATAAATTGACTGATATTGATAAATTCCGAAGAAGGTATGTTTTTACATATTAACTCTTTCCCAAACTGTAAAGCCCTTGTTTTACGTGTCTGCAGTACAAGTCTTTTGAAAACACTGGGGGAAAAGGAGAAATTGCTCATAACAAGCAATTTCTCCTTTTCCCACAGTGTTTTCTGTCCTTTCAGATAATTTTCTGCCATTGTTATGAATGTTAAAATTGTCGTGTGGATGAGTCTAAAATTTGTCATTTTGGAAAGGGTTAATTCTTTCCAATATTCCCAGTTTAAATGACCTTGACAGAAAAAGCTTTTTAAAACAAAAATTTGGTAACTGGAGAAAATGCTGACAAACCAGCATTTTCTCCTTTTGAAACAATGTTTTCTGACCTTCATAAGCAGAATTTCAGCCTCTTAGATATACTTAATCTGTCGTCTGCAGATGCTGTCAATCTGTACCATTCTTAAATTTTTTTGTTTTGTAAATGATTAACCCTTTACCAACTGACAAATTTTTAGAATTGTCTAAATTGAAAGCATTTTAGACTAGTCCACATTTTGTTTTAGAAGAACTTAAAGATGACAAAACAGATATTGAAATGAAAGTCCTTGAACAGATAGTAAATATAAGGAGAAGGAGAAAATGCTGGTTACCAGCATTTTCTCCTTTTCCCACAATGTTTTCAAAAGACTTCTTTCTCAGGGTCATTAAAACTTTGGATCAAGCTGTAAAGGGTTAAGGGTTAAAAGATATGAAAGTTCTAAGTGATCTCATGTTTTTTATTCCTGTCATAGTACATATCTCCTAGAAGACTTAATAATGTATATATCATAAAATTTTGATGAGTCGCAATTTTCCAGAATCAAACCGTGGGAAATAGAGAGTTTCTGGAGTTACCTGGATACTGAAAATAAACATTTAGCAGAGATATTTCGAGTGTGAGAAAGCCGCAACTGTGGAATTGAGAACGTAGGTTTGATTCTTCCGACAGTTATTTCAGTAAGCGCCTCTCCTATGCTGGGAATGATTGTCATTCATTGGGTATTTCTTTCACTGCTCTAGCATTTGATTCAAAATAGCCCAATAAATCACCTATGCTTGTAATGTACACCCTGATAGGTCTGCATGCTAGATAAGATATTTTTTTTATCCTTAACTCTTTACCAAACAACAAAATTTAAGACTAATCCAACTTGAAAGTAAAATTGCAGGCGACAAAATAGATGTCGCTCCAATTTCAAAAATTGTTTTAGGAAGGATAGAAAACATTGTGGGTAAAGGAGAAAATGCTGGTTACCAGCATTTTCTCCTTTACCCACAGTGTTTTCAAAAGGCTTCTTTTTCAGGGTCGTTAAAAGTTTGGATTGTGGAGTAAAGGGTTAGCTCTCTACCACATGACAAAATTTTAGCCTTGTGCAGATTGACAGGACTTTCACATGTCAACTGTCACTGAAAATAGGAAATTTATCTGTCAAAGGATAGAAAACACTGTGGTAAAAGGAGAAAATGTTTATTACCAGAATTTTCTCTTTTTCCCACACTGTTTTCAAAAGTCTTCTTCCTTTGGGTCGTTAGAAGTTGGCATTGTGTGGTTAAGAGTTAAGCCCTTATCACATAATCACAAGTTTTAATGACCATCAGAAATACCTTCTTTGAAAACATTGCAGGAAATGGAGAAAATGCTGGAAGTCAGCATCTTCTTCTTTTCTGACAATGTTTCCTTACCATTAAAGAGCACATTCCTCTATGAGAGCCTCGTTTCATTTTTGATCAGCTCATGCTTTGAATTTTTGCAAATCTAGGTTATATTTTTCAGTCGTGTGGTAAAGAATGAAAATGTACGCGCTACCTTTGGACCAAGATCGTATATCTCTGGCTCCAAATGCCACGAGTTAAAATTACATAGGTCTGAAATGCACGATATAAACTGTGCAAGATCTGTGTGTTACAATTTGTTATTCAATTCTGCGTTTCAATCAAAGACGCTTATAAATGAGTCAGTCACTTACCTTGAACAGATCTACTGTCCAGTGGTTGGGAATACTGGCCTAGACTCCATTCATAACTTTCCAAAAGTCCTCACGAAAAACACATGTGTACGGCAATTTAGGAATTTCGTAAGCAAACCTCATCGTCCTATTGGCACGGAATTATGAGATTGGGTCTGCCATTAGAGATTTTGACCTATTAAAGTTCCTGTGCAACAACTGATGTCTTGTAATTACACAAAAATGAAGATCTTTATTCATTGTCAATGTTTTTTTTAAAGACATTCTTCCGTTGAAATTCGTTTGTTAAGTCCAATTCAAAATGGCAGCTGCCTTTGACCTGTCGGTGCTTGTAAATTTCAAAAAAGACGCGCGCGAGATACTTTTCTGCGCATGACTGTTTCGGTTGGCGTTCTTCCGGTGTAATCGAGGCAGATGATAAGACAATTATCACTCTGTTGCAAAAAGTTTCGCAAAAAAAAGTATATCTACAGTTTAATATAAACATTAACGATGTGGTAAAACAAGTTCGTCGCCAATGTGCTCCTCAAAATGATTCATGGATTAAAGTAGATTAGACAGTTTAAATCTAGTTTTTAACAGACGAATATTGTTAAAGCAGATCTGCAAGTTGGAATCCATGATCTTACGTTGGTTCTAACCTATAGGTAGGAGGGTCTCGATTTGCAAACAGACCGCGACACACGAACTTGATGTCATTTGGTAAGTCTAAGTCTTAAGTCGTTTTCTTTAGGTACAGTTTCAATATTTTTGTTTTTTATTTTTCCTCTCTGTGAGAGTTATTTAGATGGATCTTGTAAACCATCTTATCTCCATTGTCATCATGTCCTCGTCGTCCTTATGATTACTATGTTTTCTTATTTGGTTGGTACAACTCTCGATGTAGCAGCGGGCATGTTATTAACGGTTTTCTGAAAAATGGAGTGTGTGTGTGTGTGTGTGGGGGGGGGGGGGGGGTGAAATGCATCTGTATGGTGAATTATATTCTAAAAAACTTTTGGACTTGTCCAAATTGAAAACATTTGAAGACGACAACATAAATATGACTGATATGTTGAAATTTGCTATGAGAAGGGTAGAAAACTTTGTGGGAAAAGGAGAAAATGCTGGTTACCAGCATTTTCTCCTTTTCCCACAATGTTTTCAAAAGGCCTCTTTCTCAGGGTCGTCAAAAGTAGGGATTGTGTGGTAATGGGTAAAGCAAGTCATCATAAACCTATTGATCCATAAATCCATTTTCTCCATTCTGTCTAACAACCAAGTAAACTTTGAAGTAGAATGGTCCTTTGATATGCTGAACATTAACAAAAAGCAAACAGTTTAAACCGTATCAGCCTGCGCGAAGTGCACAGGCTGAAATGAGTCGAAACTTTCTGTAGAGAAAAAAAAAACATCCACAGAACATGGCTCGTATAATTATGTGATAAACAAATAATCTAGCAGCATGGCTGTATCCTTACAGCACTCAAATGTATGAAGCCTTGTCTTGGGTGCAACTTGCACTGTAAGTACAACCGTACCTAAATGCTTGGTATTGGAGCTATCATGCTATATAAATGGAGTATATTGCTTAACCCTTTCCCAAACAATCCCTGAAAAAGTAGCCTTTTGAAATCATAATGGGAAAAGGGTAAAATGCTTATAACCAGCATTTTTCCCTTTTCCCACAGTGTTTTCAACCCTCCTAGAGCAAATTTCAGTTTTTGAGTAATGTTAATTTTGTTGTCTGCAAATGCTTTCAATCTAGACCAGTCAAAAATTTTGTTGTTTGGTAAAGAGTTAATTCGCAGTGTTTGTTTCAATTTGGACCAGTGTAAAAGTTTGTCATTTAGTAAAGAGTAATTCGAAGCGTTTGTTTCAATGGACATTATCTTTTGGGAAAATAGTATCATTATCTCTGTTCATGCACTTAGACTTTCACATACGATAATCCACAGATTATGATTCAGACAAATAGGCTACTTGGAAGTGTGTTTATGTCCCAATTATTGAGGGTTTACTCATTGTATACAAGATGTCTGTGCTATACATGAATGAGCAAGTACCATTGGGCCTGTATTCACCAGCAGTTCTTGAGAATATTCTTATTTTTATTTTCCACAGTTTTCTAAATTTGTAAGTAACACAACTTCTGATTGGCTAAACCGAATGGTTTAGCCAATCAGAAGTTGTGTTTCTTACAAATGTTGAACATTCTGGAGAATAAGACAAAGAATGTTCTTAAGAGTGATGAGTGAATGTGGATCTAGGAGCACAGTCTTACTCTTTCACCAATTTTTTACCAAACAATCTTAAGTTTTCAGGAAAGAAGAAGATATTTTTTAAAACATTTTGGAAAAGGCAGACCAGCATTTTCTTCTTTTTCAAAGAGAGTTTTCTACCTTTACAAAAAAAATAAATTTCTAAGCCATGGTTATTTTTCAGTCTGCCAAAACCTTTCAATTTAGACAAACATTTTGTCATTTGGTAAAGAGCTAAAACATCATCAACAAAACATGGACAGTATTCACCACATTCTCTAAACGACACATCTTCTTTGCCTGCAACAGACCCTGTTCTGAAAAAACACTGTGATAAAAGTATAAATGGCTTAATCATTTGTTAGCAAAGGCTGTGTAAAAGTATAAATGGCTATTATCCAGCAGCTTGTCATGTTTTCATCATGTTTAAACCCTTTACCACACAATCCCGACTTTTAACAACCCTGAAAAAAGAGAACTTATGAAAATATTGTAGGAAAAGGAGAAAATGCTAGTAACCAGCATTTTCTCCTTTTTTTTACAATGCTTTCTATCCTTCGGAAATTAATTTCTATTTTTTCAGGTAAAATTGAGATGTCTGGAGTTACTTTCAATATGGACCAGTCAAAGATTTTGTCGAAGTTTTAACTCATTACCACACAGTCCCTACTTTTGACAACGCTGAGAAAGAAGCCTTTATAAAACATTGTGGGAAAAGGAAAAAATGCTGGTTACCAGCATTTTCTCCTCCTTCCATAGTGTTTTCTACCCTTCACAAAACAAATTTCAAATTTTCAGTCACTTTTGATTTGGACAAACCTAGAATTTGTTGTTTGATAATGAGCTATGGTAGATTTTAAGACAAATATCCACTGTCGTCATCTTAATTTTCTGAAATATGTTCAAAGAAGACTTTGATTTGTTTCAGATCAGGAATGATACTCTTTATCAGACGACAATTTTTTTGATCATATAAATTCAAACCATTTACAGACAATGAGGAAAATGAGCCCAAACTATAAGATTTTTTTTTTGATGGGGCAGAAAATGTGCGGGAAAAGGAGAAAATACTGGTTCTACTTTTACCCACAACGCTTCTACCCTTTCAATGACAAACTTCATTACTTATGTAGCATTTAATTTGTCGTCTGTAAATGCTAAATGAAATTGGACCAGTCTTTGTTGTCTGGCAAAGAAGTAATAATGGAAGTGATGCTAATAGTTTCTGCTTGACATAGTACACGCTGGTCAAAGACAAACAACAGTTTGTTTATTAAGTAGTTTTTATAAGTAATTGAATATCATGGGGGCTATTAACTTCAAACTAGGCTTTATCAGCTAGATCAAAGTGGAAAGCACTTATAACATCTGCTCTTTAAGTAGAATTTTTATTAATTTTCACTGCATCTCTGATAGAGGGTCGTAATGACACGCTTATCAAGAGTGTGCATGTTGGCTATGATAGGTCAAATTACTCTTGTTTATCGGGCACCAATCTTTGTCCTCATTTGTTTGTTTCCCAATGCCCTTTCCCTTAGGCTACAGAGGGCAGCTAGGGACATTTGGGGTTTTATCAGCAACTCGAAAGTTTCATTTAACGTTTAGGCTGCTTAACCCTACTCAGTGACCTTTTGCGGACAGCATTGAACAAGATCAGACAGCACAAAACATGCAGTCTGATCTTAAATCTACACTGTTTGATAAGGGGATATCATTCCCAAAAGCCTAATATCAGAATATCAGTATTTTGGATTTTACGATCAAATTGAATCAGCTATCATCGTCTGTATCTGGCTATCGTTGTTTGCCACTGGTTGCCGTCATCTGCCATTGGCTGTCGCCATCTTCGTTTGGCTGTTACCATCTGTGTTCGGGTATTGTCGTCTGATTCTGGCTGTAGTCAGCTGCATCAGCATCATACAAAAAAAAAATGACATGTTTAACCTTTACCAAACAACCTTTTTAAGAACTCTAATGATCCACAGAAAAAAGTCTTTCGGAATTACATTTTTTTCCATTCCTCATGTTTTCGGCTTTTTCAGAGACAAATCTCATCATTTTCACCAAATTTCATTCTGTCATCTGCATGTACTGTCAAATTCTACAGGTCTTAGATTTTGTAGTTTGGTAAAGATTTAGAACAAAACTTAGCCCTATTCATGCAGAGCCCCAGTAGAGCAGCCGGTAGAATACAGGACCGGAGAACATTGGGTCGCTGGCTCAAATCCCTAGCAGGGAAAATTTCTCTCCAAAGATCGATTATTGTGATTGCCCCAGGCTTCATACAGCTTTTTTATCGCTGATCATTGTTTTGATGATGGTTATGACTGGAAGCAATATTGTGCGGAGTTCTGTTAGGGAAAACAATCCAGAAAAGCATGGATAGGTTCATTGTCATGATACAGATAAAATACTGTTGAAAGCGACATTAAATACATTTTAAAATTTTTTAATTCATTAGTGAACCTTTTCCAAAGTTTTTTCTTTGGTTAATACATATCACATAATTCGGACCTCATTTGATTTTTGGTCTGCATTTACTGTAACAAGTTTTAACCCTTAGGCTGGTAAGCGCGACTCACTGACTTTTTTGTGGACAGTGTAGATTAAGATCAGACTGCACAGGATGTGCAGTCTGATCTTAATCTACACTGTCCGATTAGGAGATATAATTCCCCAAAACGTATCTTTATGATAGCAATATTTGGGTTGTTATAATTGAATTGAAATTAGTTCTCTAGCAGAATAAGGGTTAACCCATTACCACACAATCCCTACTTTTCACGACGCTGGGAAAGAAACCTTTTGAAAACATTGTGAGAAAAGGAGAAAATGCTGGTAAACAGCATTTTCTCCTTTTCCCACAATGTTTTCTACCCTATCAAAGAAAGATTGTACCATTTGAGCCACAATGAAATTTTTTTCGTCTGCAAACACTTTCTGTTTTGACAAGGCTAAAATTTTGTCGTCTAGTACAGGGTGAAACTGTAAAGAATTGCAAACAAAATCACTTTGTCCTCCTTAGCTATGTTTGTAATGATTCTGCACTCAAATGGTAGGACTACTTCATTATTATTTGAATTAAAGAAACACTAAGTACTGCTACTATGCAAGTTAATCAAAGTGCCATTTATACGAGCTCGTATATTTTTTTTTTCATTTTTACAAAGAAATTGGACGAAGAGTACTTGGGTCGAGAGACAATTGTGGTGATCTAGACTTTATATACAAGTGTTTTTAAAGTGTCGCTCAAGAACCAGTGAGTGTTGGGATCAGATTACAAGCTTTACATTTCATAAGAACTGGAGCATTTCACTCTTTCACCGCCAAAATCGATGTTAAGTTGTTTTTGTAAACGGCGTAGATGAAGACCTGACTGGTTCAGAGCGTGCAATTTGATCTTGGAAGTAAACCGTCCATTTACGCGATTTAACATTTTTCACAATAAATTATTTAATTTACAGTGGTGAAGTGGTGATTTTATATTATTGTGGGAAAGCTAGACCTGCGCAGATCTATTTGTTTGCGCTAAAGTTTTATATAAGTTTTTTGCCCCACCCCTCAACCCTCACTTGATTAACCTTTGAGCTGACCTGCAAATTGGGTACACTATGTCGGTTTCATGACAGTATCAACATTTCGATACAAGTGATTAGATTAATTGCTGTTGAATAATAGTAATGTTATTGATCAACGGGGGAAAAATATGTTTTTTGAATTAGTCCGCCGAGCGCAGGTAGCGTGTAGGACTTGAGAACTGGTGGTCATGGGTTCAATATCTGGCTGATCCAATTTCTTTCCGAGGACTGATGATACCATTGAGCTAGGATTCATTTCTCTCCCACCGCTGATCACTGTTTCGACGATGGTTGTGTGGAAAAGCAACAAGTGGCTTGGAAAGAAAATTGCGTTGATTACTTGTAAACATGGATAGGTGTACTGGCAGCCGTGATATAATTTGAATGATTATAATTGAAAACAGTGTTAAACACCATACAATCAATCAACTTAATAACTCTAGTTCTAAAAAGTTTTATACCTATACCATACGATCACAGGTGTTGACGACCCTTCAGAAAACGTCTTCTACAAACAGTGGAAAAAGAAGAAAATGCAGGTGACTACAATTTTCTCCCTTTCCAACCATGTTTTCTACCCTTAACTCTTTACCACACGAGACAATTTTAGACTGGTCCAAATTGAAAGCATTTGCAGACAACAAAATAAAGGTGACTAAAAATAGAAATCTGTTCGGGGAAGGGTAGAAAACACTGTGGGAAAAGGAGAAAATGCTGTTTACCAGCATTTTCTCCTTTTCCCATAGTGTTTTCAAAAGGCTTCTTTCTCAGGGGCGTCAAAAGTAGGGATTGTGTGGTAATGGGTTAAAGATACACATCAAATCAGTTGTGCCACGTCTGCTTTGTTATCTGCAAGTGCTATCAGTTTGGACAAGTCGAAAATTTCGTCATTTGGTAAAGAGTAAAAATTCAAGTAATTAGTCCTGTTGGCAGAGTATTTCGGGATAACATACCTTTCTTACGTCAAAATAAAGCAGTTGTTTTTACTTGTAATTCACTGAGAGATTTTGTGACTGTAGATTTAACACCTAATTTTCATTTATCAAACAAAATGAAAGAAAATTATATGCCACAGGGAATTAATCCGTGCGGGTAATGATAAAAGATAGTTCGCTGACCCAGATTATGATCAGCTGTTTTGTGGCAAAGTGCCGATATAGGTCAAACTGCAGCCTGGTTACCTAGAAAAAACAAATAACGTTCACATGACATACACCTGTAATTGCGCAGACACAAAATACAATCTATCGACTAACACATCGGCAGAGAGATGTTCCGATACAATAAAAATTAAAATGTTAATAATATCTTTCGTCTGCCGTCAAACACAGCTTCTGTGAAGATGACAGGGTTTGGTACTGCTGTGATCTTCGGGAGAATTTCGGCGAGGCATAAGACCGTAGCCTAGTCCGTCCGTCCGTCCGTATATGTGTCAACGATTTCGTATCTGTTAACAAATTTCATATGTTGTGGATAATTTCTCTGTTTCACCAATTTTCTTGTTTTTGGCTTTGTGCCTTTTATTTGTCTGCTTGAATATTGTTAACATTTGGCCGCTTTCAAAACTATTTTCAGTATATCACGAAAGTCGTTTACGTGTACAAGCAAGAATGTTTCACCATTACCTGCTGTTGCACTGCAGGTTTTTGGACATTGTGAAGATCTGTCATTGTACAGCAGGTCCAAGTGTCAGGTAGATGCAGAAAAACGAATCTTAGAAATAGGTCAAAAGTGGGCATGTCACTCTACTTCTTTGTTTAATTTTTACCTAGTTTTAAAAGTCTTTTTCCTGTAAGCAACTAAATTTTAGAACGAGTGTACATTAAAATATTGGCATCGTCACTATAATTTTCATACTTTTAAAAACAACATGATTTAAATTCCGATGCATTTGAACACCTCATAACAAACTTCTGGTTTCCGCTGGACCTTTAATATAGGGCCATCAGTCACTTCTCCGTGACATGTTTTGTTTTTGATAGCAACCTTGACAAATAAGCTGATCAGATGTCAGCATTGAATCACGAGGAAGCATCAAACACTGCATCCAATATAGCGAGTCTGCTTGTGCCAGTGAACTCTTTTCTGTTGTAATTGCGTTGTTGTATTATTACATGTTAGTAATTGAATAGAACTTACCCCTTTCCGCTGGCCACATTCTTTGGAACATTCAAGGATGAAAATATAGATCTTCTAGTAGTGTTTGAATCATAGTCAAAAAGTAGCTGCCAGTGACATGAAGGCGCAGCTGTATTTTTTGTCCAGAAACTGTGGTTCAAAAGTATAAAGGTAATTTTAACTGTTACTGATCTTTGAAAGATAGTCCATTACGATAAAAGTGTGACAGAAGTAACTACGACAAAGTTTGAGTAAGCTTACCAACACTTGGGCCACATTTAAATTGTCATTTGCAAATGCTTTCAATTGGGATTTAGTCTAAATTTTTAAACATCATATAAGTGTTTTCCTGAAATGCTTTCAATTTAGACAATTGTACAATTTTTATCATGCGGTAACAGGCCCAAATAATTTTGCTGACAATGCAAAAAGCTCTTGGGCAATATTTCATCCACGGGGATTTAGTTACATGTGTTTTGCCCAATGGTTGTTGTGTATTGATTCATTTCAGTGCATCTGAATGTTGCACCTGTACGCAACCTGAGGCTCGATAACGATCGTGTCATTTGAACTAAACAAGAAACCGTTAAGGTTTTTCAGTTGAAAGACCGCACATAAGTTACGCCCTTCTTCCTTTTCCCGCATATTGTATAAAAATTGCACAAGGAAATTTAGGATTGTAGGACGCACTGCCCAAGGGTCAAATCAATATCTTCATTTTCAGATGTCCAATGTTTTGGCCTTAAATTATAAATTGACGCGACAATTAAATATAATTATAATCTTATTCTGCTTGGAAGTTTTGGAATAATCGACAAATTCTTGGGATTTCACCATGTAACTTTTCTTCTGATAGACTCACTGGTTACCTTCTAGGCATTTTAGACTTATAATCGGAACATATTTGTTCGATCTGCGCTTGTTGCGTGAAAATATCCTTGGAGTGGCCAAACTAAGACCGTCTGAATCGCATGAAAGATGAAAAGGTGAACTCCCGTCGTAAAATATTTCAGCCTTTAGGCTCCTTTGCGCTACATTGTTCACCTTTCGCAGACAATGTCGATCAATATCAGACTGCACGGACCCTGCAGTCCGATCTTGGATCTACATTGTCCGCAAGGATATAGATATTTTCCCCAAAAAAATACCTTTAAAATAGGAACGCTTCGGTTTTTACTATCGACTTAAAAGTTTCATATTAACCCTTTCCCAAACAATCCCTGGTTTTTACGACCCTGAGATCGAAGCCTTTTGAAAACCTTGCGGGAAAAGGAGAAAATGCTGGTAACCAGCATTTTCTCCTTTTCCCACAATGTTTTCTATCCTGCTGGAAACATATTTCATTTCTTGACTTTCGATTATTTTGTTGTCTGCATGTGTTTTCAATTTGGGCCCGTCTGAAACTTTGTCGTTTGGTAAAGGGTTAATTAGCTTTTTAGTAGGATAAGTGGTAATTTCATTTATTTGTCTCTGATCCTTACAGGGGCGTCCTGTGTTTTCTATACCCTGGACTCGAAGACCTTTGAAAACATCGTGGGAAAAGGAGAAAATGCTGGTTACCCGATATGGTCTTTCAAGACCCTGAACAAGAGGGCTTTTTGAAAACACCACGGGTAATTGATTGATTAATTGTATGGTGTTCAATAATGCAGTTTTATTATATACACAGCAGTGAAATCCTGGAATTTCCCAGTGTAATAAAGTTTGATATCATCACTAGTGACGTTATCAACTTTCACTTTCACTTCCTGCCGTAATTTGGGAACTACTTTTTTTTCGACTACATTTTTTTTCGACTTTCAAACGCAAAATTACAAATAATGATGTTAATAAGGTATATAATAAATAGAATAATCAACTGGTTGTTTTTGATATGAAAAATGCCTCACTCGGACGCGTCGTAAGGCGTTAAAAAAACTCGTGCTGCGCACTCGTTTTTTCAACGCCTAACAACGCATCCTCGTGAGATATTTTTCATATCAAAAACAACCAGTTGATTATCCTCTATTTCTTCAATATTTCAATTATATCGCAGCGGCCATTGCACCTATCCATGCTTTCCTAGAGTCTCTTTTACCAGTACTCTGCACAATTTTCTATCCAAGCACTCGTTACTCTCCAACACAACCATTGTCGTGACTTGTCAGTAGAGGGAGAGGATTGCATCCTGTCGCAATCACTATCAACAATCATCAGAAAGAAATTGACGGAACCAGGGTTGACCCACGTCCCTCCGTTGGTAACAAGCATTTTCTCCATTTTCCAACATTATTTTTGTACTTTTTACAAGGAACCTCTTCATTTGGACCACCTTTAAATGTCGGCTGTTTGCACCAGTGCTTTCTTAATGAATAAGCCTAAAATTTTGTTGTCTGGTAAAGTTTTAACTTGAAATCTTTGCGCTCTCCCGAAACGAAATGCCAAAAGGTTCTGTTTAATATGGAATATCAATATTATAAGCCTGATACTAAGAAAAATATTAATAGATGACAGAAGGAACTCAACTCCGTTTTGTCAGTGTTTTAAAAATTGCAAAGTGCTGCGCAAGACGAGACAGGTAAAATATCGTCGGTTTATTTCGAAAACATCGTAACTACAACTACAGCTTGTTTACGAGGTTTTTGAAGTAAAAGGACGATATTTGTTTGTAAATGGTAATTATGTACAGGGTAAAAATATTTCACTGAAGTGAAAGAGTGAAGTTATATCGTCGGTTTACTTCGAAAACCTCGTAACTACAGCTTGTTACAAGCTGTAGGTACAAGGTTTTTGAAGTAAACCGACGACATATTACAAAATTAATGTTCAAAAGCAACTTGTGTATATAAATATTTCTTTTTTCGATGTTATGCAATATCTAGTTATGATGTAACATTAAGCACGTTGATAAAGTACATTAAAGAAAACTGGACGAGAAAATTGCATACTGAGGATATTTGAGCAAATCTGTTCTTGAAAGAATTTATTTTTAAATCCACTTTTCTGGGAGGAATCGTCGAGGTTTTGTCTTCGCTCTGTCGTTATCAGTTTCGTCTAATAGATTATGAAAATAACTCTACTTATGATCGGGTAAACCATTTAGATTTTGAAAATCTTGGAGAATAAGACAAAGACCAAAAATGTTCTGCTGAATGGTTGGTGATAATGAAACCCAGGATCCTTGGTATGCAGAATATGTCATATAAATTATTTTGTTATTTGTTTCCAATTTGTTTATTTCACAATTGAGGAATTTCAGATTACGCAGTATTTGCCCATCCGCTATGATGGAGGCCAGGTACTGCAACCGGTGTCAGAGTAAATTGTTATCTTATGCAACTATCGGAAATCAAGACGCTGTACATGTTTCAAAAATAAAAGGACTTAAACGACTTTTATCCGTTTCGATGACTAAGATTGACGATTCAGTATCATACATGCTGGAAATTCCACGAGTGCAGATCTTGGTTATGATACCAAGTATTCAATATTTGATTTAGCCAAGTATCGCTACAGAGATCAGCACCCGGAATGGCGCCAATGTGTACACACGTGTATATAATGTAAATATTCAATATTTTCAAATACAACTAAGAAAAATGTTCTTAATTCTTCGTCCCTTCACTAAACAACAAGACGAGTCGACAGCGGCAAATAAGAGGAAACCGATGAGAATACATAAATATTTGTTATAATCGGAATTACCTGGAAATTGTTTTGGCCCATTTTACTTGATAATTACCGTTCGTTATTCGTCTTACTCATTGGTACATACTAAGTCTTGCGCTTAACCCTTAGACTGCTAAGCGCGACTAGCTGACCTTTTGCGGACAGTGTAGATCAAGATCAGACTGCACAGAACGTGCAGTCTGATCTTTGATCTACACTGTCCGATAAGGAAATATCATTCCCCAAAACCTAGGTTTGAAACAGCAATATTTGGGTTATTAACCCTTTACTCCATAGATACTCATTTCTACACAGTTGCTTGTAGGAGCCTTTGGAAAACATTGTGGCAAAAGGTGAAATTGCTCGTGACGAGCAATTTCACCTTTTGTCACAATGTTTTCAATGCTATCAAAAGGTGTCATTTACACATAAGAAACGGCTTCATCCTTGCTGTTATTTAGGGTCAATTAGAGATGCCATAGGAATGCCTTATGGGATAAAGGGTTAATATCGAATTTAAAATTTAACTTTAGTTATATAGAAGGATAAGGGGTAATCATGTAGCTAGGAGCAAAATGAACGAGGGTCCGTATACAACAACCCATTCTCAAGAACATTCTTTGTATTTTTCTGCATTTTAAAGGTAACACAATTTCTGATTGGCCAAACCGTTTTGTTTAGCCAATCAAAAATTGTGTTACTTTCAAATCTTGGAAGTTCTCGAGAATAAGACAAACAATATTCTTCGGAATAATTGGTAAATACGGAACTGGATTTAATTTCATTGGCAAGAATGAATGAATACGGTAGTCATCTGGTAACTAGCATTTCCTCCTTTTCCCATTTTGTTTCCAAAAGCCATCTTCCTTATGATTAATAACACACGGGTTTGTTTGCTAAAGGGTTGATTGGGTAATTTACCTGTGAACACCTAGACTGGTATTATTGTTTTCTCCTTATTAACCTGTTAGATGCCAGCTGGCAGACTGGTTAATTGGCCATCAATTACAGGATCTATTAATACCTGCCTAGAACCGCCAGGAGAAACTGACAGACGTTTAAAAGTAAACCGTGTCATCTTTAAGATTTGTTTTTATTCACGGTTGTTGTTTTTTCCTTGTCCTTGTTGAGGGATCTTCAGTAAGGTGTTGGCCTCTTTGATCGGCCTATACATGTTAAAAGCAATACTTCCGCTACTCAATACAACGGCGAAAATGTGCATGGAATATTCTTCCAATACTTATTTGAAGTTGGCCGTAAACTATCTAGACTTCCGGCCGAGAAAGTTGCAACTGGCAGGCTGCACCATATGTCGACTGCTCTCTGTGGGAAGGGTTGAAATCATCCTTCTGTTCTGCTTTTTCTTCAAGTTTGAGTTCATGTCCTCTTGTTTTATTTCTCTTTAGGGAAATTAGTCTTTGACCGCCAAACCTTATCATAGAATCTGTCAATTGTTTTCAATGTTTCTATTGGTTTTATGGTTAGTATCGTTGTTAAATGTGTTTTTGTGTTTTTAAATCTAAATAGTCGACGGAAGTGTAGTTCGATCGCTAGAATATTTGTGCTAAAAATTAAGAAAAATATACATTTATATCCACGATTAGCTTCGACAAGTATCGGCATGGAAATTCTGGATGGAATGTTTCTCGGTTGCCACAACGATCTTAGATGTATTGATCAGTATACATTCGTTGATTGCAAGCATTGTTTTGTTTTGAACAATTCATAGTTCTTGTCGTGATGTCGGGTAGCAGTTGTTTCTTGACAAGCGGCGCCATCGAAAACTAAAATAAGAAATATTAAGTGACAGGGGGCAAAAACCATGTGTATATACTATGAATAATGCAGATAACATCAACACAGTCTCAGTAAACCACAAAAACTCAAAATGATGGCTTGTTGATTAAAATTCCAATCAAATATTCGAAAGAGTGTAATAGCTCATAAAGCATGGTTGGTTTTACATTTCGGGGGTTTGGGTGTCCGTATTCAATAACTAGTCTTGAGAACATTCTTGGTCTAAGTATGGATTTTGAAAGTAACACAGCTTCAGATTGCCTTATCATTTGGTTTAGTTACTCATAAGGGGTATTACTTTAAAATTTTGAAAAAAAGAATATCGGGAAAAAAAGCACTGAAAATGTTCTTACACATGATTGCTGAATGCGGACCTCGACCATTTGCACCGTGTCCTTTCATTCCAAAGAAAAGCCCCGTTCGCTCCGACATGAAAGGTCACGGGCCCGAATCCAACCGTTGGAGCCACATACACCTCAGTGTGAATACTGACTTGGGTTTCCAACAAGCAGATATCGGGAGTAGTAAAAACATGCCTCACAATTTGTGAATATAGTGAAAATAGATTTGAGCTGCGGCCTGCATGGCAGGCTGACAAGAGTCGATACTCTTTTTACAAATGCATTAAACCCCATTTTCACAGACAGTGGTCCATGGGTTTCAACTAATCCCAAACAGAAAAAAAATGTTGGATTAATACATCGTCGGTTTTCTTAAAAAACCTCGTAACTACAGCTTGAAATAAGGTGTAGTTACGGGACCCTGTAGTTACGAGGTTTTTTAAGTAGACGGACGACATTGTTATACCGGGTATTCATTATATGTATATGTGCTGTGACAATGTACAACTTGTATACGTCAAATTGAATGTCTGTTCTGCTCTGTTCTGTTCATGTTATTGATAGCATTGTTCAGGTAAGGTTCTGTTTTTTCCTCTTGCCAATGAAACATTCTGGACTGTTATTTTTTTTTCAACTAAACTAGGCTATCTCTCGATAATGGTTTCAAGATTTCCCAAGTTTTGGCAAGTATGCTTTCTTTAATCTCATCAGTATAGTATCCAAAGAAATTATCTGTTTTATATTAGGATCTAATTAACGTAAATGACTTTATTTACTATCAACTCTTAATTGCTATTAACGTGTGACGCCATTGTCACTCTGTTGGATAAGTGCCTGCTATAGGTGTTTAAGAATTGTGGTGTCAGTAAAAAAAACACCAGTGTTGTTTTTCTTCCAGAGAAGTTTATCTGCATTCTTTTAAAAATAAACGCAGAGCATGTTCTTGGGAAGCTCATACTTTGAAATCGATTTATTTTATATACTTATAGTACGGTCACAAATCAGTAACTGATGTACCCGATGGGCAATGGTTGCCATTCAAGATGTATTGGTGTTGTTGGTTCGTTGATATGCGTTTTATTTATCGTCACCACTGGTATAGGAGACGTCCCAATTAAAAAGACTGTTAGTTTCTGTGACGGGGGATAGAACATGATACAGGACAAAACAGATCCTTAACCCTTTACTCCACAGATACTCATTTCTACCCATTGCTTGATGAAGCCTTTGAAAACATTGTGGCAAAAGGTGAAATTGCTCGTGACGAGCAATTTCACCTTTTGTCACAATGTTTTCTATGCTATCAAAAGGTGTCATATACACATAACAAACTGCTTCATCCTAGCTGTTATTTAGGGTCAATTAGAGATACCATAGAAATGCCTTATGGGGTAAAGGGTTAAATACGCAATGTTCTTTCACACATGTTCAGGGTGAAGCATCCTCAACTGGATCTGGATTTAATGTTTCATTCGAAATATTGCTAGTAGTTTTTGGTTGCCAGCCGCGGGGATCGAACCCGCAACCTTAAGTGGCTCGAGTTTTGTCGTTCACAAGTCTTGATCTGTCTGGGCTGATTAATTGGTTGTGTGTTTCGTTTGAAATTTTATAAGTTATGATCTTGCGTGTATTGAACAGAAAAGACCGATATAAAGAGCTCCAGATAAAAAGGAGTGATGGTATTCTAAAGATATTATTTCTCTTCGAAACCCTATTTTGTGAATACTCATTAGAATCGTCTCGACGAGACGATTCTAATGAGTACCCACAACATAATGTTTAGTGGAAAATAATTAATGTTTTCAATTTTGAAATCAAAACCAATCCCTCTATATGGATCTCTTTTTATAGATAGCTGGTTGCTTTCGCCTCCCAATATATTTTGCTCCTGCTTTGGTAATTTACTTGACATAAAAAAGAAGGGAGGGATGGATAAATCATGTTTGCATGGCATGTGCATAAACATGTAGTTTTCCGCAGCTGTTATGCATGAAAATTGTAACAACACGATAATTAACTGTCTTAACCTCTCGCTGCGAAGCTTCCTCAACCATCCAGCATGCCCCCCTTACAACTGACTCTTTTCTGTAATAATGTACTTCACACTCAGCTATGCTTTGGCCAATCGTTATTAATTCTATATAAGCCAATAGAATTACACGCTGAGTTGGAGCTCAGGGCCCGTATTCACCAAGCATTCCTAAGAATATTCTTAATCTTATTCTCCAAGAATTTCTAAATTTGAAAGAAACGCAACTTCTGATTGGCTAAGCCAAATGGTTTAGCCAATCAAAAGTTGTGTTACATTCAAATGTAGAAAATTCTGGAGAATAAGATTATGTATTTCTTAAGAATGTTTGGTGAATACGGGTCTTATTTGACTTGTGTGACGTTTAAGCGTTATACATGGCGTCTTGAAAGCGTAGCATCCGTTTTGCAAGTAAAAGGTTTGGTGGTATCACAATTCAGACTGTATGCTTTGATCACTCCTATTTAATGCAAGGGGCACACCCTAGTTATTTCAGTATTTTATTGTTGAAGGGTGTAATAACCTTCAAGGCACCAATTTGTCTCGAGAATGATTGAGCACAGTTTTGGTCCCACAGGTTCTGAATGACTCTTGTTCCAAAGCCATGGGACCACAGGCGAGGCTGACATTTTACAGTCTGTATACCCCTATAGAGATAAAGTGCAGCAAGGATATTTGGTGGTTCGTGTAGCTCAGTGGTTAGAGCACTCGCCCTGAAAGCCAGGGGTCCGGAGTTCGAATCCCGTACCAGTCGCACTTTCCCTGAGAAATTACTTCAACGGTAAAATTGCACAAGGAAATTTAGGATTGTAGGACGCACTGGCCTAGGGTCAAATCAATATCTTCGTTTTCAGATGTGCATGTTTTGGCCTTAAATTATAAATTGACGCGACAATTTAAATATAATTATAATCTTATTCTGCTTGGAAGTTTTGGAATAATCGACAAATTCTTGGCGTTTCACCATGTAAATTTTCTTCTGATATAGACTCACTGGTTACTTTCTAGATATTTTAGACTTATAATCGGAAAATACTTGTTCGATCTGCGCTTGTCAGTAGTACGATGCAGTAATTAAAGGGGTCTGAGGTCTTCATTTTCCCCGTATTTATCGTCGCCAACGGTTGCCCACATGAGCGATGCTCCCTAAAGGCTGTTCGTTATGTCACAGGGAGAGTAAAGGATGCAGAACGAAACGAAAGTTACGCCTGGTTCTTTAACGTGCTCGGTGTCTGGTACCGTCAAACATGTCCTCGTTTCTGTTCTGTTCTGTTTTAACGTCTCGCATGAAACACAATTAGAAATCTAAAGTGGTCAGCCGTAGAGGTCGAACCAAAACCATGAAGTGGCCTAAGATTTGATGTATACAATCCTACAATACTAGCTGTACCGCTAGAGCTGTTTGGTCTGGATAGCCAAAGAGGTTTGCCACTCGTCACAACTCCGCTCGGCCGATTCCGTACATTCATCTAACCTCGTCTGTAGAACGGTTCTTTCCATTTGAACTGCCAATCACGTGATCTTATACATGGCAGTGCCACTGGCAGTCGTTTAGCAACGACATAACTATAACAACCTCAATGAAGTCACATCTATTTTCTGTCCATAAACTGTTCAACACTTCCATCGCAATTCATAAACCACGTTAAAAAATTATTGTACAGACTGTTTGTCAACTAAATTATAGTTAGAAAGAGTTCGAGACTCAAGTATTCGTTTATTACGAGGAGCCTTATAATTTTCAGAGCGGTAAACAGGCGTATTTCCGATGATGAAATGTACCGTGTAGGTGCATATCAAGCCACTTGATGCAGCTGAAGGACTTAGTGGCTCCCATTACCCGAGGTATGCCGAATGAGGGGTCTGTATGCAAAACCTAGGAGAAGCTCCTATATATCAGACTTTAGACTGTATTGATAATCGGTAGCATGATTGGTTGGTTATTTGCGATTATTTATCGTCGCTACCGTTTACCCATCTGAGCGACGCCCCAAGAAGACAGTTAGTTGTTACGGGGGATAGTGCAAGGATACAGGTCGAAACTACTGAGAGCTTCGCCTGGTTCTTTAACGTGCTCGGCGTATAGCACCATCACACGGGACCTCGGTTTAATGTCTCATCCGAAAGACTATTAGAAATTTTAGTTGGCCAGCCGGGGATTCGAACCCACAACCTGTAGTGACCCGAAACATTAAAATGATTATGTTCACGAGTCCTACGCTCTACCTACTGAGCTATATCGGCTGGTCGGTAGCATGAATGTGGAACGTTCCGGGTAGCTGAGCGGTTGGAGCACTCGTTCTGTGAGCGAAGAGACACAGGTTCGAAATCCCGACCAGCCTGAGGATTAACTTCATCCCCAAGGAAAGTGCAAGCGTTGCATTTTTGTCTTTCAATTCGTAATCATATAATTTGAATTATATTCTTTAAATAGATTCTTGAGTGCCATAAAATGATTACTCAGATCGGTCCAACCATTAAGCTGCAAAATAAATGGAACGAAAAGTTGCTGTTTATCGTAAAACACCATTAATTTTGCTATTTCAAATCATGTATCCGTTTGAAAAAAAAATCTCCTTATCGGGCAGTGTAGATCCAAGATCAGACTGCACGTTCTGTGCAGTCTGATCTTGATCTACATTGTCCGCTAAAGGTCACTGAGTCGCTCTTAGTAGCCTTGGGGTTAACAATAGTAACTGTTGTCGATCGCTTTTGATAACAAAAAAAAAATATGTTGTCTATAGCATGTAACTGGAACTCACCAATAGATATAATGCCCTACCGTTGGACAAAAAATACGTCTGTCGAAATTGAAAGCATTTGCAGACAACAAATTGAGTGTACCTCAAATCGTTTAAATATATTTATTTGTTGATCGAGTAGAAAACATTGTGGGAAAAGAAGAAAATGCAAGTTACCAGCATTTTCTTCTTTTCCCATTGATATTTTCTACAGTCTTTTCTTCTCAAGGTCCTTTAAACAGGCATTTTTCGGTGAAGCTTAATGTGCTGGCTTTAGGTCTACTTTGGTACTGATAACAAATGAATTAATGCAAATTTGTGATTGGTAAAAAACCGGAGAAAGTTTATTCTGAGGCCCCTGTGGTCAGAACGTAAGAATGTTTTTCAGAGGGCCACTGCATCTTTGCGGGCAATTTACGACGTCTATCTCTTTTAACCCATTACCACACAATCCCTACTTTTGACGCCCCTGAGAAAGAAGCCTTTTGAAAATACTGTAGAAAAAGGAAGAAATGCTGGTAACCAGCATTTTCTCCTTTCCCCACAGTGTTTTCTACCTTTCCCAGATCAAATTTCAATTTTTCAGTCACCTTTATTTTGTCGTCTACAGATGCTTTCAATTTGAACCAGTCTAAATTTTGTCTTGTGGTAAAGAGTTAAAGATACGTGTTGTTAAGTAATGGGTTTTAATCATCGCATGTCCGAGATATTACATGTGTTATATTTTTCAACGGCCTCACATCTGTTGGGTCTCGACCTGTATGAATCATCTTCCACAACCAAAATACGGGGGCTATTCAATAAGTTGTGAACCTTGCATTGAGGAAGTTAGACAAGCCTTGGATGTCCAGCTTCAGCTTTGCTATTTACTGACTGCTGTCATTATACCCCAAACCTACCAATTACAGGTGGAGGGATACTGGTTTCATCTTGTCTGTCTGTTCGTCCGTCTGTCCGTCCGTCAATCCGGCCCTCAGATTTTCGTTTCGTTGTCGTAACTCAAAAGCCGTTCGACCTAGAACCATGAAACTTTATACAAATGTTACTGATGACCTAAGGAGATGCAATTTTCTTGGGGGGGGGGGGTCTAATAGGTCAAATGTCAAGGTCACAGGTGAACATTTTTTGAAAAACGTTTCCGTTTTAAAACTTAATAGCTGTTTTTACCAAGGACCCTGAAACTTGATACACATAATCCAAGGAGGTGCCATATTGTTTTTGGGTCACATGGGTCTGAGGTCAAGGTCACAGGCAAACTTTCTATCTTTTTCCGTGCTCTAACTCAATAGCTGTTTAACCACAGACCCGGCAACGTTATACAAGTGTTGCTCATGACTCGAAGAGATGCCTTGTTTCTTTTGGGTCACTTTGGTAAAAGGTCAAGGTCAACTTATTTCAAAATGGTTTCTGTACTGTAACTCAGTAGCCATTTGACGGTACCTTATACAAGTGTCACACATGACCCAAGGAGATGCTGTGTTGTTTTATGGGTCACATGGATCAAAATCTAGGTCACAGATGAATTTTGTTTGAAAACCGTTTCCATGCTCTACTCAATAGCCATTTGACCTAGGATCCAGAAACTTTGTACAGGTATTGCTCATCACTCAATGATGTGCCCTGCCCCCTTTTTTCGTCATATGAATCTAAGGTCAAGATCAGTGATGATCTTTGTTTTGAAAAGCATTTCCGTTATCTGACAGTGCTGCTTCAGGGACAAGGTGCTGATGTGGGGGTATTCTTCTGCTTTGCGACAGCTCTAGTGTGGTCAGTTTATGTCGAAGAGGTACAAAATAGACAAAAACCCTGAAAGAGAAAGCATTTCATTGCAATGGCTACGATTGTGACCTTGAAATGATTAGGACCCACCCTATTTACCAGGTCTCGCTCCATCTTTCATCTGCATGTATTTCCAAAATTGAAAAAGGTCATTTCCGGTACCCATTTTCTGTCAGTTAATGACGTCAAGCAGAAAGTGGAAGATCTCCTGAACGGTCAAGGAAATGACTTCTTACCAAAGTCGTATTGAGGCCATTAAACATCTCTTGCAAAAGTGTACAGGTACTGAATGGAATTACGTTGAAAAAATACAGCAACATATCTGGAAAAAGTCAAATTATTGCAAAATTATGAGGCTCTAAACTTATCGATCAGCCCTCGTAAAAAGGCCCGAGGATAAAAAATATGAATGACTCAACAACATGTTTTTTTCTTGTTCCGCTCTTATTCCAAACGTTTATCTCTGACAAGTTTGATAATACAAGGTGCAAGATGTCTTCCATTACTGTATGTAAACATAATTACAGTTACCTAGCTCTCTCCATGCCGCCCAGAACAGATTCTCTCAGACGATTTAGCCCCTCCTCAACACCCTCCATGAATTTGAATGCAAAAGCACTTGAATATATTTTTCCACAAGCATTGAACTATACCTATATGTTATGCGGAAGAAGATGACGAAATTTTCTGTAAACTGTGGCGTAAAACATGCGGCCATGTAAAACCGCCGTCGGATCTGAGAGGCTCGGAAATACAGAGTTAACCCTTTACCGAAAGGTTATATGTGTTAACAATGTTAAAGATTGTTGAAAAACGTTGTGGGAAAGGGAGAAATTGCTGGTAACCAGCATTTTCTCCTTTTCTCACAATGTTTTATGTACATGTCAGTGTTTATCCGATTATTCAAGTAATGATAGATTTGGCGTTTGCTACTCCTTTCAAGGCAGAGATTTTTTGAGAGGACACTTTCGACGCCAAATGAACAAATTACTTATTTTACTTCGCAAGTTAATTACAATTCATCAAAATTAGAGAGATATTATATGATACGCTTGACTGAACAGGAGGACCATGTGGAATAAGGATCAGACTGCACGTTCTGAGCAGTCTGATCTTAATCTAGAGCCCGAAAAAAGCTGCGTCTTTCGCCCTTGGAACTGAAAGGATACAGCCTATGAATGTTACATAAATGTGTCTGATCTATATAACATGAACAAAAATATATACATTGCAAATCCAAGCTTTTTTTTCATTTTAAGTGAAACTTTCCCCTTAAAAATTACAGACAGTGTAGATCTAAGATCAGACTGCAAGTTCTGTGCAGTCTGATCTTGTTCTAAACTGTCCGGTAAACACAATGATAACAGTCTCGCCATGCAATTAACCCATTACCACACAATCCCTACTTTTGACGACCCTGAAGCCTGTAGAAAACATTGCGGGAAAAGGAGAAAATGCTGGTAACCAGCATTTTCTCCTTTTCCCACAATGTTTTCTACCCTTCACTAAACAAATTTCAAATTTTCATTTTTATTTTGTCGTCTGCAAATGCTTTCCATTTGGGTAAACCTAAAACTGCGTGAGTTAAGGGTGACTACCTTGGGGCCCCTGCAACATTTTCCCATGGCAAATATCTAGGTAATTGCTCATTCCAGGTTGCTTTATATTTTTTCTCCCTCTCTCGCCCTCTTCCCAAAGTCTGCTTTAGAGGAAGCAAGTTCTTATGATTAATTGTTTTTATATGGTTGTTCCTTAACTTTCTCCACCGTCCGTGCTTTTTTCCTCGAAAAATCCTTTTGGGATTTGACAGGAGTTAAAAAGACTCGTCTGTAATATTCCAATGATTTTCCGATGATAGATTTAATGAAGCTAAGAGAATTTGATTTCTTTGACATGACAGGAAACATCGTGGGAAAAAGGAGAAAATGCTGATTATCAGCATTTTCTCCTTTTCCCATAATGTTTTCTGAGGGCCTCTTCCGGATACTCGCTGGAAAAATATTCAATCAAGGCTAAATTATTGTAAAATATTGTAACACAATGCACTGTAGATTTAAGCCTCTGTCGACAGTTTTTACAAGAGTAGATCAAGATCAGCATTCACACCCATCAAGGCCGATCTTAATCTTCACCATATAGGTCAAAATGGTTAATTGATTTTACATGATCTCTTCAAAGTTCTCCACACCCTATACTTCGCTCTAAACAGAGTTCCAGATGGAGGGAGTACTTTTGATTACAACATTAAAAAAATATGAATTATTCTCAACTAAATACATGTACTATGTTATCGGTACTTATTAAAATCGTCTCGGTGAGACGGTTCTAATGAGTACCCATAACATAAGGTTTGGTAGAGAAATAATGAATTGAGAATATCATCACTCCCTTTTATCTGGATCTCTGTCTAAAGCAAGTACCCATTAGAATTTAAATGACATATAGAAAATGAACCTGCAGCAAAATGTTTCGACCCGGGTCAGCCTGTGCGGACCGCGCAGACTGACACGAATAGATACTTTTTGTAGATGCATTAAAGCCCCTTTTCTCAGAGCATAGCTTTATTTAAATCGGCGTGAAAGACCTAACAGTCTCCCAAATCTCTATTTTCTTCTAACACTCTATCCACAGCTACTTTGGTCTACAAAAGACCGAAAGATGTATACGTATTTCAAAGAGTTAAACCATTATATATACAGGGCAGACTGGCATTTTCCAATTGCAGATTCTCTTTTTTTATTCACACAAAATCGCAAAAGCTATTAGATAGCGTAGATCCAAGATCAGACTGCTCATGCTGTGCAACCTAATCTTGATCTACACTATCTGCAAATGTCACTGAACCTGCCTTCATCGCTGGAAGTGATTAATTTCAGTGGCACAATTGCAATAAAACGCTCTTATTATTTCCTATTGGTTTACGTTTACAATCCAAATCTTAACCTGTCGGATGCTAAGCACTATTCAAGGACCTTTTGCGGACAGTGTAGATCCAAGATCAGACTGCACGTTCTGTGCAGTCTGATCTTGGATCTACACTGTCCGGCAATGAGATATCTGCCCTCCAAAAGTACCCTTGAAAGACCAAAATTTGGGGAGGGGTTGTTATCAGTTTGAAAAGTTTATTTCACATACATGTATTTGGCGCGAAAAGGATTAAGATATTATAACCAGAAGCGGGTTACGCCCTCTAATTTACTGATACATTTCGGTTTAAAGATGCCAAATTAACTTAATATCTCCTGAAACCTATATTTGTAGCAGAAAACTGCCATAGTATCCTTTCAAAAATATAGGTAACACACTTTTAATTGGGGTTAAAGAAATTAAGCCATGCTCTCTGAAAAGGCGGCTTAATGCATCTGCCAAAAAGTTTCGGCTCAAGTCAGCCTGCGCAGTCCGGGCAGGCTGACCTGAGCCGAAACTTTTTGCTATTGGTTAATTTTCTGCATGTCAAAGGACCAGTCTACCTCATGATCTATTCGTTTAATATACTAAATGGATTTTATGGATAAATAATTATGTGATGCTTTGCTTCATATCATGCTTCATTGGGATGCGTTAAACTCCTTTTCGCAGGAGCGTGGTTCAATTATATAAGATAGTGAAGACTATTATAGTTCTGATTTCAGAGAGGTGAATTACACTTACTCTGAAAGCTAATAGAATTACCTGTACATACAAGTAATAAAAGTTAAAGAGGATATGTAAAATGTTCATGTGAAACCATGCAGACATTAATAAAAAAAAAATTAACACACTTTGGGCAGGGCCCAAGATGGCGCAGAGGTACCATAAATCCACTTTCGTGAAACGCAGGGTCCATATTTACGAAGCATTCGAATGAATTCGTCCGTCCAATAGTCAGTAAAATTAGTCTAAAGTTACACAGTTTCTGATTGGCTAAACCTGTTGGTTTAGCCAATCAGAAATTGTGTAACTTTTCTATATTTGCATATAAACTAGGAATCCAAATCATGATAGCAGTTGAATACGAAACCTCCTCGACGTCCGACCTTTGCGCTGGTAACGTGGAAATGTTCTTCGGCAAGGTACTGCAGACTCCCAAGCTAGTGTTGGTGAAAGACATGGATAGATGAACTGCGCCTTTTGTATGCGGCAAATAGGGAAACTCCCTACAATGAGTGAACAGTACTTTTTTTTCGGTTGTCGTTCCGTTCGATTGAATTACAGTATCTGTAGACTGTACATTTAGTTCTAATTATTGATAGATAGATAGATAGATAGATAGATTGGTTGATTGACTGATTGATAGATTGCTGTTTCAAGCCGCTTTCAACAATATTCCTGTCTTATGACAGCGATAACCCACTCATTGATGCATGTCCCGGGTTTCTCTAGTACTAGGCTATGACTCTGAAATGTCTTGTCCAAATGCACTACGTAAAAAAACAGTTTTCAAAGTCGGGACCTCCAGGGCCTCCAGGCTTTAAAGGTGCTTGTTCAATAAAGATGTGTCTGTCTTTAAACTGCTGAGCCCAATACAGTTGAAGGAGGCAGTGTAAAATAAATCAGCAGTTTCTCCTTTTTCAGCAATGTTTCCAATCCGTACATTGAAGTATTCTCCATGTCAAGCACATTCATATGCAAGTGCTTATATATATTTTTTTTTTCCAAGTAGCCATAACAAGATACATGTATGTTATTGTTGTTTTGTATACTGGGCCAACGGCCTATATTACTATAATAATAAATAAATTGTGGGAAATTGTGCTTGGACGTTTCTCACCTTGTAAGGAATTAACTCTTTATCAAATGACTGAATTCTGGGCACAACTAAATTGAAAGCAATGATTTACAGTTTATAGAAGACTTAACCATTAAAGCGCTTTTCACTGCTATGGTTGTCTTTGTGACCAGTGTTGATTAAGATCAGACTAAACGTGCACTTTGATCTTTGATATATACTGTCCGATTTGGTGAAACACTACAGATGAAACATAGCCATAAAATTGCAATAATACGGGTCTTGATCTAGAATGAAACTGTCAATAGGGTTTATTCGTCGATTTTAGGGTTGATAACTAAAGATCACATGATAATTTCTGTCTTTGATAGAAAAAGAAGACATTGTGGGAAAAGAGAAAAATGCCTGTAAACCAGCATTTTCTCCTTTTTCTCACAATATTTTCAACAGGCTTCTTTCTCAGGGTATTTAAAATTTAGATCTTGTGGTAAAGGGTTAAAGAGAGGAAGAAGCTGGTAACATCAGGGGAAAGATAAAAGACAGCCCCTAATCTGACCTACATAATGATGTGTTTACATCGGCTGATGAGAGGGAAGATAAAATCTTCCAGATACTTATCTCAAACTGTGCCTTTCTACAGCTGTTCGACCTGTCTCCTAACGTATTCATTCCGCGACGATTTCATTTGATTTATCTAGTGAAAAACAAAACGTAGTCTTAAATAGAACTATTAAATACATGCATCATGTGCGACTTTAAGCTAGTTAACATAATGTTCCATTTTACTCTCATCTGCAAGCGAACTTCTTTCGGTTGTTCTTTTTTTTACATTTTGTTTTGTTAAGTTTGATCAAACAGACCTGTGACACACAAGTAAGTACAGTACAAATGCCTGTGAAGGATCAAGTCAACACTGTTTAGATTTAATTTCTTTCAAACAAATTCCTTCTTCTGTCAACCTTTGATTCTTCGGCTCGAATTACCCCCGAAAAAAGTAGACTTTGGAAAAAGCTGACGCTTCGTCCTCTTAATATAGGAGAGTGGCAGTGTTTGAAATGAGGATGATGATGGTCACTGCGACAGAATTCCTCTCCCACCGCTGATCATTGTTTTGACGATAATTATGTGGGAAAGCAGCCAGTGGCTTGGAAAGAAAACTGTGCAAAGTACTGGTAAAAGAGACTCCAGGAACGCATCGATAAGATAATTTGAGGATTTGAGTCAATAAAGTATTTTGAATTGATAAATTGAATTGAATTGATAAGCGTCCTGGTCGCCGCGATGTAACTGATTTAATTTTGAACACTGCTTTAAAAACCATACAATCTATCAACTGTTTGAAATTGTTGTATGAAGAGCATGATGATAATATCAACATTAGTAATGTTCCTTAAACCATAATATGTACGACAAACAGAAACTGGAACGGCTCAAATATCCGCAGAAAAACTCAACACTGCTGTAATAATGTTTCTACTAGCAGTCTACGTACAAGTCAATAACACGTCCTCGTGTTTGAGGAGTATGGTACTGTTATATCGTCGGTTTACTTCGAAAACCTCGTAACTAAAGGTTGTTTCAAGTTATAGTTACGAGGTTTTCGAAGTAAACCTACGATATATTGTTTCATGAACAGCATGAAAATGATTGTAAATGTCAAAGCGGTGACTCTCTGTATCCTCATGTTCGCAAGCCAAGGCTGACGATTCACTACGTTACTCTATAGGCTAAGGCCCAGATCAAAAAAGGGCCCTATTTTTAATTTTTTTTCAATCCATCTGGTAGAAAAATTCAAATGGTACAGTGAGTTAGGATAGCTGATTAGAGTCACTTTAAGCATGGATGCCAGATCTGAAAGTGGTGCAGATTTTTTTTATATGCTAATAAACGCGCCTACCCCAAATTTGCCTATAACAAAAATTAAACTTTTCCTAAGTTCACAATAATGAAAAAAACAATAAGATAATGCAATCTTTTTGACAAATCTTTTGAATTTAAGATGCTCATAAAAATCCACATTTACATGTATGTAAGACTTATATTAAATCAAGTCTGACCAATTTCACACACCGTAAAAAACCTAATAAATGTTCCTTGCAGAATGAATTGAAAACAATCTCTGATTTTCAGTCTTCACATTGAATGTGTTAATATTTCTGGCTATATTTTTTCACAGTTTTGGCTAGAGCTACTAGGACAGACATAGAGGACCAGAATTAAGAACAGTTACAGAGTTTTAGCATTTAGCACCTCAAAAATGATCTATTTATGAGTGCAACAGTAGAATTTGTTGTTGCACACTACCCTTTGATTTCGTTATTTCATTATACATGTATATTCACAACTGTAACCATAAGTATGCCAACACTAAGATTTGGCTATTTTCATTACTTAAGATGCTTTATTTCCTTTGTTATTCTTACTCTCCTACTCTGTTAATCTATTTCACAGATGCAATAGGGGATATGACTTGAAAAAAGAGGGTCATGATGGCCCTGTATCGCTCCACTGGGTAATAAGTGAAAACACTACAAGCCAAACATTACAACTCCGGCCAAATGGTTTCAAACTTGAAGACATACAATAGGCTAAGGCCCAGGTCAAAAAAGGGCCCTATTTCTTTTTTCATCCATCTGTTTCTCCAGTTCACTGATGCAATAGGAGATATACATGTAACTTAACCCAAGAGGTCCATGATGGCCCTGTATCGTGCCACTGACTAATACATGAAAACACTACAAGCCAAATATTACTACTCTGGGCAATTGTTTCTAAACTTGAAGACATACAATTTTTTTTCTATAAAATCCTACGAGAAAGTTATGACCCATTGACCCCTGGGCAAAGCCATTATTGACCACAACGCTATAATTACTTGAATCCTGGTGGAGGTCCACAAGATAAACCCCCATACCAAATAATACAGGTCTACAATGTTGTGTTATAAAAAAGAAGATTTTCAAAGTTTCCTAAAAGAAAAAAAGGCCATGTATAACATGAAACCCATGAAACAGGGCTCAATTTGGTAGCCCTAGGCTTTATTATGGTTAGTAAAAAGATCATTTATAACATTTTCAACACAAAAGCCAAGGTAAAACTTGTGACCCCTGGTGTCGGGACAAACCTAACCCCAAGGCTATAATTTGAGCCCTTCTGGTAGAGGCCCACTAGATAAAGCTACATCCAAAATTTGGTAGTCATAGGCCTCGCGGCTATGTTCTGGTAGATTTTTAAAGGCTTTCCCAATATAAGCCCATGTAAAACTTGTGACCCCGAGGCCGGGCCAAATTTGACCCCAGGACTGCAAGTTGGACACTCTTGGTAGACGCCCAGTTGATAAAGATACATGCCAAATTTGGTAGCCCAAGGCCCTAAGGAAGGATTTTAAAGTTTTCCTTATATAATCCCATATAAAACTTGTGACCCTCGGGGCGGGGCCAATTTCGACTCCAAGGCTATTATTTGAAGGAACTTGGTAGAGGTTCACAACATAAAGCTACATGCCAAGTTTGGTAGCCCTAGGCCTTATGCTTTCAGATAAGAAGATTTTATTTTCAAAGATTTCAATATTTTTCAGTTTTGTTGCCATGGTAAACAGAGTTTTTGAAGGAATCAGATTCATTCAAGAAATTCTGAAGAAAGCCATGGCAGGATCATTTCTGTGAAGTTTCATCAAGTCTGGATGGGTATTGTCAGAGAAGATTTTTGAAATACAAGTTAATGCACATACAGACAGACACACGACGGACAGCGGGCCATGAAATAAGCCCGCTAGCCTTCCACCAGTGACGCTAAAATCCTCTTTCTGACTTAAAATTAACAAATGCGCTGTTCATTCAGCATAATTGTGACGTACGAGTGATCATTCATCAGTTTCTTTGTTTGCTGCATTGACAGTACAACTGTGTGTGTGTGTGTGTGGGTGGGTGTGTGTGTGTGGATGTGGATGTGGGTGTTTTTCTGGGTTCTTTTTTTTAGCTCATCTTAGCACAAAGTGCTAAAGGTGAGTTATTGTGATTGTCCTATGTCCGGCGTCCAGCATCTGTCGTCCGTCAACAATTTCTTTAAACATCTTCTCCTAAATCACTGGGTAAATCTTGATGAAACTTGGAAGGGATGCTCCTTGGGTGAAGCTCTACCAAATTTGTTCAAAGAATAGAATTCCACTCAATTCTGGTTGCCATGGCCGCAAAAAGGAAAAAAATACAAAATCCGTGAAAATCTTCTTCTCTGAAAGTAGAAGGCATAGAGCTTTGATATTTGGCATGTGGCCATCTCCTAGTGGACCTCTACCAAGTTTGTTCAAATGATGCTACTGGGGTCAAAACTGGCCCCACCCCGGGGGTCACAAGTTCAAACATGGGAACAAAGAATGAAAACTTTAATATTCTTCTTCTCACAAAGTAAAAGGCATAGAGCTTTGATATTTGGAATGTGACATCTCCTAGTGGACCTCTACCAAGTTCGTTCATACGATGCCCTTGGGTTCAAAAGTGGCCCTGCCTCGGGTGTCATAAGTTTGAACACAGGAACAAAGAAGGAAAACTTTAAAAAATTTTCTTCTCTGAAACTTGATGGCATAGAGCTTTGATATTTGGTATGTAGCATCTCCTAGTAGACCTCTACCAAGTTTGTTCAAAAGATGCCCCTGGGGTCAAAACTGGCCCTGCCCTGGGGGTCACAAGTTCAAACATAGGAACAAAGACAGAAAATTATAAAATTCTTCTTCTCTAAACCTAGAAGGCATAGAGCTTTGATATTTGGCATGTAGCAATTCCTAGTGGACCTCTCCAAAGTTTGTTCATATTATGCCCTTGGGGTCAAAACTGGCCCTGCCCCTGGGGTCACAGGTCAGTTTAAAGTTCATCACATAAACATGAGGGAAATAAAGCTATAGTCTTTGGTGAGCACTCCAGGGCCAATGTCCCTCTTGTTGAAATGTCATGATGCAACAGATTTATTTCCTACATAACAATGATATTTTTAATGCATATAGCATGGATATAGTTAACAGTGGGTATTGAAGAGTAATTGAAATAACTTAAATGTAATTGTAATAACATTTAAAGTCTTAACTTGTCAACAAGACAGTATTTTTGGTGCAAATGACTTTTCTTCATTTCATGTGTAACTATTCAATTATTGTTTCATTTGATTTTCTTAAATAAAGGCACTAAGTACAAAACTTTTTTTGATACTTATACGTGTATGTGTCTGCGCTGTAACATTTTGTGTCATTGCTGTAAAACCCGAGTCATTTATATAACAATGATAAAAAAATGCTCATGAAAAGAAGCCGCGACGTTTAATTTAATAAAAACAATTTCTGGGAACAAAAAAGAAAATCAGTTACATTTTAAGTACAAACCGCTAGGAATCATTTACTAGATCTATATAACTTTTTCAAGAAATTAAAATAGTTGCAAAACACTGATCTTCTCTGACTTATAATGTGCCAAAATTTTGTTCCAAAATACTCAATTAATATAATACCAATATGTGTTATACAGATGATTCGAAGTGAAATATTATAATCTGAACCAGAAAATATTTATTTTTCTAAATTAGAATGGAATTTCTTTTACTTTACAATTTTGTTATATGAAGGACATGTCGATGTGTAATAACTAGCACTGCATCACAGTAGACAATATTACAGTGTGGATATAAGGAACCTTATCAAACAAAAAAATCCAACTTAATTTTCAAAAATCGTGTCTCCTAAAATCTGCCATAATTATATAATAGCTCTTAGATGGCCGTGAATATACATTAGTGGGTGGGGTAAAAGCTAAGCAAGACCGTAAAAAATATACAATGCAGCAATTTAGTACAATAGTAAGCATTTAGTTCTCATCAAACCCTTTCACAAGAAGTTGAAACACAAAAGTCTTAAATGATATTAAGTTGCTCATGATTTTCAAAAAATGTATGCAAATTTGGTGGGTGGGGTAACACCAGGACACCCAATGTATTTTATCTTCTCCTGTAACTGAATTTTACCATTGCTTATGTGCTTAACTATCAATTAGACCTATTTGCAATCAATATACTCCGGAAGATATTGAAATTTTGTTGTTTATACACATAAGCTCAATTCAATGCATTTTCAGTGGGTGGGGTAACAAAATGGCGTCTGAAAAAAATCTGCACCACTTTTGTTTCTGGCATCCACCCTAATTTGACTTCTATATAGCTGTACTATCACCTGGTACCAATGAAATTTTTCTACCAGATGGATTGAAAAAAAATTGAATCCAGCTTGCCAGGCCTTAGACTACTACCATTGGCGGATCGATCTTTATTTTTACATTCCTCCGATACCCTTTTTTCATTGGATACAGCCAGGTCTAACTGCAACGAATGAAATCGCTCGTAGCATTTCATATTTGATAAAAATAGAATAACGTCGCTACCTTTCGGATAGAAGGTAAACATGGAAACCTACGTGGATGTCTGCTTATCGCTTCATGTACATTCGTAAGCGGTTTGTAAAACGATATTTCATTAGAGGGCGCATCGCAGGAATCTCGAAATCGGGCTCAATCAGCTAAGGTAAGATCCACGTAGCGATCGTAACCTTGGCTCGCGAAGATGCTGTGTCCTGTACCAAACGACGAAGAGGAAATGCTATACTGCTCGAGTTTCCGCAGAGAGTCACAATAATTATGTTTATGAACTATATAGCGTTCTACGTATGCTCCATCCTTATATTTAAGGAACAGTTACTGTTGGAAATGAAGAACACAATGATGATTGTAATGGGGTATCAATATAAAAATGATAGCACAGTAACCCTTTTACAAACGACAAACAGGAACTGTGACGGAACTTAAAAGGCCTAACTTTCTGTCAAAAGACCCCATGCTACAACTCTCTTTGTATGCAATCTTTCCTGTACCTATGGAAGACTAATCCAATCATTTTTAAAGCTTTGTTTTGCAATCAAAGGTAAGAGGACTGATGAAAGCATTGTCTGAAAAAGAGAAAATGCTGGTGACCAGCATTTTCTCTTTTTCACGCAATGCTTACGACCCTTTGAACTGAAGAATAATCCAATCATTTAAGTATTGGTTCATTTTTCGTCTGGAAGTGCTTTGAATTTGGACAGTTTTTAAATAGTGTCGTCTGATAAAGAGACAAGTGATGTTGTCATTTGATGGAAGCCTTAGATACTATTAATTGTTTATCAGATGAGGTAATTTTGGTCTGCTGAAATTCAAAGAATTTGCAGACAACAAATTTAGTGTGGTCAAACAGGTGGTATTTTGATCTTTTATGTAAGAAAACCTTGTCGAAAATGGACAAAATTGGTAAGTTCTTGATTTTTTCAGAAAATACCAGGATTTATTTTATAGGACGGATAGCATGAACTTACAACCACGTTGGGCATTGACGTCGTTCCGTTAGAATCAAAGGGATGATGCCACCGTGGTTTTCAGTTCTTTGAGAAGTCCAGCAAGAAACTGATTGTGAGAAAAAAGTTATTAACTCTTACCTGTTGAAAGGAATTCTCAGAAGATAAGTTTTGGGGAAAAGATCAAGGATAATCACCAAAAATATATGAGGGAACATTTTGGAAAAAGCAAACAGTGCTCGTATCAATAATTTTCAGAAGTGACCATAGGCAAGACTAAAAAAAGTAGCCTATACTGTAGGAAGTATAGACTAGTTAAGCTTGTTAGACTGAGAATGTACCTAAACTGGATTCTGTAGCCAAGCACCACTGGCCAGTGTATAATACCATGTACTACTTTGGTTCTTAAACTTATATGACACATCACTCATTCTAAGCCAACGGCTTCTTTCCAAAGTGTTCAGGGTCGAAATGGTATTAAGCTGTAAGAAAAATTGAATCATTTTACCATCAGTTTCGTAAACCCCCGGTGCTGATATTTGAACCCAAAACCTCGATGTCTGAGTTATCGGGCCTCTGAGAGTTTTGGTGTTTTAAGGCCGTTTCAACACAAGCGCGGCCGTCAGAGCATACATTTCTGGAATACTTTTACCAGTTTTCTGAACAATATTCGCCATAAGCAACAGCTGCTTTCCCACAGACTAATCGTCGAAATAATATTCAACAAGGAAAGAGGAATGATTCCTGTTGCAATGATAATCAGCAATCTATCTGAAAGAAATTTGCCAAACTTGGGATTTTGATTTGCTGAAAGAATTCTTCTCCTGTTATGTACCCTTGTCCATGTAATTAGACTGTAAAAACTGAAAGGGAAAATACAAATTGATGAGAAATGACATGCTCCAATTTGATTACAGATAACTCGAATGATGGGATTAAGAAAGTCGTCTGCGATGCTTGAGTTCGTCTGCTGCCGAATGAAAGAAACCTTATGAATGGGATTAGTAAAAATACACAAACGTACTCTTACGCAAACTTTCCCAGGAATATATTTTACGTTGCTTTACGTAAAGACCTGGTTTAGCAAATTGCGCATAAGTTTGAAAAGTTTTTTTTTTGTAATTTTCTGTTTCAGACGACAATTTTCATTAGCTGCGGACCATATATAAATCCCTTTACTAAAAAATACAATTTTTTTCCAAATTAAAAGCGTTTGCAAACGATATAATTATCAAATGAGGTTCATATCAAATGATTTGATGTAATAGGATAGAAAACATTTTGGGAGAGAGAAAGTGCTGGATACCAACATTTTCTCCTTTTTCCACAATGTTTTCAAAAAACTTCCCCATCTGGGTCTGTATTCACCAACCCTTCTTAAGAAAATTCTTAATCTTATCCTCCATGATTTTCTTTACCCTTTACCAAACAATCCCTGGTTTTTACGACCCTGATATAGAAGCCTTTGGAAAACATTGTGGGAAAAGGAGAAAATGCTGGTAACCAGCATTTTCTCATTTTTCCACAATGTTTTCTACCCTGCTGGAAACAAATTTCAGATTTTCAGTTACATTTATTTTGTAGTCTGCATGTGCTTTCAACTTGAACAAGTCTATAATTTTGTCGTCTGGAAAAGAGTTAATTTATATTAAAGTAACGCAACATCTGATTGGCTAAACCATATTGGTTTAGCTAATCAGAAGTTCTGTTACTTTCATATTTGGAAAAGTCTGGAGAGAAAATCAAACAACGTTCTAAAGAATGGGCGGTGAATACGGACCCAGAATCTCTAAAACTTGAGCGAGTGCATTAACGGATTAAAGTGACAAACCCCAAATATAAACAAAAGCGGTGTTTAAACGCATTTAAATTTCAAACCATGAAAATTATTGTGAAGATTACTATCTGTCACTGCACGGTCGGTCCAAGTGTCAGTCGCTGAGAGAGAAATTTTCAAAACTAGGTTAAAACCTGCCAGGTAGTTGTGCGTTTTGTTTACTTTTTGCCAGATTTTCAAAGTCGTTTTTTTTTTATTCAATGACAGCACTAACACATGGCCCGACCACACAACTTCACAATGTTTTCGATACTTTTGAATAGTATGATTTAAAATAAGATGTTTTATGGCACCTGTTTGGTTTTTTTGTTTTTTTTGCTTCTACTTGGCCCTTGAGAAAACATTTGAGCATAAGGAGAAATTGATGGCATCGAGCTTGTCTTCCTGTTGCCACGATAATTGTATTCAAGCTATTCATGTATTAGACCTTAATCTGTATCATTTAAGTTTATTATCCCATTTTACAAGGACGTTTTCTAGGTCGTCTACTGAAAATTTCGTTTCATGAGATAAAAATTTAAGTTAGTCGTCAAGGATACTTGAATCGTCTGCGGCAGTGTGGGAGAGAGCTCATGAACGGGATTAGCTAAAATACCAAATGTACTTTTCAAAATGCTTTCCATGCATGCAAGAGACATGATTTCTGCGTAATAATATTTATGGTACCCGTATGTATCACCACTTCCGGTTGACATTTTCGCCAAATAACGAAGTCTGCCGTAGGCCCAGTTTCAGAGCATTTTGTAGACGATAAATTAATGTTGCTAATTTGATGATTTCTGTATTTAATAGGGTAGAAAACATTGTGGAAAAAGGAGAAAAATGCTGGTTACCACAATGATTTCTTTCAGGGTCATGTAGAGTCGAGATTGAGTGGTAACGGGTTCAACGCCATAGATGAAAAACAAGCGCATCTGCGGAGAGCATAGATTAAGATCAGACTGCACAGAAGGAGGAGTCTGATCTTGGATCTATATCGTTCGCTTTTTTTGTCAAGACTAGAAAATTAACATCTTCCTGAGTTTTAGTGGTTTTCTTTTAACCCTTTCCCAAACGACAAATTTTGGACCCTTCCAAACCGAAAGAGTTTGCAGACGACAATTTTAAATTTGGAGAAAATGGCAAAAAATTCTCAAAAAGGGTAGAAAACACTGTGGGAAAAGGAGAAATTGCTCGTTACGAGCAATTTCTCCTTTTCCCACAGTGTTTTCAAAAGACTTTTACTGCAGACAAGTAAAAACCAGGGTTTGTTTGGGAAAGGGTTAAGAAACCGGTTGTATAAATTTGGGGCAGAAAATTTAAAGCATATATGTATAGTATACCCTTTTCAGCAAGTTTTCAGCTATTTTTGATCCATACTGTATAACACTGTAATCATCCATGTATCTTCCATGCCAAATGTTGCCCATGACGGCTGCAAGGTCGCTCAGATTACGATGGATAGAAGACGTATGTCATGGTGTCTCGAACGCCATCAAAGCGATCGATCTTGTCGTTTCCGGTTTTAACTCATTACCAAACGACAATATTTTAGGCTTGTCCAAATCGAAAGATTTGCAGACTAGAAAATAAAAGTGACTGAAAAATTGAACTTTGTTTTGTGAAGGCTAGAAAACATTGTGGGAAAAGGAGAAAATGCTGGTTACCAGCATTTTCTCCTTTTCCCACAATGTTTTCTAAAGGCTTCTTTCTCAGGGTCGTCAAAAGTAGGGATTGTGTGGTAATGGGTTAACCCATATCCTGCTAAATAACTAAAATAAAATTTTCGATTCGATAGTATAAATCCGAACATTGCTATTTCAAAGTAATGTTTTGGGAAACAATATCTGTCTATCGGACAGTGTAGATCCAAGATCAGACTGCACGTTCTGTGCAGTCTGATCTTGATCAACACTATCTGCAAAAGGTCAGTGAATCGCACTCATTAGCGTAAGGGTTAAATGAGGACAAATCCTTTTAGTTTCTCTATCCCTTACATTATATTTATTAAAATTTTGTAATTGAATATAGTATTATGTTTACACAGCTGAGTAATTCTACACAATTTCAAGTTTTAAAAAAGCGGTTTTTTTTAACTGCTGTAGCTGTAAATATGTATTTTTAAGTAAATGAATTGTGGAATTATTAAACATAGGGCGTATTTTTTTTCACAGAATTTAATTATCATAAATGAATGCCATTTGGTTTTCAACGAAAAAAAGTAATGCACTTTGAGGAACAGACTTTGCAAATTAAAGTTAGCCTTCACAAATTTGCACTCGCAGACGACATTTTTATGGCTTGCTGCATACAGTTTTTAACCCCTTATCCTGTTGAATAACTTAAAATCATACCCTCAAGTTGACAGTAAGAGACCCAAATTTTGCTGTATCAAACTTATTTTGGGGGAAGAAATATCTCCTCATCGGACAGTGTAGATCAAAGATCAGACTGCACGTTCTGTGCAGTCTGATCTTAATCTACACTGTCCGGAAAAAACCTCTAGTCGCGCTTAGCAACCAAAACGTTAATTAATACTTGTCACAGTAAATTGAATCTAAAAGATAGTTACATGTATATGGTATTTACCCCCTAGGCTGCTGAGCGCGACTTGAGGCGTTTTTTTTTTGCGGACAGTGTAGATCAAGGTCAGACTGCACAGAGCCTGCAATCTGATCTGGGATCTACACTGTCCGATACGGTATTTCTTATCTTTGAAATCGAAATATATGTTTTTCCCCCATCTTTTTTCTTACCAAGAAGTGGAAACTCTTGTTTCATAATTATATTAAGCAGTTTGAATACTGAGAACGGTGTTCTATTTCTGGCTTTTTTATAACATCCGTCGAGCATTTTAATGCACTTAACCATCCTGCATTTACACTTCGCGTTAATGGACAGTGTAGATCAAGGTCAGACTGCCCAGAACGTTCAAGTTATTCACTGAACTACGCATTCTGATACTGTGTGGAAATATTGTCAGACCAAAACTACCATATAAATTGCATATCTTGCACTTTCACTCGAAAGTCTGGCTAAATTTTTGTCGTTCTTTGATATGTAGGTTACTTTCTTAATACTGAAACTTCTCAGACCAAATCAATCTTGAAACTGCAATGATTTTAGCAAGCTTACTGACTTAGAATGCCCAATCCATATGAACCATGCTTTTTGAAAAAGGAGCTTAATGTATTTGCAAAAACTATCGACCAGGTCAGCCTGCGCAGTACGCGCAGGCTGACCTAGGCCGAAACTTTTTGCTTTTGGAAAATGTTTTGCATGCAAAGATATCATTCTACCTTATGATTCAGCCGTTTGTTATACAAAAGGGATGTCATGAATCTACAATGACTTATTTGATCCAATGCGCTGAACTCTGGTAGCTCAATTGGTAGCGTGCAGGACTTGAGAACATGGGGTCCAGGGTTCGATCCCAGGCTACGACCCCTGGCTCGGCCAATCTATTTCTGGGGATTGATGATACTCACTGCGACAGGATTTATTCCTCTTCCACCGCTGACCGATGATGATCATGTGGGAAAGCAGCCAGTAGTTTGGAAAGAAAATTGTGCGAAGCACTGGTAAAAGAAATTGCAGAAACGCACGGATAGGTGCACTGGCCGCCGCGATATAACTGAAATAAGGTTGAAAACTGCTTCAAACACCAATCAGTCAGTCATTGATATAATACATCACGGAGATACATTAAGCCCCCTTTTGCCGGAGCAGAGCTCCTTTAATAATCTCGCTGTCTTGGGTTAATTTACATACGAACTCAATAACCCAGCTATTTGATGAAATACTCAAGATTTTGACATGCCGTTCAACTGTTTGATTTCCTCCCTGCCAAATTAACTCGAATGACTGGCTAATTTTTGTCATTTTTGCGAAGAATGATAGCATAAAAAACCTTCTTCAGGTCGGCTACAATTTTCGTTATTTCCACCATTTCAAAAAGTTTTCTACTAATAAATTATCATAGATTTATAATTATTTAAGCCATGCTCTGGGAAAAGGGGGCTTAATACATTTACAAAAAGTATCAACCCTGTCAGCCTGCGCAGTCCGCGCAGGCTGACATGGGTTGATACTTTTTGCTATTTGTAAATTTTCTGCATGTCAAAAACACAATTCTACCCCCAGATCATCGAAGTTACATGTAGATTTATTGCATTTTTATGGCTCCACAATTATGTGATTAGGCCTACTTGCTTGGGATCATGCATTGCAGAGATCCGTTAACCCTTTACCCCATAAGGCATTTCTATGGTATCTCTAAGTGACCCTAAATGACAGCAAGGATGAAGCCCTTTCTTATGTGTATCTGACACCTTTTGATAGCATAGAAAACATTGTGACAAAAGGTGAAATTGCTCGTCACGAGCAATTTCACCTTTTGTCACAATGTTTTCCAATGGCTCCTTCAAGCAGTGCGTCGAAATGAGTATCTGTGGAGTAAAGGGTTAAACCCCGTTTTTTTCAAGAGAGTGGCTTAAACTTTTATTTAGTTTGAAAAAAAAGTTTATATTATATCCCAGAAACAGTTATTTTCCTCACCAAGTGCAACATTCGTCACACCGCCAGGTACATGCACATGCTTACAAGGACATCTGCTGGCAGATGGGTCCGTATTCACCAATCATTCTTAATTTAAGAGTATTCTCAGGCTTTTTCCCCGAGATTTTCCAAATTTGAAAACAACACAACTTCTGACTGGCTAAACCATTTGGTTTAGCCAATCAGAAGTTTTGTTATTTTCAAATTTAGACAGTTTTGCCCATAGGGCAGTTGTAAAGCAGAAAATTGACCTTCCCCTACGAAATGACCCGGGTCATTTCTCTACGTAGAGGAATGACCCAGTTCAATATTTTACGTAGAAACATAACCCAAGGGTCATTTTGTAGAGGAGGGTCATTTCCCTGCATTACATCAGTTCTCTGCATTACACCGGCCGTAATCCCCAACTTTATAAAAATCTATACTTTTTATCAAAATTTTGATTGTAACAGGAAGTTCGATTGCCTAAACTTCATAACGTTACATGTACATAAACCAGACAGAAGTAGAGCATGAGGCTTGACAACATCAAATCTCTGGCTGCTCAAGGTTGCCCGCTTGCTTCCTAAAATTATCAAAAGAGTCTTTCGGATAAGATGTTAAACCAGGGTTCCCTGTACGGATGCCATGGACTGAGCACATTAAAAAACGGGGCATTGCACTTAGGATGATTGTGCTTCTTCTTGTATCTTGCACTGTGCACCGTATCAAATGATCATGTTACAAAGTGATAAATAAGCAAGGTTTCCATCAGAAAAAAATCGTGTTTGTTAACGTGACCAATGTAGAAGAACAATGCGACATTTGTGAATGATATCTTTTGGCTATTAAACGGTGTTAGATAAATAGGTAAAATAACAGGTGGTACTGTTAAACTTTCACCCACTGACCAGCATTTTTTGGAAGCTTTACGAGTTCGAAATGACATTGACAACATATGGTACGTCACCAAAATAAACGTGACAGTAAAACGGCCATAATTGTTATCAATAAAACACTAATTACCTACGGAGAGTAGAATGATCGGTCACTCGAAAAGTTGGTCGATTGATTTTGATTAATATTGCTTGCTTGCTTGATTGATTGATTTCATTGATTGATTGGTTGATTGACTGATTGATTGATTGATTGATTGATGATTAACGCCGTTTTCATCATCATTATTTCAGTTATATTGCGGTGGCCAGTGCACCTATCCATGTTTTCCTTAAGTTTCTTTTACCAGTACTCCGCACAATATTCTTCCCAAGCCACCGGCTGCTTTCCCATATAACCAACGTCGAATCAATAGTCAGCAAGAAGAGAGAAATGAATCCTGTTGCAATGACTATCACCAATCTTCGGAAAGAAAACGGCCAAGCCGGCGATCGGACCAGCGACCTGCTGTTCTCAAGTCCTGTACGCTACCGACTGAGCTTCAGTGGCTCGGCTCGAACAATTGG